>CAWUFW010000258.1:1425000-2137500 GCA_963921515.1 Calotriton arnoldi
CATGCCTCTTGTTTATAAAGGGTCAGAGCAGGATCTCAGCGGCAGACAAGGAGAAGGAACCTCCTGGTCACAGGAACTACACGAGCATTGCGCTCGAGAAATTCAAGGATGCAAAGACCTCCATCAAGGATTACAGCTAACTTTTCAGGGTGTAAATGGAGAGAAGGCACATCTCCACGCTCACGAATTCTACACGAGAATTGCGCTCGAGAAAATGAAGGATGCAAAGACCTCCATCAAGGATTACAGCTAACTTTTCACGTTGGAAATGGAGAGAAGGCACATCTGCCCTGCATATTTATCCACGAAGATGCCACCGTTTTGTGCAATACCTCTACTCAACTGGAGTACTTTCTACTGGCTAATCAGTAAGTGCTACCTCGTTGGGTAAATGTATAGTGCCTTTCCTACACTACAGCTGCGTAAAGGACCAGAAGAATTGTCTCCAGTGACCTGTGTGTCTGTAACTTTGCCACCGCGCCGAAAGCGCCGGGGTCCTTTGAGTAAGCTGTCCATCATAGTGGGGAAAGGGCGGGCATATGTTGCATACCGCTAGTGTATGTGTGGCGGGGCCAAACGAGCGGGGCTTCTAGGCCCGTTCACATGCCTCTTGTTTATAAAGGGTCAGAGCAGGATCTCAGCGGCAGACGAGGAGAAGGAACCTCATGGTCACAGGAACTACACGAGCATTGCGCTCGAGAAATTCAAGGATGCAAAGACCTCCATCAAGGATTACAGCTAACTTTTCAGGGTGTAAATGGAGAGAAGGCACATCTCCACGCTCACGAATTCTACACGAGAATTGCGCTCGAGAAAATGAAGGATGCAAAGACCTCCATCAAGGATTACAGCTAACTTTTCACGTTGGAAATGGAGAGAAGGCACATCTGCCCTGCATATTTATCCATGAAGATGCCACCGTTTTGTGCAATACCTCTACTCAACTGGAGTACTTTCTACTGGCTAATCAGTAAGTGCTACCTCGTTGGGTAAATGTATAGTGCCTTTCCTACACTACAGCTGCGTAAAGGACCAGAACAATTGTCTCCAGTGACCTGTGTGTCTGTAACTTTGCCACCGCGCCGAAAGCACCGGGATCCTTTGAGTAAGCTGTCCATCATAGTGGGGAAAGGGCGGGCATACGTTGCATACCGCTAGTGTATGTGTGGCGGGGCCAAACGAGCGGGGCTTCTAGGCCCGTTCACATGCCTCTTGTTTATAAAGGGTCAGAGCTGGATCGCAGCGGCAGACGAGGAGAAGGAACCTCCTGGTCACAGGAACTACACGAGCATTGCGCTCGAGAAATTCAAGGATGCAAAGACCTCCATCAAGTATTACAGCTAACTTTTCAGGGTGTAAATGGAGAGAAGGCACATCTCCACGCTCACGAATTGCGCCCTCCCTCCCTCGTGGGCATTCCTGCTGCACGATCACATGATCGTGCAGCAGGAATGCACTAAAGAGGCATCGGGGAAAGGAAAACCCTTTCCTTTCCCTCGATGTCTCTTTAGAATCAAACACCCCCTCCCGAGCCAAAACTCACCTTATTTCCCCGACGCGCTGGAAGCAAATGGCTTCCAGCGCGTCGGGAAGAAAGGAAACCCTCAATGATGTCAGCGCGCCTCGCGCGCCGGCGTCATTGATGGGAGGGTGGGGGGCGGGGGAGGCAGGGGAAGTCCTTCCCCTGCCTTCCCCCAAAAAAACCCGACGATCGGATTCCCACGGGGGGACCGCCAGCGCTTCCCCCGTGGGTGGTCTTATGACGAGCTGGACTCGTCATGAGCACACGAGCACTGTGTGCCATGACGAGTCCAGCTCGTCATAAGCACCGAAGGGGTTAGATAGTTTTACCTGATATAAAGTTTTTAGAAAGATATTTTATAATAGGAATTCTTATTGCTTTTAAAATATTAATGCTTATATACAGGTGTGCCTATGAGTTATATATTGAGTATTGTGTAATTCTGTAAGCAAGTGCATGGAAATTAGTCTATTGTAATGGCAACTGTTGATGAATTTGGGATGATTTTAGAATATTTATATAAAGTTTTATGTTTTTATGTTGTTTACAGACCTACGGTGTAAATAAACGTTACTTTGACTGACTGACTATTCAGCAAACTTCTAAACCTTTGGGTATGGCTGATAGTGGTGTTCCTAAATCACCAGAAATATAAAGTTGCATGGGCTCCAATCATGGAACGATAAATACATCTGTCAGTAGAGGACATATATGCAAAGGGATTGCTGGAATGCAGATATTGGTTAGGTGTGTCTCACAAAACATTAATCTCAATTCTCCAAAAAACAGGTCCGCAATATGCCAGATTTGTATCCAGGAGACACACTTGGCTCGGTTGGATCAAAGGAGAATGAAGAACTAATGTTGCCTGAAGTGTACTACTCCTTAGCACCCACTAAACATAATGAACTTACTATTTTCTTATATGCTTGTCTCAACTTTTCTTTTGTGGAAGTTAGAAAAGAAAGGAAGTTATCTAATGAGAAGAGAAACGTTGGAGGACTCCAGGGTAACCTTAGCCATATTGTACTCCCCCAACAAGGGACAAGACTCCTTTTTGGCAGATTTTCGATTACAACTTTTGGACTCTGCAGAGAGAATGAGGGATTTTAACCTGGTCTGGTATGTATCACAAAATACGTCAGGAGCAGAAAAGGGCCACGTTAAAGCATTCTCTAAAAACTGAAGACATTCCAGCTCTGGGCCCCCTGGTTTAGCGATCACATATTGGATCGATCTCAGTATCGGGTCATGCCACAGTTTGGATAGAAATAGGACAAAAAAATCAACAGGTGACTGCAGTGTTGCATACACCTCTTTCTTCACAGAGACCCGATCCTTAATCAAGAAATGGCATCCCACAGCAAAAACTATTCATGACTGAACAAAGGGGGATGGGTATCACCCAAAAGGTCTGTGGAACATTTAAAGCAATGACTGGTGGGAGGTTAATCTCAATGATTGACGGCCTCTGAAGGTGTGTCTCATAAAAATTCAGAGATCATAGTGAGACCTCTAGGATCTCGAGCAGGAATATCTGCTCTCCCACACCCTCAATTTCTTTAGGAGAATGGAGGTCACGGAGGTTCACCTGTAAATTGTTCAACAGTCACTCCTCCGCCTTAAAAGGCAGTCATATGAAACCAGCAATGAATTATGAACTTATTTGCTTGTCAACTTTGGGAGAAAGTGTAAAGGGCATATGCAAGAAAAATACTTACTGATGGAGGGACAACAGTATCTAAATTAGAGGAGTTTAGAACTTTTTACAATAATCTATATTAAGCAGAAACATTCCCATCTGAAGACCAAGTAGAATATATCCCATGCTCCAATGGATACAGATTCCTACCCACACAGCAGGCCACACACTGGATGCCATTTTTAGCAATAATGACTCGCTCACGAGTCCAGAGGTCCTACCCCTCTCATAATCAGACCAGTCCGCCATTATTTTCGAAGTAAGAGGCCCCCAAGACACTCTAGCCACCAACAAGGAATTGGGCTTGACTTCCCATCGAGCATGGAGAAATATAGACTACAGTGAACTGCAGGTTCAGCTTATAGACGATCTGCCTCTCCCCTCACCTGACCCTGAAAAAGCTGCTCAGGGTTATTCAAACTGAATAGGTACTGCCTTCTCGCAACTAGCCCCTTCTAAAGTTATTAAACAAAACAGGAGCAAACCCTCGGAGCACTGGTTTTCAGAGGCTCTTCGCCTACAAAAATAAAAATATAGACAACAAGAGAGGAGATGGAGATTCAATTAAGAAGCCCACGAGAAGGAATTCTACAGGCTCTCTCTGTCCAAATATAAAACCCTTTTGACTAAAGAAAAAACAGTGTACTTCACGTCCCCAATTGAATCCTCAAAAAACTCACCCAAGGAGCAATTTCAAGCTATTAACAAACTCACCAAACTATCAATAGCTAAAGGAAGTAGCAGCAGTCAAGCCGCTTGCAACAATATCGCTCAATACTTTAGGTATAAGGTGGATCAAATCTACAATCTTTTCAGCGCCTCTGAGAACAACCACCCCCTGCAGCATCTAGATGAATGCACTGATAATGATAAGAAATGCAAAGACACATCCCTTATCAATATGGCCAGTTTCAGTCCAGTCTCCACAACACAGGTGGAGCATCTTATTCAGACCATCAGATCTGGATCTCCGAATAACCCATGTCCCCCTTCGGTGCTCAAACAAATCCCTGTACCAATAGCGAAGCTTCTGACGAACATTTTTAACTCTATGTTCTTATCAGGCATTTTTCCTTCATCATGGAAGAAGGCTTCTATTCTCCCGCTGTTAAAAAGACCCAACCTTGATCCTGACATTCCCTCTAGCTATCAACCTATCACTAGACTTCCTTTCCCTGCTTAGATGGTAGAAACAATTATGAATACCCAACTCACACAGTTTATTAATGAGCACAATTTGCTAGATCCAACACAGTTTGGTTTCAGATCTCACAGCACGAGACAGCGCTCATCAAAGAGACGGATGAACTTAAAACCAACCTTGATGAACTGGCAATGCAGCTTTGATCCTGCTGGACCTATCTTCGGCCTTTGATACAGTAGATCACTTGATACTTTGCCACTGTTTAGAGACTATTGACATAAAAGGTACAGCTTTAGATCTACTCTGATAATATCTAAAATACAGGGAAAATACTGTGTTGCTAGACAATTTCAGCTCCAAAACCTTCTCGCTTCTATGCGGGGTTCCGCAGGGGTCCTCGCTCAGTCTGACCCTTTTTAATTCATATGTGGCTGAATTTGCTTCACTGATCCAATCCTTTGGTCTCTCACTTACCTCCTATGCAGATGACACACAAATTGTGGCATCGGCTGCAGACAAGGCCAAAGACACAAGCTCTCAGCTTCATAATATTATGAGACAAATCAGCACCTGGATGGACAGGCATTACCTAAAGTTAAATTCGGATAAGACAGAGGTTATTTTCTTCAAAAAATAATCCTCACTTTTGGACTCCTGACTGCTGGCCAACGGAGATGGGCTCACTCCCAATTTAATCTCCCAAAGTCAAAAGTTTGGGAGTGATTCTTGACGATAAACCTAATTTCAGCAAACAAGTAAATTCCATCATATCCACCTCTTAAAATACTTTAAGAACCATCAAAAAGATCCTTCCTTACATACCTATTAACTCTAGAAAAACAGTAATTTCCTCCCTTGTTCTATCTAAAATTGACTACTGCAATGGCTTATATATCAATCTACAGAAACAAATCCTCAAAAAGTGCAGGTTCTCCAAGCCTCCGCCTGCAAGAGTACTCCTAGATCTCCCTAAACATAACTCAGTATCCCTGGCTATCAAGGAACTGCACTGGCTTACCATCAGGAATTGAATCAAATCCAAAACACTTTGTCTGACTTTTAAGGCCCTGCACGGTATCGGTCCCGAATTCCTAAAAAAACGCCATCTCATGGTATATCCCTAACAGGAATCTCAGATCTCTGGGAACCTACAAAGTGACGCCCTCGAGATTCAAAAAAACTAAATGGGGTGGCAGCAGTTTCCTTGCTGGAGCCACTAGGCTTTGGAATAAGCTGCCTCTCCACATTCGATTCACATCATCTCTACCGGTTTTCAGTAAACTTCTTAAAACTTGGCTTTTAAACAGTTGACTCTCATTTGTTATACTGTTTTCCCTGGTATCTTACTCTGCTCAGTTATCATCTCCAAGACACCCTCGGGTATATGTTGTGCTATATACATTTTTTTTTAACATAACATAGCATAACATGATAGTATCTAACGCTCTCCAGCTCCCGAAGTCTTGGAGGCCTCAATATTGACTGAGGAAGTGTCAATTGCTTTGCAAGCACTTGATAGGTCTCAGGCCGCAGGGAAAGACTTTCATGGGAAAGTCTTATAAGTCATTTGGTCGGCAGCTGATTCCAAAATTGACAATGCTATTTAACCACATGCCAAATCTTGGTAAACCTCCAACTTCTATGAGTGAAGTTGAGGCGACAGTACCGCAGGAACAAGGGAAAACGAGGGCTCTTGAATGGTGCTATATGAAGATTCACAACCCATCAACTGAATATCCTTTCATGATCACATCTACAAACAGTCAATAAAAATGGCTTTCTTTTAGTTGTGAATCACAGAAGAAGGTAAATAATCGAATGAACTGTCTGCACTACACAGAACACTCTAAAAAACATAAGTGATGCTTTCACAATAGCATGGCTAAGTCCTGATGTTCACCAGTGACAAAATCGCTTCAAACTGGAACAATCTCAGCCAGCCTCTCATATGTTAACTGCTCTCAGCACTTTTTTGTTTTACCAGTCTTCTTTCTTGTACAAGCTCTCATCACATTTATAGAACACCAAGGTAGTCAATAGTCTAAATATATTTTTCTTCCCCTCAAATCCCTACAACATGAAAATCATCAAACTACACCATTCTGTCATCATGTTTGTTATCCCAAATGTTGGCCAAGCACCTCTAGTGTTTGGCTTTATCTTGCAGAAACCAAAGAATGCCATTAAACCCATGCTACATTGAGACAACAAGAAACCTGCATCAATTTGATCGGCATCCATCTGTCTATTCATGTCTCTGTGTGTCCCTTCTACTTCTCCCGCATGTTGTGCCTGCTTTGGCACTCTCTGACTGAATCTGTGTTGTTTGGGACTATATGTGTGAGTATAAATTTGTTGACTGCCTGTCCCTGATTCGATGTCTTCCCTTTTCCTACACCCTCCTAACATCTAGTGCTGCCTCCTTGCTGACTAGGCACGGAATGTTACTTACAAAATACCCTCAGGTGTGGTGAAGATCATTCCATTCACACTTCTTTCTCATATCATGTTTTAAATATTGTTGTACAAAAATATCATAGCCAGAATATCCACTACCACAATATTGTGAAGGTATGTATTAACAGGTAGGTATAGATTTACTATTCTTAACTTCACAGATATGTACCCTGGTGATATATGTAGTGAGCCACCCAGACTCGCTCGACCCTCCCTCACCTGGATATGCACGAAACACATCCTCTGGCCAAGCATGACCAGAGGCTATAAAATAAATGGGTGTAGTCGACACAGGGTGTTTCTGCCGCACCGTTGCCCTGTGTACTTGTGTGTTTTGCGGTTTAGGGAATCAGGGATGGCCTAATCAGCGGGCCCTCTACCATCACGAGGGTGCCCCGACACACTGGTGATGAGGGTGGGCCTCCCCCCACACTCTGCAGCTGCAACTGCCACCTACCGTGGTACTGCCTGCATCCGAGGCTGTGCGCGGCTCACCTCTCCCTTCCCACGGGCCCCCCCTCAGTTTTCCCGGAGCTGTGGCATGTGCAGTGGACTGCCGAGATGCCGTCTTTCCAGCTGGTACCTTCCCGCTGTGGCCGGTGTGCCATTATACTCTACAGCAAGGCACTCACACGTCCATGACGCCTCCTGTACATCCGGGTGCAATTGTGAACTGGTCTGGGCCGGCCCGTTTGCTACGCCACCACGTGAACTGGTTCAGCAATGCAGTGAGTACCGGTCCCAGCTCAGGACTGTCTGCCATGCCTGCCTCTGCTGCCCCACCATACCCTTCCACTACCGCCTGCTTCCTCACCCTGACTCCTCACGCTGGCTGCTACCCCTCTGCATGTGGGCTGCCCTCAGCTGCCTCAACAGGGACTAATGAGCCACACCACTTAGAGGATTAGAAACTCATCCACGAAGAAAGGGGAATGTCAGGACTGCAGAGGCCCAAAAGACGTAGTGAAAAAAAACAATTCATAAAGGGTAAGCATTGGCAAACAAACAAACATTGACACCTGCAGCACCATACAGCACAAAGAGAACCCTTTGAAACAAACATTTCCATGTGCACACCACCCCAGCAGCCCCCACTATGGCTGATGAAGCAAATGCAACTTTGCCTCAATGGCAACTCCCTCAACAACATGCGCTCAAAGGGGTACTGCCGCCCTTCAGTGAACTTGAGGATCCAGCAACAGCATCTTCCCGCTGGAAGACCTGGATAGGGTGGCTGGATAACTACTCTGTTGCCACACAAGAGACGGACGGCGCAATCAAAAGATCCCTCCTGCTCCATTATGCCAGGGAAGAGATATACAAATTGTTTGAACATTTGCCCAACACCGGCCCTGCCACTGACTATGACGCAGCCATTAGAGAGCTCAACACTTATTTTGATCTGCAGTTAAATCCCGACTTTGAGCGATTTAAACTCCACCAAGTCCGACAACACAAAGGGGAGTCACTCGACGTGTTCTATGTGAGACTGCGTGAGCTGGCAAGCACCTGTACAGCGGACAACCAATTAAAGGAAATCAGAGCTCAAATAATCTAGGGGTGTTGCAGCAAGACTCTGCGAAGCCTAATCCTGAGACAGCCCAAATTTAGTTTAGACGATATCCTGATCCTAGCAAGGTCTCACGATCTCTCAGCAGCAAGAGCCAATGAGATGGACCTGGCCATCACCCAAGCATCAGAGAAGACCCCCACCATCACAACGGAGCGAGCTGACGCCCTCCGCACGAAAAGCCTAAACGCCAAGACACGTAGATACCTGCCCACGAGACCTCGATGCGGATACTGCAGCTGTGAAGAACACCCAATGGGCGATTGCCCTGCACAAGGCCACACATGATCTAATTGCGGCATCAGTAGCCACTTTGCATCTTTCTGCTGGAAAAGAATCAAGAACAAGAGCTCCCGTGGAGGTAGATGGCCAACGAGGGCTGTGCGACAACTGTCCCTGACCAATTTGGCACTGGCAGATGCAATTAAACCTTCACAATGACAAAATCGTCGGTTGGAAGATTTATCCCCAGACGAGGAAGAAGAAGAAACCTTCTTCATCTCATTCACGAGAGAGTTGAAACGTCACCATAGACCGCAGACTACGTGTCCTCCATGTAGCCGGATCCGAAGTCAAAGCTGTTATTGATACAGGGGCATCTGTTAATGTCATGGGAGCCCAGCAGTACAATTGCCTCCAACCAAAGCCACCACTCACCCCCTCACCCAACAAGATCTTCACGTATGGAAGCCGATGACTACTGCCCTTCCGAGGACGCATGACAGTGCAAGTAAAATAAACTGACCAAGAGGTTATATCGACATGCGCCTGCCGAACCGCGCATCAAACGAGGACGCCACATAACACCGACTATACATGATATCATAGCTGAAGTAAACAGTTTGCAGTGGTTCTCAAAACTGGACTTGAATGCAGGATACCACCAGTTGCTCCTGGAGAGAGCAGGTGTATCACAACATTCAATTCTCACCTAGGGCTGCGTCAGTACAAACGGTTAAACTTTGGCATATCATCAGCAGCCGAAGTTTTTCAGAATGCAATAAGAGAGACACTGTCCAGACTGCAAGGCATTATGAATGTCAGTGATGGCATTCTCATCCATTCGGCAACAGCTGACGAACACCACAAGCACATAGAAGCCACACTGAAGTGCTTCTGGGAGCACAGAGTTACATTTCACAAAGAGAAGTGCTCATTCTTTCAAACATCTATTGAGTTCTTTGGCTATGTATTTAACTAACATGGTGTACAAGTCGACCCACGAAAGTCACAAGCTATCAAACAAGCCCAAGCACCTACCACAGTCTCAGAAGTACGTAGATTCCTTGGCATGGCCACATACTGTGGTAGGTTTATTCCATGTCTAGCAACCTTAGCGGAACCACTAAGAGCCCTGACTAAAGTGGCAGCAAAATGGGCATGGAGCCAAAAAAGAACAACACGCCTTCCAGAAGATTAAAGACGCACTTCTCAACAACACCACCATGGCATATTTTGACCCTGAGAAACCTACGAACTACAAGTGACGCAAGTTCAGTGGGTCTTGGAGCAATCCTCACTCAAGAACTTCAACCTGGCAGATGGGTGCTGCTGGCATTCACTAGCAAAACACTGACACTGACCAAAACGCGCTATGCCCAGATCTAGAGCGAGGCCTTGGCAATCAAGTGGGCGTGCAGACATTTTCACCTGTAGCTGAGTGACCAACCTTTCAAAGTCATCACAGACCACCAGCCTCTAGTCCTCCTGTTTTGAGGATCCATCCCACATCCACCACCATGTATTGAGAGGTGGGCCATTCAACTACAACACTATAGAATGGATGTGGTATATCGACCCGGGGCCAAGAGCCCATCCAACTTCCTCTCCTGCCACCCTACTTCAACAGATGACCCTGCTGCCAACAACATCGATGCAGCAGAAGATTATGTTAATATGGTCTCAGAAACCGCTTGCCCCAAAGCACTCAGTCTGAACGACATTGAAGAAGCTGCAAAGATAGATGTGGTGATGGTAAGAGTGAAGGCTGCTGTCCAAAAGGGTACCTGGCGAAATTTCCTGCAAGATGTCAATGACCGGGCCGCCCAAGACAAGGAGAGATTGGCGAAAATGTGGAGAGTACGCGATGAATTTAGCACCACACTGGATGGCATCCTGCTACGAGGACACTGCTTTGTAATCCCAGCTGCATTACAAAGTCAAGTGATGCTACTGGTGCACGGTGGGCATCAAGGCACCATAAAGATGAAGTCCCGCATGCAAAAAAAATATGGTTTAGTGGACTGGAAGCCATGGTCTAGGAAATTGTTCGACAATGCCCTATGTGACAGCTTACGAGCCCTCCTGAGAACCCGGCACCTATAATCACTGAACATCCATGCATCCTCCCGTGGTCCAAACTGAGTCTTGACTTTAGTAGTTTCCCAGATGGGTGGGCCACAATGGTAATAATAGACAGTTACTCCAAGTATCCTAACGTCAAGGTTGTTGAGTCAACTGCATTCACGCACGTGGTCCCAGTCTTGGAGAAAACATTTGCCACTTTCGGCCTACCATCCGAGATCAAGACAGACAATGGGCTGCCTTTCCAAGGTGCAGAATTCAGAGGTCTTCTCAAACAACTAGGAAGACATCATCGACATATCACCCAGCACTGGCTTCAGGCTAACGGCGAGGTTGAAAGGTTTATGCGGACTTTGATTAAAACTCTCCGGATTGCTGTAGCCAAACAAACCAACCATGAATAAAGCCTCCATCTGTTCCTCCATGAATACAGCGAAACACCTCATTGCATCGCTCAACAGGCCCCATGGACTCTGATGTTCAATAGACGCCGCCGAGACACCTTCCCAACAAATCCAGGATGGGCGCCACCGCCATATAGCCTACAGGAAACTCATGCTCAGCGTCCCCTGTGTAATACGCGCATGAGCCAAAGGTGAAGAGCGAGAACACGAACAATTTCGCATGGGGACATAGTAGTCATTAGAGACCGCCGACCAGGATGGAAGTTCAGAACACCTTAGACCCAGGGATTTGGACAGTGCTGAAGGTTGATGGACCCATGGTTACAGCAAACAAAGGCAGAGAAACGGTCTCCAGGAGCATCTTGTGGTTCAAAAAGATTGATGCTGGAACCCGACAGGCGTCTCACATGGAAAAACCAAAAGAAACCGGCCTGCCCGAAACTGATGAGTATGATGAGACCTCTCCCAGTGGGGGAGAGCGTGGCCACGTGACCGAAGACAATAGGCTGGACGAAATAACTCAAACCACTCCAGTCACCAAGGGATTACCGAGCCGCTCACAACATCAGCGATACAATATCCAGCTGAATCCACAACCAAGTCAGCAGCTCAGAGACTTTGGGGCTTATTCATGAGGGCTTGGGCCGCCGTTGTGTAACTTTTTAGTGATGCTGCGGCAGCGTAAACAATAACCCACACTGCGCCTTATTTACAAATTTGCGCATCTAGGCAGATGCGTCACTTTGTAAAGCCCTAAGCTACATTATACCTGCGTCAGTTATAATGTATGCAGGGTGGGCGTTCCCCAGTAAAAAAAAACTCGTAGTAGTGGTGGGTGAAATCTATAAGATTTCACTGCACCACTTCTACCACTTGACTCTGTTACAAACCTTACGCCTGCTTCAAGCAGGCATAAGGAGTGATGCAGGGCCTTTTACATGGAATGTAAATGACACATTGCTGGAGTTGCGTCAGTTTACCAACACACTCCAGCAATGCATCATTACTGCGCCACCAGATAAGTCAGGATTCCTGACGTATCTGTGCATTCTTTGTGGCATGGAGCTCCGTAGTGTAAATACGATGCATCCATGATGTCGCAAGGATGGTGCTATAAAAAGTGTCTCATCGCTGTTTTTCCCCAGCGATGCAACACTTTTCATAAATGAGGCCCTTAGTGTACGCTCTTGAATAAACTGTTATTTTCAGGGCTGAGTTGGGAAGGGATGTAGTGAGCCACCCAGACTCGCTAGACCCTCCCTCACCTGGATATGGACAAAACACATCCTCTGGCCAGGCGTGGCCAAAAACTATAAAATAAATGGGTGCAGACCGCACTGGGGGGCATATTAACAAGAGAGATATCGCCGCTTTTTCGGCACATAGCGTCGAAAAAGCGGCGATTTAATTATCGCATTATTTACAAGGACACGCAAAAATGCTTTAGCGCGTGTTTACTTGACTTAGCAGCCGTTTTTCCTCCACTTTGCATGTCAGCGATAAATATCGCTAATGACATGCAAAGTAGGCGTTCCTTTACATTACTCCCTGGAAATCCTCGCTGACGCGGCATCGCGATATTAACAAGCCTCGAGCAAACCCGCGAAGCAATAATATAAATCGCGCTAACCGCGGTTATCGCAGGTATGTAACGCCTGGTTTAAAATTTACTTAGCCATACTTATAATGGCAGGTGGATTGCCAGGTTAGGTCCACGATTGCCTATTATCAAGCTTCGCATTAGCGCACTCCCAATATCGCTGGATTCCTCACGCTAATCACCGCTATCGCTGGATTTACATCGCCTCGGTAAAAAGCGTTGATGATACGCCGCTAACTCGCGCTATAAACCAGTGATACGGAAAAACGCGTTAAGCGCGTTTTGCGATACTTATCGCATTCTGTTGATGATATGCCCCTGAGTCTTTCTGCCACACCGTATGCCCTGTGTATTTGTGTGTTTTGTGGGCTTGGGAACCAGGGAAGGCCTGATCAGCTGGACCCTCTACCATCACGAGGGTGCCCCGCCACAGTATACACGTATTCATGGTATGTAGGTGTGGAGTTAAGAATAGTAGCTCTGTAATCATCTCTTCATTTACTGTAGCAGTTGATTTTTTAACACAACATTCGGAAGTACAGCCCTCTCGTTCCACTCTTCTGTCACATCATGGTCCTTGAAGTGCCGTCACAGCAGCATAAAGAACTATAAAAGCAAAGTACATAATATAACATCTGTTGAGCTGCATACGTGTAGACTGCATGCCAGGTGGTCTGTGTTCTTGAACCCCTGTTTTTCCTCTGGTATGTGTGTGCGGGTGCCTGTGCATCAATCGGTCTGAATGTACATGGATGTCTATAGATACATTGCTTTGTATGCACAAGGATATGATCTATGACAATGTCGGGCATATGTACAAGGAGTTGACGCCGCCTTAGCGGCACTTTTCCGACGGTTTTGCGGGGAGATTTTTATCGCCTTATTTACAAGCTGCCACTAACCTCTGTTAGCGGCAGTTTTCCAGCGAAAATGTCCATTCCAAATATCGCCACTTCTGTTAGCGATAATGACATGCAAGGGAGCCGTTCCTGTGCAAAAACGGCAGCTAACCCCACTTTGCGATATTTACAAGGGGATTCCTGAACTTTGGAGGACCAAAAAAACTGCTGCTAACTGCAGTTAGAGGCAGTTTTTTAAGACCAGAAAATAGCTGGCCTTAAAAATGGAGATAACAGTTGGGGCCTCTTTTCAGAAGGTTTTGGTGCTGGACAGTGCTGCAAGCAATGTTGCTGCGCTGCCCTGCAACAAAACTACAGGGCAGGAATGCACATCATCAATAAGATAGTGTGCATTCCTGGGCCTCAGTCATGAAAAGTGTTGCAGCGCTGCGATAAGACAGCGTTGCAACATTTTTCACTACCCCCTTCTTGCGACACCATGGATGCGCCGTATTCACTGGACAGCGATCCATGACGCAAGTAATGACAGATACGTCTGGAATCCTGACGTATCTGTCTGCGCTAAAGTCACGCATTGCTGCAGTCATGTCACAACCATGACGCAACTCCAGCAATGTATGGGGCCAGCCTATCCCTGTGGCACTGGGTCACCCTTACGCCTGCCATCAGGCAGGAGTAAGGTACTGACGCAGTGCCGTTCTTGAGGGGTGCCAGGGTGTCGGCGCAGTTGGAGATCCATCGGTGGTGGTTGCGCGCTGCGGTGTCATCGTCTGTAAGCGTTGGCGGAACGGTGGTGCTGAGGAAGTTGACGAGACGTTCTTCAGTGGCCTTGATCCAGCTGCGAGGGGGGGCGTTGGTGGCGGTGGTGTACAGTGGGCATGGTGAAGACGTGATGTATACAATGATGGTCGGTCCAGGAGAGTCAGGTGTTGTGGCTGTAGTTGAAGTTCACGCTGGCGGAGGAGACGTGCTCGACTGTGTGTCCTGCTATGTGGCTTGCTGCGGTGACTAGCTGCTTGAGTTTGATGTTGGGGAGCTTCCCCAGGAGGGGGTGGTGTTTTGGTCACTGGGGTTGTCCAGGTGGACCTTGAGTTCACCGAGTAGGATGTCGTCGGTGGATGGGAGAGCCTGGGGTGCAATGAGGTCTACAATGGTATCGGAGAATGGGGGCCCATGGCCCGGGGGGCCTGCAGATGAGGGTGCCGCAGAGGATGGGCTTGGGGTTGGTCCGGATCTGGAAGTTGAGGTGTTCCATGGTCACCGTTGGGTCATTAGAGTGCGTGGTCAGTCGGAGTGTGCTTCTGTAGGTGATGGCAATGCCTCCTCCTGGACGATCGAGGTGGTCCTTGCGGGTGATTTAGTAGCCGTCAGTGATGGCGATGGCGATGTCCAGTCCGGAACAGAGGTTGGTCCTGGCAGGCGATGTGGCGTCCACGGTTGATGGCGAGGAGGGTGCTGGCGTCATAGCGGTGGAGTGACCGAGAGGAAGGGTGCTTGGTGCTGAGCGCGTTCCAGGGGCAGACAGACGCAGACGGGCTTGCCTATGGCTTGCCTTTGGCATGGGAGACGTCCATTACAATGCAGGCATTACATCGTAATGCCTTTACAACGCAGGTGCCTTTACATCGCACTCCATTACAATGCATTGTGAGGTCAGTAATGGGATATTTTTAAGTTTTAGGGTGGGTAAGGGTTTCGGGTGTTGGAGATGAAATTTGCGGTGTTTTGGGGTCAATTGTGAAAATTGGGGTGTGCATTTGGGTCAAATATGATTTTTAGGGTGTGTTTTGGGGGCTCAAATATGAATTTTAGGGTTCAGGGTTTGCTTTGGGGTGCAAGGGTTAGTTTTAGGATTGCATTCACTGAAGTGGGAATAGTAATATTTAAATCTCCGCTATCCAACACCTTCCCTACTGTTGCAATATTCCTAGTATTAGTATGCATTGTAATGGAATGCGATGTAATGGTATGCATCGTAACTTCATATATACCTTTGGCACACCAGTGGTACGCCCGCTGCGCATGGCCGCACATCGGCCGCCATTGAAAAGTGCTGCAGGGGGGGGGACTGGACAGCTGGGAGGTGGGAAACGCCGGAAAGGACACTGGATGGGGCGTGGACGCGGGGGGGTGTGAGCGGGTGTTGTAAATATTTAAATGAGAGAAATCTTACCTCGAGGCCGGGTCCTGTATCTTTGTTGCTCCTGCTCTCCTGAGTCTGCTTCCACGAACAGGAAGTAGGCAGCCAGACTCCCTCCCCTAAGCCAATAGCAACGCTGCAATGCAGCGTTGGGATTGGTCATTGGCGACGGGACAAGGCGTTCAGCCAGGGACTGGAGGAGTGGGCATGTTCTCCATGCAGGCTGTAATGCAGCCTGCATTGCGAACAGGACAGTGCACATGGCTGCTTTGGGCGGCTTGAGTGGGCCGACCAAACAGTCATTGCACACTTGAGTGGGCATGCCACTCCGCCCCTGCCCTGCTACGTGAGTGGAGCAGCCCTACCCACCCTCCCGCCCGCAAAGGAAACATAGCACGATTACATCAGGAAGTTATCATCATGTGATGATTTTTCCTCTTCTTGCACTGCTTAAAAGCAGTGGGGCGACGCTCTTCCGCTATAGCGGATGAGCCGCCACTGGGGTGCGTCATCTACAGGTGCTAGGCCTGGGCGACTCGACCCCCGGACCTCCTATGCTACGCCTCCCACCTGCTCCTTATCTGGACATTGACACCGTGGCGCAATCCGCTGCACTCTCTCCAAATCTGTGACTCAGCCAGCAGGAGCCTCAGCCAGGTGGGATTTCACAAGCCTGGGTACAGCAGTCGCCGGCAAGTCCGCTGGTGAACCTCCCGATGCAGTTGATGCAGCAGGGCCCCCTTAGGCATGAAGTTGCAGCGCCACCACCACACAAGTTCGGCGCAGCTCAGGGGCCTCACCCTCCACAGCTTCCGGCCAGTGCAACATCATCCGGCCTGTGATGCAGAGAGGCGCCGCCCACCGTTGGTAATCCCCTCCGTGCACCCCGGTGTAGTTGTGGATCGTAGTATGCAATGCAGACCTCCCTACGTTGGTGTGCAGGAGCGCCTCTACCATTCACAGCTCCGAGGGGCTCAAGCCGGTCTTCTCACACAGGTCAATAACGTGTCTCCATGCGATCTGCCAGATTCACCACCAGGTACAGGTGATCGCCGCACCTCAATGTCTACCGCCACGGCTCATCGACTCCACTGCTCCTCCGCATCCAACTCCAGGCTCCAGACGCAGGTCCAGCGAGGCATCCAGGCTCCAGACGCAGGTCCAGCAAGGCATCCAGGCTCCAGACGCAGGTCCAGCAAGGCATCCAGGCTCCAGACGCAGATCCAGCGAGGCATCCAGGCTCCAGGCGCAGGTCCAGCGAGGCATCCAGGCACCAGGCGCAGGTCCTGCGAGGCATCCAGACTCTCATCCTGGTCATCCTGGATGTTGGGTGTCTTGAGGGGGTTGTTGATGTGTGCTGCACTTGGCCCTGGCTGCTCCAGTCTGTATTTCATTGTTTTTTTTGCCTATTTTCTATTGGAGGTCGACTGATAGGCTATTTTTTCCAGTAGAGGCAAAAAAAACTCACGTTGGACTGACCAACGTGTGTTTTCTTGCCGCTGATGGGCTTTTTGTTGGTTTTCGCCCGCTAACGCCGGAATTCCTATCGCCATCGCGCTAATGTTAGCAGCAGTTTTCGCCGCCGATCCCTGAAGCTATCGCCGTGTAGCGACGGCTTGTAAATACGTCGCTAACATGGCAATAATTTTCAGCGGTACACAGCGATAAGAAAACTGCCGCTAACTAACGTTAGCGATAGTTTTTGCCAGTCCTTGTACATATGGCCCTGTGTGTGTTTGTGTGTGGGGGGGAGGGGTGTGTGTGTGTGTGTGTGTGTGTGTGCGTGTGTGAGTGTGGATTGTGTATGTGTCTCTTTGCATGTCCCATACAAAAATGAAACCTATAGGCTTTATCAATGTTTGTTTCCTAAGCATTCCACCAAGTAAGGAGTAGCTGTAATATTTTGACGAGGTTGGAAGTTTTTGGCCCTGGTTTGTCAAGAACGAAGCTCAAGATTTCTAACTCAATTTTAGTAATTTTAGTATTTACATTTGAATAGTTTTCCTGTTGCCAAATTTCAACATCAAACATTATGTGAGTGTGTTTGCACTATTTATAGTATGCATACCTCTTCAACACCCAAACTAGCTCTAGATCTACACAATCTGAATTGTACAATTTCCTGCTTTTTGGGAGTTTCCGCATCGGGTTTTTCCTCCTAGTTCCAAAAAAATGATATGCTTTGAACTTTACATGAGTATTAACTGTGCACAATTAATCTGAGGGCAAGTGAATACAGCAGGAGTTTTAATAAAAGACTGACTTTTGATGTGTTGTTTGAAGAAAATTAATCTAGTGAATGTGCAGATTTATGTGCCTGCCTGTTACAGCCTGATTCATGCTTATGACATTATCAGCATTTCTGTCCTTCTTATCCCAGTCCTGCAGTACGGGCTGTGGTCAGGAATGCCTGGACTTGGAGCAATGCAGAGGATTAATATTCGGAAATCAGAATTCAAGGAAAAGCTCACAAAATGAAGTACCTCAAATTCAATATGTCTCAAACAACAAAGCGTTCAATTACATTGCTCTATCTGTGTATCTACTTTTGCACTCAAAGTCATTCTTTCTTGCCAAAAAGGCGTGTCATGACCTTTGCAAGGGATTCCTTGCCTCAGGCAGATGGCACATTTGATCAGCAAAATGTTCCGATGGTCCACCCTGAACAAACAGCGCAATTTTCAAATATTTATCTAATATTTGGAATCTCCTTTTAAATGGATGACCAAAATGGTCCCCCAGCCTCCAGAGTACCATTCATTGCCAATGAGATGGTGCAGTTAGTGACTGCATCCACTCACACACTTCATCTAGCCCACTGGCTATAGCCGGGTATGGAAGCAAAAGGACACAGTTCAGAGTTTATACACAGTGAGGCCCTCAGATTATGGGTGCACTGACCCAAAAAAAGAACAGGGAAAGCACACTGTGACACCAAGAACCTTTCCATATACGTACACTCTGCCACAGAGAGACCCCAAAAAAATGACAGAACAAAAGACTAATATGTCACTTAGACTCCGGTGGACGGTCCACAGGTCTGCCAACAGGGTCAGTAAGCGATGGCCTCCACCACCCTGGCAGAGGGCTGTACGCCCTGTTTAGTGAGATCCACCTGCCTCTTGCATATCTCGGTGTTGTGAAGAAAGTCGGCGCCAAGGTGCCATGTTCAAAGCATCTACTCAGCAAATTTGTTTGCTTTGAAAAAATAAACTCCCAAAGTGAGAGTTTGTTTCCCTTTACACAAGAAACAATTAGCCTGACTCTTAGGGAGTTTTCTCTCTCGCGTGGGGGCCATTCTATAATTGTTGATGCATGTGCCCACCATGCATTCCCCAGTGAACACAGGCAGGGAAAATCAGTGATGGTCACCCAGCCCTCAATAGTGATGGGCAACTGTTACTGTGACCTGGTGGCCTTTTGGTGGAAGGACCACCAGGTCAAAGGTTTACACTGCGAGATCTAGCGGAGGCTCCCATAACTCTAACTAGAGTGGAGGAACTGTGAGTTTGGTGAGGCGGAGGCCCACCTGATTTATAACGATGCGTCTGGTCCACCAAAGTCTAAATGTGGCCCTAAACTCTCTGCAGGATATAAGAAGATAATATTTCAATCATCCTACTAGATTCTCAGTGCCATCAAAGTCTGTCTGCAACATAATTCGGGGGAGATTTTCATGGAGCAATTGACAGTGGTTTCCAAATCTGCTTAAACTTTTCATGTATGTCCATGCTTTTTACAAGGAGTTAATATCTCAAGATTGGCAGCCAACAACATGTGGGACAATAAGATCCTATCCTGCTTAGAAATAGCTCTCAAATTTAGATCCCTTAATCCCAAAATGAAGGCTGAAAAAGCAGGCAGCATGGAATATTCTAAAATCAAGCTAAGGACATCTTTTCAAAAACAAGAATACAAAATATGCAATTCACCCCCTTCCATGCCACAGTTTCTCCACCAATTTACATTGCTATTGAGGTACATCTGTTTTAATTTCCTTTGGGTTATTTACCAAGTGCTCATTAATTTGTGGTGTGTTTCCCTATCTTGGACATACATATCCATGGACATTTCAGAACTAGACCCAAAGACCCAGGAACAGTGATAAGGCCATTCGAAGAGACATAAAACTTCAAGAGTTTATCACATGTTGTCAGGTCCACAGTGCTCTGTAGGAAAATGCCCTTTTGTGCCTGGTCACCCCCATGTTTGCTAGATTTTATTTCTGTTTCTTGGACTTTGTACACTGGGACACTGCTGTCCAGTGCCCAGTGCATGTGCTCTGACCCCTAAAATAGGTGAAAAAATTTCCATCCTCCTAATTGGCATATTTAACTCACATTTAAGTCCCTAATGTATGGTACAAAGTGTAGCCAGGGCCTGTCAGGTAAATGCCACTAGTGAGTATAGAACTTGTTGTGCCACCACTAGAATGGCAGTGCAAAACATGACAGCAGACTTACTACTGCATCCTGTCTGTGCAGTTTTTAAATAGCAAATTAGACCTGTAAAAATAATCCCTTTGGGCATGCTTAAACCCTTCTTCTAAATATTAATAAGTCACCCCTAAGAATTCCTTATTTAAAATGAATGTAATTTTAAACATGTCCTTACAGTGACAATGCCTAATAACTATTTTCACTGTAGCAGGTTTAGTTGTTCCATAGGAAAGATTTGGGATACATTATTCAAGTTAATAAAGTTATCTCCATCTAGAAACCAGATAAAAAGTTAATTCTTTGACTTTAAAATATTTATTGCAAATCCAATGTTTCAGTAAAGTCGGATTTGTAACAAATATTTTACAAAAGGTACTATTAAAAAGTCCTCTTTTACCTGCCTAAAGCCTCTAGAAGCTCATTTGCTTGAGCTCCCAACTGTCACTCCGGAGCTGAGTAGCTCCTAGATGTGTGTGAACTGGCTTCTAGAGCTGAGACAAATGCCTTGGGTGAGGGGAGAGGTTGACCTTACCTTACAGAATGGCCTTGGGGCTGTGCTCAGCTACTTGCATATGTTCAAAGAATGCCTATTCTCTCACTGGAAGATGTTACACCCACCTGGGTGTGCCTCCCTTTTGTATCTTTCTAGTCAGGCTGTCTCCAAATCCAGTGGGAGGGGGAGCTACCCCAAAACTGGTTTAGTGTGACCTGAGGGAGGGGTTACCCATTACCATGACCACACTTCTGGGTGGGCACAGGAAGCTCTGTACAGTGAAAGAAAGGTTGGGTAGGGAAGTGTAGTGTGGGATTGTTTGCGTCCAGGATCTGTTTTAGAAGGGGTTAGGGTTGCCCCTAGGAACTTTTTCTGTATTGGTTGGAGGGAGGCAGGAGACACTCCTAACCACAGCATAGTCCCAGGCATAATAAACGTGTCACACCAGGATACCCTTCTTGAGAACACTACTGGACCTGCGGAAGACAGAAGAAAGTCTGCACCTGCTATTGAAGCATGTGAGAACCTAAGGGCTTGGCTTGCTCCAATTTGCACATAGGAAAAAGAAGTGGACTCCAGGAGTAAGTTGTTTAACCTCCTGTTAAGCTACAGGGAAACAAAAGCTGCAAGAAGCCCACTTCCCTGAAGGAGGCCCGTTGACCCGTTTCTACTGGCCTTGCCATGGACCATCCAGGTGGCTTCTGTTGGAGTGAGTCCTAAGCCTCACAGTGATGTCCCCCAGGCCATGGACTATTGGAGAGTACTTCCACATCTCCAAACTGCAAGAGAGACTTAGAAACTTTCTACCAACTTTCTGCCTCTAGAACCAACGGAGACAAGGGTTGCCTTCAAAGCTGTAGCAATCAACGTCAAATCGATGGTCAGCCTCGGCTTTCCAAATTGCCCACCAAATGGAGATCTGACATCCAGAAAAGTATTTACATACGAACATGGAGAGCTTCATTGGGACAGACGCCAAGCAGCAAAGACTTCAGACTTCACCCGCTCAGAGCATTCCCACCTTCGTCGGTGAGCGCAATAGGACCCCGCTCTTCAACAACCCATCGTTGTTGACCCCCGCTTTGGATCCAGCTTGCAGCTTGCCCCTCTGACCACTCATTGACAACTACTTTTTGTCCGTGAAAGTTTCTAAGACAGAAGGTAAACTTTTCACCGGTATAAACCTGGTCCCTGTATCTGACCGGCAATCCATTGCAGTCGGCCATTGTGTTTCACTTTGACCCGGTTTAGCGTGACAAATTGCCTGCATTTGGCACTTTGCACTTTTTGGCTCTATTTTTATTTTTAAAATTCGGAAAATTCATATCAATGGGTCTCATTATTGGATTTTTGTCATTTTGGTGTCATTCTCTTCATTTAAATATTAGCATTTTTGATAAATTGGAGAGGGATTTTTTTTTTATTGTGTGTTTGGCTTTTTAACTGTTTTGGTACTCTTATATGCTTTGCGCATTTTCTTAAGATAAGTCTGTCTGCTCTGTGCCACAGCTACCAGGAGTTGAGCTCAGGTTTAAATTACGGAAACCTTTACTGGATCTCACAAGAATAGAAACAGTATTACCTGTGGTGGACTACCATCCACCCCAATCTAAAAATCCACTTTTTCCTATGCCCCAATTCCTATGTCCCAGTTTTGTGTTGTGTAGTTCCTATAAATCTATATAGGATCTACGCGGTCAGACAAAATAAACTAAGGGATTGGTGTCCAGACTGATTCCAGACACCCCCAAACGATATGTTAGTCTGAAGGCCAGCTAGCTCACACTGCCACTATGAGCCCCTCTTACCAAGGCGCAAATAGTTTCTGGCAACTATCGAACATGACAACCCTGACCCCTCAGGGATCGTGGAAACAGTACAGTACTTTTCGCTCAGACACTCGTGCTTACTTTGTCTCAGAGAGATATACAGAATAAATAGTGGGGATGTTTTCAATAAGTATTGATTGAACCAGCGTCATTCTAGTATAAAATACGTGTGCAGCAACAATCATTAGACATAAATATATGTATATCGTTATGAGAACCAACAGAGTAAAGAAAAGGTAGAATTCTACCATAGTGCTAAAACAATGAATATATGCAGGTATATAGATACATAACAAAATGCGTACTCCTACGATGCAAACCGTAACTAGATGTACTTAAGTGTATCTAGCATTTATGTATGTGTAAAGCCAAGAATCTCCTTAGGATAGAGCCAACCCCATTACCTGATGTGGGAGAGTAAAGGACCCTCTCTTGGTATCGAGATGGACACCCCTCAAGGGATGTCAGACCACTGCGTGCATGCGTGCAGTCTGAACCACTTTGAAAGACTTCAGTGTCCCCATTTCGGCATCTAAATCTGTAAGAATATCCCAAGATTCATGGATGCATTCCCTACCCAACGCATCATACCTGCCTACCTGGTGGGACTGTAAACGATATTGAAATTGGAATGTTGTCACTGGCAATGTTATATGGCCATGGATTAACCATTCTGTGGAAGGTGACTCTGCCATGGTGAAAGGCAATTGGTCTAATTTTTCAATGTGCAACATTGTATATTTTGCATCTCTTTGTGCCATTGTTGTCTGCCTTTCGGTTAAATTATAAGCAGAGAACAGAGATGTAATGTTGATATATTGTCAAGGCACATGACCAGAGCGCAATGATTGTAGTGTCCAGCTTAGTACCAGAATTGATCGCAGCTGTGATTGCCCATGTTGAAAATTGGACAGATCCTGTTCCATAATATCAATTGCAGAAGACACAATGTTGCCCAGTGAATAAATCCTGGATGTTAGTGTGGTCATGCCATTGTCGACCACTGCCAAAGCCTTTTCTAGGTTAGTCCTATCAATTTCACGCAATCTCTCCACAGCTTCCTGTTGAGAGATTTTCCATACTTCGTTGTAAATAGCATATAATAAGCGTTTACGACGTGGTGTTCGGGGACCTAGTAAAAGATCCCTTAGATCCATGTCATCAGAAAGTAAGGACAAGTGTTGTTTCACCTGGGACAGTGTTGAGGTTTTCAGCCAATCTAGGCATAACTTTCCAACACTGTAGGATGTCACCACCCCCGGATGTTCTCTTTGTACATAGCGTTGGTCAGGCCTATGGATACTAAACCCTTCAGAGGTACCCCTGAATCGTGACTGACACCTATTTGTGTCGATAGGCCAAACCAACCATCCCTTCCAATTGGGGTCTGACGAATTGGATGAACCATCATGTATAATGTCATCCAGCTTATCCTCACTATTCTGTGTATAATTGTGTCATCCTTTAAAGTGTGAAAGTGAGGGAATCCAAGGTGTGTTCAAGTCCTTGATCTTAGCTAGTCCAAGACAGGAAGTCTGTTGCACTGTGTTGTTCAGGAAGACAATCTGTTGTGGTATGAGACATGCTCTAAATAATGCCTCAGTTCCCTGAACTTGCCAATTTGTAGTCCCCCAGACAGATTTTGTGTCTATTGTGTCTCTCCAAAAGTCAAATCCTTGTAAAGACAGCTGGAAAATAAAGGAAGCAGAGTATATCTGTTTCGTTTTAGTAAGCATATTTTTCTTTGCAGGTGTAGGTGCAACCTTGTAATAATATAAGGTCAGGTCTGAAGTGTTAAACCCAGAAAAATAAGCAAACTTGTGTGCAAACGTTTGTGAACTACCTTTCGGTGGTGTTGGGCAATGTTCCCATTGATGGTAAGTAAACACGTTACGTGGGATACTTGCTTTGTGCAAACAATGATGACCATAATGTTGGTGTAAATACATGGTGTCAAAATCAGATGTATCATCATACAATTCATTTTTAGAAAATGCCGCAGATTGTTCTAACTCAGATAGCATACTATTCACAGTTTCAAAGTCCCAATCATCAGAGAATGTACTGGAGGTGATGACAGCATTCAAAGAAATTTTAAATACATGCGGTATTTTCAAAGTTCATTGGGACCAAATACATCATATGAAACCCTATCCCAAACTATTACTTCAGGAATATGAACTGCTGTAATGTTCACAAAGGGCAGATTTCTTTGTTCACGATGAGATGATGTATGTGATTTCAGGACCAAGTTCACATGTTGTACTGCAGAGCGTTCGGGGAGATAATGTCCATTCAGGAGCAAGAAAAAGACAGTCACTACACCTATCCAGAGGACTAGGAACAGTGGACCAATTGCAATCCAGAGCTGTAACCACGGAGAAACAAAGTAAGTCTTTTTCAGCCAAAGCTAGATATTATATATTTTTCTTTTTGATAAACAGAAGCTGGCGGTGACTCAGGTTCACTCGGATCTAGTGAGCAGGCATCAAAATCGATGAAGTAGCCAGACCCTGTTAGATCTATCTTTGGTAGCTCGGCAGGTTTGAGACATATTCACATATATTTTGGTATTAGGCCAAATTGAGATCTGTGTTTCATTTGTATTTTGTTGTTGTTCAATTTGAATAGGCATGAGTTCCATTCCATTGTTGGCAACTCCGTTACTTCGTAGAGTAGGATCTTTGAATGTTATTAGTCTTTCTGTCTGAACTTCCTGTATGGTAGCGAGAGGAGATCGGCGGCTACCCAGGAGCCCACGCGCCCTGCTATTCAGTATCGGCCACATAGCGTGGTTTGATCAGATCAATGGAGACAAATGTATTTTCTTTTTTGCCGGCAAGAGGCGGAAGAAGTACTGTTCTTTTTCCTTTGACAGCCAGGACAGGTAGAGGCGTTCAGTAAGATGGCCCAAATTCTTTTTTGTCCACAATCTTTTCTCTGACCAGGTCCCCGATCTTTATGACCCAGGCAGGTCTTGCTGGAACAGCTTTCCCTTTCCCAGTGGCGGTGCATTTTACTTGGACGTTGCTCTGTAATGCCCGGAATTCATTGAGTTCCTGTAAAACAGCCAAACGATCATTGATGTCAAATGCTTCTTCATCCTCCACTGTGCTGCCACCATCGAGGTCAGGTACCCACATCCTCGTCCCAAACAGGACCTCGTAAGGAGTATGACCTCCCAGGGAGCTTCTTGGCATGTTATTTAGTGCCCTCTGGGCCCCATATAGGTGATTGACCCAACTACACCTGAGCCTAATACCCTTGCTGTTAAGGATTGCTTTAAGTCCCGGTTTTTCCTTCCCACAATTGAATTTCCCTTGGGATGATACAGAGAGGAGTACCGCAATGCTACACCTAAACTTCCCATGGCTTCCTTGTACGCCCAAGAGCTAAACGCGGGCCATGGTCAGAATGTAATGTGCAAAATGCATATGTCCCGATGAAGACTCACAAATTCTTTATAACAGTTCAGGCGTCAGTTGAGCGCTGAGGCCAAACTCACAGGAATCTAGAGCATGAATCCACTGCCACCAAGATGTACTTGTAAGCCCCATCAGATTGTAGGGGGCCGCAGTGGTCCAAACAGACACATGCGAGAGGTTTGTCTGTTATCAGTAACGTGTCTGTGGTGGACGTGCTACTGTGGAACCCTACATCTGCTGACAGATGTCGCACTTAAGCACAAAGCCCTTGGTCTGCTTGGTAAGACCTGGTGACCAATAACATTTCAGCATTGAAACTGTTGCAGTGATACCCACATGTGCTGAGCCCAGACCCTTGTGTGCAGCTAGTATTATTCAAAATCTACGAACCATGTTTGGTATTACTCTATCCCCCACTCCTGGAATTTGAGCTTACGGTATATTTTGTGCATCTAACTTGTAGGAGTATTTTAATGGAAAACCTTTTGGCAAAGCAAGGTGGAAGAGGTGTGGCGCAGCAGCCAATGCAACTGACTCCGGAACCCGGGGGCTCATGGTTCGATCCCCGGTGCCGGCGGCAGATCAGCCCAGCACCATGTGACTCTGGGCAATAGCTCGCTTAATCTTCCCGACGGCCCCCAGCGCCTTGACACCTTCGGGTAATTGTTCGCGCTTTACAAATACTGGACAAGGCTGTGCTGTTTTTACGAGAAGCAATGACAGCTACCATTATCTGCCCGTCTACTCTTGTGCTAGAACGAGTGATTGCAGCAACAGTAGCAGTTCACACTGTCGCCTTTGCGGCTTCGACTGAAAGTTAGTTCACGCCAAAGGAAATGGGGTGAATCCCCTAGGCACAATCTATACCCTCCGTAGGGTATTGAACTGTTTGTTGTATCAAATAATGAAGACACGTAATTAAGGTTTTTTCCAAAGTTGTATTTTGAAATGAAGATGAACTTGAATTCAATGCATGATACTTAAATATCCATGAGATTCACAATACAATGTGTTGCATGTTTTATTATACATTCAAAAAGCAATCCACCGTTGTGTCTATCATTGATGCTGTGAAAGATGGACTAATGAAATGATGTTGAAAATAAAAACATAGACACCCGACGTGCCAGTTGATGTCACAGACCATGTGCAGGATTCAAAACAACTGTGAAAGAGGCGACGAAAAAAAATGTGCAACAGTGTCTTATTATGAAGAATAAAAACGAATGGCTCGGTGCATTGTAATGATGGTGCGGTCATGCGGTGACATGAAGAACGGACGGAGTGTAAATGTTACGGGGTACGCCGTGCTGGAAAAATCCAGTTACGGTGCAAAACGAGTGTGGTGAGCTAGCAGAAACAAACGTGCAAAGTGACTAAAAGAATACAGGACACGCCAAATCTGATACGGCGTAGCGCGAGTATGGTGAAACTTACTTAAATGTGCATGCAGTAGAACTCGGCTGGAGGCGCTCCGACGAATGCCTGAATTTCCCGCGTTGTGGTCGGATATGACGCGGTTGCAGATGGAGCTTACATATAGCTCGAATGTCCGGGTAAAAAGTGATGAAGGACTATAAACTAAGCTCGAAAAAATAGCGGTGGCCATATTGTAATTGCAAAATGGTAAAATATTCAGATTCGAAAAGGTTTAATAATGACCCAAAAGTCTTCCGGTGGGTTAGTGTGGGGGTGATGCTGGGCGCTATATGTAGTAGTGCCCATTAGGTAATGGGGTGTGTAAAAAACTCTGGTAAACGACCGTGAGGCTAACTATCGGTCTGATGTGAAAAAAGACTAAATGCAATGACGATAGAACAGGGCTGGTACCAGCCATGTTGCGGTCAGTCGATCGAGACGTGAAACAAAAAACTAAATAGTGAATCACTATAGCAATCCGTTATACAAGACCTGAAAATAAAAGGATGAAGCATGAAGAAAAAAGGATAAGGCATGGAGAGATAAGGACACAAAGGTACAGACTGTGAATCCATGATATAGAAAAAAAAAAAAAAAATTAGGTCACGAGATAAAATGCTCAGAGCGTGTCAACAGTGAATATAGAATGCTGAAATGAGGAATGTGGAGAAAAAGATAAAGTCCAAGAGCTACAATATAATAAACACAAATCAGGATAAAAGTGATATTCATGGTAAACAATGACGCTAGTGTATATAATTCACAGCAAATGTAATTTCAATGACTGCGGTATTTAGTCAATCAACGGGAATGTTAGTTAGAGATAACATTGAAATTCCATTCTGTCGTTCATCCCGTGAGGTTTGAGGGCGTCAAGGTGTCTAATCCAAAAGTTCTCCCTTTGTAACAGGAAGTTGTTGTTGTCTTTACCCTCCATCTTGGTGATGGTTCCTAGGACCAAGAATTTTAGTTGGCTGATGTTGTGTTTGTGTTCTATAAAATGACAAGCAACTACAGACTTCATATTCTTTGTTCGGATGTTGCTTTTCTGCTCATTCATCCTAGTTTTAATTTTTCTTTCAGTCTTGCCAATATAAACTTTGCCGCACTGACATTTTAACAGGTAAATTAAATTCATGGAGTCACAGGTAGCAGTGACTCTTAGGTTAATTTTGGTACCCTTTCTAGGGTGTGTCATCGTTGTTCCTGGGATGATATTGTGACAGTTGTTACAATTATAACAAGGTAGCGTTCCTTTTGCTGTGAACAATTGGTTATTTTCCTTGTTAGTCTTTAGAATTTCTCCCAAATTTCTACCTCTTTTGTAAGCAAAAATTGGATCTTGGGTGAACAAATGTTTGAAATCCGGCACCATGGTTAAAATAGACCAATGTTGTTTTATGATCTTCTTGAAAGCTCGACTTAAGGTGGAAAACTTGGTTACTATTACCATTCGATTTTGTGTTGGTTTTTGTGTACTTATCATTAAATCATCACGTGTTCTCTGTTGACAACGAAGTCTGGCTTGATCTAAAACAGTCTTAGGATACCCTCGTTGTGCAAATCGGAGTAACATATCTTCAGTTTGATCAACGAGTCTCGTGGGGTTAGAAACAATTCTTTTGACGCAAAGTAGTTGTGAAAATGGTAAATGTTGTTTGAGCGATTGTTGGTGAAAACTGTTATAATGGAGTGTGTTGTTTCTGTCCGTCTTTTTTCTGAAAATGTCTGTTTCTAAACCATTAGTGTTTTTTTTGATTTGGACATCCAAGAAGGTAATCTGTTCAGTTTGATTCTATTACTTCCAGATCTCCACGCACGCAGCAAGCCCAAACACAACCATCATGTCTTTTGATTAAATTTCAAATCTCACTGACCTACGGGCAGATACCTTTGCTTTTGCCAATGAGGAAGCAACTCGAATATATGCTTTAATTCAAGAGGAAACCACCCAAACATTGACCAACCGGAATAAAGAACAAAACATTAAGCAACTCTTATACTTATCGAAACGTGAAATCAACCAACGGCTGCATGCTAGTACACTAATAAAATATCATCGAGCGCAACGTATACCGCGAGGTTTGAGGATTCCTTTAAAACCATCCTTGTGTAAAAACGTTCAGAAATTCAAAGATCGCTGGTACGCGATACTGAACAAATGCTCCCTTGACCTCATCCTGTTAATCATTGAGGAACTTTCCAACATTCTTGAGGAACTTTCTAAGGAAATAACCACTGTTAAAACTGAGCTCACCAACATGATGACCATTGATGAATGGACCAAAGTGCTGGATGACATCAACTTACAGTTATCCAAACACTCACAAGAAATAAACGAAAGAAAGATTAGAAAATTTCGGAGAGATACAGTGGATTATAAACTGGGGGAGGTTTACAGCTGGGCGGAAGAATATGCCAGGAGACTCCAAAACAAACCATATTCGCAAAACACCGAAACCTCATCCTCAGAAAGTGATTTCTCAAATGTTTCCAATCAACTACGGCGAACAACAGTTCCATTACAACAAGCTTCTGAAATTCCTCAAACTTCTGGTGTCTCTTTTTTAGAGACAGGCCAAGGAGACAGAGACGACCCCGGAGGTCAAAAAGAAAAAGAGAAAAAGCATCCACATACACGGAGCACTTCAGCTACAGGAAAGAAGGACAAAGTGAAGAAAACAATGAAAGAAACTTAGTGATAAATATTTCGGATTACCATTTCAACAACATTGAATTGAACACATTACAGAAGGGAACTTCTTTCGTTCCAACTAGGCACACCAATTGCCTCGAACTAGAGATAAGCTTATTCAAGCTGATGCGGAATTTGAGACTGAGGCATTTTTTTGAGAACGTGATGGAAACCCAACCTGATCGTGATGAAGACTTACTACGAGGATTACGACCAAAAAGTTCTTACATGGCACCCACCAGTCATAAGAGTTTGGATATTTTTGAAAACCTGGTTAAACAGGACATACTCAAACTTAACTTTTCAAAAAAACCTAAGCAAAGGAATCTATCCAACAAAGAACTCAGGATCCTTAAGAAAATTGCTAACAATTCTCAAATCACATGCCAGAAAGCTGACAAGGGAGGCGCTTTAGTCGTCATGAATACCACGCATTATGTTTCAGAAGTAGAAAAACATATATCTGATCAACTCACTTATGTTAAATTAGACACCAACCCAACTGAGCAATTTTCTAAAATTCTGCATGACTTAATCAACAAGGCTTTAGAGAACGGGCGATAAATGAGAGAGTCAAAAGGTTTCTTATTCAAAGCAACCCTAGAAGCCATTCAATATATATGTTACCAAAAATCCACAAAGACCTCCATAATCCACCATTCCGACCGATCGTGTCAACCAGAGGTAGCATACACGAACCTGTTGGCCAATTTCTTGACCGTTATCTCCAACCCAGCGTGGTTAAAATGAAGACTTTCATCAGGGATACCACTGACTTCCTGATGAAGTTAAATCAGATTTCCTTCACTGATCTAGAATCATTGTTACTATGTACAGTCGACGTTAAGTCGTTATATACATCAATTCCCCACCAACTAGGCATTGAAACCATCGAGCAAGTTCTACTTCGTACTGATTTTGATCAGGAGCTACAACTATTCCTCATGGAATTATTACATTTCACGCTATATCAAAGTTATTTTAAATGGAGGAACCAGTGGTTCCTCCAATTGACTGGCACTTCAATGGGAAATTGTGCAGCACCTGCCTACGCCAACCTCTTTATGAGTCAATTCGAGGAGGATAATATTCTATCTAAAAACATCTGGAAAACACATACGAAATTGTTTGTGAGGTTCATTGATGATATCTTTATACTATGGAATGGTTCATATACACAACTCCAAAATGCCTTAAATTAGCTCAACCAAATTGATGAAAGAATTCAATTTACATTTGATGTTCAAACAGAACAGATTACCTTCTTGGATGTCCAAATCAAAAAACCACTAATGGTTTAGAAACAGACATTTTCAGAAAAAAGACGGACAGAAACAACACACTCCATTATAACAGTTGATCAAACTGAAGATATGTTACTCCGATTTGCACAACGAGGGTATCCTAAGACTGTTTTAGATCAAGCCAGACTTCGTTGTCAACAGAGAACACGTGATGATTTATTGATAAGTACACACAAATCATCACAAAATCGAATGGTGATAATAACCAAGTTTTCCACCTTAAGTCGAGCTTTCAAGAAGATCATAAAACAACATTGGTCTATTTTAACCATGGAGCCGGATTTCAAACATTTGTTCACCCAAGATCCAATTTTTGCTTACAAAAGAGGTAAAAATTTGGGAGAAATTCCAAAGACTAACAAGGAAAACAACCAATTGTTCACAGCAAAAGGAACGCTACCTTGCTATAATTGTAACAACTGTCACAATATCATCCCAGGAACAACGATGACACACCCTAGAAAGGGTACCAAAATTAACCTAAGAGTCACTGCTACCTGTGACTCGATTAATTTAATTTACCTGTTAAAATGTCCGTGCGGCAAAGTTTATGTTGGCAAGACTGAAAGAAAAATTAAAACTAGGATGAATGAGCACAAAATCAACATCCGAACAAAGAATATGAAGTCTGTAGTTGCTTGTCATTTTATAGAACACAAACACATCAGCCAACTAAAATTCTTGGTCCTAGAAACCATCACCAAGACGGAGGGGAAAGACAACAACAGCTTCCTGTTACAAAGGGAGAACTTTTGGATTAGACACCTTGACGCCCTCAAACCTCACGGGATGAACGACAGAATGGAATTTCAATGTTATCTCTAACTAGCATTCCCGTTGATTGACTAAATACCGCAGTCATTGAAATTACATTTGCTGTGAATTATATACACTAACGTCATTGTTTACCATGAATATCACTTTTATCCTGATTTGTGTTTATTATATTGTAGCTCTTGCACTTTATCTTTTTCTCCACATTCCTCATTTCAGCATTCTATATTCACTGTTGACACGCTCTGAGCATTTTATCTTGTGACCTAATTTGTTTTTTTCTTTTCTATATCATGGATTCACAGTCTGTACCTTTGTGTCCTTATCTCTCCATGCCTTATCCTTTTTTCTTCATGCTTCATCCTTTTATTTTCAGGTCTTGTATAACGGATTGCTATAGTGATTCACTGTTTAGTTTTTTGTTTCACGTCTCGATCGACTGACCGCAACATGGCTGGTACCAGCCCTGTTCCATCGTCATTGCATTTAGTCTTTTTTCACATCAGACCGATAGTTAGCCTCACGGTCGTTTACCGGAGTTTTTTACACACCCCATTACCTAATGGGCACCACTACATGTAGCGCCCAGCATCACCCCCACACTAACCAACCGGAAGACTTTTGGGTCATTATTAAACTTTTTCGAATCTGAATATTTTACCATTTTGCCATTACAATATGGCCACCGCTATTTTTTCGAGCTTAGTTTATAGTCCTTCCTCACTTTTTACCCAGACATTCGAGCTATAAGTAAGCTCCAGCTGCAACCACGTCTTATCCTACCACAACGCGGGAAATTCAGGCACTCGTCGGAGCGCCTCCAGCCGAGTTCTACTGCATGCACATTTAAGTAAGTTTCACCATACTCGCGCTACGCCGTATCAGATTTGCTGTGTCCTGTATTCTTTTAGTCACTTTGCACGTTTGTTTCTGCTAGCTCACCACACTCGTTTTGCACCGTAACTGGATTTTTCCAGCACAGCGTGCCCCGTAACATTTACACTCCGTCCGGTCTTCATGTCACCGCATCACCGCACCATCATTACAATGCACAGAGCCATTCGTTTTTATTCTTCATAATAAGACACTGTTGCACATTTTTTTTCGTCTCCTCTTTCACAGTTGTTTTGATTCCTGCACATGGTCTGTGATATCAACTGGCACGTCGGGTGTCTATGTTTTTATTTTCAACATCATTTCATTAGTCCATCTTTCACAGCATCAATAATAGACACAACGGTGTTCGTTTGAGTCTATACTTACGTGTTTTTTCAATAAAAACCACTGCACCTCTAACATCACTTCAGCACAGTATTATGTACTGTTTAGACTTATAGGATGGTTTCCTCATTTCATTTTTGTTTTCAATTAAAGAGTTTTCCCTGATGAAGGGCGCGATGCCCGAAATGCATTGGATTGCTTTTTGAATGTATACTAAAACATGCAACACATTGTATTGTGAATCTCATGGATATTTAAGTATCATGGATTGAATTCAAGTTCATCTTCATTTCAAAATACAACTTTGGAAAAAACCGTAATTACGTGTCTTCATTATTTGATACAACAAACAGTTCAATACCCTACAGAGGGTATAGATTGTGCCTAAGGGGATTCACCCCATTTCCTTTGGGGTGAACTAACATTCACTATTAAACTTACGCTCGTGATCGGAGAGCGATACCCCGGGAGCACATCCAACAGTACAAATTTCTTAAACGCTCCATCGTAACTTTGAGGCTGTGCACGTGCAAAAATTCTGCCTTTGTGGCTTTACCAGCCAATGAATTCCCTTCAAAGTGCATGACAATATGTTGATGAATCAGTGTATGAATCACGTGAGCCCGTGGAAAGCCATTTTTCAGCTCTGCCACTTGTTCCCGGAGAAATTTATGCTTTATTGTGCAACCTTTTGAAACTCTAAATCCATTTTGGCCCCAGTAGTGAAGATATTCATTGTGTGACTCGACACACTATAATGAATCACACACAATTAGTGTGGGGAATTCCCGATCAGTGTTTTTTAGTGCCAGTATCAGGGCCTTTAGTTCTGCCAGTTGTGCCATGCAGTCTCCTAGAGACTGCGTCTGCGTATTGCTTGGACGGAATTTGCCATTCCGCATACGTCCTTTTACAATCACACATGCAGCGCTGTATTGCTGTTTACTTCCTATGGCAGCCTGAGCAAAACCGTCAGTGTAAATTATGTATTCATACTGATCTCGAGGCATTATTTTATTTGGGAGAGGATATTCTTGTTTGTACTGCAGAAATGCTCATGTTTTTAATGTAGAGTCAAACTTGTAGTCTACATCTATTGCAGTGAGAGAATTAGTCCACTGTATCCATCTTGGATGCAGTGCTTTTGCATTTGGTATGTTTGCTTTTGTAACAGACTCTAAGGTTGGTACTGGATTCACGACAATTGTTTGTTTCCCCTGAGCTAGTGCCCTTTCTCTCACTACAGCAGTCTGTACAGTTGTCAGTATTTTTTCAGTTGATGCAAAACGCATTTTAGCGTTTGTGTACAAATGAGATTTGTATGCAATTGGTACAGTTTCTCCTTCATTGAAGGTGAGGTAAGTGTACTCCAATTGACCCGCTATTACTCGGATCACCAAATTCCTAGTGTTTACACATGGGTGTAAGTGTTTGGAAGCGATCGTGTCAACTTGTAGGGAACGATGTATTTCTGTGTGTTCCTGTGTCCAATATCAAACTGAGAAATTGGGTGTAATTAAGTCATAGAATGGATTCATCTTTTCTGCTTAATCCAAAATATATGTTGTGCCAAAATTTAGGAATCCTAAAATGGATTGTAAGTTTTTCAGAGTATTTGGAGGTTGGATCAGCGCACATTTCTCTAAAAAAATGTAGCTGCTAGGCTTTTTCCTTCACATGAGAGCTCACATCCCAAAAATAGGACATTGAGGTGGGCAATTTTTGATTTTTTAAAGTTAAATTTGTAGCCTTCAGAGGCGAATCCCATAATTTTGTTGTGCACCCTGTTCAAATGATCCAATAATTCATCGTCCGTCAGATAAATATCGTCTACATAGGACAATGCCTCTTCATCAAAATTTTGAAGTAACTCTGATACTCTTGCTGAGAATAACCCGGTGCTATTCTTATAACCTTGTGACAGCCTACAGAATTGGCGTTGAGAGCCTAGGGCTGAAAATGCTGTCTAATATCTGCTTTCAGGCGCTATATTTTGGCAAAAGAATCCATTTGAGATATCTAGTGTTGTTTTGTATTTCTTCCGCACAATGTTATTCATTAGTGCGGCACTGTGTGCATTTTGCACTGCAAATGTTTTTGTGCAAGTGTTCAAATGCCCATAGTCTAAAACTAGACAATATGAATTGTTGGGTTTCATTACAGGAAACAAAGGAGTATTCATGGAAGAGGTGCAATTCTCTATTACACCTTCAAGTTGACATAAGATCTCCCTGACCTGTTTTTTCGCATCATGTTTTATTGGGTACTGTCTCTGTAGAGTTGGAGTAGTTTTTACTGGGATTACATGGTGAGGTGACCCAGCATCCCACCCTACATGATTGCGTATAATGCCGGAGCTAGTGCTACCACCCACTCCTGCGCATATGAATGTTTCAGTGATTCTGGAACGAGGTCGGAGAAGGATGGTAAAATTAACATTTTTCCCTTTGGGCAGTCCATGACAATCTCAGGCGGCTAATATTTTTCTGCTAAAAGGATGTCGTATCCAAAGGACAGGTTCTCCTAAAAGAGATCCCTAACCTTCCTGGATATGTCCCCCTCCATATGGAGTATTATTTCGTATAATTGGTGTGGGACACTTACCCTAGTATCAGGTGTCTCCACCGTGATATGTTAATTCGACGCCGCTGTCACCAGAAATTCCATCAGGTTCTGGCGAGCTATTGCTACTTCTGCTGTGCTGTCTAGCATCGTCAGAGCCCATTCCCCATTCAGAAGATGAGTCCTTAGCAGCCTGAGCATTTCTTATTTTAAGGTCAGCTACTTTCTTCTTTTTAAATTGAGGTTTTAATTTTGATTTATCTTCTTTTTTGGTATTATAGTCTGAAGTGCGATGTGTGTCTCTTTGCTTTGCTCGCTCTTCTGATCTGTGTTCTGACCGTCCTTCCCTCTCGGAGTTTCTCGGTGAACCATGAAAGGAACAAGAGGGACATGTATCAGTATCCTGATACCTGTCAGGTTTTTTTATGTTATCACGGTTTCTAAGGTTATACCTCCTGTCAGAGGGCTCCTGTTGACGAGACATACCCCGTGATTGTGATGCATTCTGCTTATTTTTCTGCTGTTTATTTTCCCATTTCTTTTTAGAAGAATCAGGTGCTTGCTTAATGTTATCCTTTTCAGGATTACCCATTACTTGTGGTTTCATAGGTCTAGCTCCCAAATTATCTCAGCCTAATTCAGCGTATGTATCTTCAATAATTTGGGGTAAATCCCTGTCCTGTTGTGCAGGAGTGCATTCCCTTAGGCGTTGGCATATAGCCACCGCTGTTGCCTCCCCTTTTATGTTAGCTAACATAATTGTAGATACCTGGGAAAATTTGCCTATTGATTTCATCCCTAAGTTTTGAGCAGGCTCTGCTCCATACTCATTCTGTATTTGTCTTAATACTTCTGGTATCACTGCTATTGAAGGGGTGCCATGAGTCCTGGTATAGATGGCAGCGAAGACTGTACCCCAAGTGGTTCAATCCTCTATAGGGGGAGCTATCCCTGTTGGCAAACAGATTGTCAGTATTCTGTGTTTTTCTTGTGGACCTGTGTGTGGAAACACTGCCTCTAACTGTGCTATTTTCTGTGCTATCCAGAATGGCATTTGATCATGTTTAGTGGGCATTCTTCCCATAACTGCGTTCAGTGTTTGTGGGGTAATATTAGTTGCAGTCTCCTGTAGTTGACCTGCTGGGGTAACCCTTGTGGGTGGAAGTGTGAGTGTTCTCATAATGAACTGTATCAGGTTTCTGTAAAGTTTTATTATTTCTTTGTGAAGTGGACGTAAGTCTGCTATTGGCAATGTGTCAACTTCTGGGCGCGGTGTGTTAGCCGCTAGAACCGGCCAAGTCTCTGCTGAGCGGACCGAGTCTCACTTTTTCTGTGGTGTGTGGGAGGGCGCTTTTAAAACACTTTATATGTTCCTGGTACATTATCAGGACCTCTATGTCCTCATATGCATTGTATTCTTCTGGTATTTCATCCGGAGTGTAAGAATGGAATGTATGTGTGCGTGCATCTGCACGTGGGAATTTAATCCATGAATAGAACACCTCCAATCTGTATGCTTTGTGTGCCTCAACCACGAAGGTAACAGTCCCACCTAATGCTGGGACTCCAAAATCTGCTATTTTTAAAGTAAGTGCATTTCTGACATTTTCTGAAATGTTTATAGCACCTTCCTGCTCTCCTTCCTCTGCTGTGTTTGCATTCAATGCGGCTGCAGCCTCATCTTGCACAGACTGCACCGGTGAACACTGTCACACCGCTAGAGTGGGTAAGACTGGCACCGCGCCTTTGGGGCCCTGGGTGATTCACTGCTGAAGGTGCTGCAGCACCATAGACACTTCTGGCTGAAATCACGAATAGTCAACAGGGAACGCTTGAGCACGGCCTAATAGTTTACATTCACTGATGCAGCCACAAGTGAATGGGGAATAACCCTGAACACGATACACGAAGGAGGGTGGGAAAAATTTGCCTGACAACTACTAGAGCCCCGAACTCAAGGCGGATTGTAATATTGCTCTGAATGTTGTATTTCTTTGCATGTGTAGAGTTAGAAATAAAATACAACTTTTTCTTATAAAAACAAGTAGTTAGCTGCACATTGATTTATTTATTTTACTGTCTGCGCTTTGATTTATGAGTCATGCTCAATGACTGTATCTACATCCCCCCTGAGGGAACCTTGACTGTTCACCACAGCCACTACGGAGAGACAGTGCAGAAGGGTACTTGGCCCAGTTGAGCAGGATCCATAGTAGGTCGGGCCCCGGTACATCAGGAGTAAAAGCCTCAGCCATCACGGTTGAGCCAAGTAGCCCCTGCGTGCCCCGTGGCCCTCTGAAAGGGGTTCTGACACTAGGAAAGCAATTATAATTAACATAAACATAAAACCAATAAAGAAGGTTAAAATGCTGGGGTGCGGTGCAGAGTTTAAATTAAAATAATAGACTAAAACAAAGTAACGTGGTTAGTAGGACAGGCAACCCAAATTGTAGCTTGACAATAAAGAGTGGCCATATCAAATTAAAGATATTTTAGGCAGAGGCATACCCAATACACATTTAACTATCCTAGACTTCAGTAAGTGCTTCAGGTGCCTTTCGGCCTTCCCATTCAAAATCAAGTCACTGCACATTCATTGGATTTTGTTCTGTTGTTCACCGATATTGGTATGATGCACGGTAATCAGTATGTATGGTACATTATAATCCATATGTGATCTTCTCAACACATTCATTTTTATCACCTACATGCTTCCCATCCAAAAAATGCAGATATGTTTCCATTGGGCTAGATTTTTTCTAACATCATCCACCTGTAGAGGCAGATTTGCCCTGTGTATCATTTGCAGCATTGGTGTGAGGTTAATTCTTAGGTACATAACTTTGTGATTGCCCTTATGGAAGGTAACCTCCTACTGACTACCTCAAGTCCTTCCCTACACACCTTTAGGTTCAGCATTTCAGATTTTTCATACGTAAATTTAAACCCAGACACTTTGTGAAACCAGTAGCGATTTCACCACTTTTGAAAATAACTATATAGGGGCCAACTATGCCTACGTAATATCACCAGAGAAGAGACAGATGATGTAGTCATCTTCTCCAAAACAAATCTCCAGACTTCCTGGGTAGGTCTGACCTTTTCTACCAAGGGTTCAACTGCCAGAGTAAACAAAAGCAGGGACAAATGCAGCCTTAGTGCATTCCCTCTCAGTGCAAATGTTTTACCAGTATTAGTGCCTCACAGGTTATTGCAATTTGAAACATCAGCGACTCGATCTCGGGAGTCGGCCTTGGGTCTAGAAGAAATCAGTAGCCAGGTGACTATGAGGAAGCATATGCACACGCAGTAAAATATGTCTTCAGACGCATGCACTTTACTTTCTACGGTACATAGTGAATTTTACTTTTTTGAAGTACTGCACAGCATTTTACTGCATTGACACCTTATCACTGGCGTTTGCGCGGTTCTTTAGTGGCTTGACAGCTTTGTACCGTTGAGTACGTTTTGTCAGGAGAGAAGGACCACAACAGGTAGACTTTCAACAGTAAGTGATCACTACTTGAGGAACGGACTAAGGGGCATATTAGCAAGAAGAGGCGATAATCATCGCTAACCCTGCTTAGCGTGATTTTTTTTATCGCCGGCTATCGCTGGAATATATCGCCACGCTAACGCTGTATTAGCAACGATTAGCGCTATGGCGATGAATATTCCAGCGATAGCGGAAATGGGCCAACATCGCTGAAAAACCAGCGATGTTGCATGGAGAAGGAGAACACCTTGCTGATACGACCCTGTGGTCGTATCAGCATAATCCACCCCCATGTTAGGTATGGCTAACACCTGCTAATTGCAGGTGTTAAATAAATGGCGATGACCCGGTTAGCGCGACTTTTCACGTCGCTAACTGGGGCCATGGCCACCTTGCTAATAGGCGATAGGCCTGTTAGCGAGTGTTTCCCAGGTTTGTTCGTCGGGAACGCCCACTTTGCATGTCATTAGCGATAAATATCGCTGACATGCAAAGCGGTAAAGAAACGGGCGCTAATGCCCGCAAACTGTCGCTAACTGCTGTTAGAGACAGTTTGCTGATAGGGCGATATAAATATCGCCGCTTTAGCGGCAAAAAGTGCCGCTAAAGCGGCGATAGTGCACTTGCTAATATGCCCCTAAGTTTCTGGCTTCCTCAACGCCGAGCTCTGAATCCGGATGGCTGCCAGCTCCTACCCCTGTATTGCGCCAGCTAGAGAAAAAGTTTTTGAAAGTCTCTAAAGCACGGCGGTATGGCAATAATGACTCCACCGACTCCCGCTGACTGAAAGCGCATTCCACAAGTCTCTACCTGCATGAGCATATCGAGGCATATCGAGGCATTTCGTGGCGGCCAGGAGGAGAGGAAAAAAAAAGGTTTCATCTACGCCGCTAATAGAGGACTGCAGGCGGTTCCGGCTCCAGGTTCTGGCTCCAGCCTGACTCTCCTGCTCTGAGCCGAACGAGAAAAGCACTGCAACTCTTCCCTTGTGCGAGTGGTGCTCAAAAAAGGTACAGAAACAAGGCAAGGGTAATATCAGCGTTATTGGCAGTATCAGCGCAGCGGAGGCTCCTTTACGACTACTTTTTGTTTATTGCCTACTCTCATGGCTATGTGAGTGCCCCCCCCCCCCTCTGCATAAGGTCTTACCCGCTGGGAGAGCTTTGGGAGAGGTGTTCTGAAGGCAGAGGAGCTGGAACAAGTAAGCCAAGAGAGGCTTTGAGGTTTAGAGGGTTCAAAAACGACAAAACTGTGAGTAACCTGCTTTAAGTGCTATAATTGCTGGTGACAGACTAGTGGCTAACCATAAGACCATAAGACACCTTCACACCCGGGACCCGCTTCACACCGGCAACGCGCTATCAGGGGAGACTACAGCTCCCAGACTGCTCCTTGGGCTGCCACAGCTGATTGCAGGAGGCGCCAGGAGGCGCATAAAGTTCAGCGCGGAAGCCCGGGACAAGGGCGAGCCCGTCCTTGCCCGTCAGCGTCCGGAAGAGGCCGGGCTGGGCCACCCCTTTAACGTCTATCATGGGTAAGCGAAAACAATTGTGTGGTCAAGATCAGGGGGGGGTAAAAGCAAAAATCCCAAGGAAGTCGGCATCCATCATTTCTTATCTAACCTCGGCGGTGGGAGCCCTTAACAAGGAGATTGCCAATGCAGAAAAAGAGCTGGGTATGGGTACGACTCAAGAGCCAGATGAGGGGAATGCTACATCTGACCGTGCAACAATAATACCCGTTCCCCTGGAACCCACGGTACTGATAACAACACCGTCAGTTGCGCAGGGCACTTTAACGTGTAATGTTGTTCAGACTGGGGACATGGTTGATGTCACTAAGGACCTTTTGCCCGTGTTGGAAAAGGCACCAAAAAGGATGTTTTTGGGATCCGCTGGGAAAAAGAGATCTACTAGAAAAACTTGTAAATGGGACAGAGGCGTAAAAAAGAGTACCCCTATTCAAGGGAATGATATGAGTGAAAATATTGACCTGATAGTTTGGAATACGGTGGAAGAGATTTTTACCTCACGGCTGGAATCTGCTCTTACTAGCATAGCTAAAGATATTATTGACACTTTGAAAACTTGCGTTGCTGGGATTTTGAAAAAATGTGAGCGTATTGATTCCTTTTTAATGGCCTCAAAACCTTTGTATGTTTCTCCTAGTTCATTAACGCTCCCTAAAGCCCAGCTAGAGACCAGGCCAAGCACTGGTTTAGACAACTTAGGTGTTCAACCAGTTTCCCCATTACGGGTAAGGCCAGAATCCGGATTGATGGAGAGAGTTGGGGCACACCAGGGCCGCCCAGTAAGATGGGGGAACTCTAGCCGCAGCGATAGGAATTTTGTGGAATTGTCAGCTAATGCCCAGACCCTGGTTACTAGGGAGCCCCTATCATCCCATGAGAGGCCAGTAAATCCTAATAGTGGTAGTTTTAATCTCCCCCAGAAGCGACCCCATTGGTTGCGGTCCTTGTAAGGGTCCCACCACTTGATTTCAATGATAATGAATCCACTCCGGCTCTTCTAGTAAAAGTAAAAAAATGGTGTGATCAATATTGTACTGGAAATTCTGAGATTTCTTCTAGCATTATAATGGCCAGACGGGTGGGGTGGGTGGGTAACCGCCCGAAACAATTTGATGGCGATTGCATTATTGTTCATTTTAACACACGGAATGTAGTGGATAGATTGTTCTGGGATGCCTCGGATTTTAACTCAGAACAGGGGAAGGGGGGTATCAGAGCCCTGCCACTGGGTTATTTTTATCCCCCAGGAAAACGATTGAATGCACTGGTCAAATCCCATAATGAGGTATATTCGAGGAGGCCTTTTCAGTCTCCTCAACGCCTCGTTGAAACTAAAAATTTGGAGATCCTCCCAGATAGTTTTAATGTTAGAGACACAATAGACCCGCACATTTTTCCTACTCAATTAGGCTGTGAAGGGCAGGGCATAGCCCTATTAAATAGATTTTCTCCACTGTCCCAGTTAGACGAGAATGACTGACTAGAGCCATCTCATGATTGTCCATCTGACTCCGGTTATAATCTCCAGCCTATGGACCTAGAAGTTGCCTCCAACTGTAAGATCATCAGCTGGAATATTGCGGGGCTCAGATCTAAAAGGGATGATCCTAGCTGGCTTGAGTTTATAAAAAATACGATATTATTGCTCTCCAGGAAACATGGGACAGGGAGAGCAATTTTTGGTTGGATGGGTTTAAATCTTTTTCTTCACCTGCACGTTCTACCCTGGCAGGTAGAGCCAAGGGGGCTTAGTACTCCTTTTTTCTTTAAAATTAAAAGGGTCTGTAAAGATGATGGAGGTAAGCTCCCATAACTGTCTGATATTAGAATTGTGTACCCCCAATTGTCCCAAAATATTATTAATTAATTTTTATAATTCTGGGGAATGCGACACCTTTCTTGCTTGAAATGCTTTTTAGAAGTTTATAGATTGAAGCAATCCACTTTTTACTATATCATTCTTATGGGCGATTTTAATATTCACTTGTGTAATTTGAATTGTTATGGTGATGATCACTTGGGTCCTGAATATTCGGTGTCACCCCATTTTGAGCATACGCAAAGGGGGGAGGCCCTGGAGGATCTCCTGGCAGGAGCTGACCTCTTTGAACCTGGTTTCAATGATGTATCTGAGCGGGTTCCAACATTTAAAGCCAAGGGAAGGGATACTATCATTGACTACATATTCTTGTCCCCCTCAATGTTAGCTAATGTAGTATCCTATAATGCTAAGTTGTCCCCCTTTAGTGACCACAACCCAGTAATTCTTGAATTACACAAAGACTTGGGCCTTTTGTGTTTACTGGGTAGGAACACGGGAGTTAATCACGTGGCCCCAAGAGACCGGGGAAGGAGGCTCAAATGGTCTAAGGTAATTCCTGAATCCTTTTTTGTTAATTTACGCATGAAGGCTAAAGATGATATTGCAAAATGCGTTGATTATTCTACCCCAAAGGATGAGGTGATTAGAGCTTTTGAAGGTATCTGCAGTCAGGTAGCAATTGACCTGACTGTTAAAACTAAACCTAGATCTAACCCAGTGGAAAGGTGGTTTGACGCAAATTGCTCTAGGGCTCATCGCATCTTAGTACAAACCCTGAAAAATAAACCAAGAGACAGGGAGCAGATAGCTAGCCTCAGGAAGTATTATAAGCTAGCGGTAGATACCCGTAAAAGTGAGATCAAATCGGAGGCTTGGAATGCTTTAATGTCTGTCGAAGTCCTAAAGGATAGCTCAAAATTTTGGGCTATTGTTAATACACCTTTCTTCTCGGGTATAGAGAATGACATCATGGAAACTAATATATCAGAAGAGCAGTGGCTAGCACATTTTAAGGTTATCTATGGATCAAGCGAGGTGCAGGTTCCCTTCCCAGGTTTAGAAACATATGGTGATTTTCCTTTGATGGTTTTTAAAGAGGTGGATATTGAAAAGGCAATAATAGAGACTTCCAGTAATAAGGCACCTGGCCCTGATTGTGTCCCCGCAGACCTGTATAAAAGTGAACCTAAATTTTGGGCCAAGATTTTGGCAAATGTGTTTAATGCTTCTGTTGTGCAGGGGTTTCCTGTGTCTTGGTCCCTGTCTACAATTATCCCAGTTTTTAAAAAAGGTCAGAGAGGAGACCCACGGTGTTATAGACCTATATCATTGATTGATTCTGCCGTCAAAATTTTAGGTAAAGTGATTTTGGTTAAAGTCTCTGATTGGGTAAATGATAACGGGGTTTTATCCAATCTTCAGTATGGTTTTAGACAAGGCAGAAGTACCGTGGATCAGTGTCTTAATTTATATTTATTAATAGGCAAATACACCGTAGCCAAAAAGGTTCCCTACAAATGGCTTTTATGGATCTTACCTCTGCTTTCGATCTGGTAAACAGATCGAAGCTCTGGTCTATTTTACTTGCTATTGGGTATTGACCCCTGTTTGGTTTATTTTTAGCAGACTTACATCGGGATCTTTTAGCAGCAGTCAGGGTCACACAGGACGGCAAATGCACTAGTCACTTTAAATCAGGCAGAGGTGTCCGCCAGGGCTGTATATTGGCACCATTACTTTTTACTCTTTATATTAATGCTCTAGATAAAACCTTGGATCAGGCGAGTTTGGATATTCCGTGTGTAGGGACCAGGAATATCCCGGTCCTCCTATACGCGGATGATGCCGTTTTATTATCCCGAACTGCTATAGGCCTTCAGAGACTGTTGGATGCATTTGGGGTTTACATGAAATCCCTTGATTTGGTTGTGACTATGTCGAAATCACATGTCATGATAATGGGCCAAAGAAAAAGAAAAGATAAAACTTTCTCATGTAATGGAGCGGAGGTGTCTAGAGTGACCTCTTTTACATATTTGGGGGTTTTATTCGATGATAGATGTTCCTGGGTCCCCCAATTTAAAGCTAAAAAAACGCAGTAGTAAGATCGACGTCAGCTTTATTAGGGTTTTCACAGCGACTGGGAGCAAGGCCTTTTGAAGCTATTCTCTCCATCTACAGATCTAAATGTCTGGCTATTGCTACATATGGCTCTGCTATTTGGGGTTATAAACAGATGGTAGGGATGCAGTTGGCTGAAAATAAATTCTTATGAACCCTCCTGTCTGTGCCCCAATCAACCCCGACATTTGCTATTCACCAGGAATTGGGGTTGGGTTATGTAACTGACTCACTGAGACTGGCCCCCTTGGTTTGCTGGATTAAAACCTGGCTTAATCCTGAGATAACTCTGAATCACCAGATCTTACGGGATTGTGTTGCCCTGGAGAAAGCCAGCAGCATTCCGTGGCTGTCTTTTGTTAAGTCTATGTTTCTCAAACTGGGGCGACCTGACATTTATAATGCCCCAGATGGGATCAAAAAGATGATGTAATTTGGGTAAAATCACAATTTTTGAATATATTGATGTTGGAACGGGAGGAACAGGAGATTCAAAAACCTTTGGTCAGAGCTCATTATCTAATTATTTCTTCCCCGTTAATTGAGCCCTACCTGAGAATTGTAACCAAGCCGTATCATCGTTGGCTATTGACTAGGTTCCGCTTCAATCTGATTCATTTTTCCCTGGGTAGCCTTCCGGGATGGTGTAAACCAGAGGATATAGGCCCGTGCGATAATTTTTAATCACAGGATACATTGCATTTTATCATGTTTTGTGATTTTTATAATGACATACGGAGGAGGTTTATAGTCCCCCTACTGAGGGGAAAGGGTTTCTTACAGGCAAGACCTGCTTTAATGTATCTTCAACTGTTAGATGACACCTGGAACATTTTTAATATTGCTAGTTTTCTTGTTGCTGCTGTTCGCCTTAGGAAAAGGAGATTTCCTATGACTAATGATGTATGAATTTTTAATTTATCTTATCGTAACTGTTTTATTTGATAACCTTCAAGCTCTGATGAATTATAGATTTTTTGTAGGAATTAAAAAAAAAAATGTATATCGCCCATCTGAATTGAATGATATTATTGTTGTTTTATGTTTTGTGTATTGTACTTTTATGATTTTAATTAATCGAATAAAGTGGATTGACTGACTGACTGACTGACTATGAGGAAGCTACCCGGACACTGGTCAACTGGTTCCTCCTAGTTTGTGGCACCCGAATGACGCAGCAAATGTCGTTTGAACAAGGAACTTTTTCCCAGGTACCCATAACTTTTTCAGGGGGGTGGGGGTGGGTGTTAGGACTGGGGGTGGGATAATGGCAACTGCAAGTGTGCTACTCTGCAAAATCCTGAAAGTATCGCAGAAAGTGTCTCACTTCCAGGGGAATGCCCTCAACTACCAGTAAAAAAGAGATATCAGTTGAGGTCAGCGCCAGATAAAAAGATAAGGAGCCCAAGGGCCAAAAATCTGCCTGGGAAAGAAGCCATAACTGTTGTCCCAACTAAAAAGACTAATAGGCACTGGTAAGCCAAAACGCTGCAGCTTAAAAGAAGGTGCCGTATTATTGAAACCTACACCTTCATCTAATTCTTTTTTTAGAATCATGGAACAGGCTAAGACATCCCAGCTGACATTGGGAAGTCAGGCATATGTGGATAAGGAGGGGAGGGATCAGGGCACTATACAAGGGATTAAAGAGACCCCTATTGCCACTATCAATCGTTTTGACCCTCTGGCTGACTTAGACGAGGAGGAACAGCAGGGCATAGCCGGAAGAACGGTGGCGACACACACTTTAGAAGTATCTGCAGAAATTAGCCAACAAGCTCTGAAAAACAATTCACAAATTGGAATTAGAGCACAAGATCCTTTAGAGAATATATTGTTGAATCAGAGAACTGATATGATGAAGATATTTGAGATCTCAGAAGTAAATTAGAAAGGCATACAAGCAAAATGTGTGGTCCTAGAGGAAAAACTAGATGGCCTTGTGAAACCTACATTTACTTTAGAGAATAATCTGAAAGAAATAACTGTGACTGTGAATACTAATTTTCGGGATATTGAGGACTTGAAGCAACAGAATAAAATCCTGTGTGAAGATTTTGAAAGGTTGGAAAACCACTCAGGGTGCAATAATCTTAGATTATTGAACATTCCAGAAGGTGTCACGATTCACTCCCTGCATTCTCGTGCCCACAACCAGGGGGCTGAATTGTGGGGCTTTCCAGTGTTCTAATATGCTTCCAGACACTCCCCTGCATGCATATCCTGACTTCCAGGCATTTGGACACCATTTGGGAATTGACATCCATTCCCCATCCATGCCGGGTTTTGTGGCAGCCAGTCTGCTCATGCTGCAAACTACATTACCTATAATCCCCTGCTCACTGCTTTGTCTCCACCCCTGCAGGCCAAGGATGGGTGGAGGAATTCAGCTCCCCTGTGGCTGGAAGCTGCTAGTCTGCTCACACCTGATGCATGTGATTACTGTGAGCTCTTTTAAGCCTCAGCTCCCTTCAGTCCAGTGTTGGTCATTGTAGCTGTTATCCGGTGAAACCAGTCCTTGTTCCTGAGCTTTTGCTATTCCTTGATTCCTGAGCTATAGCCATTCCTTGTGCCTGAATTAGCACTGCCTGCAGTGCTACCTTGTTTCCTGAGCTATAGTTAGTCTTTGTTCCTGTTCCTGGGCTTCAGCTATTTCTTGTTCCTGATTTGCACTGCTTGCAGTTCTCTCTTGACTCCATGATTCCTGAGCTGTAGCTATATCATGTTTCCTTGAACTAGCACTGCCTGCAGTGCTACCTTGACTCCTGAGCTTTAGTAATTCTCTGTTCCTGAACTAGCACTGCCTGCAGTGCTACCTTGACTCCTGAGCCTTAGCTCAATTCTTGTTCCTGCCCCAGCACTGCCTTCTGTGCTACTTTGTTTTCTTGCTTCCTGAACCTGCGGTATTCTAGTATACCCTTGTAGCCTCCCCTTCTGTATATCCTTTTCCAGTCCCTGCCTTTCTTCCCATTTCCTTGGTTCCAGTTCTAGTTTGCTGTCTTTCTATTCTGCTGTCTTGCTTCTGTTACCTTGTATGTTTGTTACCTGCTTTCTGCCAAGTGTGCCCTGTGTTTTCCGTCCTTTCCTGTTAAGCACTCCTCCTTGCTAGCTCCTTGTCTATTGTGCTTGTGTTTAGTTCTACCCTTTGCTGTTACTGCCTTGCGTGTTCCTGTTTGATCGCCAGGATCCGTGGGCACAGCTGACTACCTAGGTGGTGTTTCTTGTTCACTGTGAGTATTGTCTTTGAGTTACAGTTATAACATCACCATAGGTATAAGCTCCACAGACCCTGCCTTTGCATACATATCCTATATGTGGGTATTTTCAGTCAGTATCTGTAACAGCAATTGTGGGCGAGGAACTTACTGAGCTTCAGTCTTACCGTGTGGAGCTCCTGAGTGCTTTACCCCACATTCCCTTTATTGTTAATGTTGTATTATATATGTCTTGCAAGTTCGTCCTGGGTGTAGTTAGTCTGAATGCTAAATCACCTCTGAGGGCCTGTCCTTTCTGAGTCTTACCTCTCTTATTCTCTTATACAGGGCTTCCTCTTTGGATTCCCTTTCTCCTTTGACTCGCTGTGTGATCTTGGGCAGCTCTGTACCTAGTATTCTGCCTACTTTGTCTTCCCTGGCACCAGTCGTTGCCAGAGTCCCTGACACATGCCAGTGTCCCGGACTGAGTCCTGACAGAAGGTTCAGAGAAAGGAGATGAAAAAGAGTTTGTCTGCAGAATACTAAGAGAGGGGGTCTTGCTCGATGGACCGGATGTGGTCTTGGATAAGGAGATCCAAAGGGTCCATGGTGATCCATTTAACTTAATTGCTAATAGGAAATCCCCCAGAAGAATTATTGTAAATTTCCTTCCTGTGCGGTAAAAGAGTTGGTCTTAGGCCATGTATTGAAGGAGAAAACCCTGAAGTACGAGTACTTCACCTATCAAGTGAGGTCTGATATTGGAAAGAGGACAGCGCAGAGGCAATGGGAGCTGGGTTCTAGGATAAATGATCTTCAGAAGATGGGAGCCACGGTAAAGATGACATTTCCTGCGATGTTAAGGATCATGTGGTGGAACAAGATGCCCAACCTTCGGGACCCAGAGGAGGTTGATGTCCTGATAGCTCAAATGGAAGTGGCTTCTGATGTTACCTCAAAAAGTTAGGTGGCTATCTGAGAAAGTGGGGGGAGAAATTGAAAAGATATGTATATATTTAGTTATGTAAAGCATGTGTAAGAGAGATACACACCTTTCTTCTCTGGAGGGAGCTCGTGAAGGGCAGATGAATCGCCTAAGGATAGAAGGTGGGGTTCCTTTGGGGGGGGGGGCGGCAGTTGGGAGCATAGAGGGAAAAAACAAGTCCTCATCTTACAATTTAATAACTGTAAGAAACACAGGAAGTCCTGGGAAAATCCTATTATATAAAAGTAGGAGAGTATACAGAGAGGGGCGCTGGGGTAGCAAGGAATAGAGAATGGATAGGAAGGTCAAAATAACAACTTGGAATATTAATGGTTTGAGGGCCTGGAGAAAGCAGGCAATGGTGGCAGAGTTTCTTAAGGACATCGGGCGCATATTATAACACTTCAAGAGACCCATCTAGAGAGGAAAGAGAGTATAACTTGTTTTAGTAACTTACGGTGGGTTCAGGAAGTAGTCTGTTCAGACCAATGGGGTAGCACTGGAGGAGTGGCTTTAGTTATTAGGAAAAACTCTGGAATAAAATTACTAAAGTACGATAAAGATAGCTCAGGTAGATGGCTGGTGGCAAACCTTTTGGTCAGGGATATGCAGATAGTTTGTGCAACTTATTATGGTCCAAATAGTGACGATCCAGAAGCGTTAGATAGGTTGCAACACCATCTTTTGGAAGTGTATGCCCCCAAAGGGGGGGATTTTAACATCATATTAAATAAGGACCTATATGGAACATCGAGAGCTAAATATACAAGTACACCTAAGACTTTGCGTAAGTTAAAAGATATGATGGTAGAACTAAACTTGTTAGATGCTTGGTGTAGGAAGATGGGTCCCACCAAGTGTTTCACTTTCTATAGCACAAAATATGGGCATCATTCTAGGATAGATTATTTTTTGGTTGACTATTCCCTATATGACGAAGTAGAGTCAGTGGTCCATGGCCCTGCCCTACTTTCAGATCATTCTCCCGTGACTTTGTATCTAAGACTCCATGAACAGCAGGGGAAGGGAAGATGGACTCTAGATTGAGTCGTATTGTTGGATGTGCTGGTCGTTGCAGACTTGGCAGATAAGACCGTTGAGTTTTTTGTAAATAATAAAGACTCTGCCAGCCTACCAATAGTATGGGATACCTGTAAGGCTTACCTAAGAGCTGAAACTAGCGCCATAATGATTAGAAGGAGGCGAGAAACACTAAACAAAGAAGAGACACTTCAAGCTAAAATAAAGATGAAAGAGACTGAACTCCAGGATGCTTCATTAGAGGGTTCAGCAAGGATATCTATCCTGCGAGGAGAATTGAAGGATATGCAGGCAGAGTATGAGAGTAAGCTGGCCAAGAAAATCCAGGATAGATGGAGAGTTAGTAAGTTGTAACATTTCTCTTATGGTGAGAGATGTAGTTCACTCTTTGCTTGGAAAGTTAGAGCAGGTAAAGCTAGGAATATGATACGTGTCTTGGTGGATTCAGAATCAGGGCTGCCTCTAGATACAAATACTGAGATCAGAGGAGAAGCTCGGAAGTATATGAGTAGGTTATATAAAGAGGACATACAGCCGGAAAGGGAGATAATAAAGTCTTGGTTAATGGATAGAGATCTACCTAGATTAACAAGGGCAAAAGGGATATATTAAGGTCAGAGATTACAGAAGAAGAGATAAAGACCCAGTGTAGAAGAATAAAAGGTGGTAAGGCAGCGGGCCCGGATGGTCTCCCATATGAACTATATAAGGTGATTTGTGAGAAACAAATCCCCATATTAAAGGTGCTCTTTAATGCAATATATATGAAAGGGGAAGAAGTCCCAGCTTCATGGTCAGAGGCCACTATAGTTCTAGTGTTAAAACCAGATAAAGATTTTGCTAGAAAAGAATCTTATTGACCAATATCCCAATTAAATGTTGATTATAAGATATTTTCAGGGATATTGGCCTCCAGGTTTGCCGGTGTGTTTAATAGTGTCATCCACCCGGATCTGAGAGGGTTTATTCCAGGGCTGCAGCTAAATGAGCTTACGTATTTGTTAATGGGTGCCATTGATACGGCGGATGCCCCAAAATCTCCCTTAAATGTAGTGGCCATGGTTGCGGCTAAAGCCTTTGACAGGGTTCATTGGGAGTATCTATGGAAAGCCCTAAGGAGCTTTGGATTTCCTCAAAATATGATAAGCACAATACAGAATTTGTATAGGGCCATAACTGCCAGAGTATTGACAAATGGAGAGCTATCAGATGCTTTTCAGATCACCAGAGGTACAAGGCAGCGTTGTCCTCTCTCCCCCCTCCTTTTTATTCTATACTTTGAACCTTTTGTAAACCAGATTAGAGCAGATTCTTCTATTGTTCCATTCAAGTGGGCTGAGTTGGAGCTCAAATGAGTCCTGTATGTGGATGATATGTTATTGTATACAACGAACCCGCAATTTGCAATACCCAGATTACTTGAGGGGCCTGCAGAATTTGGTTAAATATCGGGGTATCTGGTCAATGCAGATAAAACCGAGGTTATGGTGTGGAACTTGGATGCGATTAACCAGGGGTGAAACTGCAGATGCGATACCTGGGAGTTTTAATAACTCAGAAACTTGAGGACATCGCGGGTTAATTGGAAAAAAGTGAAAGCGATAGAAAAACTTTTAGAGAGATGGTCTAATTTGCCACTTAACATCTATGGCAAAGTCAATCTGGTTAAGATGATTGTTCTCCCAAAAATCACTTTTCTGTTTAACTCTATACCTCTTAAATTCCCCAAAGAGTCTATTGCTAAACTGCAGGGAAAAATCTGAAGTTTTATTTGGGCCTCAATGGGGGGGGTCAGGATTGCTTGGAAAAAACTTAGGAGGAAGTTGGTCTCCGGAGGGCTGTCTTTTCCTGATCTCCAGATCTATTGTTATGCATTCCATTTTAAGAACTTTCGGATGTTGGTCAATAAACCAGATCGATCCCCAATGGGGGAGATTGGGGCAGAGTCACTTTTTGTTCAAATATGAGGATCCGAAATACTTTTAAAAAGTTAGTCTGAAAGTTCTGATAACAGCGTTAAGAACTTGGGCATATTTCAGAAAGAGCTTTAGTATCCCATATTATACATCTTCCGCTCCAATCTGGGATTCCCTGGGTACTCCAGAATGTTTGGAGGACCAGTTAAGTCGCTCCTTAAAACAAGCTGGCCTGAGCTGTTGGGCTGACCTGAGAGCAGGATCTGGGTTGGAGGAGTGGCAAGTCTTAAGTGCATTAAAGAAGGAAGTATCTGTATGGTATTAGGACTTTCTGGAGGCTGATGACAAGAAATATCCAGATTTTTCCTCAATATGGGAAGAGGGAACCATAAAAGGAGATACGAGGCAGATCTGGCAGGTATCCTATACTACTTTATATGCAGTGGTAAAACCTGCTTTACTTAAGAGAAATCATCTGTTTATGACCCACAGGGCCTATTGGACTCTGAGTAAGCTGTCAAGAATGGCTGGGCAGGATATTGGATGTCCAAAATGTAAGGCCGTAAAGGCAGATGACATACACATGTTCCTGCAATGTCCAGCATTGGCCTCCTAATGGGACACCGTATGTAATTTCATCAGCGATATAATAGAGCATCACAGAGAGGTAAGCCTACGACTTGTACTTTTTGGGATCAGTCCTGATGGCTATTTTGGTTTGACGTCTGCCAAAACTACGTTTGTTTTTTATGTGATATTGTTGGCAAGACAAGAGATATGTAGGCTTTGGAATCATCGAATGCACCGCTCTTTAAAGATCTTTCTAAAAATATCAAGTTAATAAGTCAAACAGACATAATGTGTGATCCCCGGAGCCGTGAGAGGGTCTGGAAACATTACACTGATTGGCAAATAACAAGGGGGTCCGATGATTGAGCCATGCCTGCTGTGCTTTTGAGCCTGGGGAAGGCTATTATTGGAACAGCAATAATCTTGTGTGGGCAGTCCCCCCCTGTTTGGGGGGGGGACTACGTTAGCAAGAAAGAGATGGCAGGATGAGGACAAAAATAAATAAATAAAGAACCTGTGCTTGGTGGGAGTTCCAGAGGACATCAATGGTGTGTACCCTAAACAATTCTTATGCAATATGCTTAAATCTGGGTTTTTAGAAAATTAACTATTAACTAGCTTCATGACTGAAGGGGCACACTGGGCTCTAACAGAAAAAAAATCTGCTAGGTGTTCCCCCCACCTGATTATCCTGAAACTACTTAATTACTTGAACCAAGACACAATTTTCAGAACAGTATGCAATAAAACTATGGTAACCCTAGCTTCCTTCAAAGTAATGTTCTTTTCACTCTATACGGACTTGGTGCAACAACAAAGGAAATCCTTCATTGACATAAAGACTAAACTCAGAGCACTGCTGGTCAAGTGCATGCTCCAATACTAGGCTCGACTCAAACTGATTCACCAAGGGAAAACATATTTATTTGAGGCTACAAAGAATGATTGAAACTGGGTGGAGGAGAGAACTCTCATTTTTCATGGACAAGAAGTGCTGCCGACCTCCACATCTGACCTGCACCAGACTGGGCCCCTGCCCAGAGTTAAACTTCGATGCTATAGGAGACAAACAAAATCTGCATGCAAGAGGATTGGGGTAGAACTTGATGGCAAGTCATCAGCTTCAGAGTTCAGCAGGATCAGAGCACCCGAACCACAAAAGTGCTAAGCCATGACTTCCCCTAGAGATGTTGTGGATCCAGGGTTCGATCTCTCTTATTTATGACATTCAGGCCCCCAACCTCTAGCATACAGCTTGTGTTTCGACAGATTGGTACTAGACACACTACAAGACTTGCCAAACATGTTGGTCATATTCCTTAATCATCCATGCTATACTGGAGTAAAGTAGGGGCTTATAGTGGCTATATGGTGGGTTTCTCCTTGCTCACTGAATCAACCTTCGCCCATCCCCATTTTTCTTTTGACTTTTTAATGGGTTCAAAGTTACAGGGCAACAAATACTTAAGTTCCAGAGGTGTAGGAAGGGGGTTGTTGGAAAGGGTTTGTTTCAGGCACCCTCATATAGAGTGCTTAACTGTTATAGTTTGGTTCACACTGTCTGGCCACATGTATGTCTCGGAAGTAACAAAAGAGAGAGCGAGGAAGGACAATGGGGTACATCCTTTTCCCCTGATTAACAATAGTTTAGAACAACGTGGACGGACCCACTAATGAATCCTCATACCAGGACGACTCAGTACCGTGCACTGGAACAAGAAACCCAATAGGTTTGTAAGAAGAACCCTCACCCACCAACCTAGTTGGTGGCATGCTCATCATTGGGTTCCCAGCTGGGCTGCCGAATGCAACCCAGCTGTGCTTCGACGCCTGAGTTACAGCGGAGCTGGTTTTGATTTTTTTAATGTGATGTGTGCTCAGAGTGGTGATGTTAAAAATGCCTCTGGGATCCCCTGCTGAAAAAGTTTTATTCCCGGGGTCCTAGGACAGAGTTAAAAGCAGGGCGGGGATATAGTGAAGATGAAAAATTGGTCTTCGTTATCCCCTAAGTACTGTCCAGTACTTAGGGGATAACGAAGACCAATTTTTCATCTTCACTATATCCCGCCCTGTTTTTAACTGTGTCCTAGGACCCAAGGAATAAACCTTTTTCAGCAGGGGATCCCAGAGGCATTTTTAACATCACCACTCTGAGCACACATTACATTAAAAAAATCAAAACGAGCAGCGCTGTAACTCAGGCGTCGAAGCACAGCTGGGTTGCATTCAGCAGCCCAACTGGGAACCCAATGATGAAGCATGCCACCAACTAGGTTGGTGGGTGAGGGTTCTTCTTACAAACCTATTGGGTTTCTTGTATTCCAGTGCACGGTACTGAGTCGTCCTGGTATGAGATTCATAAGTGGGTCTGTCTACGTTGTTCTAAACACATGTATGTCTCACCATTAACTACCGATACCCCCACCATGACACAATTATACCCCGATAAGCAGTATTGAATCCTGTCCTGGAACATCAATGGACTTCATATTAAAATGAACCTGGGGGTGCTCCTAAACTTAAAAATCTGGCCCTAGATGTACTCCTGCTTCAGGATACCTACTTGCTGGGCAACAATTGTAAGTTTCTCGACTGTTTTGACTACACCTTGGTGTCCCATGTTGGGCTTGCCTGGGTGCTAGGGGGTAGCAATTCTCCTTCAAATTTTGCTCCCACCTCTAACGCTTGGTTAGGTTTGATCACCTAACCAAGATTGCCGACGGGTAAGGTGCTCTGGCTGGGAGCTCCCAGGCTAGGGATCGCCTTTTTGGCAAAATATCCCAGAAAATGGCCCATCTCGAATCCACCACCCCTCGGGATCGGTTGGCAGCAACACCGCTATTCTCCAGTGCCGCTTAGCATCCGTCCCCGACTGTGACGAAGCTAGGAGACGAATGAAGAACCGCTACTACCGCAACCCTGATAGGCTCCCTGCTGGGAGAAAGCGGCTTCGCCAAGGCGGCGCACCTAAGTCTAACCCGCTGCACCTAGAGCAATTTGAACCCTGCGGCTGGTTTGGGAGATCGACGGATATCGGGGACTGGATATCCCCAAAAACACAACCTGAAACAGTGGTTTTGACCGCGCTGGCTGAACCAGCTCCAACCCTTATACAAAATGGCGGTTGGGCAGCTGACGGCGTACTTCCCCGAATTATCGCGGAGACGAAAAATGCTGCTGATGAAGGTGAGCCGCGCAGCTGCCCCGATGAGGCTCCCCCGTCACAGTGAAGCGAGTAGCGAAGTTTTTGGAGAAATGCGGCCGGCGGCGGTGAGACACCGGGGGGAGTGGTGATTGAGGCGGGCAGCTTGTGAGGAGCCGCTCCAGTATGAGGCTGGAAACCGGAGCCTGCGGTGAGTGCTGGCGGACCCACGATTTAGCCCTGAGCTGACCTCACTGCCCCCAAACAGTGGCCTGAAGAGAGAGGAGACCCGGGGTGAGTACCGGGGCTGACGGCTGGGAATGGGGTCATTCGTAGCTGGGATGCCCGCCTAAGATTGGGACCCATTTCCCGCCGATGCGTTAAGTGGCTGGGGATTAGCGAGTGAGGAGACAAAGACGCCCTGGGGAGCTGCTGCATATCGGAGCTGGTGGCGTAAGAGGAAGGGCCTGGGTCTAGGTTGTGTTGTACTCGACATTCACGGCGATCGGTCCCGTGATGCTGCCTGTACCTGCCTGACTCCAAAATGGTGGCCACAACTTCCCCCGTCCGATCGACGTCTGCACTCATCTCCCGGCAATTCTTGTTTCACGTGTACTACGGAGATCTAATCGCTAGTACTTTCTTCATTGGTGGGCCTTCGATCTATTGCAACTGCGAAACTACTCACTTTGGTCCTCGTTTATTTGAGGCAGCAGAGTGCTCTGCAGACAAGATGGCGCCCAACACATGTTGAGGTCTTATTTTACCTACGATAGGACTTCCAACTGCATCTGATCCATTCCCCTGGGTACTTGCCTGGTAGAGGTGGTGGCTGATCTGAGGCTAGAATCTGATGTGCTTCCCAGCCCCCTGTTTTCTACTCCCCTCCCCCTCCCTATATCCGCTACTGGGGACTTTTTCATCTATGTTTACTATCCAAATGTAACTAATGTAACTATGTATAAACTGTCACTCTTGTTATGTCTGACCGTTGAGACCTGAGCAACGTGGCTGATGCCCGGTGGAGCTGCTTGACAGCTATAGAGGAGATCGACCCTGGTTTACCCCATCGGCCGTCACCTACCCAGCCGGACATTGGGCGCAGTTCTTCCTTGTCTTCTCGCGGTGTCTCCTTCCTCCCCCTCCCTCGGACGAATTACTGTAACATTGTTTTTTTTTCTCCATGTGTCTTACTATGCTCTTGTAACGGATGTAATTTGTAACTCAATTATCCTCATGTAAAGCGCTCTGATACCTTCGGGTCTGGCCAGCGCTATATAAAACTCTTAAAATAAATAAATAAATTATGGTACATGCTGACCTCCTAGGGTACTTTGCAATGGTTTTGGGTTTCCTGGAAGTACAGACCTGCACCATCATCTGAGCCTATAAGACTTAATGCTCAGGTGTGTGGATTCAGATGGTGGTCCAGGCACGAAGGCCGAATATCCTTATAGGCAGATGACATAACCCTCTAAATACAGGGACCCAAGTGTCCAAACCCTAGACTGATGGACATCCTGCTTCACCTGGACTTCAGGTCATCTGGTCCAAGATGCTTTATGTTATGATTAACGCACGTCATCATGATTTTACCGCCTGAACAGTGTTTGGACAGGCACAAGACTACCTTCAACTATCTGGGTATAAATGTCTTTATGAACCCCAAACAGTGCTGACACCTCAATATCGGCCCACTTTTGAGCAAAACCAAAAAATATTTGAAAGCAATGGAGACCCTGATAATATCCATAATGGGTAGGGGGCACTTTTTGAAATGATTGCACTCCCCCATTTCCTGTACACACTTAAAAACTGCCCACTCATCTTCCCTACTAACTTTTTCATGGACATAACCCCCTTCTCGGGAGAGTGATTTGGGCAGGAGTTTCAGCCACAGGTTTCACTTACCAAATGTACACAAGCACCATCAAATGGGAGATTGAGCATACTGGACAATTGTCTCTATTACTGGGCTTCCAGCTCATCATCATCAGCTCTTCTGTGCCCTGGAGGCTATTCAAACTAACCAGAGTCCTCCTCACTTGTTGGTAGCAGGCCCTTAAGTACATCAAGTGGTTCAAGATCATCACCGGTGAGGTCCACCTCTGGCAGGGCACATTGGCTTCTACCTGTCAGGCCTTTAGGAGTTAGGTCATGGGACATAATAGGAATCTCACAAATTTGGGATGTGTGGGTGGACGACCACATTAAGTCATAAGAGCTGCTGCACACAGATTTAACCCTACACAGGTCTCAATTTTTGTTAATACCTGCAACTTCACCACACTCTCCTAACACATTAACCTGCTGTCTGTGGTAAAAGCTTAATTCCCTAGAGCAAATAATAACAATGGAACTGCTTGGGAAATAGGGCATATCACGCATCTAAAGTTTGCTGGTGTTTAACAACCCAGATCCACTGAGGATCCTGAGGTCCAAATGGCAACATGATGTAGGCATCCTCGATGATGCGGAATGATTTAAAACCAAGATGACCTCGAGATGCTTATCCATTTCCTCCAGACTATGGTTAATACAATTTAAATATTTTGATAGAACATACTTTGGACCATGGGCAGGAGGCGGAGTTCATGATGCTCGTGTTGTCATGTCGACAAATGGGTTATTCCCACATGCTCTGGGCGTGCCAAATTACAAGTCGCTATTGGCCCCAGCTAGACAAACCCCTCTGTGAAATTCTTAGCACTTACCTGGAGCTATATCCCAAGCATGCAATCCTTGGCATTAGGGGAGACTGAGATAGTTCCCCCGTTGCTCGGAGTCTGGTGGCTACAGGCTTACTGGTTGCAGAACAAGACATTATCTGGCAGTGGACGGATGGGGCGATTTACTGCACTGCTGCTGAAAAATCAGTTTACAAATCATAAAGTATGGGACACATGGCTTAATCATTGTCACAATGGGTAACTACCTGATTGAATGGTTTGAGTGTACATAAATCTTTGCGGGTATTGATAGCATACTATATTGATGACGGTGGGGTACACTGGTGACTGTATTGCTGTTTGTTAACATCATAAACCAATAAAAAGTTTTATTTTAAAAAATATACCATAAAATATATTCCTTTAAGCATTTAAGAAAGACATATTCAGAAATTCCCTCTTCAAACTGGATTGCAATCGGCGTTCCAGATAATCAATATACTTCATAATTAATACATTGGTTCCACAATGATTTTTTAATTAGAGTCCCAACATTTAGAGAGCGAGTGTAAATGGGTTACACGATGATTAACTTGGAACCAAGTTTCATCAGCTCACTGCAATTGAAATAACAAACATATAGGTTTACCAAAAGGAAGAAATTCATGAGCAAATCACCAATTGCACATCGTGTCCCACTGAATAGTGGGACACGCTGTGCTCAGGGGGACGCCTCCTTGCTAGGAGACGCTATCCATTGCCTATCTAAATTACACTCACTGATCAGAGAGTGATACTCCTGAAGCACGCGACAACTCTACACCTGAGGTCTACCAAAACCGTAGTGCGTGTTCTACCAATTTATGACCAAATCACCAATTGCCCATATGACCATGAAGGCAGAAGCTCTAAGAAAGCAGTTGCAAAAAACACTTTTAAAAAAATGGCCCAACAAACCACTGAGATACATTCCAAAGGTCGCTAGAATGAGTGGAGCAAGGCAACCTCTCTAAGCCATAGGTGTGGTACCTACCAAAGGCACACTAGTCTCAGCTTTGGATGTCATTCTCACAGTTATATATTCAGTGAGTAAACTAATGTCTGATCAATTGCACATCAACTGTTCCGGTAGGACAACAATCCATATGTGAGCCTATGGAGGAAATTCAGCACGGCCCCAAACATATAAAGGAAAACACAGACTTGGCAGACTGATTTATCGGTCATGTGACAAAATACTCCACAAATAACAAAGGATAGAATTAATAAAACTACCAAACTACTCACAGTAGCATGGCTAGACGTTACTGCCTGCAGTATTATTTATCACAAGGAGCATGGAGTACCCACAGCTAAGCTCACTTGGAGTCCAGATATTGGGCTTGTCAGCTCACTTTAAAAAATAAACATTTAATAAGTCTTATAGCAGAGTAAATAAAAGCAAAAACAAACAACCATCAACTCATAATTCTAGCTCACGCAGCTCCATAGGCACTCTACTAACATATTATCCACTTCCAACATATGTGAAAGGAAAACAGAGACATTGTTCACCGCAGCTCATAGAAGCCCACACCGAATCAAATACATTTTCTCATTATGGTAATTAATTTTGAGGCGCCCATTCTCATAAAAGAAGAGCTAGTAGGGGCACTTCCAATCACCCTATTACAATAAGCGGAGCCCTACACACAGCAATGAAAACAAATGTTTGCCAGTCAATCATGACCTGCATGGTTACCACTTCACTGCAGTCAAGACAGCATCAGAGGCCCAGCGCAGTGGCCCCACAGCCACAACAGCACACCAAATTCTCCCAATAAATGTGATACCACATATACAAAAATGGCAAGCGTCACTGCTCCCATAAGCCACAAACTCATTTAACCAAAGCACTCCTGTAGCCTCTGGAAGGAGGGTGGCTGTAGATGGTTGGTTCAGTTGTGACAGGGGCATTGCCCTTTGACCAAGATAATTAATCAGAACGAGGGTCATCGGGCGACCAGGAAGTAATGGTGCACCCTCTTCTCTGTCTCTCAACTGGGCAGTGGTGGCTTGTTCATGAGTGCATAAGGGCAATGCCCTTCTACTGCGAGGTGCCACACACCAGAGATATTTAATTTTGCTTTCTTTTTTATACATAGATTCTTTTTCTCAACGCTGCCTTCTATTCCCCTTTGTGTATGGGAATGGGCATGGTGGTCTTTTGTCAATGAGTGTGGGGGAGGGAAAGGTCAATCGTTGTAATTGGTAACCCTGGGCCACAGCTCAGCTCCGCTGGCGGAGTTTGCGGATTTTTGCATACTTCGCGTTCCTCGGAGAACGCAAAGTTCCTGCAAAACATCCGACTCCGCAGCGGAGCGGAGTTCGGCCCGGGACCCTCCCGCCTCCCACCCCTCCTCAATAAATATTTTTTCAAATAAAAATTACAATTAAAGTAAATAAAAGCGCACTTATCTTTATCACGGAGTCTCCGGGCTGCCCTCCACCTCATGCTGTAATCCCCTATGTCAGACGTACGTCATGGTAGGACTGCGCATGCGCGCGCATTCGCAGTCCTACCATGACGTATGTCTGACGTAGGGGTGTCTGCAGGATGACGGCGAGGAGGAAGAGGGCAGCCCTGGACGCCGCGATAAAGGTAAGTGTGCTTTTATTTACTTTAATTGTAATTTTTATTTGAAAAATATTTATTGAGGGGGGGTGGGAGGCGCAGAGCGCCACGGAGTTTTTGCCCAACTCCGTAGAGCTCTGCTTAGAACAACTCCGCCTGCTCCGCCCAGGGTTCGTAATTGGTGTGGATGAATCCAACATCAAAGTGAAGTGAGGCTTGCATGTCAGGATGATTGGTCTATTGGCATAGCCCACCCAGAATGTGCACATTACCTCCTCGTCCGTCTTCCCCGCCACAGTAATTACATAATGATCTTTAGCCTTCCACAGAAACTCCCAAGTTGAAAGTTAGCATACTAGCCTCCCTGCCCTCCAATATGGCCGACATCCTCTTCCTCCTATAAAGAAGAAGTCTAACCACAGCACATCCTGTTTTTGGGTTTCTGTGAAACTTTCCATTTCATGTGCAGCAGGATGAGTGGATGTGCATCTTGATTCGGCAGTCCAAGGGCCCCGTAGGTCTTGCTATAGCAGACTATGCTGTTTAAGTTGTTATATGCCTTTCTACATGTCTTTTCTTTTTTGTTTTTGTTACTTTTCTTGAGCTTGTTTTGCACTTGGACCGTTGTTTCGGTTGGCACGCATTCTCTGATGCCCCCGCCGTGAAGTCCTGCTCTAGGGGATTCAGAGCGGTAATCGGAGGATGAATTTTGCGCGTCTTATTTTTTATTCCCCTACCATGACGTCCTGCTCTAGCAGACTCAGTACAGTAATCGGGGAATGGATAAGGCCCATCTTTATTTTTATTTCCCCGCCGTGAGGTCCTGCTCTTAGCGCACTTGGCAGGGGGTTGAGGGAAGGTTGCAGCATACCAGTCACACACACACATTCCCCGCCATGTGGTCTTGTTTTAGCAGACTTGCTGAGGGAATGGGAGAGGCGGCAGGAACTTGCGGCCACATTCTCTTGTTAAGGAGTGGCGATCGGCCTTGCCTTTGCCCCATGAGTTTTGGTTCCGCCTGGCTGTTCTATGTGGCCTTATCTGGGAGTCCTGCTGTAGCAGACTGTGAACATGATTTGTGGCTGAGGCAGGCGCTTTCTTCTGCTTTGGGTGTTCTGCCCTACATGCAGGCCCATTACATGTTTGGGGTCCTGTTGTGCAGTTCCAGGGCACTTGCGTCTGTTCCTGCCCCGCTTTGTCCAGCTCGGGGCATTCATTATCAGGCGCTCTGTTTGTGCTAGTTCCGGCTGGCTGCCTAGTCCCGTGTCCGATGGATGGTTGGCAACATGTTGTTTGTCTGTAGGCACTCTGCTTCTACAGGCCCTTTTTGGGGTCTCTTTGTGTGTCAGTTTACATGCTCTATTATATGCCTGACTCTCTGTGGGGCACTGAGTCTCTCTGGTGCTATGTCTCACTGGCTACGTCTTGTGTCTCTGATGGCACGGCCCTCCTGGGACATGGGTTCGTATCCTGGTGATGTTCTCTGAGTATCTTGCAGTAGCTTTTATGTCAGTTACATTATGGTCTACTAGGGTTGCTACTGTACTGTCCCTACATTTGCTGATTGTATGCGGGGTCCTGTTTTTTTCACTGGACCTCCGACACATTGGGCTGTGCATGGTTTTTCTGGCTATGGTTTTGCGGGAAGTATATGTGTCTCTTTCCTGTTTCCTGTGTCATGTGCCTTTGCCCCTGCCACTCCATTCCTCTGTCCACACTGTATTGTGGAGGGTTGGCGGGAGATGGCCGTGGTATTTGTTTCTGTGGACACCGATTGCACGGACCCTGTTGGTCTTGGGGTGTGGCGGTTCTCCATTCTTTTGTCAATTGAGCAGCGGTCTCTTCATCTTCTTCCCTTCTGTTGATGCTGTACTTCACCGTTCCCTGCTGATGCTGTTTGATTGAGGTGTGGGCTTCTCTTTTGCCCTGGCTATGTTGTACAGCAGGTTGGGCGATAGCCTGGCATTATTGGACTCCCTTGGTGCAGCTGCTTCTTCTGCAGGGTCGTGCATGGCGGTCTTGCACCTGTGTTAGTTTTTTCATGGTGGTATGCTGCTGTCCAGGGGCATTGGTGATGCCCTTTCTGTCTCTGGGGTTGGGTTGTTTGCACCCCCCCTCCTTGGTGGTAATGTTTGAGTGGGCAGCTGTGATTCGCATGCTGTTGGACCCTGTGATGTTGTGGGGCAGTTGTTTTCTTGCCTCTTTGAGAGCTTTTGGTGCTTCCAGCTAGGGGGCCCCTGCCACCGTTGTTTCCGGAATTCGGCGTGCGGCTGCTGCCTCTTGGTCCACCTAAACACCTTGCCTTATTGTCAGGGGTAGTCACCCCGGTAGGTGGTCAGTATTCTTTTGTTTCCATTAATTTTGGGCCAATGCTGTGTCAGCGCGGTAGGTGATTCATGTGGTGGGTTCCTGGTTGGCTTGTGGTTCCCCCTCCTTCTTTGTCGGGGCTCTCCGTGTCTGGTGTCAGGCGTATAGCAACGGGCCTTGCTAAATGGGCTCCCGTTGCTCCTGGCCGACGGGGAGTTCATTCCTGTCCCACAAAAGGGAGGGATATTTCTTCTCTTTCTGGAGTTGGTCATTTTGGTGTTCTCTGTCCTGGGGTGGTTTTGAGATGCTTAACCCCTTTTTCACTCAGGTGTGGGTCGAGCCCCTATCTTTTCTTCCCATTAGTTGGGGATTTTGTTCTTCCTTCTCTGAATGCCTTGCTGGTCGCTGCTTCTTTTTCGATGGGGGTACGCTTGGTCTGGGGGGGCTGCACTGTGTTTTGGTTTCATGGTCTCTTGGTGCCCCTTGAGTGGTCTGATCTTGTCCCGCCGCAGGTTCTGCCTTTATCGTTTCATAGGCCGGGTTGGTTCTCCTTCTGGTGGCCCTATTGTTTTCCCTAGTGACCGGGGTTCTGGGGTGGCTTGCGCAGCTGTGTCCTCTGGTGCCTCATTGGCTTTGCCTCCAGGTCTTTACTCTGCTTCCCTTCTGATGATTCCTTGGGGCAGTCTCCGTATGTGTCTGTTACTCTGTCGGGTCTTTTCCCTTTGGTTCTCTGTTCTCCGGCTTTCCCTCTGGGCTTGGGGGTGATGACGCTGGTGGTGGAGATTTTGGATTGGTGGTTGGTCGTGGTGATTCCTTTATAGACCATCTTTTCAATGTTGTACCTTCCAAATGGGTGCTCCCCTGCTGGACGGGGAGTCTTGATCTGTTGGATTTCTCTGCTCCAGCGATGTGGTCGTGGGTCCAGCCTGCCTCTTCTTCCTGCTCCTGGGGGTTAGGAGATGTTCAGTTGGGGCTCCTTGCATCTGCCCCTTCCACGCAGTGTTGTCATACTTGGGTATGGTCGGCCTCCATCTTGGTCTTGGTGTTTGTATCCACCTGGGTGTTGTCCCTACCATGGTCTGCTTCTGATCCTTTGTTGCTGAGCTGTTATGCTGCTCTGGTCTTTGTTTGCGCTTCCTTCCCCTAGAAAGTGTCCTGAGTGGCGGCTTTTTGCTGGGAGTTTTTTCCTCGATGTGCTCTTTTTCCTTGCTGGTGTTTGTGGTCGTGGGTTTGCTGGGTGGTCTGGTTTTTGGGGTTCGCCTCTTGATATATTCCGGGCCGCCCTTCTTTTGCTCAGCTCTTCCTTGCCTGCCTGCTTGGTGGGTGGTCACGGTGTCTTTCGTTTGCCCTATGGGCCTGTTGTGTGTGTTTCCACCAGTTCTGTTGCTTACCTGTGGGTTGCAGGTGATCGGATTGGTCTGGGCCTTTGTGCTTCTGGTGGTTCCAGGATGGCAGGGACTCCTGTGGTCTCCCCTCTTGTTAGTCTTGGCTGTCCACGGCTCCAGGCACCATGTTGCAGCCGTTGCACCTTCGGGCATGGTTGTTAGGGGTTTGGCCCTGAAGCCTGGAGGGTGTGCTGTGCTGGGACTGCTTTGTTTCGGCTGTCCCGCCGTCCTTCTGCCTTGTGCTCTTCTTCCCCGCATTGGGTTGCTTTTAGTGCTTGGTGTGCTCGGTTGGGTTTGGTGGTTTATGATGTTGAACCCTTGCAAGGGCTGGTTTTCTTAGGTCCGCTGGTTTTGGGTGGAGGTTGGCCTCTTCCTCTCTTCGGGCTCTGTGTGAGGCTCTTGAGGGTATTTGGGTGTCCTTGTGTTGGTTCTCTGGTGCCCCTTGTGTCCCCCTTTTTTTCGTCTCTTTTGGGATGTGGCACCATGAGCCTTTGGTGGCGGCACCTCCTTTGTTTTTTTTTGCTTTTGGGGTTCTGTGTTTGGCAAGGGGAGTGGTTTGGTCCTCTGGAGTCAGTTGTACTGTCGTTCCTGGCCCTTGCAGTGGTATTTTGGTGGACCTCTTGTCTGCTTGATGCGTAGGTGTGTTGGGTTATCTTCCGGTGGTCGGACCTTTTTTTTGCATTTTTGGCTGCCAGGTTGTTATTGGGGCTCCCCTCCACTTTGTTCCAGTTGTTGCCTCTTGTTTCCAGGGGTGTGCAGTGGCTGTGCTCCCTTTGTTTTTTGTCCTCATCCTCTCTCTGGGGTCGGGGTTTTGTTCCTTTATTGGGTGTGGTTGTTTTGCCTATCCGGTAACTAGTCACAATATCGAATCAAAAATATAGAATGGACAGAATATCGAAGTCAAAATATAGAATGGACATAATATAGTGGTTAATAATATCAAAATGCAGGTAAGTAATATCGACTGTCAAAATATCGAAGTACATAATATAGGCATTAAAATATATCGAATTTTTAATAATATCGATTTTTTTTAGTGTTTTGTATGTTAGTATATGTGTTAAAATTGTTTATTATTTTTGTAATGTATGTTTATTTTTTTTAAAGTAATTAACTTTATGTTATTTAATTTTTGCGTAATTTAATTCCGTAGCGGGTTGTGGGTTTATAGGGGAATAGGGTGGGAAGTAATTTAATTATAGTAAATTAAATATGATTTATTAGGAATTATTAATTATTTTTAATTTAATTTTGCGTTTTAGTTCTGTAGCAGGTTGTGTGTTTATAGGGGAATAGGGTGGGAAGTAATTTAATTGTAATTAAGTAAATATTTATTTTTATTTATTGGTATTGATAATTAATTTATTGTTAATTAATTATTAATTGGTAATTAATTTTTATTAATTGGTAATTAATTTTTATGGATTGATTAATTGATAATTATGTTAATTGAATTAATTTATTTTTTGGAGCGTTGTGGGTTTATAGGGGAATAGGGTGGGAAGTAATTTAATTGTAATTAAGTAATTTTTGAAATTATTGAAATTATTTTTGGGTATTGCTAATTAATGTATTGTTAATTAATTGGTAATTTTTATTACTTATTACATTTTTGGTATTGACAATTAATGTGCTGTCAATTAATTATTAATAGGTAATTAATTTTTAATAAATAATATTTATTGGAATTTATAATTAATTAATTATTAAATATTTTGTAATTGTTAATTACTTTTAATAAATTTTTTATTGGTATTGATAATTAATTTATTTTTATTTAAAAATTAAATCATTACTTTCCCTACTGTTGCACTCACTGGAGTGGGAATAGTAATTTTTACCCCTACGCTATCCAACGCTTTCCCTACTGTTGCACTCACTGTACTGGGAATAGTAATTTTAACCCCTACGCTATCCAATGCTTTCCCTACTGTTGCACTCTCTGGAGTGGGAATAGTAATTTTTACCCTCCCGCTATCCAACGCTTTCCCTACTGTTGCACTCACTGGAGTGGGAATAGTAATTTTTACCCCTACGCTATCCAACGCTTTCCTTACTGTTGCACTCTCTGGAGTGGGAATAGTAATTTTTACCCCTACGCTATCCAACGCTTTCTCTACTGTTGCACTCACTGGTGTGGGAATAGTAATTTTTACCCTCCCGCTATCCAACGCTTTCACTACTGTTGCACTCACTGGAGTGGGAATAGTAATTTTTACCCCTACGTTATCCAACGCTTTCCCTACTGTTGCACTCTCTGGAGTGGGAATAGTCATTTTTACCCCTACGCTATCCAACGCTTTCACTACTGTTGCACTCACTGGAGTGGGAATAGTAATTTTTACACTCCCGCTATCCAACGCTTTCCCTACTGTTGCACTCACTGGAGTGGGAATAGTAATTTTTACCCTCCCGCTATCCAACGCTTTCCCTACTGTTGCACTCTCTGGAGTGGGAATAGTAATTTTTACCCCTACGCTATCCAACGCTTTCCTTACTGTTGCACTCTGTGGAGTGGGAATAGTAATTTTTACCCCTACGCTATCCAACGCTTTCCCTACTGTTGCACTCACTGGAGTGGGAATAGTAATTTTTACCCTCCCGCTATCCAACGCTTTCCCTACTGTTGCACTCACTGGAGTGGGAATAGTAATTTTTACCCTCCCACTATCCAACGCTGATCTAAATTTATTTTTAGACATTACATATATTATTTATTAATTTTAATATTTTTTAATTAATTTTAAGTATGTTTTATTTAATTATATTGATTATTTAATTAAGTTAATATTACTTTTAACATATTTTTAAAATTCGATATTTTTTACAAACTATATTTTAAACAACGATATTTTGTCTTTGATATTTTTGTACTTACCTGTTTGTAGAGAGGGAGTCGATATTCTGATCTTCAATATTTTGGTGTCGATATTCTGTCCATTCTATATTTTTGTTGTCGATATTTAGTCAGTGATCCTACAATCCCGGTGGTGCCATTCTGGTTGGTGGTTGTCTTCTTTGTGCCTTTTGGCCCAGTGTTGTTTGGGTTGTTTCGCTTGGACCCCACTCTTGAGGGCGGATTGTGATTGGAGGTTGGTGGGGTGCATCTCTGTTGTTTGCTGATTCGGTTCGACACTATGTTTTGGTGTTGTGTTTCTGTGTGGGAACGTTTTGTTCTCTTTTTGGATTGGACCGTGTTCTACAGTTTCTTCCTTTAGTTTCTGTTTTCTCTACATTCATAATGAAGCAGATTCTTACTTTGGTATCTGCTCATTATGTAATTACTGTGGCGAGGAAGACAGACGAGGAGGTAATGCCCCGGTTACTTACCGGTAATCTTCATTACGCCGAGTCCTAGTCTTCCTCGCCACAGTGTAGTTTCCCATCCCTCCCTGCCCTGTTGTATATGGCTTCATCTTTTCTTGGTTGTGGCTTTGATGACAGGATGTGCTGTGGGTAGACTTCCTCTTTATAGGACGATGAGGATGTCGGCCATATTTGAGGGATGGGAGGCTAGTATGCTAACTTTTGACTTGGGAGTTTCTGTGGGAGGCTTAAGCTCATTATGTAATTACTGTGGCGAGGAAGACTAGGACTCAGAGTAATAAAGATTACAGGTAAGCAACCGGGGCATTAGCTGTCTGGAACCTGTGCTGGGTTAGGGAGCCGGGGGAAACACAGACGTAGCCCTCGAGTCTCTGATGGAATGATGGCTTCACGTGCCCGGCCAGTCCTGATACTCCTGGCTGTTTGTTTCAATTCAGTCGTTGCTTCATTAAAATATCTCTTCAAACATTACACTGGTGTCGACCGTTGCAATTGTGAGCCAAACGAGATCCTCATGGATCCTTCAGACAATGCAGCGGAAGGGGTATTACAAGACATGGGCAATCCCTGTGTTGCATTGTTTTAAAGGCACACTACTGTGGGCTATGTTTTTATCCGTCTGTCTGGCATGCTACTCTGTTCACGCCCAGCACCTGCATCAGCACAGTGTGATGGAGTGGAAGAGAAAGCACCAATTACCGTCCGTCTGCTATGTCTTCCTGTCTCTGGCCTGTTGAGTGTGTGTTTGCAAGCTTTCTCTGTTGTGATGTGTTGATAATAGCACTATTTCCTAAGATGGGATCTCTAAGCGATCAGAAATGGATGGTAATTATTTATTTTACTTTTTTTACCACAATTGCCATGTAAACCAGCGCCACCTCTTCCAAATTCAAAGGTGCTGGCTGTTGTCAGGAATAGGCATTATTTGTCATCATTTAATGCATTATTTTGAAGATGCTTCTCTTAGCCTCATCTACATTTTCCGAGTGATATCACGAGTGGTTAATGTGGTTTTGCCATAATTGCTTCCACATTTTCTGTGCAGCGTACGTTTTTGTTTCTGGCAGAGAGAAGATCCAAACATGGATGTGTAGATTGTGTGAATGTGAAGGTGTTGGTGGTCTTGTCAGTAGTTGGGCAGTATGGTAGGTGCAACAGAACAAGGTCAGAATACAGGGAGACTGTGGAGGCAAGACCCTTCATCTGAATCCAGCCTTTCATGAACCGTTGCATCTGTTTATTTCTATCTCAGACACAAGCTTCATTTCGTCAATGATTGCTAATCATCTTTAGTGTTGTGAAAGGTTCTGAGGTGCACCGTGTCATTCCACAGCAGTTGGTCGATACCTGCGGGGACTCTCCGCAGTGGCCAGTGCCTTCCTACAGCAGCAGGCTATTTTTGAAGGTGGGTCCTTTCTAAAGTGCAAAAGGATAACTTGGCACTGCAACAGAGCAACGATTGGCTAGTCACAATTCGAATTCTGGCAAAGCCAAAGGTTGATAAACTGAATACCATAAATTTGGAAATTGCACCATCAGGTATTTACAGTGCTTTAACAGATGTGTGGTTATGGAGCGCTATACAGAGTAAAAGTTATCATCATTAAGTGCCTGGCAACGGGTCCACCGTGAGGGCCAGGTGGATGCCTAAAGTTCACCGTGGGGAGCTGCGTAGCACGTCCTATTTCTGGAGGGGGTGCTTGTAAGTGCCCACTCTGCTCTTCCAGCAGCAGGTCTGTTTGGGAAGTTAGCTCTCAGTGTTGCTACAGTGACCCCTACAGCAGCAGGTCTCTCTTGTTGTTGGTCCACAAAGCCAACAACAACTGTAGCGCATGTATTGTATTGTATTGTATTGTAATTGCATTTGTATAGCGCTTACTACCCCTGACGAGGCGTCGAAACGCTTTTTCGGCGAGTAGCATGCTACTCCGGGACCCATAGAGGATTAGTGTTGAATTAGTATAGTGAAACATGCAAGTAAATTTTAAGTGGTGGATATGTTAGTCAGTTATTTGGATTCGGAAGGATAGCAGAAGGATAGAAGAGGAAAGAAAGGTTTGTATTTATATAGCGCTTCTAACCCCTGATGGGGTGTTGAATCGCTTTTTTTTGGCGAGTAGCACGCTACTCCGGAAACCCATAAAGGATTAGTGGTGAATTAGTATGGTGAAATATGAAAGTAATTTGAGTGGTGGATATTAGTCAGTTATTTGGAGTGAGAAGGATAGCGGAGGGATAGAAGGGAAAGAAAGGTTTGCATTCATATAGCGCCTGTTACCCCTGATGGGGTGTTGAAGCGCTTTTCTGGCGAGTAGCAGGCTACTCCGGAACCCATAAAGGATTAGTGTTGAAAATTAGTATAGTGAAATATGAAGTAATTTGAGTGGTGGATATGTTAGTCAGTTATTTGGATTGAGATGGGTTAGGGAGGGGTAAAAAAGGTTTGCATTTATATAGCGCTTGTAACCTTGATGAGGTGTTGAAACGCTTTGTTGGCGAGTAACACGCTACTCTGGAACCCATAAAGGATTAGTGGTGAATTAGTATAGTGGAATATGGAATTAGAGAAGTGAACATGCTAGTCTGTTATTTTGATTGAAAATGATAGTGGAGGGATAGAAGAGTGAAGGATTTCTTTTTTTAGGTCACAGCAGTAGGAGGAGGCTTTTGGATGAGTAAAAAGGATTTTTGGAGGGGAAGAGTCAGAGGGAAGAGTTTAGAAAGGTTTGTTTTGGGGGATCGGTACAGTAAAGGAGGTGTCAGAAGATGCAAGGAGGGGTAGAATAGGAGAGAGTCAAGAAAGGGTTATTTTGGGGAACATAGTAGTGGTATGGCGTTTGGGATAAATGAGAGAGTGGGTGTAGAGGATATAATGATAGATGTATAGGGTGAGATAGGGTAGTGAATTGGAAAGAGTAGTAGAAAGAAGTTTGAGATGAGTCAGAAAGTTGGGCTAGAAGATATATTGAGGGAAGTATAGGCTGAGAAATAGGGTAGTGCATTGGAAATGCTAAATTAGAAGAAAGTGATAAATATATAGATCCATAAGTACATTGAAAGTATATAGATGCATAAAGGAGGTAAGTATATGCAGATTAAAGATTTGATAGAGGTTGCGGATGAGAAATAGGGTAGTGCATTGGATATGCTTTTTCAGGAGAAAAGTAACAGACACACATATCCAAGTACATGGAGGTACATAGATGCCCAATAGAAGCAAGTACATGTAGACCAAAGAAGATTTTTTTTTTTTATATAACAACATAATTATTGTACATGTTTATACAAAGCAATACATGAAGATAGGCACACATCTATAGTGAAAATCAATGCTTATGTACAGAGGGACAAATACATATGGTGGGTATTACGAATGGGAAAATGGGCAGCATTTCTGGCCCTGGTCCCGACCAGTCTTGAACAGGCTCAAACAGGCACTCACCCTTGTCCTCTCCACCCTTAGCCTCGACGCCCGGGCTGAGACGCCCTAAGCCTTGGCCGTTTATAGCCCTAGTAGTCAGGTGACCCCTTCAGCCAATGGGAACCCTAGCCCTAATAATATCCAATCACAGCACTAGCCCTAAAATCTAGAAACAATAGGATACGAGGACCTTTCAGTCAATCTTAGCCCTAGTCCAAGCACCCCATCAGTTTAAAAAACCCTTGATCTCTACGTCCAATAGAGGCCCTAGCCCTACCAGTAGTCTCAACCCTAGTCCAAGCAACCAATGGCACAGGAAGCCCTAGTCCATACTTCCAATAGAAAGCCTAACCCTACTCTTAGTCCCACACCTAGTCCAGCAACCAATAACACCAGAAGCCCTAATCGCTACTTCCAATTAAAGGCCTAACCCTAGCCCTAGTCCCACCCTAGTCCCAACAACCAATAACACAGGAAGCCCTAGTCCCTACTTCCAATAGAAATACTAACCCTAGCCCTAGTCCCAACAGTACATTGATTGAATCACAGACCCAGAAACCAATCAGAACCCTCAAATACCCAACCAATGAGGACACTAACCCTAATCTAATAGAAACATCAGATACAACCACTAATCAGTGTACACATGTACCAAACAATATCAGACTATATAAGGTCCCAGCTACCTCAGACAAGGTTTGCTGGCCAGGGAGGTGGAAGCTGCTTCTCTATTCACGAATCTCCTTGGAGACAGACCGGCTCAATCCACACTTTGGACTTCTGCAGGTAAGGCCCCAACAAACTTGTCCTCTAACAACACTATTTGTATAAAACTTTACTCCCTCTCCTGGCCAAAAAACGAAGTGCACAGTCTCTATTAAACACAGTTTAAACAGCTTACAGCACATTACTGCTGTCTCAGGAGGGAAGGGGGGGCTGGTTTCACTGACATGTTAACACAAGATGGTCGCTGGGAGTGCACTGCTTAACATACAGATCTTAGCACAGAGCAAAGGAGACATTGGGAGGGAAAAAAATGTGGCTTGCATCAATCTTCAGCATATCAAAAGTCTGAAAACTACTTTAGATTGGAGTGCTCTCTCTGCATCACTGCCCCGTGGCGCCAAAAGCATGTGCCTTAGCGTGATTATCACACAGTGAAGCTAGGATTAGCAGTCACACAGATGAGAGTAGGGGCTTCTAGAACGGAAAATCAACAAGGTTTTCAGCAAACAATGTATTGTGCTCCTTTGCTTAATAATTGATATTTTACTGCTGTTTATTTATAGCATAGCAGTCTGCAGTAACGTTATGGTCTGGGGCGTGGATCAAGCTCTAGAAAAGTATGAAAATATGTGTTTTGTTTAAACTAGTGTAATGAGCCAATGTACATGCTGCAGAGATCTTAGTGTAAGCTGCAAAATCACAGGCTCAAATTTGGGTGACTTCACTGTCAATTCTCCAGCCAATTAATGTGTACTTCACAAACCAGAACAGCTCCATAGCACTGCAAGAGAATTTAATAAGACTGCAGTGCTTCTCGAGTGGCATTGCAGCATGTAGTCCATTATAGAGCTAAAGTCACAACCGAGTGATAGGTCAGAACTTCCATAGTCAGTCAATTGAAACTGGATGGAGCCGATCCACGGTCAACGCAGGGGCACTGCATTGCTTCCAGTGGCAGTGTAAGTGACCACTCATGTTATCATCAGAATGTCCTGAAGATCACTTTCAGTTTCACCAACCATTGTTTACCCTGATGCAGTGAAGAGACGGCCGGCCATGTGTGCAGGTAAGAAAAACATTATTTTGTGGCACTGCACAGTTTTGAAAATATGTACACTGCAGTACCTTTTGACAATATTTACTGATGAAAGACATGGGGCACTACTGCTTCTTAGTTTTAAAATATTTCAAGAATATACTTTCAAAATTGTATTATAACTCCTATTGCTTTTAACCAAATTCTTTAGCAAAATTTACTGTAAAATGCACCACTTTGCCTTCTATTGTTAAACTTTTGTGTAGGAAAAAATACCCTACGAGCCCACTTATGTCAGCCAGGCTCTCTCGCTTTGCTTGCTACATCAAACTTGTGAACTACATTTGAGCCCGACCACTTTCAAAAGTTTCTAGTGTCACTTAATCAGTCTTGGGGACACATATGTTGGATATTAGGCATCTGAGCCCCCTCCCCTACTGCTCCTTTCAGCATTATTTACCTTTCCATTAACCACACTTTAACCTTCCCCTGCTTCCTGTTGAAACATTTTCAGAATCATTGGTGTGCACTGGTGCTAATGAATGGAGAGGCAGGCAGACAGTGCCAAAAAGTGCTACAATGTCACTTCTTGAGGACACTTTGACCCTGTAATGCGCAGTCATCCCAGGGCCAAAGCCAAGACCCTGGACACCACTTCCTGTCCCAGGGACTGTACAGGAAGTGTGGGGAGGAGTAGGGAATTTCAATGCAGGACACCATGGGTGGAGATTAGGTCACCCAGATGTAGCAGAATAAATGTCACAGAGAGGACAAGAATGATAGACTAGCAAGGCTTCTGCATCTGTGTGGCCATTTACCTGCTACTCCTGATGACAAGACTTTACATACATCAAAACACACCATACTCACTTCCATGACTCAGGCGGACAGCAATGTGAACCCTGCTGAGAGGAAACATGCAACTCAGAGCAAACTCTTCAGAACGAGGTATACACCATTCATCCCTGGGAGAGCTGCGGCTTCTCAGGAGAGACAATTAAATCTTCAAGCAAGCCACACATGGCTGGGTTGCCTCCTGTTGTTGACCTCAGGTCTGTGGCGACGAGGGCATAATAAGTTTGAATCAATCTATGTTTGTGCTGTTGAAATCTTCTTTCAAGCAGCACATCTCATAGTGGTAATAAAATGGTAGGAAAATTAAAATCTGAATTATTGTATTTTTAAATGTGAAGCTTAGATACTGAAACTGGCTTGGGAAAACATATTGGCATATCGTGCCTTAATTATCATTATTAAACCAGGTGGTGGGTAGCTTCTTCTAATGAGCATTTCCATAAGGCAGAATAACTAATGACAGTATAAAAGAAGAGTTTGTTTCCATACACTAATGATCATATTTGTAATTATGTTCTAAGGCTCCTATGTTAGTTGCTAATGAGAAGTAATTAAGCAAAAGGCGTGGGAAGCCTTTTTAGAGGGTCACCACAATGCAAAAGAGAAAAATTAGGATAGAAGTGAAAAAGAGATGTAGAATATATTCGAAAATGTTCTTGCTTCCCCTTTTTATCGGGCAAATAGAATATTTCCTTTTTATCGGTTTCTAGAGGATTAATATTGTTTTCTGAAAGGATACGAAGAAACAATAATATACCCCTTTCCTAAAAAAATAATTTTGAGTGCCAAGACAAACTAGCAACGGCTTCCAATAGGAATCTGACCCAATTCACAAACCTTCTTTCTGCGAGGTATTGCAGATTCATAGGTGTGACTCACACCAGATTTACATGAGTAAATGGCACATAAGCATGAAAAAAGTTTCGTGCATCTGGCCCATAGCGATCAGAAAACATTTATATGACTGCTGTTTATTACAAGATTGTGATGGAAAAAAATGAAGTGACATATTAAACGAAGTCCATTAAAATGTATTCTGCCCCTATGTATTCTGGCGTTTTGCTTGATTCACAAGTTTTTAACCTGACCTAAAGGTTGATGCCTCCCTCAAATCCTCCTATGATCACAGGCATGAAAAAAGTATAGTGGCAGTGGTATTTTCGAGCTCTACCTGCAATCATTTGCCACTCTTAAAGAGGACAATGGGATTAATTTTTTTTCCGTCATAGATGTCATAAGCCGGCCTCCCGCAGTGTAACTGGCCATCATAAAGAATATGCTAAATGTTCTAAATTCCTACATTATTTTAAATGTACAAAAATCTAACAGTGTAGTCCTTTTTCTTCACTGAGGGAGAATTATTTTCATTGATTTATTAAGAGTTTTGGTAAAAAAACTCCACTGTGCGGCTGACTGACCGTGACGCGGGGACGCTGACGTTGACGTTAAGGCTGATGCCGCTCGCGCAGATCGCGCACTTCCGGGAGTGAGACGAGAGAGAGACGCGACAGGGGAATTGGCTAATTGTCGGATTGCGGCATCGTGAAAGCCGCAAAGGAGTCGAGGAGTTGAGGCACTGCCGCAGGATTGCAGCGGGCAACTGCCTCTACCGGGAATTGACCCAGCACAGCACCGTGCCCTTGGCTCAGCAGCAAATCTAATCCGGGAGCCAGGAGAGGTGATACGGTCTGGGGGTTCTTAAACTCCCTAATTCCTGTGCCCCGAAGTATACTCGGAAGTATACCCTGAAGTAAGCCCAAAAAAAAAAAAAACGTCCACCGGCAGGCGGGGAGGCAAACGGCCCAAGGCCAAGGGGGCCCAAGGGGGCACAACAGTGAAGGTGCCCAAAAGAAAGTGCTCAAGGGAAAAGAAGTCCCTAGGCAGAAGCAGGAGATCCGGCCAGTCAGCCAGTGCACAGTGGAGGTAAGTGTGATTTGTTTTGGAGTCTAGGCTACTTATTATATAAACTATTCCTTATCCTAGCTTAAAGGGCATAGTAAATCTGGACTCCTGATTACACTCTGATAAAAGGGTGGCGGAGTTAATAAACAGTGACGCAATACGCTGCCATGAAGGAGGCCTGAGTTCCATACAGTCAATATAGCCAACACATTACTTTAAAGCTAAGGGTTTGGAAGGTGTCCCTGAAAGATGGCGCCAAGGAAGCCAAAAGTTGGTAAAGGGCGAAAAGACCCTGACAGCTTCATTAATGATTCTACAACTGAAAATGGGTCTTTGGTAGAGTGTTTGGGATCTCCCAAGGAAATCGTAAAGAGGTCCTCAAAGAGAAATAAAAGTACAGTCGACGACACCCACTCAGGAGTGAAAGGAGGGGCGCAAGTGTCCAAATCAATAAAGGACTTTGTAGGCAAGTATTTTAGGAGAATGCAAACTCCTGCAAGAACTCTGGACTTAAGTAAAGAACCATCGAATGAACAAGTGAATTTGGGTCACTGTGCCTCCGGGTCGGATGTATTTTTTTGTAATCAAATGAATCTAAGCCGAATCAGTCCCATCTTGGAACCCAGATTATCTTCTTCGCCTCAGATTTTCTCCCTGTCCGATGGTGTCAAGATGGATTGTGAAGGGACGGCCTTATTTGGTACAAGGAGCGAGCAGAGAAATTATTCTGCCCAGACTATAACATCTAAGACTGCCAAGAACATAGGGCAACCCGAAAAGTAAGGAACTGAGTCTATAGAAACATCAGCACGCAATATTACTCTGGGTTTCGATATATCAGCCACACCTTCGGCCTCAATGTTGGACATGATGCTGATGTTACAAAAAACTCTGCAAGGGTTGCTAGAAGTGTCTTTGTTAAATAATAACATTTTAAAAACCCTTGAAACTCAATTCCAGAAAATTGTAGGGGAATTGCAAGAGATCAGGGGCCTAATGCCAACAGTAGTGAGACCAGTTCAGGTCCCGGACTCCCCGACGCAGGGTGGTGCCAGGGACTCTGAGCAAATGGCTAACTCACAGGAGGTATATATCGCTAGATGCCCGATGCTAGTAAACAGATGGAGGAATCAAATGAGTATAGGCGCTATAACTTGCGGAGAATTACAACAAGATTGATGGCACTAAAGGGAAAGCCTAAGGTTGTGAAAAAAGGAAGGGGTATAGGAGGCCCAAAGGAAACAAGGGGTAAAGGGGGTAGAGAAGAAGTAACCCCTCAAGTGTGCAGAACCATATTAAGAAATAAGAGGTCAAAGGGGGATCCTAAGAGTGCTCCAAGGGTGGCGGATGTGGTAACGGGGGAAAGAAAGGTCCAATTAAAATCAGCACCATTGAATAGGAGGGAGACCAAAGTGGCCATTCAGTGCGAAAACCCCAGGGGCGAAAGGATAAGAACAGAAATCTAGCTGGAGGGGAGGAATCAGTAACAATATCCAGAGAAAGGAACTTGAAGAAAGGGGAGTCCTTTGGTGCCGTATCAGCAGAAGACACGGGTAATTTGTGGTTACATTTTGAACCAGTCGAAATAGAGAAGGGGAGGAAAAAAGGAAGGAAGGTCACTCCCCTAAATCGTTCTCAGATTTTATTCTCCTTCTTAAAATTCCCAAGTTTGAGGGAAATTGGCATGAAGGACCTAAGACAGGTAGGATTTAACTGTAATAATAAAGGGAAAGAAATTACCAAGGTATTAGTATACTCAGGTCTGGTAAAAACAGCCATTATAAAAGCTGAAAAAGAGATAGCGAAAGAGGGGATAAGGTTAATACCTGTTGGGGAACTGGTGGGGAGGAACCAGCACAACAGGGGCTTTTTGTCTTGTCATTCAGGCTTGGGGAAAAGGCAGATAAGGCTGATTGTAGGTGAAGGAAGGGAAAGAGAAAGCATGAAAATAGCCGTTGAGAATCTTGAGTTTAGTAAACCCTGGGGTGATTGGACCCCTGATGATAGTTGGCAAAGCTCACCCCACTGGAATCATACTATTGCCAACCATCTCAGTGATATCGACTAGGGTATGGGGGTGTCACATAGAATGAATTTTATATCTTGGAATGTTAATGGGCTAGGAGGGGAGACAAAAGTAGAAAGTGTAAATCATCTAGCCCAGGGAGCAGAGATCATCTGCTTACAGGAAACCTGGCTATGCGACAATACCCCGGTCTTTGAAGGCTTTGTCCAACTGCATAGGCCCGCAAGGAGAAAAAGGTTCGGGCGTCCTGCTGGGGGGATCATGACTCTCATCTCAACTAGGATCGTGAAAAAGGTGTTGCCAATAAAAGTGACATGTAAATGTTTGTTGGTCTGTAAGGTATCCCTGCTGGTTACAGATAGGTTGTGTGAACACCTGGTAATCGTGAATGTTTACATACAATGGGGGACCAATGAGGAGTATGAAGTGGAAATTAGGCATTTTAAAGATGATTTGGATACATCGTGTGAAAAATTTGAAAATGACACAATCATTGTAATGGGAGATTTTAATCATAAACTGAACCCAATAAGACAAGATCCTTGGTTTAAAGACCTTTTAAGCTCAAATAATATAGCGCCTGCCGTCTTCCCAAATTGCACCACTTCCAGACAAGATGTAAAGCTAGGGAAATACTTGGGGTCAAAGGTACTGTTCTGCTTAAATGGTAGGTGGGAAACAGACTGCCCGGCCAAACAGACCTTTAGGTTAGGTACCCAACTTTGCCCCATTGACTATGCGTTTATTCATGCTTGGAATTTTGCCCTTATAAAAGGGTTCCAGGTAACTCAGAGTGAAGGCAGTGATCATAACAACCTGCGCTTCGAATTAGCCAGGGGGCCGTTAAGCCCCAGTGAAATAGTTCTCCCCCAACAATTAGAGTATCCCATACATCTGTCAACAAGACTGACAGAGGAATATATCGAAAAGTTGGCTAGCTTCCAACAGAAATTAATATTGGGAAATGCAAGGGTTAAGAAAGTGGCTTGGTTTGAGGAAACGATAGAAGAAATGGTACAATGCCTTAGAGTAGAATTAAAAAGTAAGAATTTTCATCTAAATGACATGCAATCTACGCAAGGAAGACAATTAAAATGGTTTAACAGAGATTGTATAATTAAGAAACGATTAATAAGGAGAGAAGAAAGAAGGTTAAGAATAAAATGTGATCAGGGAAGACAGCTAAAAGTGTTTAAATTGAGGAAGGAATATAAAATGCTAGGTAAGAATCAGAAGAGGGCTTTTAAAAAGAAATGTTGGGTAAATCTGCTGGAAATAATTGAAGCAAAAAACATACGTAAGTTTTGGAATCTGATACAGGCAGCATCTGGACACTCCCCGGGGGCTATGTTCTGTGTAGTGGAAGAATCAGCATGGGAAGAGTATCTAGGCGAACTTTACGGGAAAGTGTGGTGGCTGTTGGAAGTAATATTAATCCCTGGACAGGGGCTGTGGAAGATCTAAAAACTCTTTTTACAGTAGAAAAGGTAAATGATACTATAAGAAACTTAACCTTAACCCGTGCTGTGGGACCAGACAATCTCCCGGCCATTATAATAAAATCTCAGCTAAATCGGTGGGCGGAATTCTTATCCTCTATGTCAGTGTTTCCCAAACTGTGCGCCGCGGCACCCCGGTGCGCCGTTAGGAGTAGCCAGGGGCGCCGCACACGATGTGGGAGAAAGCTTGTGGTCATGTTGAGAGAATGCATCTGAGCGGTTGGAAGGTGATGTGTTGTTTGCCTGAGTGCAGCAAGTGAGGCTTGTTTGAATGACACGAAGCCGCAGGGCAGCGCACAGGGAGGTTGCAGGTGCCACCTGTATAATCCAGAGTCATCGTTTGGCCCAGGAGCCCACGGCCGCCATGCGCGCACTTTCACGTGGCCTCCGCATATGGCCGCCGTGCGCAGCGATGTCTGTTGAGCGTTGTTGGTGCTGGTGTTCTGCTGCGCCTCCGGGGACCCTCTTCACAAGTTGAAAGTGGGTAACGGGTTGGTTGCACACTGGAATACTCCTTGCTTTGGAGTTTAACTGTAAGGAAGGGGAACATGACGGCTCGTAACCCCCAAGCCTGTGTGTTGTTTATATGCAGGCTGCTATTGCTGCACTTCTTTCGTGTGGGGAGACGCCGCGCCGGAGTTTACAGGCCAGTGCATTCTGAGTGGTCTGGCGTGGTTGTTTCTGCTTTGTTTGTTGGTTAATTACTGCTGCACAATTGCCATCTTTACACGATTGTCGAGTTAAAAAACAATTAAACAAAGTGTATTTCTGCTCACATTTTTCACTTGCTGAAAGCAAGTGGGAAATATAAACAGAGAAGTACCTGGACTTCAAGGATTGCATGAGTTGAATATCCTGGTGATTCTGAAGCAGACTTTGTTCCCCATTGTGGCCCAAAACTCCGTAATGCCCGATGGTTGAGCTAGTGCTAACGGCCAGAGTTGGTGATCCTGGGCATGCAGCTTTTGGTCGGTTATATAAGAAATGGCAGGTCACCTCTGTAGAGAATATTTCAGATAGAACAATGCTAATGTCTGAAGAAGCACAGCCGACTAAAAGACCAGCTTGCATTGTTAATAGGTAAAAATTATTGATTTCTAGGAACATTTTACGTTAAAAAAAATTAGAGGCACAGCTGTTGAAAATCTATTGGCTATGATTGTGCTCTCAGATCGCCCGGCTGTTTTGAGTTGAGGCTGTGGCTCTGCATTGTTATTTGCTATTTTGTATAGCGCGGACATGGCCCGTGGGTATCGGAGCGCTTTGCAAAGGTGGCATGATACAAGGGTACAGCAAGTTACTGTTGCAATGGTTGTGTTCAGACGTTGTCGCTGCTGGAAGGGTGAACAGCCTCAAACACGCCTGTTGCTTTCCTCTTGGGCCAAATAGGGCCTCTCTAGTTCTATTGTAGTTGCATGGATGTGGTGCTTACTACCTCAGACAAGACATCACAGCGCTGATATGCAAGTTTGGCTCAAGCTGCAGCAGCCTGGGCGTCGGAGAGGCTGTTAATTCAGGAGGAGTGCGGCAGAGGTATGAGAGAAATACAGGAAACTAGGGGTGACACCAAGACTTTCAGTCTGAGAGGGCGGGGGCAGGCCCACCAGGTGGAAGATGGAGTGCACGGGGTGAAGCAAAGTGTGAAAGATTCAAAGAGGAAGAGAAGGAAAGCAGGACATGGGGGCAGAGAGAGGGGAGAGAAGGAATGTCTGAAGAGGAAAGGCTTCGATGGGAAGTGGAGAAACTAAAAGGATGAGGGAATAGAAGACGCTTTGGCTTTTTCATAACTGAAAGTTTCATCATTAACTGACCATAAACAGAATGCAAGCTTCCTTATTGGTGGTTAAAAAAGGTTAAGTCATGGAAACATATTTGGCAATTAATATTGTATAGTTTCTCACCTAAACAATTAAAGTTCTTATTAAATGACTGTTCTATTTTAATTTTGTTACAAATATGATTATAATACCTTCATTAGCTCCATCCCAATTAATTTCAGGGAGAAAACGGGAAGTACTCCCGAGGTCGGGCTTACATCCTCCCAGCGATAAAGAAAAGAGGTGACATGGTGGGGAGCCACGGCCAACTGCCAATTGGGTCAAGGGAGCCACAGGTCGAAAAAGTTTGAGAACCACTGCTCTATGTTCTTGGCCATACTGGACTCGGGCCAAATCCCCGAGAAGTGGAGGGGGGGGCAGTAATTAGATCTATCCATAAGAAGGGAGATAGGAAAGACCCAAAGAACTATAGACTGATTAATCTACTGGATATCGGGGAAAAGGTTTTCGCCAAAATAATCTTGGCAGTCTGAAGGACTGGGTGGAACATTGGTCAATCGTGCCGGTGAAACAGGGGGGCTTAAGGAGGGGCACTCCACGGTTGACCACTGTTTCGCACTTTGGGCGGTGGTGTGGAAGTCTATGGAGCAGCAAGGGAAGTTGTGGTGCTGCTTCGCCGACGTCCGCGCGGCATTCGACCTGGTAGACAGGAGTTGCCTCTGGGAGACCCTAAGGAAATACGATATACCGGAGGGGCTCCTGGCTGTCATCCAGGAGTTACATAGCCATAACTGGGCCCAAGTAATTAAGGATACGGCTGGGGCCTTGACACCGAAAATAATGATTAATAATGGTCTAAGGCAGGGCTGTGCATTAGCCCCCCTGCTCTTCGCCATATACCTGGCTGATTTGCCATCTATCTTGGCGGTGGATAGAAGCGCTAGCCCAAAAATGAATGGGAAACAGCTTTCCTGCCTACTGTACGCTGATGATTTGGTCAGTGCTTAATTTGTGCCGGTGCTTTCCGGTGCTCAGCCCCGGCTCATATTTCACAGGGCCGGGGCTATAAAGCTTTCCTTCCGTGGGTGGCTGGCCTGATCATTATTAAAAATAAATGTACCTGTCCTTCAGCATGGCTGCCTGGTATGTCTTCACAGGCTAGCCCACTCTGGTCCAGGCATGATGACACTGCCTTCATGTTACTGATGTCAGCATGGCTGCTTGTTACGCAGACCATCATGTTAAGTCAATTTTGCAGATGCAGATTTGATAATTTTGTCCAAGGCCTGCCACCAGGCTCCTGTAGCTGAGCTGGGGCAAAGCAAGCAGGAACTGCGCAGTTGCAGGATGAAGTTTTCTGCAAATACACAACACAATGAAGAGCAAATTAAAAGTATGCACTCCTCGCTGCCTAGCAATAAAACCGGCTGGCCATATTCTGCCCTCGTCGTTGTGTTTGAGACAGAGAGCATTATAGGTGTGAGACCCTTGCTGCTTGCTTGAAGACTTCCATATTTGGCAAAGCAAAGGCACAGGCAAGTAAGTCAGGCAGTCTTGACAACGATGGTTCTGTACAATATGCAAAAGGTAGGTGTGTGTGTGTTCCCTGATTTAAAAAAACCCAGAATGATTGTGAGCAGGTGCAGGAGGGAGCCCGGGCACTTTCCTATCATTCGCTTTTCACATTTACACCGGCAGTTCGTCTGAGTAGCATCGTTTTAGGGGAATATTGAATTCTAATCCATGTTATAAAAATGTATATACATACTCACCTGTTGAAATGATAAATCTCTGAATATTAAATAGCAAACAAAGAAAACCAATGTACTGTTTAGTTTCCCAAAGGGAACATCGTAACAGACACAAAGCCATTTGTAACATTTTCCAAGATGGAAAATGTATTTAAAACAGATTCTTCTACGTTTCGATCCCAAAATAAAGACAAATTTAAAATGCATTACAGCTTTTATTTAAAAGAAGTAGTTGCACAGGGAGGCTGTCTTTAATAACTTTGGAGACAGAGCGGGTTCTATATATTAATTAAATTTTTTAGGAAAAAAAACGTGCAGTGAAAATATGATCTTATATGTTTTTATCATGCAATATAAAACTCATATGAAAACCTAGAAAATACTATTATTTGCAAACATTCCTAGCAGATTAGATTGGAGTGGGAACCTTAAAAGCAGGCAAGCCCTGTGAACTGTTTTAATTTGTAGCCCTGGAAAGCCCTGTTTCTACCATGTGCAGCAGCTGGGCTGGAACGTGGCATGTTCCAACCGCTCTCCTTCCGTAAAGGGCAGAGGTGGGATGCTGAGGCCAGAACTCATCCATTGCTGCCTCCCTCACAGTGATTCCCTGGTTTGTGACCCAGAGGCAACAGACTGTGTTGCTAGTGCTTGATTGGAGGTGGGGGTTGCCAGGTGAAGCCCACAACCACCAGCACTGATTTTAGGGGACCAACATTTAATCTACCTCAACAAACTTTGAACCAGAGCCTCAGAGAGGAAAAACACAAAAGGGGGAAAGGACGAGGAAGAGAAAAACAATGACAAAGAGAGAGAGTAAGGAAGAAAAGTAACCTGCACAAGTGAGATATAGAGGCAGGGAGTGTCTGGTGGTGGATTAAAGAGGCTTGAGGTAGAATCAAGAGTCGCAGTCTTTGTATTTAGCACCCCAACGTTCCATGACTCCGACGGAGTTCGTCTGAGGTAAAGTTTGAGCCCCAGCACTTATTCTTTTACAAATTAAGCACTGGGGCCCAGGCATCATTACTGCAGCAGGGTCAGATGCACCAGAGCCCAGAGGTGTGATGGGGGCCAGTCCACCCCATTTAGGACTGCCTTTCACTGCCCTGCCAGGTAAGGGAGGCGGTTTCCTTGTTTGCACCAGGGACCATTGCAACTCAGATGAAGTCCGCTCCCAGTGCTTAATTTGAGCCGGGGCTTTCCCGTGCTAAGCACTTAATTGGTTTCCAGTGCTTAGCACCGGCACCTAATTGTCAACACCATACTTGGAACAGTCCACCACATGGTGGCGCTGCTTACCTAATTTGGAGATGAGCAGAACAACGGTAGTTTAGGAATACAATATACATTAAAATTGCTAATACCTGCCTCCCCAGCCATTCCTTTAGCTTTGGGGACCTGGAATAATCTGAACTGTCGCATTTACATGCGAGAGAGATTGTTAGTAGTTGTTTTGGCAGCGATAACAAGGGCGATGGGTGGTGCAAGCTGCAGTGGCCTACTGGTCAGAGCCCTGGCACTTAATATTTTACAAATTAAGCACTGGATTTGGTCATTCTTGACCAGACAGAGATGGGCCTACAGAGGAAGTTAATTACTTTTAATGAATATTGCGTGGCTAAGCATCTGATTGTAAATACGGGCAAAACCAACATCTTGTGCTTTGGAAAAAGAGTCCAGAGATGTAATAGGTACCTGGGCCCAACCAAACTGGAAAATGTGAACGAGTATAGATATCTCGATGTCTGATTTGATAAATCTTTTAAATGGGACACGCATTTGGAGGCCCAGAAAGCTAAAGCTCTTACATCAGTGTATGGGTTGAGAAAATTTAACCGCATCTATGGGGATATGTCCCACAGACCATTGTTGAAAGCGTAAAATGCAATGATACCCCCACAATTACAGTACGGAGCAGAAGTCTTGTGCTTAAGTGGGAAGTCTAGTTGGGACATCGAAGAAGGGAAATGTCTAAAACCATTTATGTCATTACCGGGCTCCTCTATGATACAGGCAATCAGATTGGAGCTGGGCCTGACATCATGGAACGTACAGGTGCAAGTGGCCTTCTTAAGATTCTGGAAATGATTGGGCTCAGGAGAAGTCATGAAAGTATCACAATGGTGCAAGAATGAATCTCTGCATCGTAACCTAAAATGGGCCAAAGAGGTCGGAAAGAAACTGCTCTCTGTTTGTATAAATCTAAAAGTGAGAATTGATCGGCAGACCCTCCTATTAGAAGCAACAAAGGACCAGCTTAGAACATTAGGGAAGGAAGCATCCAGGATAGAAGATATGGGGTACCTGAGAAAGAAGGAATCTGTAAATTTTATGTTGAACAGTTGTGAGAAGGAAATCTGGTACCCCTATCTGGATACATTACCCAACCTATGCCTTAGGGCCGAAGTTCTAAGATGGAGAATAGGTATTAATCTCTGTATATCAAACAAAAGTGTAAAATCAGTATTGTTACGACCTGATGGTAAATGCTTATGTAGGTTGGGCACAAAATGTGATAACTTACATATTATAATGGACTGTCAACATTTTTTACCTCAGCGGAAACTGTTTTTACGCCCCATCTTTTTAAAATGTGGTGTTACCAAGTGACCCCAAGTGATTGAACTTCTAAGGGATATGCAAAACCTCGATATAGCAATTGCCATCGCAAAATATATGAAAGCGGTAAAAAGGTCTTTGTTGGAAATAGATATGGATGGTTGAAAATCAGGCCAGTAGCGAGGATGGTTTCTGCACTTAAATAATTTATTATGGGGTAACATTAGTTTTTAGACATATTTTTAGATAGACTTTTATCGTTTAGAATATTATGGGTATTTTTTTATATATGTTGTACTGTGTAAGCTGTAGGACCTAGGCAGGTATTAGTCTATTACAATGGTGCAGCTGAAGTTTTATATTGCATGTTTTAAAATATTTATTGTACCATGTTCTTAGGCTGTTTAAAGACCTATGGTCTAAATAAACATATTTCTAAAATGAACTGAAATGGTAAAAAAACATTGTGTCCTAAATATAGTTAGAAAATATCACCACTTTGGAGTTACTAATAGAAAACCTGTGCCGACTGGAGAGATATTACTGTTACAACAGTACCAAAATCCATCATACAACCAACTACGAAGACTGAAAGCCGAGGAGAAAAGTACAGAGTGGAGATAATGTCCAGAAACGGCTTCTAGAGGAGCATGCCAGGGCACGAATATGCGGCAGATTTAGAGTTTGGCAAGTGGCCCTCCAGGTCAAGGAAAGGCAACACCCTCCAGGTCAGTGAAGGCTATGCCCTCCAGGGCAGTGATGGCTATACCCTCCAGGTCAGTGAAGGGTATGCCCTCCAGGTCAGTGAAGGCTATGCCCTCCAGGTCAGTGAAGGGTATGCCCTCCAGGTCAGTGAAGGCTATGCCCTCCAGGTCAGTGAAGGCTATGCCCTCCAGGGCAGTGAAGGCTATGCCCTCCAGGTAAGTGAAGGCTACGCCCTCCAGGTCAGTGAAGGGTACGCCCTCCAGGTAAGTGAAGGCTATGCCCTCCAGGTCAGTGAAGGCTATGCCCTCCAGGTCAGTGAAGGCCATGCCCTCCAGGCCCGTGAAGGCCATGCCCTAAAGGGCAGTGAAGGCTATGCCCTCCAGGTCAATGAAGGCTATATCCTCCAGATCAGTGAAGGCTATGCCCTCCAGGTCAGTTAAGGCTACGCCCTCCAGGTCCGTGAAGGCTATGCCCTCCTGGTCAGTGAAGGCTATGCCCTCCTGGTCAGTGAAGGCTACGCCCTCCTGGTCAGTAAAGGCTATGCCCTCCAGGTCAGTGAAGGCTATGCCCTTTCAGATCAGTGAAGGCTATGCCCTCCAGGTCAGTGAAGGCTATGCCTTCCAGGTCAGTGAAGGCTATGCCCTCCAGGGCAGTGAAGGCTATGCCCTCCAGGTCAGTGAAGGCTACGCCCTCCTGGTCAGTGAAGGCTGTGCCCTCCAGGTCAGTGAAGTCTATGCCCTCCAGGTCAGTGAAGGCTATGCCCTCCTGGTCAGTGAAGGCTATGCCCTTCAGGTCAGTTAAAGCTGTGCCCTCCAGGTCAGTGAAGGCTACGCCCTCCAGGTCAGTGAAGGCTACGCCCTCCAGGTCAGTTAAGGCTATGCCCTTTCAGATCAGTGAATGCTATGCTCTTATGGTCAGTGAAGGCTATGCCTTCCAGGTCCGTGAAAGCTATGCCCCCAGGTCAGTGAAGGCTACACCCTCCAGGTCAGTGAAGGCTATGACTTCCAGGTCAGTGAAGGCTACGCCCTCTAGGTCAGTGAAGGCTATGCCCTCCAGGTCAGTTAAGGCTATGCCCTCCAGGTCTGTGAAGGCTATACCCTCCACGTCAGTGAAGGCTTTGCCCTCCAGGTCAGTGAAGGCTATGCCCTCCAGGCCAGTGAAGGCTATGCCATCTAGATCAGTGAAGGCTATGCCCTCCAGGGCAGTGATGGTTATCCCCTTCAGGTCAGTGAAGGGTATGCCCTTCAGGTCAGTGAAGGCTACGCCCTCCAGGTCAGTGAAGGCTATGCCCTCCAGGTCAGTGAAGGCTATGCCCTCCAGGGCAGTGATGGCTATGCCCTCCAGGTCAGTGAAGGGTATGTCCTCCAGGTCAGTGAAGGCTATGCCCTCCTGGTCAGTGAAGGCTATGCCCTCCAGGTCAGTGAAGACCATGCCCTCCAGGTCCGTGAAGGCCATGCCCTACAGGGCAGTGAAGGCTACGCCCTCCAGGTCAGTGAAGGCTATATCCTCCAGATCAGTGAAGGCTATGCCCTCTAGGTCAGTGAAGGCTATGCTCTCCAGGTCAGTGAAGGCTATGCCCTCCTGGTCAGTGAAGGCTATGCCCTCCAGGTCAGTGAAGGCTATGCCCTTCAGGTCAGTGATGGCTGTGCCCTCCAGGTCAGTGAAGGCTATGCGCTTTCAGATCAGTGAAGGCTATGTCCTTACGGTCAGTAAAGGCTACGCCTTCCAGGTCCGAGAAAGCTACGCCCTCCAGGTCAGTGAAGGCTATGCCCTCCTGGTCAGTGAAGGCTATGCCCTCCAGGTCAGTGAAGGCTATGCCCTTCAGGTCAGTGAAGGCTATGCCCTCCAGGTCAGTGAAAGCTACACCCTCCAGGTCAGTGAAGGCTATGCCCTCCAGGTAAGGGAAGGCTACGTCCTCCAGGCCAGTTAAGGATACACCCTCCAGGTCTGTGAAGGCTATGCCCCCCAGGTCAGTGTAGGCTATGCCCCCAGGTCAGTGAAGGCTACGTCCTCCAGGTCAGTGAAGGATACACCCTCCAGGTCAGTGATGGATACACCCTCCAGGTCCGTGAAAGCTATGCCCCAGGTCAGTGAAGGCTATGCCCTCCAGGTCAGTGAAGGCTATGCCCTCCAGGTCAGTGAAGACTATGCCCTCCAGGTCTGTGAAGGTTATACCCTCCAAGTCAGTGAAGGCTACGCCCTCCAGGTCCGTGAAGGCTATGCCCTCCTGGTCAGTGAAGGCTATGCCCTCCTGGTCAGTAAAGGCTATGCCCTCCAGGTCAGTGAAGGCTATGCCCTTTCAGATCAGTGAAGGCTATGCCCTCCAGGTCAGTGAAGGCTATGCCTTCCAGGTCAGTGAAGGCTATGCCCTCCAGGGCAGTGAAGGCTATGCCCTCCAGGTCAGTGAAGGCTACGCCCTCCTGGTCAGTGAAGGATGTGCCCTCCAGGTCAGTGAAGTCTATGCCCTCCAGGTCAGTGAAGGCTATGCCCTCCTGGTCAGTGAAGGCTATGCCCTTCAGGTCAGTTAAGGCTGTGCCCTCCAGGTCAGTGAAGGCTACGCCCTCCAGGTCAGTTAAGGCTATGCCCTTTCAGATCAGTGAATGCTATGCTCTTATGGTCAGTGAAGGCTATGCCTTCCAGGTCCGTGAAAGCTATGCCCCCAGGTCAGTGAAGGCTACACCCTCCAGGTCAGTGAAGGCTATGACTTCCAGGTCAGTGAAGGCTACGCCCTCTAGGTCAGTGAAGGCTATGCCCTCCAAGTCAGTGAAGGTTATACCCTCCAGGTCAGTGAAGGCTATGCCCTCCAGGTCAGTGAAGGCTATGCCCTCCAGGTCTGTGAAGGCTATACCCTCCAGGTCAGTGAAGGCTTTGCCCTCCAGGTCAGTGAAGGCTATGCCCTCCAGGCCAGTGAAGGCTATGCCCTCCAGGCCAGTGAAGGCTATGCCCTCTAGATCAGTGAAGGCTATGCCCTCCAGGGCAGTGATGGTTATACCCTCCAAGTCAGTGAAGGGTATGCCCTTCAGGTCAGTGAAGGCTATGCCCTCCAGGTCAGTGAAGGCTATGCCCTCCAGGTCAGTGAAGGCTATGCCCTCCTGGTCAGTGAAGGCTATGCCCTCCAGGTCAGTGAAGACCATGCCCTCCAGGTCCGTGAAGGCCATGCCCTACAGGGCAGTGAAGGCTATGCCCTCCAGGTCAGTGAATCAATCAATCAATCAATCAATCATGTCACTTATAAAGCGCACTACATACCCGCGAGGGTCTCAAGGCGCTGGGGGAAGAGGGGGGTGGTGCTACTACTGATCGAAGAGCCAGGTCTTGAGGAGTCTTCTGAAGGCCAGTAGGTCTTGGGTCTGTCGGAGGTTGGTGGGGAGGGTGTTCCAGGTCTTGGCGGCGAGGTGGGAGAAGGATCTGCCGCCGGCGGTCGTTTTCCGGATGCGGGGGACTGTGGCGAGGGCGAGGCTGGTCGAGCGGAGCTGGCGGGTGGGGGTATAGAAGCTGAGTCGTCTGTTGAGGTAGGCTGGTCCGGAGTTGTGGAGTGCTTTGTGTGCGTGGGTGAGGAGCTTGAAGGTTATCCTCTTGTTGACAGGGAGCCAGTGCAGGTCTCTCAGGTGGGGTGTGATGTGGCTGCGTCGGGGGATGTCGAGGATAAGACGTGCAGAGGCGTTCTGGATGCGTTGCAGCCGTCTCAGGAGCTTAGCCGTCGTTCCTGCGTAGAGGGCGTTTCCGTAGTCCAGCCTGCTGGTGACGAGGGCCTGGGTGACTGTTTTTCTTGTTTCGGTGGGGATCCACTTGAAGATCCTGCGGAGCATTCGGAGGATGTTGAAGCAGGATGAGGAAACGGCGTTGACCTGCTTAGTCATGGAGAGGGTGGGGTCGAGGATGACCCCTAGGTTGCGTACGTGGTCGGTGGGTGGCGGGGCTGTTCCCAGTGATGTTGGCCACCAGGAGTCATCCCAGGCTGAAGGGTTGGAACCAAGGATGAGGACCTCCGTCTTGTCCGAGTTCAGCTTCAGGCGGCTGGTCCTCATCCATTCGGCGACGGCCTTCATTCCTTCGTGGAGGTGGGCTTTGGCGGTGTGAGGGTCTTTGGTGAGGGAGAGGATCAGCTGGGTGTCGTCGGCGTAGGAGATGATGTTGAGGTTGTGCTGTCGGGCGACGTGGGCGAGGGGTGCCATGTAGATGTTGAACAGCGTTGGGCTGAGGGAGGAGCCTTGGGGTACGCCGCAGATGATCTTGGTGGCCTTGGATCGGAAGGGGCGAGGCGGACGCTTTGTGTTCTGCCGGAAAGGAAGGATGTGGTCCAGTCCAGGGCCTTCTCTTGGATCCCGGCGTCGTGAAGGCGTGTTCGTAGTGTGTGGTGGCAGACCGTGTCGAAGGCGGCTGATAGGTCCAGGAGGATGAGGGCTGCTGTTTCTCCGTTGTCTAGCAGGGTCCTGATGTCATCGGTGGCGGCGATGAGGGCGGTTTCGGTGCTGTGGTTGCTGCGGAAGCCGGACTGGGAAGGGTCCAGGATGTTGTTCTCCTCGAGGTAGCGGGTCAGTTGTTTGTTGACGATTTTCTCGGTGACCTTCGCGGGGAACGGGAGCAGAGAGATGGGTCGGAAGTTCTTGAGGTCCTTGGGGTCTGCCTTGGGTTTCTTGAGTAAGGCGGTGATCTCGGCGTGCTTCCAGCTTTCCGGGAAGGTTGCTGTCTCGAAGGAGATGTTGATTATTTTCCGGAGATGGGGCGCGATGGCTGTACTGGCTTTGTTGAAGATGTGGTGAGGGCACGGGTCTAGCGGTGAACCGGAGTGGATGGTGTTCATGATCTCGCTGGTGTCCTCGTCGTTGATGTTGGTCCAGGAGAGCAGGCGGTTGGTGGTTGTGGGGGCAGTGGTCTTGGTGGTTGCCGGGGCGGTCGTGGTGTTGAAGCTGTCGTGGATGTCGGCGATTTTGCGGTGGAAGGAGGTGGCCAGTGAGTCGCACAGGTCTTGCGACGGCTGGATGTCGTTGGTGTTGGAGCTGGGGTTGGAGAGTTCCTTCACGATGTTGAAGAGCTCTTTGCTGTTGTGTGCGTTGTTGTCTAGGCGGTCTTTGAGTGAGGCCCTTTTGGCGGATCTGATGAGGTGATGGTGATTGCGGGTGGCGCTCTTGTGGGCGGCGTAGCTGTCCGCTGTCCGTTCGTGGAGCCAGATCTTCTCCAGTTTTCGGCATGTTCGTTTGGAGGCCTGGAGGTCTTCGGTGAACCAGGTGGCTTTGTTGCTGGTGTGGCTGTTGGGCGGATTCTTGAGCGGGGCGAGGGTGTTGGCGCAGTCGTCGATCCACTGTCTGAGGTTGCGGGTGGCGGTGTCGGGGTCGGAGGGTTCGGCGGGTGGGCTCAGGGCGAGGGTTGTGGTTAGCTGGTCTTCCGTGAAGGCTATATCCTCCAGATCAGTGAAGGCTATGCCCTCTAGGTCAGTGAAGGAAATGCTCGCCAGGTCAGTGAAGGCTATGCCCTCCTGGTCAGTGAAGGCTATGCCCTCCAGGTCAGTGAAGGCTATGCCCTTCAGGTCAGTGATGGCTGTGCCCTCCAGGTCAGTGAAGGCTATGCGCTTTCAGATCAGTGAAGGCTATGTCCTTACGGTCAGTAAAGGCTACGCCTTCCAGGTCCGAGAAAGCTACGCCCTCCAGGTCAGTGAAGGCTATGCCCTCCTGGTCAGTGAAGGCTATGCCCTCCAGGTCAGTGAAGGCTATGCCCTTCAGGTCAGTGAAGGCTATGCCCTCCAGGTCAGTGAAAGCTACACCCTCCAGGTCAGTGAAGGCTATGCCCTCCAGGTAAGTGAACGCTACGCCCTCCAGGTCAGTGAAGGGTATGTCCTCCAGGTCAGTGAAGGCTATGCCCGCCTGGTCAGTGAAGGCTATGCCCTCCAGGTCAGTGAAGACCATGCCCTCCAGGTCCGTGAAGGCCATGCCCTACAGGGCAGTGAAGGCTATGCTCTCCAGGTCAGTGAAGGCTATGCCCTCCTGGTCAGTGAAGGCTATGCCCTCCAGGACAGTGAAGGCTATGCCCTTCAGGTCAGTGATGGCTGTGCCCTCCAGGTCAGTGAAGGCTATGCGCTTTCAGATCAGTGAAGGCTATGTCCTTACGGCCAGTAAAGGCTACGCCTTCCAGGTCCGAGAAAGCTACGCCCTCCAGGTCAGTGAAGGCTATGCCCTCCTGGTCAGTGAAGGCTATGCCCTCCAGGTCAGTGAAGGCTATGCCCTTCAGGTCAGTGAAGGCTATGCCCTCCAGGTCAGTGAAAGCTACACCCTCCAGGTCAGTGAAGGCTACGTCCTCCAGGTAAGTGAAGGCTACGTCCTCCAGGCCAGTTAAGGATACAACCTCCAGGTCTGTGAAGGCTATGCCCCCCAGGTCAGTGAAGGCTATGCCCCCAGGTCAGTGAAGGCTACGTCCTCCAGGTCAGTGAAGGATACACCCTCCAGGTCCGTGAAGGCTATGCCCCCCAGGTCAGTGAAGGCTATGCCCTCCAGGTCAGTGAAGGCTATGCCCTCCAGGTCAGTGAAGGCTATGCCCTCCAGGTCAGTGAAGGATACACCCTCCAGGTCCGTGAAGGCTATGCCCCCAGGTCAGTGAAGGCTATGCCCTCGAGGTCAGTGAAGGCTATGCCCTCCAGGTCAGTGAAGGTTATACCCTCCAAGTCAGTGAAGGCTACGCCCTCCAGGTCAGTGAAGGCTACGCCCTCCAGGTCAGCGAAGGCTATGCCCTCCAGGTCAGTGAAGGCTATGCCCTCCAAGTCAGTGAAAGCTATGCCCTCTAGGGCCATGAAGGCTATGCCCTCCAGGGCGGTGAAGGCTATGCCCTCCAGGGCGGTGAAGGCTATGCCCTCCAGGGCTGTGAAGGCTATGCCCTCCAGGTCAGTGAAGGCTATACCCTCCTCCTCAGTGAAGGCTATGCCCTCCAGGTCAGTGAAAACTCTGCCCTCCCGGTCAGTGAAGGCTATGCCCTCAAGGTCAGTGAAAGCTATGCCCTCCTGGTCAGTGAAGGCTATGCCCTTCAGGTCAGTGAAGGCTGTGCCCTCCAGGTCAGTGAAGGCTACGCCCTGCAGGTCAGTGAAGACTATGCCCTTTCAGATCAGTGAAGGCTATGCCCTTAGGGTAAGTGAAGGCTATGCCTTCCAGGTTTGTGAAAGCTATGCGCTCCAGTTCAGTGAAGGCTATGCCCTCCTGGTCAGTGAAGGCTATGCCCTCCAGGCCAGTGAAGGCTATGCCCTCCAGGCCAGTGAAGGCTATGCCCTCCAGGCCAGTGAAGGCTATGCCCTCCTGGTCAGTGAAGGCTACGCGCTCCAGTTCAGTGAAGGCTATGCCCTCCTGGTCAGTGAAGGCTATGCCCTCCAGGCCAGTGAAGGCTATGCCCTCCTGGTCAGTGAAGGCTACGCGCTCCAGTTCAGTGAAGGCTATGCCCTCCTGGTCAGTGAAGGCTATGCCCTCCAGGTCAGTGAAGGCTATGCTCTCCAAGTCAGTTAAGGCTATGACTTACAGGTCAGTGAAGGCCATGCCCTCCAGGTCCGTGAAGGCTATGCCCTCCAGGGCAGTGAAGGCTACGCCATCCAGGTCAGTGAAGGCTACGCCCTGCAGGTCAGTGAAGGCTATACCCTCCTGGTCAGTGAAGGCTATGCCCTCCATGTCAGTGAGGGCTATACCCTCCAGGTCAGTGAAAGCTATGCCCTCCAGGTCAGTGAAGGCTATGACTTCCAGGTCAGTGAAGGCTATGCCCTCTAGGTCAGTGAAGGCTACGCCCTCCAGGTCAGTGAAGATTATACCCTCCAGGTCAGTGAAGGCTATGCCCTCCAGGTCTGTGAAGGCTATGCCCTCCAGGCCAGTGAAGGCTATGCCCTCTAGATCAGTGAAGGCTGTCACTTCTGCTCTCCTCGTAAACGTCATCAGGCAGGCAGGACCTCTGTGACTTCAGTTGAGTCATCACTGCTGCTGGAATGGCATGGTGAGCAAAAAAACGATGGATTTAGGCCCAGATCTCTGTACTGGGGTGAATGTATAACATTGTTCTGCATTCTGTCCATCAACTGTTGTTTTTGCATTTGTCACCCCGAGTGGGACGGTATGCCCAGACGTGGGTCCCGTGCTCTCCATGCCACTGGAATCAAGCTATCCTGGCTGAAGAGGGGTGAAACCCCGAAACCGGTCCTAGGATGCTTGTTTCCAGTCCAGGGAGGACCTGGCTTGGCAGTTCGGACTGGACTGTTCCCATGAGGCACAGGGTCAAGACTGATTTGCATATGGCTGGGTTCAAACTGGAATGGCATGGTGAGCAAAAAAACGATGGATTTAGGCCCAGATCTCTGTACTGGGGTGAATGTATGACATTGTTCTGCATTCTGTCCATCAACTGTTGTTTTTGCATTTGTCACCCCGAGTGGTACGGGTATGCCCAGATGTGGGTCCCGTGCTCTCCATGCCACTGGAATCAAGCTATCCTGGCTGAAGAGGGGTGAAACCCCGAAACCGGTCCTAGGATGCTTGTTTCTAGTCCAGGGAGGACCTGGCTTGGCAGTTCGGACTGGACTGTTCCCATGAGGCACAGGGTCAAGACTGATTTGCATATGGCTGGGTTCAAACTGGAATGGCATGGTGAGCAAAAAAACGATGGATTTAGGCCCAGATCTCTGTACTGGGGTGAATGTATGACATTGTTCTGCATTCTGTCCATCAACTGTTGTTTTTGCATCTGTCACCCCGAGTGGGACGGGTATGCCCAGACGTGGGTCCCTTGCTCTCCATGCCACTGGAATCAAGCTATCCTGGCTGAAGAGGGGTGAAACCCCGAAACCGGTCCTAGGATGCTTGTTTCCAGTCCAGGGAGGACCTGGCTTGGTAGTTCGGACTGGACTGTTCCCATGAGGCACAGGGTCAAGACTGATTTGCATATGGCTGGGTTCAAACTGGAATGGCATGGCGAGCAAAAAAACGATGGATATAGGCCCAGATCTCTGTACTGGGATGAATGTATGACATTGTTCTGCATTCTGTCCATCAACTGTTGTTTTTGCAGTTCTGATGAAAGCACTTTGCCAAGTGGGTGCTATGTTTTATGTGCCTGATAGGTAAAGTTTATTAGTATTCAATATCAGATTCCTAAAGCTGTAGTTTATTATTGACAAACAAAACAATATAATGACCCTGACGTGCTGGGATTTTTTCCCACTGATTAGGACGTCATTTCTCTTGTTTCCTGTTCAGGACCACCTTGTTTTTTATGGTGGTCACAAACAGAGAAATTATACCTCAAAACAACCGCTCTAAACATAATGTCCATTTAGACATGGACTAACCTACAGCCCTTTGAAGGGCAATCAATCCGTCATAGGTTTCTGTCACCAGAGCCAGCTGAGGGTCCATCATCTGGAAACTGGCTCTTCTCCCTACTCTAGATAGAGCAGGGAAGCACAAACCTGGTAAATTATCATCTTCAGCACACTAATAACCATGTACAGTCACTAGGCGTGAAGCAAATGTAATCACATGATTTTTCAAAGACAGACATGGGAATAGAAATATGCAATGTTTCGGTGTTTTTCTCTCAAGGACTTCCCATATTTCTCATGACCATTCCGGTTGCTAATCCCAGGTCATGAAGACGTAGGTTTGAACTTTCAGGTCCCTTTAATCTGTTTTTATGGGGAAAAAAGGTTACCAATATCATTCAAAGTCGTGAGGAAAACACGTTGAAGGTTACCTCACTAGAAATGGTGCATCCATTCTCTGCGGCAACAAGCTAAATATGTTGCTGTGTCTGCTGCTCTTTAAAAATTACAAAACTATTTGGCGGACTCAGGCCTACTTCTCTTGGTCCTTTACTGTATTCAGTGATCGACCCCAAAAAATAGCAACAGTATCAGTTTCAAAGTAGGGCACTCCCTATTTTCTCAGAGCTAGAATTATTCTTTTTCTTTAGAAATGTCATTCTCTCTTTGTTTTATATGTTCTGAAAATAGGGATTAATTTTGTTTACTTTCTTTTATGTGTGTAGAACATTTCATCAATGCAATAGCCAGTATGCCCGCATAAATATCTGGTGTTGACATTCGTTCACTAAAAACCTGAAAGGTTTATGAAAGATGGCCACCAGGTAAAATAAATCTCTTGGAACCTTTCTCTGGCCTATCCATAAAACTAAGGATTCGGTCCATTCCCCATAGCCCTTTGCCTTCCCACTTCATAAATTCCTTCCTATAAAGACTCCCACAACTCCCATTTCACAGCAGAAATGGGCTCTTTCCATTCGATGTGGTCCAAGGTATTTGCTTGTTGTCTTGAAGTCATGGCAGCCTTTGGGTTGTTTGATGGCAGCTCTATCCTTTCTCTCTCTTTATCCAACATTCATAATCCAATTTCTTTAATCCTTGTTTCTTCTCCCCTAAATCCCCATGGCTTTCAGCTCCCTTCCTCAGTGCCACCACCTCACTGTTCAATGGAGGGCCTTCTCTTTAGTGGGTCTTGCTCCAGCCCATTGTGATGTAGTTTCTTGTGCAGCTTCTGCTCCTCCAAATGGAGGAATGAAAGGGATGAAGACTCCATTGTTGCCCTTCTTCCTACCACCATCTCCTGTTGCCAATGTCTGTCCCCCAAGCAATCTTACACCTCTTAATGGTGGCACACAGGCACAGAGTTCTCCTGTGTGATGTGCGCATAACGAGGAGGAATCTTTGGTGCAGCTTTACCTCTGGCTACCCTTGGGATCACAGAAAGAATACACTAGCTCCAATGGAGTCCATGAGTACTCATGTCAAATCAAGGACTCATGAAACACTACACAATGCAAGCCATGCAGATCCCGCACCACCATATTTTTAGCAACTGAATAATACTGGCACCCAGTGCCCTAGAACCCTTTCGTTTGCCCTGTCCAATGTGAAAGGGTTGGTGACATACTGAATGATTATTTTCAGTCCGTGATTTTTATAACCAAGTGGTTGCTATCTCATGTAAATGTGTAGTTTGCAAGGTTTGTATTGGTCACAAAAGAATATTTCAAAATTTGTAATCCTTCTCACAATGAAATAAATGTTATCTTATCTAAGTAACCTACACTTGGCATTGTTTTCTTTGTTATTCATTATAGTCCACTTTCTAGCACAATACATTAGACAGAATCCCTCACATACACCCAATACAGAACATATATTCCATATAGCCATCTGTCACCTGATTTCCAAAAGCACATACCACCAAGTTACACCAAACAAAACATCCAGCAAAACACATAAGACAATTCCGAGGACTCCCAACACACTTACCACTTTAGAAAAAGAGCATCTTACAATGATTTTTCAGCATAAATGTTTAAATCTCTCAAATCCATAAGAATTGATTATACAGACTTAACCGCACCCTCGTGCTTATAGGATGTCCTATAGATGTCAGACTGGCGAGCCCAAAACATGTTTGTTTTCACACAGGTAGCTCTTTCAGAATCAACAGAATACCTTAGCCCATGTCACAACGACCTCACGGGCACAATTTTACTTCAAGGACATAATAATTGATGCATTGAAACCCCAACAGTACCCTCAAATCTACAAGCAATTGCCTATAACTCTAGTGCTTAAGCAACTGACTTATACCACACTTTTTGCTGACCATAAAAAGTAACTTTTGCCAACGTGCCAAAAAAAAGAGATGGTTCAAAGGATAATGATCAGATTTCATTCTCTACATCCGAAAAAAACCTTTGGGGGTCTTGTTATCGGTGCGAAGCTCTAGACAAATGTAGCCACAATGCAATACAATACAATGGCTTCTGTTTTTAAGCATCGAAAATGAATTGCTTAGTGTGCTTCATCTTCCCCCGTTGGTAATCACTTTTTTCTGTATTTGCTTTAAATGTGGAAAACAGGGTCACTGTATTGACTGATTATTCTATAGGCAAAGGTCTAAAAGAAGACATGATTTAACCTCTGTGGGAGAAGATCAATAAATGGAAGAATTTAGCTCTTCTGACAGATGATGATGCACCGAATCCAAGACACATACCTATTACCATTTTCCAGAAATACATAATCCAGAAAGACCACTGATAGGCAAGCAATCATATCTAGCATTTACTCTATCATGCTGTCCATTTCGGATTATGTTCACCTTCAATTCCATCCTTTTGTACTTGACATACTATCTTTTATTCGGGATACAAAAGACATTCTTTCCAAATCACAACCTGCTCCATGGCAGTCAGACTACCTCCTTGTCACCCTGGACATGATCAGCCTGTATAAATCGATCTGCTACCAAGTTGCACTGACTGCAGGGGCATCCTCCCTGAACACACACGGAGGTTCTTGTCCATGGATTTAACAAGGTAAATTAGGCACTATTATGACACTTCTTTCTTGCTAGGCTAATAATTGAAGCTTGAGTTTTGCTAGGCTAATAATTGAAGCTTGAGAACTTGTTTCAGGTAGAGTTCAGGATGCTTTAATGTTTATCAAACTTTTACCTTCTGATCCTCTTCCAAGGGGCATGGCACCTCATACAGGCTGTACCTTCTTAGTCTGGGGTCTGACAGCTGGAAAGCTCACTGCGTCTTCTGAATTGAGATCTAGAACTACCTTTCCAGGCTTCTCCTTCATCTCCGAGAAAGCAGTGATGAAACCGCCATGATTAATAAAAGGGTTAATTCCAAAACCAGCCCCTTCTCTATATAATCATTCTTCCCTTATCATTCACTGGTCATGCTTAAACTTTGTACATCTGTCTCATTTTAGACTGTATCTAATCACCTGTACATTAGGTTAACCCATGGTAAGGTTATAAGGGGAAATCACAAATCCTGCATATTCCATTTCTGGCATGAACCTCATTCTGTTCCAGTAATGTATTTACATCCTTTCTCTGCAGTTCCAATATAACCAATTCAACACTGTCAAAGTTGACACCAGATCACCATTCACATGCATCCGAATCTGCTATTGATTTTCTACCTGTATTAATCAAAAACAATTCCCAGTGCTAAAAAAAGGAAGCAGAGACTTTGCATTTACTCACCTCATAATAATATAAAGCATAATATAAAGCAGGACAAAGAAAGAACTCAACAAATGGGGAAGGTTGGGTCATGGCAGGTGTGGCAAATGGCTCACACACTCACAGCTATATTTATACTGTCACTTTGTGGGGCTCACTTCCCTGTCATCCCGGGCAGTGACGATATAAGAGTGTTTGCTATGGCTTTTCACTGCTTGCTACAGTTTACAGTCAACAACTCTGTTCCTTCCACTTTCCACCCCCCCTTTTCCAATCCCTCCAGTGTTCTATTAGTTGCAGGACCTGCTGACTCTGCTTTATTCTAAACTCATCACCTCTTCCTCTGGGATCGAGGTTGGTTCTTTGCCTACCTGGGGCTCGTTATAGTGTTCGCCATCAAGAAGGAGGATGACTCATCCTAGGTATGAATTACTGAGTCAATCAAGCTTTAAATCACTCATTTCAATTGCTCTGCTCACCTTGTTATCATACTTCCTAAGTGGTACTGTCTACCTTTGATGAATTCTCAAACACTGAGACTCCTTGGTGTACCGACCAGTATCATCCTCTTTAGCTGATCAGAACTTCCCTCTTTTCCTTCAGTGAGTCATCTGGGTTCTTGGGTAACACTATGTCTTCCAGTGTTCACTCAGAGTTAATGGGAAGGTAGGTATTGGCTTCAGATTAATTGGCACTTTGGCAAGATTCCTGACACTTGGCAGACCTCAAAGGTGTGCCATTGTGAACCCTATGGTTAGTCCTAGGCAGGCTATGGTTAACACTATTGCTAAAATTCAGGAGGAATGAAGAACTATTCAACATGAACAAGCTTTCTTGTTGGACAAATTGGACCAACTACTAATACATCTGACAGTGCCAGTCACTCGCTCCCCCTTTGGCACGAGTGAAGATGGTAGTTCGTAGGCTGCTTCGGGTCCTGATGATCCTATAAATCTGACTCCAATCCCTATTGAAGTTACTACAAGTTCTATGATGGCTCCTCCTGATAAATAGATCAGAGATCCTAGATACGTTGCAGCCTTTTAGCACAATGTACCTTATACTACATGGGAAGACTGCATTGTTTTCCTGACAAAAAGACCCATATGTCTTTTATACTATTGCATTTATATAAGAAAGGCTTGTGTTGGGAAACACTGCTGATTCATGATCAGAGCAACAGGCTACCACATTTTGACTCTTTTTTCCCCAATTCCAGTCTATAGTTGGAAAAAGGCAGACTGTCCAAGAAGATCACACAGGGCTTCTTACTATGAGGCAGTGATCCTGGGATTTAATGGCACATATAAGAACATTCCAACAATTAACATCTGAGGCAGCGTGGACTGATTAAGCTGCTGTAGTAAATTTCTATCAGGATCTCAGAAAATATCTTAAACATGTCTTATCACTGCTGGTGTATTCCACAGCCCTTACTGGCCTGACTCTTCAATAAATGTTCAGCAGGCAAATTGACTCTCAGAAAGGAAGGGACATTGCAGACCAATAGTAGCTATGTTACTTGAGTCTTCATCTACTACAACCACTTCTGAGAAACCAGTGTGAATTGGCAAACATAGAAAAACATTATCCCCAGATAAAAAGATCACTGTGGAAAAGAGAAATTATGTCTGTACTGTGGAAAGGCTGGACATTTTGTCAGGAAGTGCCCTCATTGTCAGGAAAATATAGTGTTTGGTCCTAGATGACAGACCGGGGTCGAGCACATGCTCAGAACAACAGTCTGTCAGTAACAAAGCATATTATCAGAAACAGATTATGTGCACCACTCCTACAGGTCCATGTTCTTTTCTAGCCCTCATTGATTCAGGTTCATCCAGATGTTTTATTATTATTAACTTTCAGCAAAGAATCTCAGAAAAGGTGAAGCAGAACCTACTAAGCAATGTTTGAGATAATTTTTGGGAAACCTTTACTATGCTCACGGTGACATATTAAGAGTAATATTTTTGCCCTCATTGATGCCCCAAACTTTGAAACAGTTTTGGGACTGCTCAGGTCTTGTTTACCTAATCCATACACTGACTGGAGTAGGCAGACTATCACTCTTGATTCAGAACATTGGAAAAGACACTGGGGCATATTATCAAGCCATTTATCGCCGCGTTAGCGGCACTTTCTTGCCGCTAACGTGTTTTTTTTTAACGCCCTATTAACAAGTTGTCGCTAACAGGCATTAGCGACAGCTTTCCGGCGATAGCAGCTGGTTTTTCCATCGCCTTGCATGCCAGCGATATTTATGGCTAATGACATGCAAGGCGCTCCTTCTCAAAATTACAGGAAAACTCACGCTAACACCACTGCGCCCTATTATCAAGGATGGGCCGGACCCGCGAAGCAATAAAAGAAAGTCGCGCTAAGGCCCGTTAGCTGCAGGAACTTAAGACCAAAAAATAGCTGGTCTTAAAAATGGGGACAAGACTTGGGCCCACATGTATGCATGTTTTTGGTGCTGGACAACGCTGCAAGCAATGTTGCAGCGCTGCCCTGCGACAAAAATACAGTGCAGGAATTCGCACCATCAATGAGTTAGTGCGCATTCCTGTGCCCCACTCATGAAAAGTGTTGCTGCGCTGCGACAAGACAACATAGCAACACTTCTCATTACGCCCTCCTTGCAACAGCATGGATGCGCTGTACTCACTGGACAGCACTCCATGACGCAAGTAATGACAGATACGTCAGGAATCCTGACGTATCTGTCTGCGCTAAAGTCACGCATTGCTGCAGTTGTGTCACAACCATGACGCAACTCCAGGAATGCATGGGGCCAGCCTATCCCTATGGCACTGCCTCACCCTCACACCTGTTATCAGGCAGGCGGAAGGTACTGACGCAGTGCCGTTCATGAGGGGTGCCCTAATGTCGGCGAAGTTGGAGATCCATCGGTGGTGGTTGCGCGCTGCGGTGTCATCGTTTGGAAGCATTGGTGGAGTTTGGTGTGGAGGCAGTTGACCAGACGTTCTGCGGTGGCCTTGATCCAGCTGCGACGGGGTGCGATGACGGTGCTGGCGTCCGGTGGGCAAGGTGAAGACGTCATTCATCCAATGATGGTAGTGCCAGGAGAGTCCAGTGTTGTGGCTGAAGTTGAAGTACCCGCTGGCAGAGGTGACGTGCTCGACCGTGTGTCCTGCTATGTGGCCTGTTGAGGTGACTTGCTGCTTGCGTCTGATGTCGGTGACAGGAGGGGGTGGTGCTCTGTTCACTGGGGTTGCCCAGGTGGAACTTGAGTTCACCGAGTTGGATGTCGTCGGGGGATGGGAGACCCTGGGGTGCAATGATGTCTACAATGGGATTGTAGAATGGGGGGCCAAGGCCCGGGGGGCCTGCACATGAGGGTGCCACAGAGGATGTTCTTGGGCTTGGTCCAGATCTGGGAGTTGACGTGGTCCATGGTCACCCTTGGCACATTAGAGTACGTGGTCAGTCGGAGTGTGCCTCTGTAGGTGACGGCAATGCCTCCTCCTTGATGGTCGGGGTGCACCTTGCGGGTGATACTGCATCTGTCAGTGATGGCGAAGGCGATGTCCGTTACGGAGCAGAGGTTTGTCCTGGCAGGCGAGGTGGCGTCCAGGGCTGATGGCGAGGAGGGTGCTGGGGTCGTAGCGGTGGAGTGTCCAAGAGGAATGCACCTTGGTGCTGAGCACGGTCCAGGGGCAGACGGATGCAAACGGCGTAGCTTATGTGTTGCCTTTGTCACGGGAGATGACCCTTACAATGCAGGCAGTACATCGTTAACAACGCAACTCCGACAACGCCGGTCCCTTAACATCGCATTTGATTACAACGCATTGTGAGGTCAGTAATGGGGTAATTTAAACTTTTTCAGGTGTGTATGGGTTTTGGTTGTAAAAAATGAAAATTGGACTATGTCTTGGGCTAAAATATGAAAAATGGTCTATTTCTTGAGGTAAAATATGAAAAATGGGTTTTTTTCTGGGGTAAAAAATGAAAAATGGGGTGGGTGTTTTCTAGGGTAAAATATGAAAAATGGGGTGTTTTTTGGGCTAAATGGAATTTTTGGGTGTTTTTTTGGGGTCAAATTTCTAAATCTTGTGTGTGTTTTGTGCCAAAATAAAGAGAAATTTTGGGGGTGCATTTGTCTCAAATGTGATCTTTTGGGTGTCTTTTGGAGGTTCATAAAGGAATTCCAGGGTTCACGGTTGGGTTTGTTGTGCAAAGGTTATTTTTGGGTCGCACTCACTGTAGTGGGAACAGTGTTCTTCATGTCTCCGATATGCAACCCCTACTCTACTGTTGCAATGTGCCTAGTATTAGTATGTATCGGAATGGAATGTGATGTTATGGCGTGCATCGCAACTACGTATGTGCCTTTGGCACACGAGTGGTACGCCCGCTGTGAATGGGTGCACAGCTGCCACCATTGAGAAGTGCGGGGGGTGTCTGGACAGCTGTGAGGTGGTAAACCCCGTAAAGAACACTGGATGGTGCGTGGACGCAGGGATGTGTGTGTGAGCGTGTGTTGTTAAAAATCTATTGAGGGAAGTCTTACCTCTAAGCCGTGTCCCGTGTCTCCGTAGCTCCTGCTCTCCTGCGTCTGCTTCCAGGAAAAGGAAGTCGGCAGCCAGGCTCCCTCCCCTGAGTCAATCACAACGCTGCGATGCGGCGGTGGGATTTTTAATTGGCAACGGGACAAGTCATGCAGCCAGGGGCCGGAGGGGTGGGCATGTTCTCCATGCAGCCTGCATTGCAAACAGAGAAGTGCGCATGTCTGCATTGGGCAGCCTGAGAGGGCTGACCAAACAGTCATTGCGCACTTGAGTGTGCATGCCAATCCGCACATTCCCTGCTCCGTGTTTGGAGCAGTCCTACCCACCCGCCCACCCCTGAGGATACATTGCATGATTACACAGTTATTTATCCCTTGTTTTTCCCTTTTTTAACTGTTTTATTGGCTTCTCTGAGCCCGCACTACACGCTTCCTGCCGCTGCTGCCCCGCAACCCTGTCCTCGCACATTCCTGCCTCCCAGCTGATCGTTCCTCCACCCTCCCCTACTTAATGGCGGACGCTGCGCGATTGTGCAGCGGACACGCGCCGCTGGCGTGCAGAAGGTGCGCCTAAGACAAGCCCGTCTGCGCACGTCTGCAACCCAACCGTGACCAGCGCCAGGAAGCCTGGATCACGGGCCACCCACTGCTACAGCACAGCCACCCTCCACGCACTCAACCCCGGGAAAGTCAGAGACTGACAACAGGCCTCGGCAAACACGACCCACGGCCAGTTCTCCTGCCTCCACTGCTGCCAGAGCTTAACCACCACCCCGGACTCCAACACAGCTGACGCCAGCACCGGCGACACCCTAGGATGCATCCTCCTCAATGGGCGCTCCGTGCACAAACACGCTGAGGAAATCTGGAACCTACTTGACTCTCTCTCGCCCGACATCGCCTTCTTCACGTAGACCTGGACAAACGCCTCCTCCGCCCCCGACATCAACACCGCCATCCCGGACGGATACAAGATCCAGAGGAAGGACCGCACCAACCACCCGGGAGGGTGCCTCGCCATTGCCCACAAGAGCACCCTCCGCCTAACAACCTCCAGCGAAACCTTCCCCTCCACCGAACACCTGCACTTCCAGATCCAGACCAGCCACAACTCCACACTCCGAGGAACCCTCGTCTACAGACACCCTGGGCACCGGACACACCAGCCAGCCCACCATCTCCACCTGGACGCCAGTCACAGCCGAAGACACAGCCTCAACCATGAAAGGCATCCACTCGTGGGCCCCCACCAACCCATGCCCTCCCACATCTACCACAGAGCCGCAGCCGCCATCACACACGAACTGCAACGCACCATCAACACCACCTTCAAAACAGGCACCTACCCAGACGACTGAAAGCATGCAGAAGTCTGGCCCCTTCTCAAAAAGACCACAGCTGACCCCACCGACCTCAAGAACTACCGGCACATCTCGCTCCTCCCCTTCGCGGCCAAAGTTGCAGAGTAAACAGTCAACAGGGAACTGACACGATTCATTGATGACAACGCCATCCTCGACCCGTCCCAATACGGATTGCGAACCAACCACAGCAACGAGGCCATCCTACTCGCCGCCACAGACGACATCCGCACACTCCTGGACCAAGGCCACTCCGCAGCCCTCATCATACTCGTCCTTTCAGCGGCCTTCGACACCGTCTCCCACCACACACTAGTCGCCAGACTACACGACGCCGGCATACAAGGAACAGGCCTCGACTGGATCCGATAATTCCTCCCCGGAAGAAGCCAAAGGATCAGACTGCCAACCTTCCTCTCCGATCCCACGTAAATCACCTGCGGAGTCCCAGAGGGTTCATCTCTGAGCCCGACCGTCTTCAACATCTACATGGCACCCTCAACACCACCGTCCGACAACACGGCCTCAACATCGTATCCTACGCTGATGACACCCAGCTCATCCTCTCCCTCACCAAAGACCCCACCACCGCCAGACTCAACTTCCAGAATGGAATGCAGGACGTCGCAGTCTGGATGACCAACAGCTGCCTGAAGCTCAACGCCGAGAAGACAGTAGTCCTTGTCCTTGGAACCACACCTTCAGCATGGGATAACACCTGTTGGCCTTCGCCCTCGGAAGCCCACCTACCCCCTCGGACCACGCCAGAAACCTCGGCATCGTACTCGACCCATCCCTCACCATGAACAGACAGGTCTATGCCATCACCTCCAGCTGCTTCAACACCCTCCGCATCCTCCGCAAGACCTTCAAATGGATCCCCCAGAGTCAAGGAAGACAGTCACCCATGCACTCATCACCAGCAGACTGGACTATGTAAACGCACTCTACGCCGCCATTTACAAGTCCCTACTCCGCAAACTACAGACATTACAGTACACCACCGCCAGACTCGTCCTCGGCATCCCCCGGCACTAACACATCAGCCAACACCTACGTAGACTCCACTGTCTCCCCATGGTGAAAAGAGTCACCTTCAAAATCATCACTCACGCCTACAAATGCCTACACAACATGGTTACCAAATACCTCAACGACAGAATCAACTTCCACGTACACAAATGAGACATCCGATCTTCCAACCTCGCACTGTCCGAAACCCAGCGCATCCACTGAGCCAGAGCAGGCGGAATATCCTTCTCCCACATTGCAACCAATACATGGAACGAGCTACTGGCAGACATCAGAGGTGCCCCCTCCCTGAACACCTTCAGGAAGACCCTCAAGACCTGGCTCTTCGGCTAACAGATCTGCGGCCCACCACCCCTCAGTGCCTTGCGACCCTCACGGGTGAGTGGTGCGCTTACAATTCCCCTGAGTGATTGATTGATTGAGTTATCATCATGTGATGATTGTTCCTCTTCTGCACTGCTTGAGGTGGTGGGGCAACGCTCTTCCAACATAGCGGTAGAGCCGCCACTGGGGGTGCGTCATCTACGTGTGATAGGCATGAGCGACTCCCCCCCAGCCCTCCTGCACTACGCGTCCCACCTTCTCCTTACCTGGACATTGACCCCGTGGCGCAATCCACTGCACTCTCTCCAAATCTGTGACTCAGCCAGCAGGAGCCTGAGCCAGGTGTGCTTTCACTGGGCTGGGTACAGCAGTCACCGCTTAGTCTGCTGGTGGACCACCCGATGCAGTTGATGCAGCAGGGCTCCCTTAGGCATGTAGTTGCAGCGCTCAGTCCACACAAGTACGGCGTAGCACAGGGGCCTCACCCTCCAGAGCGTCCGGCCAGCCCAACATCATCCGTCCTGTAATGCAGGGAGACGGCACCCACCATTGGTAATTCCCTCCGTGCACCCTGGTGTAGTGGTGGATCATAGTATGCGAAGCAGACCTCACTACGTTGGTGCGCAGGATCACCTCTACCATTGACTGCACCAAGGTGCGCAAGGCGGGCTTCTCACACAGGTCAGCAACGTGTCTCCATGCGACCTGCCAGACTTCAAAACCAGGTACGGGCGATCGTCGCACATCAATGTCTCCCGCCACGGCTCATCGACTCCACAGCTACTCCACATCGCACTCCATGCCACAGACGCAGGTCCAGCGAGGGATCCAGGAACCAGACGCCGGTCCAGCGAGGGATCCAGTAACCAGACGCAGCATCAGCGAGGGATCCAGGAACCAGACGCAGGTCCAGCAAGGGATCCAGGAACCAGATGCAGGTCCAGCGAGGGATCCAGGAACCAGTCACAGGTCCAGTGAGGGATCCAGGAACTAGACGCAGGTCCAGCGAGGGATCCAGGAACCAGACGCAGCTCCAGCGAGGGATCCAGGTACCAGACGCAGATCCAGCTAGGGATCCAGGAACCAGACGCAGGTCCAGCGAGGGATCCAGGAACCAGACGCAGGTCCAGCGAGGGATCCAGGAACCAGACGCAGGTCCTGCGTGGGAACCAGGATCTCATCCTGGTCAACCAGGATGTTGGGTGGCTTGAGGGGGTTGTTGATGTGTGCTGCACTATGCCCTGACTGCTCAAATCTGCATTTTTCCTTTTTTTGTGTGCATCTTTTATATTGGAGGTGGACAGATAGGCTAAGTCCAAACTTGCGGGTTAGCGTGCCTTTTTCTATTGCTAAGGGCTTATCGCTGGATTCCACCCGCTATCGCCGGTTTCATTAACGCCATCGCGCTAATGTTAGCGGCGGTTTTCGCCGCTGATCCCTGAAGCTATCGCCTGTTAGCAAAACGTTGCTAATACGTCGCTAACAGGGCGATAACTTGCAGGGATCAACGGCGATAGGAACACTAGCGCTAACCTAGTTTAGCAATAGTTATCGCCATTTCTTGGTAATATGCCCCACTGTTTCTCAAGTTCTGGCATGAAAAAAGATGCAACCTTTGTGGTCCTTCGTTATCCCAATCTCAACTTACCTTTCATTGTGGAAACTGATGTTTCAGTTTTCACCATAGGGGTTATTATGTCACTACATCACCCCACGTCAGAAGCTTTACTTCCTATTGTCCATTTCTCTGACGCCCCTAGAGGCCAATGTTTTCCCCAAGTTGCTTACTTGGGAGCAGATGTACTAAATCTGAAACCTCTAGAATCCAAAGTTTTACTCGGTTTTGCTTAGTTTGGAGTTTGAATCGTAAATCTTCCCCCCTCAGTTCAATGCTTGCCTCAATGTTGATTGGTTTAGTATGTGAATAGTAAATTCAACATCTCCAGAGTCCAACACTTTTCCCAGTGCTGCATAATTTGGAAAGGGAATAGTAAATCTGACCCCGCCATGCGCCCAACAATTACTTCAATCTTAATTAATTTGGAGTGGAAATGCTTAATTTGACCCCCAGAGTCCAATGTTTTCCCCGATGCTTAGTTTGGAGTGAGAATAGGAAATCACCTTTTCCTCAGGAGTCAAATGCTTTCCTCAATTGCATTTAGCTTGAAGTGGGAATGTGTTAAATTTGCCCCCCATCACAGAATCCAACGCTTTCCTCGATGTTGATCAGAATGGAGTGGGAATAATAAATCTGACTCAAGGATCCAACACTTTTTCTAATGTTGCTTAGTTTGGAGCGCAAATATTAAATCTGACTTCCCCCGGCATCCAACGCTTTCCTCATTTTTGCTAAGTTAGCCGTGAGAATAGTAAATTTGAATTCCCCAGAGTCGAATGCTTTCCCCTGGGTTGCTTTAGTTTGGAGTGGTGTTAGAAATGGGGGTCTGTAGTTGGCAGTGACTTACACCCTGTCCAAATAGGGACCCTTATTCTAGTCAGGGTAAGGGGATTACACAGCTAAGTTAACCCCTGCTAATCGTCTTGGTAGCTTGGCATGAGCAGTCAGGTTTATCTCAGAGGCAATGTGTAAAGCATTTCTACATAAGCGCACAGTGAAAACACTACAAATGGACACCACAACAGTTTATAAGAATAACCAATCTTTATCTGAATAAAACAAAACCAAAATGACAAAAATCCAATATACACAAGAAAAAGATACCACTTTTAAAAGGTTCAAATAGTTCAGTCGATAGAAAACAATGGAGGCGTCACTTTTTAATGCAAAGTACCTGGGATGCGTCAAAATCAAAAAGATGAAAACAGGTGCAGAGGAGATCAGGCGTCAAAAAGAAAGTGATGCATCAAATCCTCACGGAGAGGTGATGTATCGATTCCTTATTGCCAGAGAAGGTGATGCGTAGATTCCTTGCTGCGGTGCAGAGAAGGTGGTGCATCGATACCTTGCTGTCAGTGGAGGTGATGCATCAATTTCCTTATGCATCGGATTTCGGACACGGAGCCTTGGTTTCTTACTGCTGGGCAACGTTGATGCAGACTTGGTGAACAGGTGCGATGTGTGGAAAAACCGGGCGTGCTGGGGGTGATGCAGCAGTGGCAAAATAGGCTGTGTAGCGATTCTCCCAGCCGCAAGGAGGTGATGCATCAAATCTTCAGCCGCACAGCAGAGTCTGTGTCAGAGTCGGAACGATTGCCTCAGACATGATGCTCGGGACGTGGGCGATCATGGAGCCGCATGACACCGCGGTGATGCGTTGGTTTTTCAACCGCATGGCAAGCTTGAGGTGGGAAAATCAGGCGCTGAAGACCGGTGCATGAATCTTCTTCTTTTCTTGCAGCAGAAGCCTCCTCCAAGGGCCCAGAACTGGAATTGGCACCACTTGACAGGTCAAAAAACCCAGCAGAGGAGTTCAGGGGCTGCAGATGAAGTCTTTGATGGCCCTGAGACTTCTTAACAGGAGGCAAGTGCACACAAGCCCCTAGAGAACCTTGGCAAGCAGGATGACGAAAAGAAAGTCCAGTCATTTCACTTTCCAAGACAGAAACAGCAAGCAGTAGACCAGCACAAAACAGCAACAAGCAGAGTGGCAGTTCCCCTCCTACAGCTTTTCTAGCTCTTCTTCATGGCAGAATCTCCTCTTAGTCCAGAAGTATTCTAAAAATGTGGGGTCACAGGTCCAATACTTATACCCCTTTACGTCTTTGACGTAGGCATAGTTCAAAGGATAGTCTTTGTAGTGCACAAGATCCTGCCTCGCCATGACCTAGCTCCAGACATACTACAGGGGGACGGAAACAGCTTTGTGTAAGGACAGGCACAGCCCTATTCAGGTGTCAGTGACAGCTCCTCCCACCACTCTAGCTCAGGAAGACATATCAGCATGGTGATGGATATTTAGGGCACACCTCAGCTCCATTTTGTGTGACTGTCTAGAGTGACAGAACCAACAGCCAAACTGTCAGTCTAAACCAGACGTGGATTCCATAGGCAGGCAGAGGCACAGAATGGTAAAGCAAGAAAATGCCCACTTTCTAAAAGTGGCATTTTCAAACATGCAATTTAAAAACCTACTTCACAGAAAGATGTATTTTTAAATTCTGAGTTCAGGGAAACCAAACTCCAAATCTCTGTCCCTTCCCAATTGAAACTTACACTTGTAAGATGTTTTAAGGCAGCTCAAATGATAACCTATAGGAGAGATAGTCCTTGCGATAGAGAACACGAAATTGGCAGTATATGTAAAACACCAGTACATATCCTACCTTTCACATACACTGCACCATATCCATAGGGCTACCTTGGGCATACCTTAGGGGTGCCTAACATGCAATAAAAGGGAAAGTTTGGGTCTGGCAAATGGATGCACTTGCCAGGTCGGCATGGCAGTTTAAAACTGCACTCACAGACACTGCAGTGGCAGGCCTGGGACATGTTTGCAGGGCTACTCATGTGAGTGGCACAATCAGTGCTGCAGGCCCACTAGTAGCATTTGAGTTACAGGCCCGAGTCACACACAGTGCAGTTTACTAGGGACTTATCAGTAAATCAAATATGCCAATCATGGATAACCAATCATAATGACAATTTACCTAGGGAGCACTTGTTTAGCACTGATCAGCAGTGGTAAAGTGCCCAGAGTTCTAAAACCAGCAAAATCAAAATGCAGCACACAGTCAAAAACAGGAGGTCAGAAGCAAAAAGACAGGAGAAAAACATGCCAAAGATGCTAGGTCTAACAAGTGGCAATAGTAAACCTGAGTGATCCAGAGTCCAAAGTTTTCTCTACTGTTGCATAGTTTGGAGTGGGAATAGTAAATCTGACCCTCGCGGAGTACTATTCCCCAATGTTGCTTGGTTTGTAGTCAGAATAGTACATTTGACCCATCCCCCACGCCAGAGTCCAACACTCCCCCATGTTGTTTAGTTTTGAGTGAGAATAGTAAATATGTCCCCCCTACTAATAAATGTTAATTTTATATTTAAATATATCAAATATTTGTTATACATGTTTGTAAATTTATATGTAATTATTTACAATTTTTAACGTTTAAAAATGAAGGCCCTCATTACGATGTCGGACCTCAGGACGGCGGTTCTGGGAGCATTCTTTGGATGCGACCGCAAATGGAGCGGTCCGAAACATCCATTTTTCAAGGGGAGCTTGTGCTGCGGGCTGAACCGTCTGCAGCATAAGCTCCCATTGAAAAATAGAAGTTTGGAAACATCCCGTGCAGGGATGTGTAGGAGGTCACCATAGGTGCCCCCCAGGGCCCAATGCGGAGGGCCGGAGGAAGGGGGCCTTGCTAGGGGCCCCCAAAGTCAGTTTCCGACAGCCAATCCATGTCGGAAAGGCCCACATGGATTGGCTGTCGGAAACCGACATCATAATCCCGATGGCGGAAACACCGTCAGTCAGGGATTATGAGGGCTTTCTGACTGGCTGACTGACATTTTAATACAATAAACAACTCCAAAACGAGAAAAATCCAATAAGGGGAACCAGAGATATGAATTCTTAAACTTTTCAATAAAAATGGCACCAAAAAGAGTTGGGTGCTAACCGTGACCACCTGCTCTCAGAAGATTGGGACCTTGGTGTAATTAGAGGCCAATAACAATGAAGCACGGGTCAGATACATGGCCCAGGTTTGGCCAAATACAAAGTTTTACCTTTGGACCTAACCTTAAAAATGGAAGTCCACAATCCTTAGGGGGCAAGGCAGCAGGCTGTAATCAAGGATGGCTCTATGAGGTTTAACAGATGTAGGAAGAGGTACTGGTAAAGCTGTTGATTTTTGGCTGAAAAGCTCAGAGCAGGAGGAATTCGAATTTTCCACCCAAGGAAAGTCCCTCCTCAGCCAGATACTTTTGGCACCTTTGCACGGTCAAGATTTCTTCATACGCATTTAGGAGCAATTTACAAGCCCCTATCGCCACCAGAACGTCATTTTCAGTGACGCTGTGGTGGCAATACAGGCTTCACCTTATTTACAAGGCAGCGTTAAGCCACTTAACGTGGCTCAACACTGCCTTGTAAATAAGGCATCCTTTCATGCTATACCTAACGTGAAAGGGGAGGGCAATGGGTGTTGCGGTAGCCGTTCCACCGCAATATCCGTTGATTTTGACGCTGCCCCATATTTAAAAGGGTGGCATAAATAAGGGCCAGTGTCAAAATTAAGACCAAAAAAAACCTGGTCTTACCCCAGTGAAACGAGGAGAAATGTTTTATTTCTCTTCATTTTTGCTGTTTCTATGTGTGCTGCATTGTGCCTTTGATTGTTTATGTGCACGAAGGTGTCCCTTCCTGCACATAAACAATCTTTTTTTTGCAGCACACATAGAAGTTACAAAACGCCGTTGGTGATTGTTTATGTGCAGGAAGGGACACCTGCATAAAAAACGCTTTTCCTAGGGAAACTAGGTCCTAACTGTAGCTAACTACTGGTTTGCAAGGGTATTTTTAGAGTTTAGGGTCGGTGATGGTATTTGGGTGACAAGGGTAAATTAGGGCGGGTAGGGGTATTTGCGTTATTTAGGGTTTAGGGTGGTTGAGGGTATTTGGATTGCAGGAGTATTTTTAGGGTTTAGGGTGGTTGAGGGTATTTGTGTGGCAAGGATATTTTTAGGGTTTAGGGTGGGTAAGGGTATTTGGGTGGCAAGAGTATTTTTAGGGTTTAGGGTGGGGGAGGGTATTTGTGTGGTAAGGGTGTTTTTAGGGTGGGTAAGGTTATTTGGGTGGCAAGAGTGTTTTTAGGGTTTAGGGTGGGAGGGGTATTGTGTGATAAGGGCATTCTATTCTATTCTATTCTAGCAAGGCTGGAGCCATGGCAGGGAGGCAGGAACTTCCAGACAATTCTGTGGGAGGACTCTCCAGAGGTTTCTCCAACTTCAAAGAAGGCACCAGGTTTAACAAGCATTTGCAATGCAATAGGTCTCGCATTTGCGAGAGCTTGAGCTATTGGCATTGTAAATAACAATGCCTTTTATTTTTGTGTTTTAAAAACCTGTAAGTGGTGCGTAAACATGCCCTTAGTACTTATAATCGTTGCTTATGAGTAGCAAGGCTGGTAGTAACTGCGTCTCTTTTACTGCCAGCCTTGCTTCTCGTAAGCAAGGACTATAAGTACAAAGTGCGTGTTTATGCACCGCTTGCAGGTTTCAAAACACATTTACAATGCCAATAGCTCAAACTTTCGCAAAAGCGTAATGCAGATGATGGATTATGTGGCAAATGTAGCAAATCTGCAACCATGCAAAAAATACAAGGGCACAAAATTGTACAGTGGCCCTGCCTATGGTGCAGAGGCGTGATTTCCATCCTTGGATTGCAGTGACATCGCTGTATCTGCTTTTGCAATCTACAAGTTTCCTATTATACTTCATGAAACCTTATAACTCTCCCACTCCAGGGTCGGACTGACCTATAGGGCAATCAGGCGGTGCCCGATGGGCTGATTTCACAGTGAGTGAGACCGTGTTTTTGAAGTTTGTGGGCAAGTTTTATGGCCAGGTGGGCTGTTTTTTTGTTGTTTTCTCTGATTTTGAAACAAACATTACCTGCAGCAAACACAAATGCATGCAGTCTCCTATACCTCACAAAATACTCAGGCGGCGTGCCTTTAGAAGTTCAAAACTGTCCTGATTTGCAAAGTGGGCCGCTATTTTAGCTATCTGGTTCTTAGGCCATTTTTATTTTAGTGCCTGGCGGAGATGATTTAAGGCATGGGCAAAGTGGGCTTTGGCCTAGGGCCCCAGCCTTTCAGGGGCCCCCTTCAAAGAGCCAACTCTATTCTGCAGAGTCTTGCTCTGATGAACTTGAATAATTAATTAACAGATTGTTTTGAACACCATTTTCCTTTATTTTAAAAGTGTGTATTGTGTGAGTTTATTACAGACATTTCGCAGAGAAATGTTGTGTTTATTTTACATGCAACATCCTTGAAAAAGGTTTCTTTTAGATCACAATAGGGCCAAACATATGAGAAATCGGGAAGTGTTTGGACAATTGCGTCTGTATACTGTCAGTGAACTGGCCAAAGAGGGCATGAAAGAGCTGATATAGCATCATCAATTCAAATCAGTTCCCAACAGGGGCCCCCAAAATAGATTTGGCCCAGGGCACTTAAAATCCTTAAAATGTCCCTCGTGCCTGGACCTATTTTTTATCCCAGTCCGATCCAATTCCACTCAGCTGGTATGGTAACAGAATATTAGTACTGCAATTATGATGTTCACATCATTGTACTATGTAACAGTGAAATCCAAGAATGTGCATGGGCACTGCTTACCCGCCGACGCGCAGTGTGGCCTCCAGCAGCAGCCCTGTACAGTACAGCGTTCGTTTGCCTGACCCTACTATGGCAGCCAATTACGGCACTCAACTTTTTTAGCGCACGCCATTTTCAAAAACAAACAGAGACGTGGGAAACTAGCATTTTTAAGTAAAAACACCACTTCGTGCTTTCACTTCAAAGTTACCTGAAAGCAGGATACAAAAGGTGGCTCCTACGAGGCTGCAGCTGTTTTAAAATGGTAGGAGGGGTGAGCAGACACAAATAGGAGTGGGAGACAAGACTTCATTAAGCCCAATCCCCTTTAGAAGAAAGCCCAACACAAAACGAATAGCCTACCAAAAAGAAGCCCAACTGACGCTGGATCTGAAAAGTGCAAAAAGGCTAAATAAATACAATCAACAGAGCGGGAGGCACTGCGAGGGAGGCTGCACTAATACAACTGTGGCATTAAGAGGAGGTGGGAGGGAGGAATGCTATGTTTACATATAAGCAGCTATGCCTTCAAAGCTTAACACAGGCAAACAGTAACAGACCAAAAAAAAATAGTCCCCCACAGAATACATAAAGAACCATGGCGAAATGACACAGTACTTAGTCCCTGCTGCCTGGGAGGAACAGAAGGGAAAAAGGAGGGACAAAGAGGCAGGGCTGACCACTAGCAAGCAACGATTTTTAAAGGACACTGAAGCAAACAAATCAAAAGTAGGGGATGGCTTTAAGCCCACAGGAGAATTTACAAGAGGTCTTGAATGCTTTTCCTAAAAATGGAACCCTCAGTCCTACACTTCAATTTACTTCTGGACCTGTCAAAGGACTCTCAGAGGACTGTCTGCTGCTGTGGCCTGTTGTGTACCACAGAGGGACTGCTCTGCTGCTAGAAGTCTGCTCTGAGCCCAAGAGATTGCCTGGCTGCTAAAGCCCTGCTCTTCTCTCTGAACCCAGGACTGCCAGAAGGGATTCCAAGGGTTAATTGACTGGCCTCCTCATTCAAGCCACAGGGACAGAAAAGACTCCAACCATCTTCAACACACACCTGGACAAAACCTGAGTGAGCCCTGACCCTCCAAGTGGTGCCTCTCCAGTCCTGGACCCTTGGACGTGGTGCTAAAGGTGCCAGATAACTCAAATCCAAAACATGCGACTTAGAAAATGTTTGGATAAACGTACTCTGAGAACTGAGAGGAGACCAGAACCTACCCACTCATTGATCCACCCAAGGTGCATCTCTGGTTGGCCTGACTTCGCGTCAGCTCCTGCAATGTTCTTCTCTACAGCAGCAAATCCTGCTCAGCAGCTTCTCGCAGAAGGGGTATCCGGCCTCGTAGAGCCCTCATCAGCTACAACCTTCAGCTTCATCCCACTGGAGATTTTTGACTTCAAAAAAAGAGACTAAGGGCCTGATCTAGAGCTTGGTGGAATCGGTCATGCCGTCGTTTTTCCAGAGGAATCACCGCCTGCCTAGTAGGCAGTCTGCTCACTTTATTTAAATGCTGGCGGGTCGATGGACATTGTGCCGCCATCCCTGCCAGATTTGTTTACCCGCGTCGATGGCACCATAGGCAAAAGTGGCTGTCAGAGGGAATTCAGTCAGTTTGCCCACCAGGTCAATCACTATGTGCCTTCCTGGAGACATAACTGTGGCAGAGAATCCTCCACACCTGAGTTAGTGGATTAGAACGGATATAAAGCCGAAACTTACCTCTTTCTGTTTCACACTTCCTTTTCCATCATGGAGCCTATTGTACAAGTCCTGCCTTTGCTGCTGCTACTTGACCACAAAGCAAAGCAACACCGTCGTCACCGGAAACGGAGGCAAGGTTCTATTATAATGTGTTACCTTTTCACTTGTCTGTTTACATTTGATCTGAACTCGTGCATGTTGAAATCTCTCTTGCAAGCAATAACATACCAATGTGTAATGCCTGAGTGTAATGTTGTCATTTAAGAAATTTAAAGAAACACAACTGTTGCAAGTTGTGTTCATGATAATGAACACTTACGCGAAAATGGACAGCAATCAAAAAATCAAAAACTGAGCATACAGGTGTGTTAACGTAATTTTTCTGAACTATAAAATCATAAACATATGCATTACACATTATTGGGATAATTGAAATGTGATATAATGTAGAAATTGCACGTGACAAGGTGAAACGTTTGTTTTAAAATAATTGTAAAATCAATGTCAGTTCCAAACTTATATCACTTAATATATTTATCAATATAACATTTACCTTTGTCTAGTGCATTTCCTGTATTTTATGAAATGCTATTTGTGTCATTGTTATGTTAAGGTGCAATGCATATATGTTTATTTTCATCACTTATCAAGTACAAATAAACACCTCTGTATTAACCCTTAAAAAAATATTATGATAAATCCATTTGTTGGTGTAAGTGCCCATCATCATGATGAATGCTTGCACCAAATTTTAAATGGCCATAACATGCTTTTATTATCAGTGTATTGACTCTACAAATTAGACAATTAAAAAACACTCTTGCATTTTCTGTCATAATTTTCAGTTAAAATATGTAAATCACATTTTAACCATTAACAGTTCTAGGAATCAAAGAATAGTAAATGAAAAATAATGTCAGGACAAACTTGGTGAAAATAAAATATTTCTTATTAAGTAATGAGATACTTCTCTCAAATCAATGTTTTTATTTCAAAACAAAGAACAGTAAAAAAAAAAAATGAGTGTCACAAAGACATCCCATGATGTTGGGGTGTTGTCCTGTACTTGCCTCCTAAATAGACTGCCAAAGGGGAACCTCCTCAGGAAGAGGCATCTAGTGGGCGCAGAGCAAGCACCTCAAGGATCTTTCTTAGAAGGAGTGGGTTTGAGTTTAACTTGGGTTATGGACAGGTAAGACATGAATTCCTGGGGAGGAGTATGGGTTGGAGGAGTGGGAGAGAATTGAGTTGGTAGGTAGAGGGAGCTACAGTGTGTGATGTGCGTGTGCCTGTTGGTTTTGCAGTTGCATGTGGGTCTGGTGTATATTGTATATGTTTGGGTGTTTGTTTCCTGGCAGATTTATGTTGTTCAGGTCAGTATGTGCATGTGTGTTTGGTTAGTGTTGTTTTTCGCGTAGGTGTGTGTTTGGATGAGTCTGCTGGTGAGGTGGTTGGTGTAGTTCTGGTGCCTATGGGTGTATGTTTTGCATTTGCATGTGGGTCTGGTGTATGTGTGTGGTTTCTCAGGTGTTTTGTATTCAGGTGAATGGGTGTGTTTGTATTTGGTTGGTGTTGTTTTGCATGTAGGTGTGCGTTTGGAGGAGTCTGCTGTTGAGGTGGTTGATGTGGTTGTGGTACTTGTGGGTGTGCTGGTGTTGTGGGTGCACTGGGGGTTATGGGTGTGCTGTGGTTGTGGTGCTGCTGGTTGTGGGTATGGTGGTGGTTGTGGGTGTGCTGGTAGTTGTGGGTGTGCTGTTGGCTGTGGGTGTGCTAGTGGTTGGGGGTGTGCTGGTGGTTGTGGTGCTTGTGACTATGGTGGTGGTTGTAGGTGTGGTAGTGGTTGTGGGTGTACTGGTGGTTGTGGTGCTTGTGGGTGTGGTAGTGGTGGTTGTGGGTGTAGTGGTGGTTGTAGTGCCTGTGGGTGTAGTGTCAATAGTGTCTGTATGTTGTTTGTGTGTTTGCTTGTGTTTCTTTGTGTGTTTGTGTTTATGTGTGTGTGATTGTGCTGTTTGTATGTGTTAAAGTGGGTGCCTGCAAATAAGTGAGTGTGCTTGGGATAAGGCTGGTACTTTGGAATTGGAATGAGTAAGGGACCTAAGTTGGAGCACACGGTTGGGTAGATTGGAAGGCTGCGGTCAGTAAGGAGGCTAGTCCTTCAATTGATCTCTGCAGGCCAGACATAGCAGTATGAATGGTTTCCAGGTATGCTACCATTTGTTGCCTTTGGCAACTAAGGCCGTGGATGCCATTCAGGTGTTCAGTCTGTCCTACAAAGATGGTGCGAAAGAGGTCAATAGCCACTTCACTCAGCACAGCAGGGGTGACAGGGACAGTGATGAGGTGCCTGTGGCAAAGGAGGCCCCAGCCCTTTTAGGAAGGCGGATTTGGCCAACTGTTGTGGGGGAGCAAGAGGGAGGGTGGAGATGGGTCTATGGATGGCGGACAAGGATGCAGGTGGTACAGTTCCTGTAGAGTCCTTACCACTAAGGACTGGTCGCATGTGGAGGCCTCTGAAGATGTTGATAAGCTGGTGGCCTCCGTTCCAGTCCCCTCACACTTCGTGCCACTGTGTCACCCGGTGTTTGTGGTCTCACCACAAGAAACACAGTGGCCAGCTGTTTCATCGCCTTCTTGGCAATTGTCCTCTTCACCTGCTCCTGAAGATGCTGAAAAGACATATACAATAGTTTTAGTGTATCTGTGTAAATAGAACTGATCATGAACTTTTTTCTCAAAACATTTTCCAAATTTTTTGATTTCACCTGCTTCAAAGCTTTCAAACTTTGGTTCGTTATTATCATTATTGCCTGCATGTAGATATTTCATACACTGATTCATATAGAAATTTTGAATCCAATCTTAAAATGCAAATCACAATATGTAACAGATCAAACCTTGATGCATACCGACAATTTCATGAGTCATGAGTTGTGCTTGATTTTGAGTTTTCAAGATGAAATACTCCAACATAGATGTCACATAACATTCCATCTGAAAAAGTCCCTTTAAGCATCCTATTTTTTGTTCAACATTGATTTATCATCTGGACATAAAGGAAATTTTATAACGATTTTTAGGATATGTGTTACTCTGTCACCAATGTGTACACATTCCTGTCTTTGTTTTTTATTAAATGTATGCCTATTAAATATTTTTATCAAAAAACAGACAACCTTACATGCACATTTGTGAAGGAGTAAGACATGCTGCAAATCTGTCACTTTAAACATAAATTAAATAGTCATTTTGATTTAAAACATATTAGTGAGATGTTTTAAATCAAAAATGTAGGCATTTAATCTAATGTTTCTTGTTATTTTGGCTCATGATCATCATTGTTTGTTTATAATACCAATTCACCAATGTGAAGTTTAGAACATCCACTTTATCATAAGTACCTATAATAGGGCTAACGTAACAGCCTTCACAATTGTGACGGAGCATCACACCAAACCCAATCATAACTTGTGGCCTGTTTGGACCAACTGTTCCTTATAACACCTAAGAAGCCCATGTATATTTTTTGTTTAGGCAGGCATGTGTCTGCTCAAAACAGTCCTTGGTACTGAACAGAAATATAGTGGAATCATTTGTACACAAATTCATACACAAAACACATAGTCATACACCTTGTGCAAAACTTACACCTTCAAGAACTCTTCTTACACGTTGGGTATGTGTCAACCTTTATAATGATGCCATCATTTGTTGCTGTAACAAAAAATAGTTATGTAACATGAAAAATTCCACAAATAACCTACCACCTTGATGCTGCTGTTAGGCTCTCAACTGCCCATCAAGCTGGGGATAGGCCACCGCATGCAAGTATGAGGGCCATTGTGGGGTCAAGATATGGCGCTCATGCTTCTCATGTTGAGAGGCCTGGCAAGCTGGACTTCAGCTGACGTTTTAGTCCGCACCTTCTTGGCGATGGCCGTCTAGATTGTTTTTATTATAATGAGCGTTGACCTGTATGAATACAGAGAAAGAAAGAAGAAAAAATGTTTGTGATTTTTAGTTTGTTTGTATTGATGTAAAACAAATTGAGAAATCAATCACAAGCATTAATACAAACTTCCAACTGCATTTAATTTTTTATTTTTTAAACAATTAAACAAAATTGTAGTACCCTTATCCCTTGGCATGTCCTTATTTTACTAATCCAGCCCACTGACATCATCTAGGTCGGGGGCTACAACATTTTCTGTTGTAAGAGCTACTTCTGATCAGTGAAAATCATCATGAGCTACTGAAGGCTAAACAACTTGTAAATTGTTGCCAGACACCCCTACGCCCAGCTTCATTTACTTTCAGGCTAATGTCCATAGAGCCAGATACTATGGTTTGAGCAGCATGCTATGACTATGGCACTATGAAAGGGCTGCCATGTGTGTCAGTGAGAGCACTGTCCTTGGGGGATGTATGAACATGTGTGCGTATGAATGGGACATATTTGTACGGGTGACTGAGAGCCTGTGTCGTATGTACTTTCAGCACAGGATATACCTTTTGCCATATGTGGCACTGTCACATGAATCACACAAACATACAATGTCATTTTTTAAATGGAAGAACTTTAAAGTGCAGAGAAATAATCTGCCAAAAAGTTCATAATATGGAACATTTTTCTGCACTTTAATTTTATTAAAAATTCGCTGCATTTTTCCTTTATACTTATGGCACAGTGTATACTGGCCACTGGGAGTAAGGAGCCTGCTGTTTGTAAATGTGACACTTTCAAATGGGAGAACATTGACATGAAAAGTTAACTTACTCATTAAGGTAACTTTCCATTTTCATTTTCTCCCATTTAAAAGCATTCAGTAACATCATTTTGTTCACAGCTCCAAGATTGAGTTGACCCGATCTAATATTTCATTGTTACATATCTCTGTGCTTCAGTTGTTCAATCCTGTGACCCAGCCCCATGTTTGGGCATGAATCTGACTGTGCAGTGCTCCTTATCAGGCTCTGCTTTCTGCAGCCTGATGATAATAATGTAAAAGGTGCACAGCCTTCCCTTAACTTTTATAGGAAAATATGACCTATGGCTATTTTAAAACTTAACTCAAGGCAGTAAGCTACTCTGAAGGTGTTGGGAGCTACTGTTAGCTCACAATGGACTGTTTGGGACACCTGATCTAGGCTGAGGAATTTCTGAGATAATTGAAATAGCTAATATCAATTTTATTTGGTAATAATATATATATATATATATATATATATATATATATATATATAGCGTTAGTATATAAAACAGGTGTTTTGAAAATTAACATCATATTAATTTTGTAGAATTCACATGAAAATATCATATCTACAAATATATATATATACATAGCAATACACACCATATAAAATAAAGGGCGTCGAACAAACAACACATACTAATGTTGTTGTGTTCCGTAATTATAATCCTTTTAAAAATGCACACCATCATGGTTCTAGGTAATTTAAAAAGAACTTCGCTTCACTTCTCTCAGAAACTAAAAGGGACTTCTAGCCTGTGTTTTGAAAAAGTAAACATAAGTTAGTCAGAATTACATATTCATTTGCGACATGTTCCTGCTCCCCCGGTGAGCCATACAGCTGGCTGTACAGGGACAGGATCTTCAAATCCAGCTACTCCAGCTCCTCTGGCCAGATGGCTGGGGCCCTGTCACCTGCTTTCCCAGGCATCATGGCTCCCAGAGGTCGGAAACAGCAGTAAAAGTTGAGGTGTTGGCTGCAGTGTTAGGAGGCAAGTGAGCTCTTTTTAAAATACCTTGTACGTACACATGATGTACTCGATTGTCAACAGAGACAGACATATCCATTGGCTTTCGTACGTTGTTATCACACATGTTAGCCTGTGGCTGTGTCCGTCATGGAGTATCACACCCACTACCCGGTCAACTTCCGCCAAGGCCGTCTGCTATTCAAATGTCCTGATGGTGAGGTCAGGCACCTCAATTTTAGATTGTGAAATAGTGTGTTTGTGAATGTTAAGCACATCATCACCACTCAAAATGGTGGCTACTTTGTTTACATATACAAAATGCAAATGTTGATCTCTTTTTTCCCAAAAAAGTATTATGTACTGCGTTAAGGTGGTTAGATGCAATATTTGCGCGGTGTTGTTTATACAGCCGTTGACAGAATTTTGGATGGCAAAAATAAAAAAAAGTATGAATTTAAAATGTATTGTTTACACATTAAAAAAATGTATACACGTAAAAAAAATTATTTTAAAAATATATTTATACAAAACATATTAATGTTCTGTATGATTATGTTAAAAAATGTATTGTTATTGAAAACTGGATGACATCTGTGCTTTATTTAAAAAATGTTAGCAAACATTTACAACATTCTTATTATTCTAAATGCCGACATATGAACCCAGGGAGAGTGCAGAGACAACAGCCTCAAGTGTTCAGACCATTTCCAGACCTTGCCACCATGAAGAACGGGACGTTATCAAAAAATTCAGATTGAATAGGCAAACAATTCTTGAATTATGTCATCAGGTGGATCCAGATCTTCTAACTCGCAATAGGAATACCACTGCAATAACAGCAATACTCAAAATCATGGCAGTACTACATTTTGTGGCCACAGGATCTTTCCAATACACTGTGGCAGTATCTGGTGGAATATCACCACCAACTTTCAGTGGTGTGCTACAAGACGTTCTTTCTTCAATGATGAGCCACATCAGCAGCTTCATTCAGTTTCCACGAAGGAAAGATTTTGCCAATGTGAATGGAGATTTTTATGCTTTGGGTCACCTGTCACATGTGGTTGGAGCAATTGATGGCACGAATATTGCCTTAGTGCCACCACACGCCAGAGAACAACTCTACTGCAATCTAAAGAACTTCCATTCAATCAAGGTGTAAGTTGTCTGCTTACCAGATTTGTACATCACAAGCACATGTGCGTGCTTTGCAGGATCAACCCATGATTCCTTTGTACTGCAGAAGAGCAGCATACCCCTGCAAGTATCACAACTTGGACCTAAGAGGGCCTGGCTTGTTGGTAAGTACAATCTGTCAATATATTGTTTGGTTAATTTTAAGTTTAATGTTCTAAAATATTGTTACATTTTTTGGCTAAATTGTTGTTTTTATTATAGAAGGCTCAGTTTATCCTAACTGACCATGGTTGTTGGCACTGCTGAGGAATCCAACAACTCCAGGGGAAGACCGTTTCAATGAGGCCTGTGGAAGAACATGGAGGCCGGTGGAGCAGGCTTTTGGGCCCCGAAAGGTCAGATTTGATGTTTTGATAAGACTGGTGGAGCCCTTCTCTACTCACCTGATAAGGTGTGCCACATCACCATAGCCTGCTACATGTTACTCAACATAGCCCTACGAGGGAACATCCCATACATTGTAGAGAACACCTTACTTGAAGAGACACCAGGTGAGGATTTTGACATTTCAAATGAAGATGATGGTGGTGAAGAGGAAGGAATTGACTTACGTCAAGATGTTATTGACAACTTCTGCACATGATTGTGAGTATATATTAACAGTTTATTACATTACATTCTAAACCAACTTCAAATATAATGAGGATGACAGTCTGTGCTGGAAATATTTTAGAAAGGTGCAAGTTAAGGAAATACAGTGCAAAGATTTATGTTGATCAAATTTGTCACACTGAGTTCATTTACCTTGTTTATCCTTGATTGTTCCTAGAAAATGTGTCCTCAAAATTATTCATTTATGTGAAAATGTTGTAGTGTCAACAACAAATTGCTTTTGTTTTTTTATCTGCTTTAAGTTTGTTCACCATGTCAAATTCATTTGAACATTTCAAAGTTGTGACATTTGCAGTTATATGCTGCTGTTGCAAAGTACAAAGGGAACATGGGTTGATCCTGTGAAAGACACACACAGACTTTGTGGGTACATATCTTGTACAAAGACAATTTGCACAGTGATTGAATTGAAGTTTTTTCAAATGTGTTAGACTTGTTTTCTGTGGAATGTTGGCACCAAGCCAATATGTGCCGCTTAAATTGCTCTAACCACATGTGGTAGTCAATACAAAGCATACTAATCTCACTTTACATTTGTAAAATCCTCATTTTGTGTTAAGTGTCTGAGGCTGTTGACATTGCACCAGATACTGCAACCCTGTATTTGAATTATCCTGTGGCAACTAAATGGAGGACTGCCATGATTTGGACTATTGGAGTTATTGATGAGGGATTCCTACTGTGGGCCAGGAGACTTAGCTCCAGCTGATGACATAAATCAATAATAGCCAGCCTATTTAATCTGAGGTATTTGATTATAATCCGTTCTTCCATGGTGGCAACGTCTGGAACTGTAAATGGAAAAAGGACTAAGTATTTGGGTTATGTATAGTTTGTACTGTTTAAGAAAAAAATGAAAAAAATGTATTTCTTCCAATTTAATAATCTACTAGTTAAGGACCTGTGGTTTTTGTAATTTTTGCTCATTTTTAAAAAAATGTGGGACACATTCCCTACATAGAAATTATTATGACTAAACAATCATTTTGATGTTTACATTTCAAAATGTATGATGTGAAAAGAAATTAGCCAACTGAGAAATGAAATACAACAACTGTCTTTGACTTTGTCAGTTTGGTTTTATTCAACATAGCTAAATATAAACAATACACAGGATGACATGAAAAAAACAAACCAAAACTTAAACTTGTCAATCATGGTGAATGAAACTGTTATTGCAGAGCCAAAATTGTTTGAAGTCCAATGTCCAAAATACATCTGGCATCAGAAAGGTAAATTTGTCCAGACAATAGTCCACAGAGTGAATGTTAGTCACACACTGGAGGAAATTCGGTTCTGTGTCTCTTGCTGGTTGCGGTGGTGGAGGTGGAGCCATGCTGCCCTTGTAGTCCGCCTGAAAGTCTCCTCCTGAGGAGGGGCGGATCCACATTTGCAGGGACTGAGGTATGTCCAGCTGTTTCCTCTTGTGGCAGGGCCTCCCTTTCTGTATCTGAGGCAGATGCAGTTGGGCCAGATGCAGCTGGACCACAGAAAGGGAAAGATGTTGCTGGAAAAGCTCTGCACACATAGCCAAAATTGGAGTTCAGATTCTGTCAGGACCTGGCCCATCATGTTTTGAGAGTGATGGAGGGATCCTATGACTTGCTCGATGGTGGCCTGGGTGACAGTGAACCCAGTGGCCTCACTTTGCTGGCACAAAGCTTCCCTCACAAGACCCCTACACCCACTACCCTGTGGCCTGGACCTAGTGTGCTCCATCCCACTAGTTCTTGGCTAAACTGGAGGTAGTGGTGGTGGTGTACAACAGCAGGCAAGACTAGGGGGCACAATATTGGTGTGATGTTGGTTTGGACACAGGAAGTGGAGGTATCCATAGGCTGAGGTATAGTAACAGCTGGGGTGGGAGGTGTAAGTGTGGGCTGAGTGAGACTCACTGTAGCTGTCTGCCCAGACAAACAAGATGGACCAGACAGTTCCTCGGCAACCAGACTTGCAGGAGTGTAGTCCTCACCGAAGGCTTGATCCTGGTCTAGAGTGGAGGTATCCCCAGCGGTAGATGGTTGTCCACATACTGTGGCTGTTGGACCTATTATGAATTAATAAAAATTCAAATTTAAAAAATCTAGGTTATATATCTAATTATTTTGAGGCAAAAATATGAAGCAACCTAAAAGTAATAAGTAAAAGATTATAATGATTGCACCTTTCAGTGGTATAATAGGTCACACAAACAGTTTAAATGACACACAAAACCACTTCAAAAAACGAGGTGAAATGATGTTCTGAAATGCAATAAGATAATTAGAAAGTATACATAAAAATATACCAAACATTTCACACAACATAGTAGAGAGGTGAAATGTGAAATTAACCATTCCAAGGCCTAGCAGCTAATATTCTGATCTTTACATAACTTAGAGGGATATGTAGCATTAGTCATCATATGAACATTGCAAAGAACATTTTAACAAAACTAACCATCTATATTCAGTATACAAAATTACATACCTTAAATGTTTTTCTTAAATAAACTTTGATTTGTGAAACAAATAACATCAATCTCATAAAATAACAGGGATAAGGCAACATACAAAATAAACAAAAAAACATTTTATAACATAGCATGATATTGATCAATACATAACACTTTGACATATGTTAAAATGTGATAGGAAAGAGAGATTGAGCAAGATAACATTGCAATATTATTTTCACAAAACAAAAACAAGGCATCATGGTAGTTGTAGTCATTTCTATTAAATATTAACAATTCTTGAACATTTGTAAGTTAAACATACATAGTGAAAATATGCTGTTAAAAAGAACAGACAATTACAATCTAAAAAACATATATGCAATATGCTATTTGGTGTAAAAACACTTACAAGCAATATTACATCATGTGAAATGGTATGGACATTGAAACCTGTAATCTTATATTGAACAAAATACAAACAAGACAACAAAAGAATTGATAACAATATATATATATATATATTCCTCCCAGAGAAAAAGTTGTGAGGGGGGGCTGGGAGAACCACCACCAATCCTCTGGGACTCCAGGTGATGCTTGGAGGCCATGGAACGACCCCCCGGATCATTCCACCTGTTCCTAATTTCCTTCTGTGTGCACAGGTTGTTTGCTACAGCATTCACTCTGTCAACTATTCTGGTTCACATTTGCCTTTTCTGATATATGGTTGTATTTTGTACTTGGGCTCCAAACAATTGTGGCTCTACTCTAATAATTTCATCCACCATGACTGACAATCCTCCCTCTGTAAAACGGGGAACTCCTCCCTGCCATTATCAAACAAGCAAAAAATAAATAAATGTCATGACCCACAAGAAAATAAATGTGAGAAGAAATAAAGAACAAGAAGCAGAGACAGCCCAAAAAAAACCTGGCTTAACTGGCAAACGTTCAGCTTGAAAATGTTGTGGTGCCGTGGAATGGCAAAGGATCATGGTATGAAATGGAGTGTGTATTATAGTGTGGGATGCAGGTGAACACAATTAGCCAAAACACATCAGTGTGTGATGCTAACCTCCATCCTACAGCTGCAGGAATAGTCCAATGTTGAACGTGTCCTATGACGGAATCACTCCATCAGCAATCCGCCAATAAAATACCGCCAGCTCAACTGTTATATCTAAATTGGCTCGGCGCAACCCCGCCACCCTGATGGTGATGGAGTAATGTTAGCCAGCAGAGACGTCCGCTGCGTTGAGAGTGGTGAACCGTTTACACGATGGAAAACACTCTGTCGACGCGGATGGCGATTCAGACAGCATACATCTAAATACAGCAGCCATGATTCTGTTAGGTTGGCAGAGTACTTGTAAACTCCACCACAGAGGGACTATGGGAGTCCTGCCAAGATCTAAGTCAGGCCATAAGTCTAAATGAAGGAATCTTCACCATGACGAACAGCACCATAACTTTTGGCTTTGCTCCGGTCTTGTGCAGTGGCGTAGCTAGACCATGTGCCGCCCGTGGTAGTTATTGCGTTTGCTGCCAGCGGCATGTAAGAGCGGGGTGGTGCTGCTGATTCCCGCGACAGCCGCGGATAAGAGTGGGGGAGGCCGCCACCCCGAAAACTTGTGGCACGCGGGGCAGACGGCTCCCCCCTTGCTACAAAACTGGTCTTGTGCGACTAGATGTCCGCGGTTGGTGCTCATTTTCACTTTAAACTTTAAAAATTAATAATTCTGTTTCTACTGTTTCGATTTTTGTTGCTTGATGTTGAATCATTTATTAAAGTTTACTCTTTTTCTACATTGGTGTGGGATTTTTCATGTGTTATATTTTCACTTTATTGCTGTTTGTGTGCTTCATGTTAGAAATGGAGGTCTCTAGTTGGCAGAGGTAGGTACCTTTGTCCAAATAGGGACCCTTGCTTCTAGTCAAGGTAAGGGGTATACACACTTTAGATAACCCCTGCTCACCCCCTTGGTAGCTTGGCACGAGCAGACAGGCTTAACCCAAAGGCAATGTGTAAAGTATTTGTACCAACACTCACAGTAAAACAGTGATAACACCACAAATGGACCCCACACCAGTTTAGAAAAATAAAGTATCTTTATCTAAACTTAACAAGACCAAAACGACAAAAATACAACATACAAGTATAAAGAAAAATTACTTTCAAAAGGTTTTAGCAACTGAGTCCATAGAAAACTATAGATGCGTGATTTCTTGCAAAGTACCTGTCGTTGCGACAAAATTCACAAAGCCAAACAGCTGCAGCGATGGGAAGCGTCGAAAAACAAAGAGATGCGTCGATTCCTGAAACCTTCGTGGATGCGATGCAACAGTTCCGCAGGACACAGGGGAGCGGTGCGTCGGGTCCGGTCTATAGGGGGAAGCAATGCGTCGATTCTGAGACGACCCCAATCCGCGGGTGATGCGTCAGAGAAAACTTGCCACACAGGGATGATGCGTGGAAATCCGGGATGCGGCGGCGAACGATGCGGCGGCTTTGAGCGGTGCTGTGTCGATTTCTTCAGCCGCGATCCCTCGATGCGTCGATTCTTGCAGCGGTGACAGGCGCTGTGTCGGTTTCAGCAGCAGCGCGGCGGTGCGGGGAGATTCTTCTCGCACCACAGCGTTGCGTCGGAAAAACTGTCGCAAGAAGAGCGATGCGTCGATTTTCTTGTTGTTGCATTGTTTTCCAGCTCCCAGTAGCAGAAACAACCTCCAGAGGCCACACACAGCCACAGGCACTCTGGCAGGTCAGAACTCCCAGCAAGGAAGTTCAGGGGAGCTGGGGTGAAGTCTTTGTGTTCCTGAGACTTCAAAACAGGAGGCAAGCTCTACTCAAGCCCTTGGAGACTTTCCTCAAGCAGGGGACACAGCACACAGCAAAGTCCTTCTCCTTTCCTTGGCAGAAACAGCAACTGCAGGCAAACCCCAGACACACCGCAAGGGCAATACTTCTCCTCCGTTTCTCCAGCTCTTCTCCTTGGCAAAGGTTCCTCTTGATTATAGAAGTAGTCTAAAGTTCAGGGGTTTTAGGTCTAATAATTATACCCCAAAATGTCTTTGTTCTCCTTGTGCAAGGGTCTCTGAGCCCAATCCAAACCAGTTCTGTCCTCTCTGGTGCAGCTGCCCGGGAGGAGGTGGAGACAGCATTGTGTAAGGCAGACAGGCCCTATTCAGGTGCAAGGGAGAACTCCTCCCCCTACTCTGAATGCAGCCAAGGTCTATTCAGCCCAGCCCTGACTCATTCAGGAAAGGCAGGACACACATCAATCCCCCAGTGGCTATCTGAGAGAATGCACCTCCCCAGCCCCTGTCACTCCAAAATCAGACAGTCAATACACAAACAGGCAGAGGCACACAGAATGGTTAAACAAGAAAATGCCTACTTTCTAAAAGTGGCATTTTCAAACACACAATTTAAAAACCATCTTTAGTAAAAGATGTGTTATTTAATTCTGAGTTCAGAGAGCCTAAACTTTATTTTTCCATCTTATCCCTATGGGAAGCTATGCTTGTAAAATGTTACAAAGCATTCCCCATTCTGTCCTATGGGGCAAGATAGCTTTTCAATAGTGAAAAACGAAATTGGTAGTATTTCACTATCCAGACATGTTACACACATCAGTACATGTCCTACTTTTCACATACACTGCACCCTGCCCAAGGTGGTACCTTGGGCCTACAATAGGGGTGTCCTATATGTAAGAAAAGGGAAGGTTAGGGCCTGGCAAGTGGGTGCACTGGCCAAGTCGACATGGCAGTTAGCAAACTGCGCACAGGCACTGCAGTGGCAGGCCTGAGACATCTTTTCAGGGCTACTCATGTGGGTGGCACAATCAGTGCTGCAGGCCCACTAGTAGTATTTGATTTACCAGCCCCGGCACACCCAGTGCCCTTTACTAGGGACTGACCAGTAAATCAAAATATGCCAATCAGGGGAACCAATTATATTAACAATTTACACATAGAGCATATACACTTTAGCACTGATTAGCAGTGGTAAAGTGCCCAGAGTCCTAAAACCAACAACAACAGGTCAGGAAAAAATAGGAGAAAGAAGCAAAAAGTTTGGGGATAACCCTGCAAAAAGGACCAAGTCCAACAGTGCTTCATAATTACTTTACATATTGTCTCTAAGTTATGGCTGACTTCTTTTTTGCCAGGCTACCAGAGGGTTTTTTTTTTTTACAGAGTTTTATATAGCGCAAACTTGACCCAAATCAGGTTTCAGAGCGCTTTACATAGCACCAGTTGCATTACATGAGGACACATTCATTTTTGTTAAGCACAGGGAGATTAAGTGATTTGCCCAGAATCACAGGATGTTCAGTGTCATTGCCGAGACTTGAACCCAGTTCCCCAGATTCGAGGTCGACCGCCCTAGCCGTTAGGCCAACTCCTCTCCCCAAGCACAGGTTATCTCGCACAGATCTTAAGATGTTAAGCACAGGTTCATTTAGTGACTTTTGAGGTTCACCCTGATAAGGACTGTGGCTGTTGCTTGAGAAGGGCTCACACCCTCCTCTACCAAAAACACAATTTCTCACAGCAAATCACTATTTTGTAGTGATTTATTCTTTATTGTCCAATTAATTAAAATCATTACAATAAAAACAACACAATTCATAAAACAAAACAATTTCTTATGTTCCGTAAAGATATTGAGGAAGTGTTAACATACCTTAATAACCATTGGAATTACATAAAGTATGATAGAAAAATATTTCATTCATAACCTGATAAAAACATTACATTTCATTATTAATCACCATGCATATTAATAAAACCATCCATACAAATAATCTTTGACTCCTCTCTCTGGTATTTAAACAGCCCCTCAAAAGAAGCTATACATAAGGTAACACATATTCAATCCAATTATAATCTTAATGCTTAATATATAAAGTTTTCCTTATACCTTAGATACTATATCATCAGCGAAAAATAGACATAGTTGGAATTTATCCAGTTACATTACCAATATAGGAAAAACAATATAATTAGTATCATAGCCACTTTCTATTCTTACTGCATGACCAAAACATCATCCTGAGCCAATTTTTTCTCAGCTATAAGGATAAATTTAACAAAGTAAACTGTTAAATTGATAATACGCCCTTGAAGGCACAGTATTATCGCTTGGCGACACGTTCTCACCCCTTGTTCCTTGAATATTGGTTTTAAAAATGTTAATCTTTCTTGATGCAATTTGGGGCAAATACATACAATGTGCAGTAATGTTTCATTAGTATAACCACATAATCTACATTTTTGTGATTGCCAAACTTGTACCCATCTAGGTGTCCCATCTTTTGTTGGATAGTGGCCAAACCTAAGCTTAAGCAATATAGCCCTTATCCCGTCGGTTTCAAAAAGAGGTTAGATAGGATTGGGGTTCAATTTTATTATACTAATTAATCACTGACCAGGCGTGCTTTTTTTTTTGCAGTCATCTCCTGATCTAATATGAATGATACAAATGTAGTTGATTAATTTAAAATCTATTTTAAAATGGTCTTATTTCTATAAGTCGAATTGTATTGATTTTTCATTTTAGCGTAGTGATACCCAAGGGGCGCTAGATTAATGCATTGAAGTCTATCGAGAAAGTCGCAGGGGCAGAAGTCAGCTGAATCTATCATAACCTTATCATCCAATCTTCCACTGTAGAAAGAGAGCACCAGGTTGTTTATTACTATCAGCAGTTGGAATTTGTGCTGCAATATACAAAAGTTGGCTTCTCTGGAAACAAGGAGTTGAAGCTACAAGTGTTTCTTGTTTTTGGTAGTTCATTTTGTAGTCTTTGACCATTGTTATATGTGATAACCTAGTTTGAAATGTTATTTCAAAGAGATTTTAGCCTGATTTGCTGCCTGACTTGTTTACCGGTAGCTGCTACACTCTGGCAATCATTTAAGGACTAGAAGTACCATCAATAGCCTTCAGAGCAGTTGTCACAGGTGTGTTTTGCAGGCTGACGCTCTCTGAGTTTACTTCTGAAGTGAGTTGGAAGCTGCATGCAACACTATTTTAATGAGTACAAGTCAATACTGCACATTTTGATATCTGCATTGCATTTTGTACCTTAATGTGATGCTGTTTGACAAATTTGACCCAAATTTCCCAAAACAAAAAGTTTATCCAATTTGAGTTTGGCCTAGCATGTTTTGTGCAAATTTATAAAAGGGGTGATAGTTCAAAAGTGACTAGTCATTGCTCCCGATACACAGATAAGCATTGAAGAGAATTGCAGCAAACTTGGCATGAAAGTAGAACTTTACTCAGGGAAGAGACCTTACTTGGTTGGTGTAAATTAATTTGGTCGTTTTTGAGATATTAGTGTATATGAATGTGTTTAAAGTGTTAAAATGTACGAGGTATCTGGGCCATTATTTCTCCTAAAAATAAAATCAGTAGGTTACAACATGTAAAAGCACGACATTAATACTTAACAGCACATGCTCAAAAATAAAAACTATATCTATTTCTGTCTCTTTGGTAGTGTTAATGTAATATAAACACATTATGTTTTAATCATAATATTATGTAATACTGTTTTGTAATATATACCTTTACTTTGTGCATTCAAAAGATATTGTTAGTAATTGTAATGTAGGTTGATTTATAAGGTACAACACTGCCCAAGAAAATGGGCTTCCAGGTGCTGAAGCCTGGAAAACATATCAGTGGTGAAGCCCCTATTTAAGGTGCTGTAAAGAGGGATGTTTTCAGTTATTTTAGAAAGGGACTGCATGGTTCTGAGCTTGAGTGGTAGTTGGTTCCAAAACGTCGCACCTAGGACAGTGATGGAACAACGACCTCCGCTTCGCTTCAGATGGTGTTTGGGATGGAGAAGATAGAGAGAGAGAGAGAGAGAGAGAGACAGGATTTCAAGATTCATTTGGGGGAGCAGAGGGTAGTCAGGTTTTGGAAGCTGCTTAGGCCAGATTTTTGAATGCCTCTATGTGTCAAGGACAGGATTTTAAATGTGATTCTTTTTTCCATTGGTAGTAAGTGTAGATCCATATGTTTGTAAGAGATGGAACAATTTTTAGGGAGGTTCAGAAAGAAACAAGCTGCTGCATTTTGTGCCACAAGAGGTTTCTGAACCAGGTGCAATGAATTAGCGTAATCTAATCAGGATGTGGTGAGCGCGTGCACCACCGTTTTTCTTGCTGAAGAAGGCAGATACCTAATCACCTTTCTCGTAGTTTTCATGATGCCAAAACAGGTTGCAGTTCCGTTTTATTTAAGTTTAGTTTTAAACATTTGTTTTCATCCAGCTAAAACCACAATTAGACTTTGTTTGAATCTTTCTTGGCATGATCCGTGCTCGTCAGAGAGTGACATAATCAGTTGAGTATCATCTGCATAGGATGAATCCATAGCTTCTAATACATTGTAGCCTATACAAATAACACTGACTTTTGAAATATAAATTAGGCGACTACCATAATTTCTGATGTGTTCATCTACATATGCATTGCCATTGATATAATTGAGGCAGAAGAGAAAACAATGGATTTGGAAAATCAGGGGAAGTTATGGAAGATAGGCACAGAGGAACATAGGGAGATGTTGTGGTGAGAACAAGGGTGAAGAGAAGATATGCAACAATTCCCCACACATCAGTTTCAAAGACTACTCAACACTTTCAAAACAGCCTTAACACTATTAGTCCTTTGAAAATAAAGAATATGAATGCTGTGACTTATCCAGCAAGATACAGATGTATGGAAAGTAGTCTTGGAATTCAGAAGTAACAGACATGGAAAATTTCATGTTTATATCTAGACACCACCAATTGACTAAACTAAGAGGTCAGACAGGACAAAACTTTCAGCTCCTTCTTTGTGGAGTCTGAAGTCTATTGTAAAGTATTGGTTGAGTATTCTATATAGTAAAAGCCAATAAGTGGTCCTCAGTACAGGAAAAGATAGGCAAATTATTTTATTTAATTCAGAACACTTGTGACATTTACAATGAAAAATGAAAATTTCCCCTAATCAATCTCTTGGAAAAATATAACCAAAGTCCTATCTGTAATTGATGAATGATTTTAAACTATTTGACGCTTCTATAGTAGAAAAGAATCCCCATACATTAAGCTAAACCACTTGCTCCACTAATACCCAAATTCCGTTGTTGGTTTACCTGGGACTTTGCACTAGAGTCATAATATACAATGTACCAAAGCTCATTGTTTCTTGTGTGTGTTGCTCCACATTTGAAATTGAAAACTAAAGACTTGTAATGGTAAAGATCCTAGGCAAAGGCTTCAACTATTAAAGACTTACAGCACGCAACATGAGATTTGATTGATTTACCCCACAAATAATATCAATTGGCTCCTGATAATAGGACTAAATATAGTGCCATCGTATTTTGTTGGCTTCTTGGGGACCGTCAAGCCGAGGGGAGATGACCAGGTCTCCATTGTAGTTGACATGTGACCTGAATATCAATGGCACACTCTTGTGAGATCAGAAACTTATAGCGCTTCTAGAAATGTTACAGAGCTGCACATCAACATTGTGTGCTAGAGTAGTTAAAACAACGTTTGGTCCTCAAAATAATTCTGTTTTCCTAACCATAGGCCTAGTTAATCCTGATTTCTACCTGTGAGATAAAAGTGTAAGAAAATAGCAAGAGGTTAAGCTAAGCAAAAATTCTCATATAGCTTTGCAAACAATTTGACGGTGAATGAGGGGCAACACTAACATGTCCAGTCATGTTGAGCATTTTTAAAGATTCCGAGTCAATTTGTCTCTTTTTCTCTACATTTTCATGTATTTCTGAAAAGAATGGCACGGGCTTGTAAGTAGGCAAATAGGTGAATTTTTACAGGCAGAATGAAATGCCCAATGCACCGCCGATACATTTAATTATGTCCGAGTGAAAAATGATGTAATTGTTAGAGACTTTTAGCTCTTTACAAAAGTGCTGTTTTTTGCCTGAATATGATTTTAGGTATTTCTTGATTATGATTAGAAACTTGCACACCAAATCATTGTTAGATGCCACATAAGGCTGCTTGAAAAGCACTTGAGCTTGGTTTACTTCAACAGAAGATCTGGGAAGAACTTTTAAAATGCTTTTTTCCTTTGAAATGTAAGATCACATTGCCTTTTCAATTTCCCCAAACGGGCACGGCCTTCTACAATGTTTCATCTCCCTCATCTACACAATTGAGCTTTCATTTCGCATGATTTGGAGAATTGGTGCTTTGTCAGATTCGGAACAGCTATGCAATGAAAAGACTATTGTTCATCTATTCATGCACTACTTTACTGTCTTAACAGAATTGTTCTGCAGAAGATGAAGTGTTTTATCTATTTTTGTGGCATATCAATGTTTACTATATTGCAGTTACAATTATGAATAAGATTAAAGCTCTGACTAGACCTCCTTTCATAGTAAACGTCAATTAGGGCAGACAAATTCGAAACCTGATGATGTCTCTATGAAACAGTATTTTTTACAAACGCAAGATGTGCAGGACAAACAGCAATGTAATATTGAATGGTATGCCAAAAACAGTTTTCCTTCAACATCTGGGGCAATTTGACCCTGAGTGCCACTGGCCTGGCTGACCAGTGAGATAAACTGAACCTACCTGTTTGCAGAAGGGGTTCTGGTGTTGCTCTCGTTGAGGATCAAATTGTTTCATCAAGCATGCTGCTGCCCTACAACATTAAATACAGCTTAACTTAATCAGGATTAAGTTGAAAATTCACAAAATGCCTTTTGTGAATGCCCTCCGGCATTCTCTGATTTGTATATCAATAAAGCAAAAATAATGGAGTGCATGGAAGCACATTATGCATTTTCATAGTCATAAATGCCAGCAAACCTACCAGACACGCGATCTTATCTCAGTTCCGTCTTATTGATCCAGAGTTGGTTCGATGACTAAAGCCAGATTGATTGTCATGCATATGGCTTTGGAATACCACATATGTTGGTATCTGGTTGTCAGGAAGCAGATGTTAGATATTAACGATAATGCACAGTTGATGAAGGATCCAGGTGTTTTTCAGCAATGCTGATTCTGTGAAGTGCTATAAACAGTCTGTCATGTGTCCTGACCAAGTAGATTAGTTGACAACTTTGCAGCGATCTATGGACACATTGACACATGGCACTGGGTTGAAAAAGCTTTCCTTTTTAAAGTATTGTCAGAGCACCTTAAATAGATATTTCCAAATAGTAGAAAAATAATGTGTAGTCAGTGTTGTTACCTTAAGAAGGATTTAAACTACAACGCTTTAGATAGGGTGTTTTGTGTTTTGCAGGGAAATGTGTAGATTAGTGCGTGCTTTATTTACTACTGTTTTTGACCCTTCGTCCCCGTTTCCTGTCTCATGCTTCCTTCCCTTTCAGCCATTGAGTGAATGCAATATTTAAGATGGTTCTGGGCAGAACATGTTTTGCAACACATTTTGTTCTTAATACAACCCCTACATAGTGCCAATACCGGCAACATCCCCCACCCACAATCCAAGCATGCGTGCGTAAATAAATACAAATTATGTATGGGAAAATATTGCTGCAGGTTTATTGCATACAAGAGTATGCAATCTGGTGGGTTATCTTACGGGCGATCCAAGGGCAGGCAGCTGTACCAACCTATGCTGCCCCGCCCGCCTGATGAGCCAGCACTGTGGGAAACACAATCAGTGCTACACCTTTGGGTGATCCTCCTCCGGATCACGTGACACATTGGTCCCTTATTACTCACGCCCCTTTCAGGGCGGAGCGAAGCAGAGCAAACCCCCGGTTGGTCAGGCCCACAACCGCCCAAAGGACTAACGGGGCGGCGTCGCGGTTTTCCAGGAACCTGCCCTGAGGCTCCTGGTCTTTGGCTCTGGCACCCCTATTGTGCCACGCAGAGGTACCCTTACTGTACCCGTCTGCCGCAGAGGTACCCTTACTGTACCCGTCTGCTTCTAGATCGCCCTGTAACTCCGCCTGCAACACAAAAGAAAACATCAAAACATTCACAATTCCCTGTCCACCAGCCAGACCGCCGGGTAAGAGGATGGGTGGGAGACGGCGTGGCTGGCGACAAAGAGGACGCCAAGAGGGTCGGTGGGGGTATAAATACCCTCCCTCACCTCGGGCGCACCGGATGTGACGCCCTTGTCGCGACAGAGGCGGACTCCAGGCAGGAGCCCCTCGAACACTAGAAAGGGGGGTAGGCTCGTGCCGCAATGGCACTAAAGGGCCGCCCTTTTAGGAGGGCCCCCTGTGGGGGCGGCGGGCAGCCACATAGTGCCAATACCGGCAACATCCCCCACCCACAATCCAAGCATGCGTGCGTAAATAAATACACAAGACAAATTATGTATGGGAAAATACTGCTGCAGGTTTATTCCATACAAGAGTATGCAATCTGGTGGGTTATTTTACAGGCGATCCAAGGGCAGGCAGCTGTACCAACCTATGCTGCCCCGCCCGCCTGATGAGCCAGCACTGTGGGAAACACAATCAGTGCTACACCTTTGGGTGATCCTCCTCCGGATCACGTGACACATTGGTCCCTTATTACTCACGCCCCTTTCAGGGCGTAGCGAAGCAGGGCAAACCCCCGGTTGGTCAGGCCCCCAACCGCCCGAAGGACTAACGGGGCGCCGTCGCGGTTTTCCAGGAACCTGCCCTGAGGCTCCTGGTCTTTGGCTCTGGCACCCCTATTGTGCCGCGCAGAGGTACCCTTACTGTACCCGTCTGCCGCAGAGGTACCCTTACTGTACCCGTCTGCTTCCGGATCGCCCTGTAACTCCGCCACAGCTCTGGAGGCGGCCACCGTCGCAGCCAGGGCCCCCCACCAAAACAGCTCATTTCTCACCTGCAACCTGCTTTCTCGGGCCTCTGTATGCCCAGTGGAACGTGTCCATGCTGTGACAAATGCACCCCATGTTTGTCAACTTAACCTTAGGCGTACGCCTGGATGGCCCGTGCCACCAAGACAGCTGTCTTCTCACTTGCCACCTCTCATTTCCAGGGCCCCCTGCAAGGCCAAGGGAACAAGGCCATACCCAATGGTGACAATAAACACCATGTTTATCAAAGTAGCCCTTAACCTAGCCTCAATCAGCTCGTGTCTGATGAAACCCAGACCCCTCTGGTCTGCGAACTTACGCCCTGAACAGTTCACTCTTACAGGGCTGTTCAGTGGCTTCCTCTGACTTAGCCCGTGCCACACTCTGCTGTGAATAATCTCAGACCACCAGAGCTCACATTGAACCATGTCTATGCTGATCTCACCTAAGTCAGCCTTCATTGCTTGCAAGAATGCCCCCTACCCACGGCAGTGAGGTCATTACCTCCTAAATGGATCACCAAGATGTTAGGGAGACCTCCCCCCCAACCAGTCTCTGCTCCAATTTGTTCAGAGCTGCTCCATCTCATTCCGGGGGACCCCATCCAGACAAACTGCGTCTCGGAAAACCGCTTGGAGCAATTTATCCTACTCCGGGAAGAGCAACTGCCTCACACTACCTGTAGGAATGTGATGGCCTCCCAGGAGGGAACTCTACTCTTACCATGGCTATATTACCCTTGAGGCTAATGTAGGCTCCCACCTCCTGCAACCTGTAGTTGCAATCCTCCAGTATTTTTTGTGCTTTAACACCCTTTTCCCCAATTTGTGGGACAGCATCACCCTTGTTAGATGACCGCTTCCACAACCAGCCTATCTACTAGGGCTACCCGGGCAGATAATATAGTGCTAACTGAATCAACGTGACCCTTGGAGCTCAATCCAGCTATAGACCTAGTTCACCTTGGTATCCCTGGAATGATTGCCCTCCACAAATTCAAGTCCGCATTCAGCTTCCCCTCTAGTCACCTTAAATTGCAGGATGGGACATACAAACCCCACAAGACCAGGGGGGGGTCATGTGTATGTTACCAATGATACTGTCAGAATCTAAGGTTCCCAGTTTCAAGTATTGCCGCAGCCCCCTATTGTGGGTCTGCTGAGACCACACTGCCTCACAGCACGTTACCTTGCTACCCCATGCAGCTCACTTAATGCCCTAGTGTGTCCCTGAAAACACCTGACAGGTGAACTATCTGATGAACCAGGAATAAGTGATAATAGCAAGTGTGTCCTCCTGTACTTGCCATGAATCCCTCCTGTCTTACAGAAATCCCGCCTGTTCAGCTCCTTCTGAGGGGACTTCCCATTTGCTTAACTGCTAGCACTGTGTGCAGTCGCGACATTAATGGGTAACATCCCGGTTTGCGCCCACCTTAATGTGCCATGCTGAGAGCAACTAGGTACCCCACATCCCTCTTCTCTATGAAGAGATAAAACAGCCGGCTGAATACACAAGGCACAGGAAGTGTGCCCAGTGAGAAACCCACAGTTCTGCAAGTTTGTGCCTATCCTTTCGGGGGTGACTGAGCCCTCGTTTGCCCTTACTTGGATGACCCCCAGTGCCAGGTACAGGCTGATGAGTGGAACAGTTTTCCATGCTGCCGGGCAGGAGTGCCGTACCTTTGCGCAGGCAACTTATGACAAGGTGTGCCATACAGGCAGAAGTCAAGAGATCTCCAAACCCACCTTACTAATACTCTTACAGTATTTTGTGTATTGCGCTTATTGGAGCATAACATAATTGACTCTTTGTCAAGCGCGCGTGCTCCTGTAGCCGAAATGGCACTGAATACCGATCTATGTTACCCCACTCGCTGATAATTATGTACCAACCTCTGCCCTTTCTTAACTTGGGGGAATGCTGAATGCTTCTAAGAACTGTTGCCTGGGGGTAAAATTGGGTCAAGCACACAATTTAACAGGCAACCCCCCGGAGTGTGTAGTAAAGCTGGCCCTGTCGCCTCTGGTGGGGGACTTGAACCCTCCCTTCGAGAAGCCCATGACGCCAAAGCAGGAGCCTGGCCTTTCGGCTTTAGTTCCCACCCCAGCAAGGACTGCCCACACTTGCCACGCTCAATCCGACCCGGATCCTACTAGTTTGTACAGTCCTGGTTCTCCTAGATGAATGTTCCCTCTAAGCTCTGTATGGGGCCTCTTTCACGCTTCAAGAAATGCCTATCTCCTGACTTTAGAGAGATGCAAGATTGAACTGGCAGCTACCATTCTTGCTCACACCTGCATATCCTAGGCTCAGAACACGGAACCCTTGCTCTATAATCCCTTGGATTCTAGCCTGGCATTCCTATGTCCCGCTATACCAACCGATAATGGCTCTACTTGAACATAATGACACGAAAGACATCAACCCAGCGGAGACAAGGTGGGGGTGCTAACCTGCCCCAAACTCTGCGTAAACAACAGCATGTGCAAGCTTGCGACAAACATCTGAAAAGCTGCCAACCAACAAACCATCCCCAGCACCCTGGGGGCATGTCGCCATTCCTTGGCCTGTACACTGACCAAGTTTAAGATTATTAATGGCATCAGAAATGTCGATGATAGGCATTTTTTCTCCCTTATCATAATTAAGAGGACCTCAAAATAAATGACCTTGTACACAACCTGTTCCTGTGTTTATTTTAATAAACTATAATGTTGTTCATTTAGAATAGGAACCCAGGTCACCCAAAGAGTGCACATATCAACTGATTTACCTCTTGATCACCATTTATCTTATTGTCAGGGAGAAGGGAAGAATTAATGAATGTAAATTAACATTGAAACCCTCACTTTAAATAATACTTGTCAATGCACTGGTATACTAAGGTGAAAAGTTCTGCAAGTTAATTACCTACTTTATGAATTTTGAAGAGACTATCATATTATACACATTACTGCAAGATGTCTTTAAAATTAAAGATGTTCTTAAAGTTGAGCAGAGCAGTAAACATCCGCCAGAGCTTTTTAACGGACATAGTTGGGCTTTGACGGAGGAACACAAGGGAAGCAAAGGTGTCCTGCTGATATTGCAGCAGTCAACACCACCCCTTGACCACCTAACACACCTGCATTGAAACTACACACATCCTTCCCTATTTGACTACACCCACTGACACTCACACATCTCCATGTTCCCAGCGCGAGCAGTGTTTGGAACTAAACTGCTCAGCGACCCAACTGCTGCTGAGTAATCAGTCTGCTATAATTGAAGATAGAGGTGTGTCCATCTATGGGTGCCGAACATCTTTGAACGAAAGGTGTAGGAATGGTTTGTTTCTGAACGTGTCGTACCCTTTGTGGGCATCTCTGGTGCCGGCAACGCGGAGATTGTTGCAAGATTACCTCGGAGCTCTGTCATTACCCTGCTTCGATCAATGAAGCTGAAAACTGTGGTTTTCCCTGACTATGCCTATTATTGGGGGGTGTCTGTGCCCTTGAAGTGCTGCCGCATTCCTCTTAGGACTGACCCGTACAGGGCGAACCTGTGACTATGGCGGCACCGACAATAGCCCAATAGCGCGAATGACGGCCCGGCCAGAAAATTAACAGTAATTGTCACTGTCAAGCGAGGCTATGCAGGCACCCTGCGACGCCTGTTTCCTGATTCAATCAATTCAAAGGACGATGCAAAACTTAACCACCAGGCAACCAAACACGAGGAAAACGTCCCCCGCAGGCAACATGGGTTCCCCAGACAAGAAGGACGCCCCCCGAAACAATAACACAATTATGCAGACGGGAGACATTGTTAACCGTGGTGTGTAGGTTGGGAGCAGCACGGTTTTGCTGTGCCATGCACTCTCTCCCTTCCCCACTACTGCTGGTGTATAACAACTGACAGTTTACAAAACTCACAACCACCTTGCACAGCCAGAAGAATACCGGTTAGCAAAAGATCCTTGATCCCTCCTGCCTGGCACTATGAGGAGGTAAGCCCATACCATAACTTCTGGTGCATTGTGTATTTGAACTCGACCTGGAGGTAATAGTGTACTGCGGACAGGCAAGGAGACGCACTGTCTAGGGATTCACTGTCCCAGACGAACAACCGACTGCCCGCGCCTGTGTCAAGGGACCACCGAACTCACAACGCATTCCCCCTGCAGTACGGGAGCAGGACTCAGTTCCAGTTCCCCCAGACCCTCCCTATGGAGCGAACCTTCTTTCGCCTTGACCTCACTGCAAAGAGACGCTGCAAGGCACGCAACCGACCCCCCCAGGCGGCTGCCGAGAACAGGGAACTGTAGGAAGGTGATGACGGAACGCGCCTTGACCGTTCCAAGTTATGTATAAAATTTGCGGCGTGCTTGCGCGGGGAGGCCCAGCTATAACACAATGGAGGGGCAGCAGCACTGCAAAATCACCCTGCCACCTCTGGGCGCAAGGGCACCAGGGCGCCTTAACACGGGCTCACCCAAAGCACGCCGGCAAGCACACAGCCCACTCATACCACAGGGGCGCCACCAATAAACATCGCTTTTTCATATGTATTACTAAGCGGGTTGAGGCAAAGAACTGTTCTACCGTCATCTGAACCCTTGATGCGGCATGGGCACTGGCCTTGCCTTCCCGACCAGCCCAGTGAGTGTAAACGTGACCCTTACTCCGGGGCCCCACTTCGACCGCCCCTTCCACACGGGATCGTGTGCAGCGTTTTACTTCTAGAAATGAAGGCGAAACGGATATTCTCAATACTGCTTGCTGGGAACACGAGAACAGTCATTAATGCCATCTCCATCTTAAGTGGCGCTTCCTCCCGTGTCAATGCGGCCCAAGAACTGCAGTGCGAATGGAGTGTCGCCTCACGTCACAATGTTAGCGAGGAGAGGGTGTACCCGGGGAGACAGAGGGAGCAGCTGTACCCAGGGAGCAGAGAGCCCCAGAAAGGAGATTTTGAGCAGCATCAGGACGTAGGGCACATGAGAGCACAGCTCCACCGATCTTCAGAGTCTGCTCATGGGCCTCATCGATCTTCGGAAATATAGCTTTTACCGGCCTTACAAGCATTTCACAAACAAGCCATTCATATTCCCTCCTTCACCCTCCTAGTTAATAATGAGCAAAATGAAAATTCATACCAGACGCCTTTGCATTATGAGTACGAAGGCTATGTTAACAGGAAACCACCTGGTACTTGTGTGCTCACGCTTAAACTGCGAATGGAAAAACCAATCCCGGTAGTGCTACTTAGAAGAAACACATGCTTGGGAAATTTGAGACCAAATAATACCCCTCCCCACCTCGGTGCTTGGCGCCACATCCCGGCCATACGCCATAATGTCGGGCCATTATTCCGGGCTTGTGCCTGTGTACAGGCCCCACTCTAGACCCCAACATTAGCAGGCATCTAGTGTGAGGGGCAAGCCAGCCTATGTTGACATTTAGCTACAGAGCGGCTGCAGCGCCCGGATAGTGGCGGGGGGGGGGTTCAGCGGGGCAGCAACGTCCTATCACTGACCCAATTCCCGGCCACAACCGCGGCAGAATCGGAGCTCGATCCGCCCCCAGATACTAGCCAAAAGTTGAGAACAGACCCAACGTTTCATTCCCCAAGTGTGTAAAGGTGACTTTTCAGCCAGCACATGCTCCCGCCGAAACCCGGGAACGAACCAGGAACGTTTAAACCTCCGTCTCACACTCAACCAACTGAGCTACTTCGGCGGATTTTCAAGGTATCAGCGCGATTAAACGAACCCGCTGTGCGTTGGACAAGGACATATTTTGGTTGGGCACGGAGCGGTTAAATGATTTGCCCAGAGACACCGGGTGTCGAGTGTCGCTACTAAGCCTCGAACCCGATTCCCTAGATTTGTAGACGGCTGCCCTCGCCATTAGGCCATATCCACCCCCTAGCCGTTTAAAGGCCCCTCAATTTGCATGCGCCCACTGCGGCCAGGCCGGATGGGCCGGAAGAGAGCATCCCCCCGCCTCCGGATCAGGCTGGGAGGGGATGAAGATGTGACGATGGGGCGGGGTCCCCGCCACAGACCTGACCTCACCCGATGGGACCCGCGCAAGAATAGATGCCAAGAGAGGGCCGAGTGACCGTGTGGATGGCAGGCAGGGCCTCGGCCACGGTCGGCGGGGAGAAAGCAATCCATTCCCTCCAAACGACAGCGAGCCATCCTGCTAGCGTGGACCTTGTGTCCGCAATTCCATGCCGGCTGCTAATGGTGCCGGGCGGGCCGATACAAACTACAAAACACCACTGCCTGGTCAAAGGATCGGCCACGCTACAGCAGTGTGTGAACTGCGCCGTGTATCGGAGAACACCGATCACTAGGAGTAACCAGCCGGTCGTCGATTAACCAATCGAATAAATGAGCAAATACCCAGAGGACAGGATGCTCAACTGGGCTGCCGCTGGGGATCGGACCGCCGGACCCGCATTCTGCAATCAGCCACTCTGATCACTGCGCCATATAACCCCCAGCAAGAAACAATCAAGCGGCCGCATCATCAACTTCCAAGTGATTGGCGTAATGCCGTGCAAAACCAGGCCACACTCCCCCGATAGCCCCTGCGGGCCGTGGCCAAAAGCGGCACCGAGAGCACTGCTCCCCGGGCGCCAGGGAGCTGCCGGGCAAAGGCGCCTCACCCTTAAGGCCCGGGGGTGGCTGAGTCGGAGGCACACCAGTGCAGGTGCCCGCGCCCCCCGGAGCGGGCAGGCCCTACCGTCCCCCACCGCGGGCCCAGGTAGTCGCGGGCCTCACGGGGACACCCTCCGCCCATACGGCCCCCGGTGAGATGCCGCTGCCCGTCCCCCGCTGCCAGTCCCAAACGGAACAGCGCAAACGCAACCCGGGCACCGTGTAGGAGGTGCCCACAGGACCGGGGCTGTTCCCTCCACTCGGACCCAGGCATCCGTAGTCCGCCACGCCACAAGTTCACTGGGGAATGTGGGCGGGAAGGCTAGCTGTCCCCCCACTCCCCCGATGCATCGGTCCCCCTGGACCCACGATTACAATCCCATAACTGAGGGCTTAAATGCGGGCCTCACTACCCCACTTGCACCAACTGGGGACCCTCCGCCAGGCCAGGGGACTGTTACACCTGTTTGCCAAGCCTCCACGGGTAGGCCACACCCCTGCAAGCGTGTGGGTAGGGGGGGAGGTAGGTGAGGCCAGCTGGGGGAGGGACTGAGCCCCGAAATCAGGCCGATACCTCAACAACCGCCGGGCAGGCTTGCGCGACTGCTGCCAACCGAACAAGCAACCCACCGCCCTGCCCACGTCCCGCTCCCTCACCTGCAAACCCCACCGGTACCGACCGGCGCGGGGCGAGCAGAAAAACTGGGACGGATTCCCTCCCGGGCAAGGCCCGCATGGAGGGACCCCAGGGGGGGTAGCGGGGGTAAAACTAACCTCGAAACTTTAGCTCGAACTCGGCAGCAGTCTCCGGGACGACCAGACGGCGTGTCTGGGAAGACGGCGTGGCTGGCGACAAAGAGGACGCCAAGAGGGTCGGTGGGGGTATAAATACCCTCCCTCACCTCGGGCGCACCGGATGTGACGCCCTTGTCGCGACAGAGGCGGACTCCAGGCAGGAGCCCCTCGAACACTAGAAAGGGGGGTAGGCTGGTGCCGCAATGGCACTAAAGGGCCGCCCTTTTAGGAGGGCCCCCTGCGGGGGCGGCGCAGCAGCCACATTCACTTGTATGTTGTTTTTGAAATCTACGGGGCTTAGTTATGAGAGCCAAGCATCACTTTTGCACCACGTAAAGTGCAGTAGCGGTCGGTGGTAGGAGTGCCGCCGGGCGCTGACGTGGGGCGGGGGAGGGGCAGGGTGGGGGGTAGTAAACTACGGATTACGGGCGATTACAGGTAAGTACACATATAAATAAATAAAACGAATTTCGTTTCTCGCGCTGCATTGCCAAATGTGATGCAGCGTGAGAAACGAAATTCATTTTATTTATTTATATGTGTACTACCTGTAATCGCCCGTAATCCGTAGTTTACTACCCCCACCCTGCCCCTCCCCGCCCACGTCAGCGCCCGGCGGCACTCCCACCACCGACCGCTACTGGTAAAGTGGTACATGCATGACGCAGGGCTCTCATAAAGATTCATGAAGCCACGCAAAGCCACCCAAATCATGAGTAAGGTGACGCAGCGCAAATCACTACGTCGCCTTACTCTGCGCCCGGGAGGCATTCCATGTGTGCTGCGGTGGGGTTTCCCACACAACACCGATGGAATCTGGCGCTGCCTCAGATTTACAAAAACATGTAAACCTAGAGAAGCGCCAAATCCGTACACTTCCCGAGGTTAGGAGTAATGAGGAAAAATAACTTAATTTCTACTCGTTTTTTAACTCTTTCCAAGAGGAAAACACCTCTTAGTATTGTTTTTGTGCTGGACGATGCCCCTTCCTGCACAAAAACAATCCTGCCTTTTCTTTCTTTCTTTCTTTTGCGGAGTTTTATATAGCGCAAACTTGACCCGAAGGTATCAGAGCGCTTTACATGAGCACCAGTTGCGTTACATAAGGACACATTCATTTGTGTTAGGCACGGGGAGATTAAGTGATTTGCACAGGATGCTGAGCGTCGTTGCCAAGACTCGAACCTAGTTCCACAGATTTGAGGTCGACCGACCTAGGCGTTAGGCCACATCCTCTCCCCAACTGAGTCACCCTTGCACCATGGTACAGGGGTGCCTACGTTGGCTCTAGGCTGCAGAAACGGCACCAGCGCAGGCAGAAAGGACAGGAATTGCTAAAATACGGTGCATTCCTGCCCTTTCACTTTCGCGTAGGTCAGCACAGCAAGGTGCCTTGCTGCGCTGCCCTACGCCAAAATTCCATAAATGAAGCCCTAAGTGTTTATTTTTTGGGAGGAATTGCTTCTGTTGAAACTTGAGCAGGAGCAATTATGAACGTGTTACTGATGGTGAAATTATATATAAATGAATTAATTAGTTTCCTGAAGGACAGATGGTGATTGACTTCATTGTGCGCTTCTTGAAATGACTCAAAGTCAACATTCTTTTAGACTGCACTTCAAAATTTGGCTGGGCAATCTAGGACTTGTGTTTAGGCTTGTTGCACTCAAGTAAATTGAGTGCTAAAAATATGCACTAATGATAACACCCGGAAAAAATTGTAGTTATTATTGCCTAAATCCAACTGGTTGCAAAAAAAACGTTCTAGAGCATGACCAACTTCCTGGGTGATCCTGGGTGTTAGCTGTAGCTGTAGGTGAAGAATAATTTGAGAACACCATCCAAAATTGTAGAAGTAATAGTGACACATTCAGTAATCAACACATTTTCACATATGGAATTATCCCAACACTAAATATTTATTCCTATCCATCTTTCCCCAATGTCTAGAATGCATTGAAGTCATCAATATTCATCTGTAGCCATTTCTTCATGTCTGCCGAAAGAAATAGAACAATCGCCCTTGATCCACTTGTCATTTAGAAACTGCCCTCACTCAATATGTCTGCTCGGAGATAGCCAGAGTGAGCCAATGCAGAAGTACAAATAGATGGCAAAATCTGAGTAAGGGAGACATATTAATTCTCTATTATTGGAATAATATCTGTTTAAAACCCTTCTATCAGTTATGAGTGATCCCTCATAGGTCCTTTTCTGTTTAATTGGTATGAAATTGGTATGGAAACAGAAGACTTACTCAAAAATGTTTGCAGCAAGGTCATTAAAGGAGATTCTTTCTTGCTCCAGCAACACTAAACAGGTCCTTGTTTTAATTCCAATTTAACGACGGTGAAGCTCTTCATTCTCACTCACCCAAGTATCATCTAGAAATACGTTTTCTGACCTTGGCATGGGAGAATTGTAATTCACGTTGATTTTTGCCAGAGGACTTTCGCTTGCCACATCTGAGACAGGATTTTAGAAGACCATGGCCAAGCAATATCTTTAAAGGAACAATTGCCAACCGTCATATTGGGCTGCCACCCCATATGAGTGAAACCATTTGTCATCACTGAAAGTTAGACAACATGATCAATGCCTCCAGACTTTGGAGAACAGTCACCTGGGTCTCACTTCAAACTGATATCACAGAATAACTCCAAGAGAATGCAACAGAAACTTTAAGTTAAGAACCCGGGCTCCCTTAAATGGCAATGCAGCAAAAGTCCCGATGAATGTGGCCATGATGCTGCCATCGTCTAGGCATCCAGGATGGGTCTGTCCTGGAACCCAATGTCTCAATGGGACATGTTATAGAGATTAGTTCATTCTAAAGAAGATTGGAGGTGCTGTGTGGGGAACTATGATCCTGAGGGAAGCTCAGGGTCTAGTGGTCATCAGTCTACACTAGACAAGTGACCAATGGCCAACCTTGGAACCTGGTATGTGGTGTAATGGCCAGAGCTGCCGACTTTGGAGCTGGGGCACCAGGTTCAAGTCTTGGCGCTGGCTCAACATCCTGTGATTCTGGGCTGGACTGGTTTCAAGTCTCGGCAATGACACTGAACATCCTGTGATTCTGGGCAAATCATTTAATCTCCCCGTGCCTACAAAAAAATGAATGTGTCCTTGTGTAACGTAACTGGTGCTCATGCAAAGCGCTCCAATACCTTTGGGTCGAGTTTGCGCTCTATAAAAAAACTGCAAAAAAAGGAGTAGGAAGGGTGGAGCCACTACGGGATGAAGGAAAAATGGGGTGGGAGGAGAGAGGATCAAAGCCCGTCACTGCTAAAAGCTCTACATTTTCTGGTGGAGCTATTTATTCAAATAAAGAATATATAAAATATGCACCTGTTTCCTCATCATAATTTCCAGTACATGCTAGTCATAGGAGAACAATTCTACACCCCTTTTCACAATGGCAGAGGCACAAGGAAATTAGACCATGGCCTAATGAGTATTTTTCTGCAGCTGTCATGACCTCCATTATAATGGAGTTAGTTTCACACCACCACATCTTCTGTGGCCAGCGGCATTTTTGCAAACCAATGGAGTAGGTGTGGGTGGGATGGGATGGGGATACAAGAACTGACAGCAAGTCATGGATTGACAAAGGAAAAGAAAGGCATATCACACTAGCCCTTGAACGAATCATCTTTTCTGTGGAATAATTAGTGCCATTTTCTGAGTCAGTATTATCACATTATTGGGTTTTTTTGGGTCATACTTAGGTAATATAGAAACAGAAATGTTAACCAGAGAAAATTTGGACCATATGTACTATTTACTGGTCATAAACTACTGGTCACAATTTGCTACCAGCAATTTTTCTACCAGTAAAGCATTTTATGAACCAACTTATGTATCAAAAGGTAGGTTCTTAAAATTTTGAATCATACTGGGTTAGAATCTGACCTTCCATATGCATACGAATGAGGTAGATATCAAATTCTGACTCACTCCGATTGGAGGCCATTGCAGGTCACCACGTCTGTGATTGCTTATAAATAAAGCAAACTTTCTTTTTTAAATTCTGCTGTTTTCCTTAAAGGAAACTGGACTGCATTAAAAAAAGAAATGTTTTTGTTGTTGTTTAACAGGAGCCCTTCCTCTTAAACAAACATTTTTTTTTGTATCCACAAAGAGGAAGGGTACTCAAGGGGATCCTTTCCCTTTTGTAAATAGGTCACCACCTCTTTTGAGGTACTGGCAAAATATCAACATTTTGCAACTGGGTTTCAGTTGCAAAACATTGATACATTATATACCGATCGATTTTTTTAAAGGATGCCTATAACACACCCCTCCCAATTCCTAATTAATCTCCATTCAGAATACCATTTTAGGAATTGGGAAAACTTTTCTGACTCCTAAAAGGGGATTTATAACTAAGAAAAACCATTTTAACTGACGACCGTTAAAATGCCTAGTACATTTGGCCCTCGATGTCTTAGTCCTCTTTCTGCAACCACTCTCAAGAACAGATTTCCAATCAGCAAACAGGGTCTAAATTGGAATGTGTGCACGTAGAACACAATGGTAAATAGAATAAAGTTTGAATTCTGAATGGGTATTCGAAATTGGATTCAATCTACTAAAGGGAAAGCAGAGAAAAACATGTCTTTCTTTAAAGATAGACGGGATAACTCATCACGCACATAATGAAAATATACCTTTCTACTAGCAGGAGTCAGTTTATGTACTAGCGTCAGCTTAATGGAAGCGGAGCATGTAATGTAAAATAACGGAAAGTCAACTGCTCATTTCTCCCTAGCACTCGCGCGGAGTTACTTTATCTGGATGTCTGGCACATGGTGAGCCCTTTCCACCACTGGTGTGGTCTATTGCATTTCCCTCACGCTCCCCAAGACTTTTTAGGCGCTATTCGTAGCCATATGTACAAGTTCTTTCCTAAGAAACGCCCTCCCGCTCTCCCCACCCCCCTCCGGCTACGTGCACCCTAATCAATAAATGCTCTTCTTGTGTTATGTCCTGTGCTCTGGTGAATGCAGGGCTGTTTCTTTGAAGCTGACAGAAACAATCACGCGCACTCATTAAGCAATGAGAAATGCCAATTTGTAACTGGTGGAGCCCTATGGGCAAAGAGATTCCTTTGCCTCCCTTCCTCTGCTTTCCAAATTCCTCTCTTCTGGCTGAAAGGAAGCCATCCATCATGGTGCCATCCCGGGAAAATCTGCAATCAGAGTTCGGGGACTGGCCAATAAGAAACAGTTGTTTTTCTTAGGTAAAATAAATTACTTTTTAATGACTTATGCTACTGGCAGGATGCCGTCCCCATTTTAGCCAAAGAAAAATGAGAGATTAACTCTTTTTCATAGATTACAATTAGGGCTCCCGGTTTTATGGTATTTATTTTTTTAACATTTCTGTCTGTATTTATCCATATTTATTTTTTTAACATTTTATGTGTATTTATCCATATTTATTTTGTGTTTTGTGTATAACTGAAGTTGTAAAACTACATTTCCATATTTATTTAACTGATAGACATGCACTCATGCTTTTGATGTCTGTCGTGATTTACTTATTTAAGCTAGCACATATTGCGTAACAATACATTCACTAAATATTAGCATTATACCACAAATGTATGTTGACATATGCCATTATTTAAAGTAATTTCATCTTGTTTTTTTAATTTCCCATGCTGTCCATCTGCTCAGCTGTTGGGCTACAATTCATGAAAGACAGCACGGAGAGTCACTTCAAAGAAGCACAATTTTCTGTATTTATCCACTTTTAAAAATAAATGCAGACAGAAAACACATTGTTTTCTGTCTGTATTTATCTGTAAAAATCCGTAAAAACGGAAAACAGGGAGCCTTAATTACAATTGAAAATGGAGAAAACATGTCTCCTTATGGTTATCAAGAGCTCAAAGAGGATGTGGTCTGACGGCTAGAGCTGCCGACTTTGGTGCTGGAAACCAAGGTTTGAGCCTCGGGGTCGCGTCCACATCCTGTGATTCTGGGCAAATCACTTAATCTCCCCGTGCCTCCCAAAAAGAATGAATGTGTCCTTGTGTAACGTAACTGGTGCTCATGTAAAGCGCTCCAATACCTTCGGGTCGTGCTATATAAATCTGCACAAAAAAAAGAGAATACATGACTTTCAAAAAATAAAATGGAAGATGCAGAATAATTCTTTATTATTCCGATATGGTCTATGGGGTTGTGAAGGTGTAATGTCCACGTCTATAAATCCTTAACGCTTAGGGGCCGATTCCGATTCGGGCCGGAAATCTCTCCGACCGAGCCGGACCTGGAGAGAATTCCGACCGAATCGGACCCTAGCAGCCCGACCGAACGAGTACGATGCGGCTGTATGCTATCGGACTCGATTCGGTCGGACTCCCATTGAAGTCAATGGGAGCCGGTCGTACAACGCGTACGTGGGCTCGCATTGACTCAATGGGTGCGAGGCGAACAAGGGCGCCCCCTACAGCGGGTACGCGGCGAAGCGACTCGCGCCGTACATGCACAGGTAGGGTTGACCCATGGGTCCCCCCTGTGTGCGACTCGCGCGGCTACGCATACAGGGGGGTCCGACACGGACCCCCGAGGTATAGCTCCGACTGCTCCTTGGAGCCGGACGGCGCGAGTCGGTCGGACTGCTCGCGGCGCTCATCGTACTTGCCCGGCCGGGGAACGTCTACATTGCGCCGTGCGAGTCGTGTCTGAGCGAGTCGGTCGGAGCGGTTGGGTCCCGTGAACGAGTCGGTCGGCGATTTCGCTTGCGCTCGCATCGTACTCGCTCGCCCGGACGCACGTACGAATCGGTCGGAAAAGAGGGCTCCGAATCGGATCCGGTAAAGCCGAATCCGATTCGGTGCCCTACCGGCCGAGATCGGAATCGGCCCCAATGTAAAATGAGCATTTAAAATAGAAGGACTTAGCCAAGATCACAACGACTCGATATCTGTACGAGCCTAACAAGTTTAAACGCTGTTATTTGTGCATGTGTTTTTGACCCAAAATGCTTCCTTCTGTAAACATTATATGCTGGCTAATTTTCAAACCGCTCAAATTATACTTTTGCTGAAGAAGACCCTGTATTGTATTTGCATTTTTACAGCACTTCATACCTCTGGTGAGGCATAGAGGCGCATGGACAGATGGGTAGCACACAACACAATTACCTGAATGACAGCTGCACTATACTTTAGAGGCCAAATTTACGATCCTGTCACACAACCCAGCCAGGCACGGGCCGGCACAGGTAAGAGCGGTGGGGCGAGACGGGGTGGGGGGGAGTCGACAGATGACGGGATAGGTAAAATTAAATTTAAAAAAAAATAACACCACTTTGAGCGCAAGGTAAGTGGTTTTATTTAATTTTACCTATCCCGTTTTATGTCGACTTCTCCCCCACCCCGTCTCACCGCTCTTACCTGTGACGGCCGCGCCTGAAAGCAGCCCAACACCCAAAGGTGCTGCTTTGCATGACACGGAGAGAAGACAGAGTCATATCTACAGAGATATGGCACTCTCCTCCCCTTTCACTGGCGCACAACTATGCTGCAGAATGTCACACGGACACACCTTTGCACCATAGTGCCAAGGTATTCCATGAGTCTAGCATAGGGTTTGTTCTGAAAGGATAACCTTCCAGTACAAAATACTATGCTTAGACAAGCTGGAACACTTTTCCTACTTTGTAGTCAGACCATTCAGGATTTCGCTATTTGCATAAAAATTGCAAAATTGGCATTTTTGTAAAAAGGCCATGCTTTTTACAAACGTGCCCGCGAAATTTGGAGAATGCGGCGATACGGTGGACCCAGGGAGCACTAATAAGAAAGTGAGACGGAGAATAACTAAGCTATTTATGGTCTTCATTGAAGACTGAGCTGAGTACATGGTTGTTGAGGTGATAGAAGTGGGATAGGAGAAAACGGGAAGGGAGATTTGTCTGTGAAAAGTGATGACTTCTTCAGAGCCAATTATGTTTAAAGCGAAAGGGAGACCATAATCTTTGTAAATGTTACATATACTAGTAAGGCGATTAAGCTAAATATTAGCTAATTTGTTCTCCCAGTGCTTGGCAGTAGGTACCATCATCCTTATGTAGATCTGTAGTAGATTAATTAGGCCATGTACTGTAGATGCTCCTTTCTAACATCAGAAGGTCCACTGCTTTCTCCGTAGATTAATAATGGACGTGCCTGTTAATGAAATGACCAGCAGGGGACGCAAGCGCATTGTATCTGAAGAGTGCTGACCTCGGGCATTTTGTATTTCATTTACATAAGTATTTTTAATAATGATTTTGCGTATGCAAATTAGAAGTTGTTTTCACTTCAAAAACAATGAAGTTCGTAAGGTGCTGCACACGTAAAGCATAATATATAAAATCAGTAGAACATGATGCCCACGCACACATTGAAAGTAGAGGTTGCATGGACGGCATTATATAGTGATTATATAGTGACCTGTCAGGAAGAGATATAAATCTAGGGCCTGCTGCCATGGGGCATGCAGCGGGAATTATTTTATGCAGTTTTGGGCCCATGGGGCAGGCAGAGGGCCCAGGCGACAATTGTTTTTTAAATTGAATATGGCCCGCCACCCATGGGGCATGCGGCGGGCCAAGGGACATTATTTTATGCAGAATAGAAAAATGTAGTGCTGCAGAAAATGCTGCAAAAATTCCAAATTTGTGCCGCAGAATTTCCAAATTTGTGCCGGAAAATGTGCTATTATATGGCACAATATCCTGTGGGGGTCTGAGTAGTGTGCTGTACAGTGCAGCACCCATGCAAATTTGGAAAAGAGAGGAGAAATAAAACTATTTCTCCTTTGTCGTGTAGTTCCTACTAATCCATAGTATCTGTACATTTGTTGGACAACATAAACTTTGGGTGTGGTGCCTAGACTGATTCCAAGCACCTCCATAGGATATATTGGCCTAGAGACCAGCTAGCTCACAGTGCCAGCATAAGACCCCTAACCCTACCAGGGAGCAACCACTGAACATGACAACCCTAACCCCTCAGGGATCATGGTAACAGATCAGAACCTTTCGCTCAGTCACTCATGCTCTTTTGTTCTCAAAGAAATATACAGGGAATGCACAGTGGGAGGTTTTCAATATATTTATTGAACCAATGTTATTCTTGTATAAAATACATGTGCTGCGATAATCAATAGACAGAAGCAGATGAAAGTGATTACAAGGAGCAAAAGAGTAAATAGCAGATATAGTTCTACCATGGTGCTAAGACAGTGCATATATGCAAGCTAGTTATCAGGCGTACTCCTACTATGCGAACCCTACTCTGTGTGTGCCTAGAGTGTGTGTAGGTGTAAAGAAAATAATCCACCCAAGGGATGATCCAACCCCATTACCTGGCGGGAGAGAATGTAGGACTCTGTCCTGGACTCAAACTGGACACCCCTCGCGGAGATGTCAGACCGCTGCGTGGTGAAGTCTCAGCATGTGGGCACCCTCGGTGTCAGCTGGAGTGCCTCCTCTGCTAATCCCCTGGGATGCTTAATATTTATAATAAAAAGCATCCTTGCGATGTGCGTGTAGATCACCAATGTTATGGATATATAGATAGCCCTGTTGCCCTGTGGATGAAGATAGAATGACATTTGATGGAGGCTGTGACATCGGGATCACCTCTGGACCCGGTCCCTCCTAAATTTCTCCAATTAGGGAAAAAGATAATTGCCCCTGTTCTCACCTCACTTATGAACCTGTCCTTTAGCACAGGACTGGTTCCTAGTAGATGGAAACATGCCATGGTGGTCCCTCTGCTGAAAAACCCTCACTGGACCCCGCCATCCCTGAAAATTTAAGACCCATATCTCTACTTCCTTATGTGGCAAAAATTGCAGAGAAACATCTGAATAGCCATCTGTCGAGGTTTATAGAAGAGAGGCAGGCTCTTCATGACACCCAGGCCGGTTTTAGGCCAATGCATGGCACGGAGTCCGCTCTTCTCCTAGCAGCTGAAGTGTTGAGGACTGCAGCTGATGAAGGCAGAACAACTGCTCTGGTTTTGCTGGACTTAAGTGCCGCGTTTGACACGGTGTCTCACGGCCTCCTGCTGGAGAGGCTAGGGGAGGTCGGGGTCGGAGGTGTCACGTGGATGTGGCTGAAGAACATTTTGGAGAACAGAACCTTTCAGGTTCTGCAACATCCATTCAAGTCCAGAGTTTGTCCTTTAAACCAGGGGGTGCCGCAGGGATCTGCTCTGAGCCCCACCCTGTTCAATATATATATGCGCCCGCTGGCAGATATTGTGATGAGACATGGAATTAAGCTGGTATCTTACGCTGACGACACTCAGCTAGTTGTGACCCTAGAACAACAAGAATCAGGAAGGGCTGCTGATTTTAAAATATGTCTGAGGGAGCTTATGGACTGGATGAGACTGAGTTGCCTCCAGTTAAATGCAGGGAAGACAGAGGTGTTGGTCGTGGGAAAACAGCCCTCTTTCTGGTCACAGCACTGGTGGCCTGAGGAACTGGGACCTTGCCCGGTGCCGAAAGCCAAGGTGAAAAATTTAGGGGTGTGGTTTGACGAAGCACTCTCCTTTTCTCAGCAAATCTCTGCTGTGGCCGGAACCTGCTTTGGCATTATGAAAATGCTGCGGAAGATTCTGGACCTTCTCCCCCTGGATGCTAAAAGAACTATTGTACAGGCTTTGGTCACGTCTCGCCTTGATTATTGCAATGTTCTGTATCTAGGGGTGACTGCAAAAAATCTGAACATCTTGCAGAAGGTCCAAAATGCCGCAGCTTGGCTTATCCTGAATATTCCCAGGAGGGCCCCGGTAGGAGAAGCTCTAAAAAAACTACACTGGCTCCCAATACAGGCTAGAGTTACATTTAAGGCTCTCTGCATCAGCCATAGGATCCTTAGGAAAAGGGGGCCGCGCTTTCTGACCCCCCTTCTGGCGGTCTACCAACCTTCTCGGAATTTGAGATCTCTTGGCAGTATGAGAATGACTGTGCCTAAGGTGCGGAGGGCCAGGGTTGGTGGAAAATCTTTTGGTTTCTGGCAGCTAAGGCCTGGAATAAGCTTCCTGTGGATTTGAGGATATCTGAGTCAGAACCTTCCGTGACTCAGGGGGCGGTCTTCAATAACTCTGCTGTCTTCCTTGCTGAGAGGTTATGTAGGTAGTCGATTAGTGTGGCAGGGTCATGGGGCTCTCAGTTGTCCTAGCGCGGGGAAACTCCGTTGGGAGTAACCATTGCGCTTTACAAACTTGCTAATAATAATAATAATAATTTGTACCTCGTGCGTAGAGGCCTTGTACTTGGTGTTCGAGGCATCGTGATAATGTTATGCGAAGCCTGATGTGTAAACAGACGTAGTTTCAGAGAAACAAATCCAACATTGTCACACAAGCGAATATGTACAAAAGGTCACAGCAGTAAGGTTATTGTGCAAAAAAGAGGACAACGTAAGAAAATGTGCAGCTCCGCTACATGGGCCTAACCCTGGCACATAACACCCACTCCTTATACTAAGGGTCGATAAATAAAAAGCTATCTAAAAAGCCAGCAGGCCATAATGAAATTCAGGTTAAAATGTTCTAAAACCACTTATAAATCATCTAAAAGCCGGTTTCCATTTTAAAATATTCATAAAAGCCATTAAAAGTCATTATACTGTTTGAAATCCCAAGCATTCAGAAAGCCATGGTGCCTAGAAAAAGCAAAGCAAAAAGAAAACTGTTTTGATTCGTTATGTTTAAAAAATAGGCCAAATAGTTCCCACCAAACAGAAAAGCCAATTGTTTAAGTGTTCCGAGTGGTAGACGCAACATTGCTGTCATTAGAAACCGTAAACGGCGTTCCCAGAGGCGCACCTCGAAGCAGGTTTATGGAGTAAATGTGTGTGAGAAGTTGGCCTGGTATATGCTGTCCAATAATTAAAGTGGGCACCCTGCACCAGTCCAAACAACCCTTATGGTGATTTAAGAGGTCAAAGATAACCTTAGAAAGCTATCCAAGTGGTAGCTGTGGAGAGCAGCCTTCAGGCTTAGCCTTGAAGGAATGTTAAGCAGCCTGTTTTACCAGAATGCAATCTTATTGTATTGGTTAAATGAAAGGAGAACCACACAGTAGTTATAAGAATATATATTTATTATTATAACATCTTAAATACCTCACAGTATCTGCTACACGCTGATAAACACAAAGCACACAATACTATAGCACAGAAACAATCGTAAGTAGCACTAATACACAGTGGGCTCCCGGGGGAGACCAAACCATATACTAAAATAGTGGTATAAGATCCACGACTCAAGTCAAGACAATGGGGCCGATTCCGATCTCGGCCGGTAGGGCTCCGAATCGGACTCGGCATTACCGGATCCGATTCGGAGCCCTGTTTCCCGACCGAGTCGGACGTGCGTCCGAGCGAGCGAGTACGATGCGAACGTACGCGAAATCGCCGACCGACTCGTTCGCGGGACCCAACCGCTCCGACCGACTCGCACGGACACGACTCGCACCGCGCAATGGAGACGTTCCCCGGCTGGGTAAGTACGATGCGCGCCGCGAGCAGTCCGACCGACTCGCGCCGTCCGGCTCGAAAGAGCAGTCAGAGCCGCACCTTGGGGGTCCGTGTCGGACCCCCCTGTATGCCTAGCCGCGCGAGTCGCACACAGGGGGGACCCATGGGTCCCCCCTACCTGTGCATGTACGGCGCGACCCGCTTCGACACGTACCCGCTGTAGGGGGCGCCCTTGTTCGCCTCGCACCCATTTAGTCAATGGGAGCCCGCGTACGCGTTGTACGACTGGCTCCCATTGACTTCAATGGGAGTCCGACCGAATCGACCGATAGCATGCGAACGCATCGTACTCGTCCGGTCGGACTGCTAGGGTCCGATTCGGTCGGGAAATCTCTCCGGGTCTGGCTCGGTCGGAGAGATTTCCGGCCTGAATCGGAATTGGCCCCAATGTCTAGAGTGTGTAGAATTGCTCGGATCCCACGGAACCACCCAAGGTGAGTAAGTAGGGACCCCATGGAGGGCGGGTGCAGTGTGAGAACACAACAGCGTGCTACGTACAATTCAATGGGAGAGGCGTGTTTGCAGTTTTAAAGTTAAAGGACCCTTCCCAGTGGATTACGAGGAAACCCTTTGGATCATAGAAGGTTGGAGAGCCACCCCACCCGTGGATACCGAAGTACCAGAGTTACCTATCCCAGGGAAGCCGGGTGCATAGGTCGGAAGTGGCTTTGGAAACCGCCGTCGTTCTCAATGGGAGTCTGGAAGAGGTGTGGTGCAGCGGCCAGGGCAGCTGACTTTGGAGCACAGGGCTCACGGTTCGATCCCAGGCTCTGGCGGCAGCTCAGCTCAGCACCTTGTGACTCTGGGCAATGGCTCACTTAATTTCCATGATGGCCCCCAGCGCCTTGAGACCTGTAAGGTTGAGTAGTTCGCGCTTTACAAATACGGATTTACATTTATTTATTTATTTTCAAAGAAATGCCACTGCTGGAAAGAAGAAAAGTGTCCGGTGGAATCCGCAGGTGGATTCTTGATGGAAGGAACCTGAAAGCAGAGGGGAGAGAGTCTGGGTCACTCAGGAGTGACCAGGGGCTCGGTAGACGAATGCCCACCGATGTCGGGTGCTTCAGGTGTGAAGAAGGAGAACTTGACTCTACAGCTGCAGGGACCAGGAGCCGGATACGAGCTGTCCCACAAAGGATGTTGAGTGCTGAGGGGTCGGTGTCCGGCGGGAGTACCAACAAGCCTTGGCAGCGGCAACCCATGAAGAAGGTCAAAGAAGGTTACGGTCTGGTCCAGCAAGTACCAGAAGACTCACCACAGCAAGGAGAGTCAGGGCAGGCCTGGAGCAACCAGGGGAGCCCAAGAAAATCAGGATTGTCCCTCAAGTGGACTCACAGGCCGAAGGCACAGGAGTCGCAAGGGGACCTCTAGCAGTTTCACAAAGTCACAGCTTGCAGGGCACAGAGTGTGAGGAGGCTGGAGTCCTTTGTACAAAATGTACACAGAGTTTGGAGCTATCAACAGCCCAATGCACAAAGTTGGGGAAGACCAACAAGCATATGCAATTGCAAAACTACACGGTGCACAGGGGTTCAGGTTATGCGGTCCCCACAAGGGATACTGGCCTCAAACATGGTGAGAGGGCAGCTCAATCTCAAGGAACCTAGGAACCCACGTCCTGTGTTGCTGGAGCCTTCGGAGTCTGCAGGAGCTCAGGATCAGCAGACTGGTCAGTTGCGTTACGGTGCCTGCAAGCGCAGGGGAGTGACTCCTTCACCCCAATGGAGATACTTCAGTTGTCCTTGATGCTCCACAGGTCCTACACAGAGCCTGTATGGTGCACAGGCACAGACGATGCTTTGGACGGAGAGGGAGACGAAGTCGGGCCCAGTCGAAGTCCAGCAAAGTCCAGAGTGTCCAGACGGTCGAAGGTCAGTGGTTTCTTGTTCAGAATCTTGTCCACGTCAAATCTAGGGTCCTACAGCCAGGTAAGCCCTTTTGTACCCACGGAAGGCGGTTGGACAGATTCAGGGGACCCTCCCAGAGGAGGGCCAGGACAGGGGGGGTGGTTACACCCATGTTCTTTGTCCAGTTTCGCGCCAGAGCAGGAGCCAACGGCTCCCAGAACTGGTTTGAGTTAGACTATGTACAGGGACACCAAGTGTGCCCCTCATGCAGACTTTCAGGCACTTTGGCAGGGCCCCCACCCAGCTCCAATATACTAAATCCTGTCTGGGAGGTGGTCACACCTCCCTGTGACAGGATGTCTATTGTGCTGCCTTCCTCTGCTCGAGCTTGGCTCAGCAGCAGGAGGGCAGAAATGTGTCTGGTCGGCAGCATCCATTTTGCACTGTCCAGGTCGAGAAGGCTGGTACCGGGAAGACCAGGCACCCATGAAGCTTGCTTCTGAGGGGTGGAATCATACCTCCCACACCAGTTACTGGTGTGGAGGTATGATTCCAAGGTGTTTGATACCAAACACGACATGTTTTGTTTCAGTCGTTTTCGAGATAGCATTTACCGCGAGGTTATAATGCACCTCTACCTATATGTCTGTCTGTGTCACAGACAACCCAGGAGAATGGTCTCCGAAGGCTGCAGAGGGGCTCTGCTCATGCAGGGGCACCCTCTCACGTAAAACACAGCACCCTGCCTTCAGGATTGTCAAGGCCTGCTATAGGGGTGACTTATAGGTTTTACGTGTAATGGCCTATAGATATAGTAAACCTATATCTATCGTAAGTGGTGTAAGCACCATCTTACACAGGCTGCAATGGCAGGCCTGTAGTTCCATTTTGCATGGCCTCTCATGGGTGGCATAATACATGCTTCAGCCCATGGGAGGCCTCTGGGGTACCTATGCCCTGGGTACATGGGTACCATATAGTAGGGACTGATAAGGGTACCCCAGTATCCAATCTGGAGTGTACCTAAGTACATGTCATAACATTTTAGGGAGAAAGCAGATAGACTGGGGTCCTGATTAGCAGGATCCCAGCCAGACTAGTCAAAAACAGTGTAACATCCAGCAAAAAGTGGGGGTAACCATAAGAAGCAGATCCTACTTTCCTACAATGTGGTTCCCTCCAATTCCCACAGCAGCCACTGAGGCAGTGACTGCATCCTGTAAGCGTATCGCAGAGCCGGTATCCAGTTCACTAGGAGCCAAAGCCTCCCAGGGTGGCTCAAAGAATGCATTCATCAGCAATGGAATACGCTGGGGACAACAATACCCATGGGCCTTTAAGGGGTGCATCAGTACTTCAATGTCCAATGGCGCAACCGATTGTGATCCGAGACATAAATCCAATAAGCATTCATGGCTGCAAAGCAGGTAGCGGAATACAGGTTGTACGCAGTGAAGCCAAACAGGCCTGAAAGATAAGAGCCAGTGCTCATTCACTTCTTGAAGCCAAGGTGTGCCGAAGCAGTGTATCATGCGCTCACGGCATTGCAGCACAGCCAGTGCTGTCTCGATTCTGGGTTGAAATGGGACGTCCATTGCAGAGTAGAAAAATTAAAATCAGAATTCCCGCACAAGTAGCAGGAAAAGCAGGAGACCTCCAAAAACGCTTCCCAACACGGAGTGTATGAAAGATGGTTTAACTCCAAAAATCATCTGAAAGGTGCTAACCAGTCCAGAGCCAATACATTAAAAAAGTGTGCTATTCCCTTCGTATCAGACGTATTAAAGATACGGTGGACCAGCTCCCCAACATGCCTGCTTTAAAGTGGCATTATGTTTTGGTGTCAAACCCTGTCTACTATTGCTAGCAGATAGGATTTTGCATTACAAAGAATGGCTGGTAGCATGGGAATACCCATGTATCACCCATGTAATTCCTCTCTGATGCAGAGTAACTCAAAGCAGTGCAACGTTACATATAGGCATTTTTCCAGCTCAAAACAAGTTTTGCACTGGAAAGTAAATTTAAAAAAACATTTTGTGCTGGTTTAAACACAATACAAAATATTTGTAAATCTGGGCCTTCATGTTCTGCACTGATTGCCTGGGATCACCTTGTTAGAATTTCATTCGGGAGTATCTGGCCATAGTACCACTCCGAGACTTCTCCAAGACTCTTGGCACGACAGATTACAATGTATCATATATGATCTTTATTCGGTTTCAGATATTAAAAACATAAAAGCACAAAATACAAACAATAAAAAACAATCCTTTCAGCGGCATACCAGAATACAAGTACTTAAATAAGCAAACACACAAATGCGAAGCCACAGGTGAGTTACATACAGTACCACAATATAAAAAAAATGAATCATGGGCATAATATATCACCACTCTTGAAATTCAAGGGGGTCAGACCTGAAAGCCAGACATTACAAAGTGCATAGTGCCGGGAAGGGTGGGTGTAACCCAGCCTGATTAATTGCAGGTGGACCTGAGCCTAATAGCTGACTTAAAGAAATTAAGTACATAGAAAACAGTGCTGCTCATAAGCATTTGTAAAAACAAATAAAAGCAGGTCGCACTTGCCTAAAATTTGCTTTTTTCAGAACCAGGATTAAAAAAGAGTTCCTAGGGGTATCATAAAAACTGCAAAACATCATAAAATGTACCATATCCTGTGGGGATTTTCCGTCACAACCACAGGACCGAAGTATTTGACCCTTGCTTTTGCCCCCTAGGATGGGCTAAAAGGAGATGAAAAAGGTCAAACCTGAACCTAGTCAGTAAAAATCTATCATATGAATTTATAAAGCCCAGTAGATACGGCTCCTCCAGCTGGGTGGTTCTTAACATGATAAAACGACGAACACTGGGCTTCAGGAGCTCCTTCCTTCCCTGGCCACCATCTGCTGCTCAAAGAAGGCCGCCTTGATGGTGTTTAAATCCATCTTGTTGACCCGGTCCGGGTTAGTAAAGAGGTCTCCTCTCCCCATACTCGTTAGACTTCCTTCAATGTATTTAAACCACAGTACGCAAAAGGTATGGTCTAGGGCCAAACAGTCTTTTAAAATCACCTTATTAAGCATGATCCCCTTAACTGCCCAAATGTTTAACCATAGGGCCACTGTGCGAAATGCTATTAAATCAGAGATATAGGTCATGCCAAGCTCCTCGTGTACCGTGAAGGAGGGAGTACTGTGGGGGACAGATAAAAGTCGTCTCATGAACTTGTTTTCCACCGTTTGGAGATCATCTAAATTGATATACCCCCAGTTTTCGCTGCCATAAAGTGTCTTGGAAATACATTTGGCCCTATAAATCTTTAGTAGGGCCCCTACCGGTCTCTTCCCTAATCTAGAGGCAAAATTTAATATGGCTGCTGTATCCCATGCCAGGTCATTTTTCTTACGAATGAGTTGGGGCCCCCATTTCAACTTAGCATCTATCAAAACCCCCAGATAGGAGAAGACACTTGACTTAGGGATCGGTGACGGCCCTACCTTAAAGGTGTAAGGTCTGCTACTATGGGCCCCCACTTGCATAATGTAGGACTTAGAATTGTTAACCTTCAAGTCTAATTCCCCCATAAAGTGAACAAAAGCGTTTAAAAGGGTTTGCAGGCCCCATTCGGTCCTGGCCATTAAAAGAGCGTCGTCTGCGCACAATAAAACTGTGAGTCCTCGCTGTCCCACCTGGGGAAAATTTAGATTTTTCACAGCCTGATGGGTAGAAAATCTGGATTTTATTAAAGACACGGAGGCCAAGATTATGCAAATCTCCTTTATTGCCCAGCTTACAGCAGCAACAATTGAAGAGAATATGGAACTTCAAGAACATTTTAACACAGTATAAAGTCCAATAACGCGCAGCCATCTTCCTTATTTTCCAGGAGCTGCGAACAAGGTAACTTCAAGTAAATAAATCTTAAACTTCAATGAAGAAAGGTTGAATTATTCTGTCAAGCCAGCCCGGAAGAGGTATCTTAGTCTGCAAGAGAAAATGCAAGAGGTCAAACAAATATAACCCTAAGGGTGGGTTACAGCAACATGTGGAGGGATAATCTTAGCCTCCGTGTCTTTAATAAAATCCATGTTTTCTACCCATCAGGCTGTGAAAAATCAAAATTTTATGGCATGACACGGAGGTTAACATTATGCAAGTTCAAAGTGTATTAAGTACATTGTCAATCACGTTTGTGATTGGTCTGAAATATTAGTTTTTAAACATAGTTTCATTCGACCAGTCTGCGGCTATAAGAATATCTTGGAGTCCTCCACCTAAAACAAAAGCTTTGGAGGCTGAAGCACCCCTAAGAGAGTGTGGTCTGAAGATAGAAACATCCACGCCACTTTCACTCATAACTTCTTTCACCCATCTCGCTAGTGTGGGAGAGGAAACTGCTTTATGTGGCCATCTGTGAGAAATCAATAGTTGAGTCGTATCTCTTCTTAAACATTCAGTTCTCTTTTCATACTCCTTTAAGCATTTCACAACACACAATCTTACATTCAGTGGAAAGAAAGGATAGAAGATAGATGACGACATAGTTTTAGTTCTCTTCTTGAGATAGAAACATACTCCTTCAGGTTGATAGGCCCTGCTAGTGACATCTAACGCCTTTACATCTGATGTCTGTCTGAAGGACACCAGGCATAACAAAACAGTAAGTTTATAAGAAATACGTTTAAGAGACAGTTCTAAATTGTCGCCCCAAGAAGAAATAACTTGTAAGATGTTTCTAACGTCCCACAAAGCAGTGTATTTAGCCGTTGGTGGGTTCAGGACCCGCATACTTCTCATAATTTTCTTAGTCAATAAGTTTTGGCCCACTGAGACACCGTCAACCAAGGAGTGTCCTGCGGCTATGGCTGATCTATAAACGTTAACAGTCTGTAACTAAGGCCTGATGTGAATAACTCTGAAAGGAAGTTTACAACATGAACTAGATCAGTTGAAACTGTATCATAGTGTCGTTGAAGACACCAGTGAACCCATTTGTTCCATGCCACTCGATATGCTTTCCTAGTTCCGGGGGCCCAGGACTCAGATATGAGTCGGAAAGCATCTGGCGAAAGCCCTGGGATTTGCCATTGTCGCCTGAAATCCTCCAGGCCGTCAGAAGTAGTAGTCCCTGATCTATGAGCGGGTGTGACTCTCCTTCTGGGCCTAGGAGTATTTAGCTGAAAGATGGTATTAGGATGGGAAAATCTATGCTCATCTCCAGGATGACTGGGAACCAGGCCTGAGTCCTCCAAAGGGGAGTTATTACTACCAGACTCTCTCTGTATCGACGTGCATGTAAGAGGAGCCGAGGTAGCATGACAAATGGAGGGAAAGCATAGGGCTTCAAACCCTTCCAGTCCTGCAGGAAAGCGTCTACACCCCGCGCTTGAGGGTCCGTCCTCCAGCTGAAGAAGTTCTTCAACTGAGTGTTCACCCTGTCCGCAAAGAGGTCTGTCCCGAAGGGGCCCCATTTGTCCTGGATGGTCATGAATATACCTGTGTCTAGTTTCCAATTGCTGGAGTCCCTGAAATTCCTGGAGAACCAGTCCGCCACACCATTGCTTAGACCAGGAATGTGTTCTGCTACAACTGAGAGCCCTCTGTTCAAACAATAACCCTAGAAACCTTTAGCTATTTCCGTAAGGCCCTTGGAGTGGGGTCCCCCCATCTTGTTGATGTATCTCACTGCTGAAACATTGTCCATGCGCAGCATCACACAACATTTCATCGAGCTCTGAGTGAAACACCGAACTGCAAATGAACCTACTAGTAATTCTAAGCAGTTGATGTGCAGTTCCTTCTCTTGATCTGTCCAGCGACCCCCTGTTGATGAGTCGCCACATCTCGCACCCCATCCTTCTAAACTCGCATCTGACTCTATTATCATTCCTGGTGTCTCCCCAAAGATGGCTCTGCCATTCCACGCTTCCGCATTCCTCAGCCACCATAGGAGTTCTTTCCTTGAGTCTTGGTCTAGGGATGTCAATTGGGAATAGGACTGTGTCACTCTCAGTGTCTTGGCTTTGAGTCTCTGTAAAGCTCTGTAGTATAAGGGGCCTGGGAAAATTGCTTGTATCGTTGAAGATAGGAGTCCCAGGATCCTTGCCAGTAATCTCAAGGGGAATTCCTTTTTTGACAGAATCTTTCTGAGTTCCTTGCGGAGCTTCTTCAACTTCTCCCCTGGAATTTTCAACTCTGCTGTTACGGTATTTACCATAAAACCCAGGAACTGCTTCTCCTGGCTTGGTATTGTACAAGATTTCTTTATGTTTATTATAAAACCCAGATGTTCTAGTAAACGAATCGTGAGTTCCGTGTGACGTGATACTACCATACCAGCTTTGACTGTGCCATTAGAAGGATATCGTCTAGATATATTATGAGTCTCACACCTCTTTCCCTTAGCCAAGCTGCCACCGGACACAGCACCTTGGTGAAGCACCAAGGGGCCGATGACAGTCCAAAGGGGAGGGTACAGAATTCCCAAAGTTTTCCTTCCCAGGTAAACTGGAGATATTGTCGGTGTGGGGGCCAAATCGGAATGGTGAGGTAAGCATCTTTTAGGTCTGGTCTTGTAAGCCAGTCCCCTTTTCTTAGAACGTCCCTTCAGGAGGTGGATACCGTCCATTTTGAAGTGGTGGTATGGTACCCATTCGTTTAGGTTCTTTAGATTTATAACCGGTCTCTGCCCCTTGTCTTTCTTCTCTACGAGGAAGATGTTGCTGATGAAACCCAGTTCTAAGCTCTCTTTTATTGCCTCTTTGGCTATTAATTCCTCTACCTCCCGGGAAACTAATTTCTTGTCTTCCTTTGAAAAGCACATCTCCCGGGGTCTCTTTAGTTGAGTGGGGGTATCTATGAATTCTATCTTGTACCCATTGACTGTACTTAGGACGCAAGGGTCATGTGTCACCAGGTTCCAATTCCAGATAAAAGGGCTAATCTCCCTTCCACCTTTGTAGGGGTATCTGACGGGTCTTTCAAGATTCTTACCTGTGGAGAAACCTTTCTGTCTTCGGTCGCTCCTAAAGGTTCTTTTGCGGCCTCGCTGACTTTGCGGGAAAAAGGATTGGTGGGTGGAGAAGCTTGGTTGCGAAAATCTGGAACCGCCGCCCAGGAAGGGTCTTGATGTGGTTTGCCCACGGCCAGGGAATCGGCCCGCATTCTCCCAGCCCTGCCAAAAACCCTATCCTGGAACACCTTTTGATGTCCCTTAGTGATTTGTGGATGGAGCTAAATGCACTGACATATTTAGCCATTTCCCTTATGAAATCTTCTCCAAAAAGGAGTCCTTGGGAACTAGGTCCTCCATCTTTACTCGCTAGTTCCGTGAGTTTGGGATCTATCTTAAGTAGCACACCCTTTCTTCGCTCAGTGGAAATAGCAGTGTTAGCGTTGCCTAGAAGGCAGATGGTCCGCTGGACCCATTGGCGAAGCTCTTTGGGGTCAATTTGTGATTCACCACTATAGGCATTCTCTGCCAGTTCAAATATTTTAGTTAAAGGGCCTATGATGTCCAGAAGGCGGTCTTGGCAGGATTTAAGACTTTTATCAATTCCCTTCCTAGGGTCTGTGAGCCTTTAGCTATGAATGCTACCACCTTTGGGTCCAGCACAGGGGTCATGGCTACCTTGTCAGGGAGGGATGGGAGTGGGCATTCGAAATGTAGTCTGGACCTAACCTCCTTAGGGATCTCTCTTAGCCAGAAGGAAAGGTAGTCCGCCACGTGGGGTGAGGGTGCCCATTCCGGAGATAAGGGGTGTTTGATTAATAGGGGGTCAAACATATTTTCCCCAAAAAGATCGACAATGCCCATCTTAGATCCCAAGGCCTCAGCTGCCTCATCAGAGCTTCCCAATCTTTTGCCCTCCATCTCCTCAGCATCGGTATCAAAGCCGGAGGAGTATGAAAGGTCAATCTCCGCTTCAAGTGCCTCATCGCTATCGATGGGAATAGGGAGCTCAGGGCCTATTTCTTGCCCATTTGTGATGCCCGAGGCATCGTTTTTGTCACCGCCTAGTAAGCGTGAAGAGGCCGCTTGCATTCTTTTTGACTTTTTTGCCGCTTTCTGAAGGGGCGCGGCCGCGGACCTTTTCCTTGGGGCCTTGTTTGCCCCATCTGACCCCTCACCGTGGTGAGAGCTTTTAGTAGGCCATGCCTTAGATAGTTTCTCTAATTTTTTATTTATAGTATCATCAATGGACCCAATTACCTTATCTAAGGCTCTAATAACTAATAATTCCAACTTCCCTTCTAGATTCAACTCAGGGGTTGTCACTGACATGGTTAGGCAGTACCTTAAGCAGAAGGTTATTTATTTCCAAGAGGATACTAGTATTATAATTCCTTTTTTTTTTTTTTTTTAAATAGTAGCCTGTAGAAGCTTATATTTAGTTGAGATTGATAACGTCGAGGAAACTGTGAGATGAGAGGTCAACAGCTGATCGATAGATCGTGAGGGAGCTGCCAACTGTAACTGTCACCGTTGCCTAGCAACGGTGACCAGCACTTTTAAAAGAAAGGGGTCTCTAGTTTGCTTTATTCCCTACTCATTAGTGCTCTTTTTCGTATAAAAGTAACATGGAGTCACGCACGTAATATCGGCGTGTGCGACTCCTCTAAGGTACTTTCCTCAAATACTTGCAGCTTGGATCGGAGGTTTATTTAATTTGTCCGAGAGAGAGTAGGCGCGGTAGTGGCGAGTGACGCGTAGTCATCTCGCGAAGCGCTGAAGAGTTTCCCTGAGGTCCGACGGCTGATATAGTGTCAGCTGCATCGGGGCCTGGTATGGGAGAGCTGCCATCGGTTGTAGGAGCCGATCGGTTGAGGCTCCTAGCAACGCGTGCGAGTTCAAGCGACGCAGAGCAGGTATGATTGAAGAAACAGGCTTAATAAAGATGCCATGAGTTCCTCTGGAGGGTGGGGGGGTCGGGGGCTGCTGGGGGCTGCCGGGGTAAAGTGGACCAAGGTCCCAGGGGAAAGCGGGGCAACAGATAGCAAACAAAGAAATAACCAATCAAAATTAATCCCGCACAGTACAGGTGAACCTAGGATGACATGGAAGGGTCAATAGGACCCAAGACATGATATATAATGCTAAACATCATACAAATAATAATAAGGTACATAAGAAGCACGAAGTAAATGAGGGGTAATTATCTTGTGAGCAGCAGCAACAAAGAAGGAAGATGGCTGCGCGTTATTGGACTTTATACTATGTTAGAATGTTCTTGAAGTTTCATATTCTCTTCAATTGTTGTTGCTGTGAGCTGGGCAATAAAGGAGATTTGCATAATGTTAGCCTCCGTGTCATGCCATAAAATCCACCTTAGTCTCCAGTAATTCTTCTCCAAATTATTGATATAGATGTTAAATAAAAAAAGGGCCAAGATACAACCCTGGCGGACCCCACTTTGTATAGGGAAGGAGCGTGAAACCTTCTGATCACCTGAAAAGCATACAGTCGCATTAGTGTGTAGAACTTGGAAGAAGAAAACTATGTCTCTATTCACCCCAATAGATAACAGAATCTGCCAGAGCTTGGTTCTGTTCACGCAATCAAATGCGGAAGAGAGGTTCATAAAGGCCAAGAAAATTGTACACGGGCACGCAACTGTATATTTATTTGTTAGCATGAAGAGATTCAGGCATTGGTCTAACGTTTAGTGACCAAGGCAGAAACCATATTGTACGTCCGACAAGATGTTATTTTCACTAGCCCATGTAGACAGCCTGTCTAGCAGGATCCTTCCAACAACTTTGACCACTGAATCCAATAGGGAAATCGGCCAATACCAGTGTGTGCTATCTCTGTTCCCCTTTTTAAAAACTGGCACAATAATGGAGGTGGCCCATGAGACCTGGGGACCGGACCTAACAGCCACATTTATAACAGGGGTAAGAACTGAAACCCATAAATCTAGATAGGACATATAGAGGTCGTGGGGGATTCCATCCGGGCCAGGGGCCTTGTTGCGGGTCATACCACATATTCCCCACCTCACTTTGCCCTCCGAAACAAACAGAGCTGATTTTCCATTACCTATCCCCGGTAGGGTGCCCTGGATAGTAGAACCCCCAAACATACCCTCGAAGTGGCTGACCCAGTCATTCCCTGTAATGTGGGCGTCCAAAGCATTGGCTGTTTCCCCTCCAGTAATGGACTATTGACAATACTTCAAAACTTAGTGCTGCTGTTAGTGGTGTTAGCTTCCATGAGCTTGCTCCAGGCATCCTCCTTCAAGGCATCCTTGCGGGTATGCAGGGCCACTTTATACTGCTTTCTCTATGTTCTAATTAAAGCATTATTTCTAGGAGTGACATGCAGTGCATTTTTAAGTGTCTTGGCCGCTAAAGAACGACCTGAGTCAAATCACCTTGGTCCCCTGTCGTGTTGGCTTTTAGACCATGGGACCGATAATTGGTCAGCGATAACCTGACAGATGGATTCAAAAGCTTTAACGACTTTCTCGTCTGACTGAGACTAGGCAGTCAGGCAAATCTGAATCTCATCCAGGCAAGTAGCTTGAAGAGACGCAAAAAAGGAGTCAGGAATGATTTGTGTCCATTTCAGCCTTCTTCCCCCATCAGTTGTCCGCAGTGCGACACCACCCCCACTCCCCTTCTTCATGCTCAAAACAGGCAATCTGGCTTTAAGGCATAGCGGGTTGTGGTCGCTAAAAATTCTTGCTTTAATACTAAAATCAGGTTTCAGATGTATCTATTGTGTGTTGGTGGTGGGGGTCAAAGTCTCTCAGAATCCATAAAAAGTTGGGCCTTCAGAGTGTCATCATCAAATTCTTTGAGAACCTCAATGGTTAATGTGAATTCTACTTTTTCCTGGGCGTTGATGAGATTGTGTCTCATTCTGTGCACCTGTCTGTGAATTAATACATAAATGGCCAAATATCCAGGCCTTCTGTCTCTCCCTTTTGTTTACAGCAAATGTTCAGGGCAGCATTTCACCCTGGTAAGAGCTCTCATCCTACGTTTTCAAACATATGTTATGCTAACAGCATTTATATGGAGCTTTGCTGTCACTGTCCTGTAGAACTTCATGGGTTTCTCCAGCTGATGGTTTTCTCTGTAGGTAACTGCAGCCCATTCTCTGTGAACGAAGGCCTTAATCACCTGCATGAGACTGAGCAAAATTTTGGTCCATGGGCTCAGGTTTACAGAAATCAAATCTTCTTTGAGCAGGTTATTGAATACAGTCACGACAATACCCAAGATGATGGCTGTTATAGTATGGGCTGTTGCGGAGTTAATGTAATCTCACTGGAATGGGTAGATAGGGGGTGTTGAAGTTATGGGTTTATTCACAAAATCTAAACAAGCAATCATAGACTTTGAACTCTGTTAGATAGTGTTGGAAAGTGGGTTATTAGTAGTGGCAAATATGCATCTGCCACTGGCAATAAGGCCACTAACACAGTCTAGGGCTCAGAATAGGTCTCAGAAGATTATTCCCATGCTCAGCCTATGGTAGCTTGGCTGTGAGCAGGCAGGCTTAACTTCAGAGACAGGTATGTAAAGCATTTAAAAACACTAATTCAGTAAATAATTAAGACACAACACACAATAAAAATCCAACCCCAATTTATAAAAATGGGAAATATTTGTATCTTTAAAATGACACCAAAACGAAAAATATCCACTGTAGGGAACCAGAGATATGAATTTTTAAAGATTAAACACTTTCTAGAACTTAGAAACCAATAGTGCCACTTCTGGTCATTTGGTCGCCTCTGACTGGGACAAAGTCAAAGTTTGAGGCTGACCTCGATGGAGCCCTGGTCGGATACACTAAGGCCGGAGGCCCTGGTCAAGATTTTAACTTCACACTTGGAAACGTTTCTGGAGGATTTCTCACCAGACGTTGTGCAGCCTCCTCCAGCAGGCCGAATTCGGTGAGGGTTCACCGGATTGCCTTTCACTGAGAGTCTGGTCACCCTCTGGAGGCTTTTTACAAAACTTCGTCAAACTTTCCCAAACTTCTGGAACTTCTTCCTGAAGTTCCTCTTGAGGGTCAAAAGTGTCCAAAACACAATCCAATGGTCTGGAATCTCCAAGATGGTCCTTGAAAGGGTGGAACCACAATGCACCTGGACTGTCGTGTAGTTCCTAATAATAAATAGGATCTGCGCGTTTAGACAACATAAACTAAGGGATTGGTGTCCAGACTGATTCCAGACACCCCCAAAGGATATGTTAGCCTGTAGACCAGCTAGCTCACAGTGTCACTATAAGCCCCCTAACCTTATCAAGGAGCGAATAGTTTCTGGCAACTATCGAACATGACAACCCTTGATCCTTCAGGGATCGTGGAGTACTTTTCGTTCAGTCACTTGTGCTCACTTCTTCTCAGAGAGATATACAGAATAAACGATGGGGATGTTTTCAATGAACATTTATTGAACCAGCGTCACTCTAGTATAAAATACATGTGCTGCGACAACCATTAGACAGAAACAGATATATACGATTGCAAGCACCAGCAGAGTAAAGGAAAGGTAGAATTCTACCATAGTGCTAAAACAGTGAATATATGCAGGCATATAGATACATAGCAATAATCAAGCGCACTCCTAAGATGGGAACCCTAGCTAAGTGTACCTAAGTGTACCTAGCACGTATGTAGGTGGGAAGCCAAGAATCCCCCTAGGAAAGAGCCAACCCTATTACCTGGTGGGAAAGAATGAAGGACCCCGTCTTGGTCTCAAGTTGGACACCCTGCAAGGGATGTCAGACCACTGCGTGCTGCAGTTTCTGCATGCAGGGACTTCAACATCTTGTGTCAGCATGGAAGCTTCTCCTCTGGTTTGCCCAGCGAAGATGTGGTGCTTATATACCCAAAAGGTGCCCTCAGGGGTTCTGCCCAGATGTGTAATGGTGGTGTGGGCCTGTCGTCCAAGGATGACGATAGCGGTGACTTTTGTACAGAGATATTATACAGAAGATGGTAATCCTGCTGTGTGATTCTAAGAATCCTCATGCATAATAAATTAGGCTAGTTTTCAAAGAAAACCACACAACATTTATTCAGCACCTAACTAGGCAAAAGGTCAGCGCCAAAGCCGTTATGTAGAACAAGGTAGGACAAATGTAGGTAAAAGGTCGTGCAGCTACCTAGGCCTATGTTGGGGTACATTGGGGCACATAACAGGACAACACCCTTAAAAGCCCACTGGATAAACTCCAGGCAGGGGACACTTGGTGGAGTTGATGCAGGTTAACTCTGTCAAGATAATGCAGCAGGCACAGTCAGTCAGAATGCAGGGCCTGATGGTGCAAATCAAGTTTCCAGCTTGGCAAGCCTTCTTCTTCTCTCAGTTTCAAGCAGTAGAGCTGAAAGGCACTGCCCCTCTCAGATACTTATTCAGTGTTCTCTGGGGTCACACAGGAGGGCACTCCTGTCCAATGCGGTGCAGTGCAACACCCCCGACCATGATTATTTCCTCCAAAGTGTGGCGCAATGGTCTCCCAGAAAGCACTATTTCTCCAAAATTCAATATGGCTGAAGTCTCAGCAGAGAGGCAAGAGCTGGTTAAACCAACCTCCAGGATAGCTCATCTCCATAGACTCCCTCCCCCTGGCATCTGCACATTCCTTCCTTAAGCCTGCCATCTGGCTGGGTTCAGAAGGTAGGGGTTTAAATGAAACTGGTTTCTTCTGCCTGTCTCCTCCTTCTTTTGAAGGTCATGGTTTACGACCCCTCCCCCTTGCTCTGACATTCCTATGCAGCAGAACCCTCTCCTCCCAGAATGCCTCTTCACCCCAGGGCTACTTATCACCTCATCAAAGCAGCCTGGCTAATAGACTTAACTCTGACCAATCAGGGCAGAATACTGGAAGGCTGAATTTTGGCTTACAGACAAGAAAGTATTATAACCTCTTGTCTGTACATTTTAGGATAAATTCACCAATAGCATATTGTTGGATTTATCAATACCATTCTACTAAGTCCCTGAATGATATTTTCCTGTGCTTCGTGGCGGGAGTCATTAATTAATAACTTCTTGCCATGTTAACCTATGTGGCTGGGGATCTGCAATGGGGAAAATGAACTGGGTCATTTCTCCAACACCAGGGCTTATAAAGCATCTTTTATAAGGACCCTGCCTATATCTACAGGACACCCCTCACCCCTGGAACACCTAGGGGATACTTTAGGGGTTCTGAATATGTAAAGATATTGCAGATCCTCACTCCACAGTGCTCCTGGCACAAAAGTCGATTTTGAGAAGCACTTTACTACAATGAGGGAAGTGAAATGTGCAACTTCACTATCCACAGGGCATATAAAACCTATTCTATAAGGGACCTCCTTATATGTGCCTTTCCCCCACCACTGGGACACGTAGCGGAGGTCCTGTGGGTACCTAATATGTCAAAATATTGTAGTTTATTAATTTTTAAGTGCCCCAAACACCAAAGTCGATTTTGGGCCCAATGTACATGTTAGAAGAAGTCCTGCAACACAGGGCTGCTTTTAATACTGACCTCAGGCCTCAGCAGTGCGCTCATGCTAGTGCAGAAGGGGATGCTGGCCTCTAAACTGGCAGGCCCTATCATATACTAGGGAAGTAAAGGTAATTTTAATCCCCCTGCCCCATTATGTTCTAGGGCCTTATAGGAGAGGTCATACCAATCATAGGGGTACCCTAACCCATAGTGTACCGTAGTGTATGTAGGTGTTTTCACTGTATTCTAAGTGTGTTTTCAGCATAGCACTGGCCCTGGTTAGGCAGAGCCCAGGGACAGTCAGAGGCAGTTACCACCAGTACCAGTCAGAAAAAAATGGGAGTGCCCAGGGCACAAGGATGACTTTGCAACAGGTAGGTGTGCTGCATCTTCACAATTTTAGTTCCATGTCGTATGATGACCAGATGGAATTTTTAAATGGAATGCTTCCTTCTGAAAGTCACTAAATTAGCTACGAGTTGAGGTTATATTTCTATGAAAGCAAGCTCTCCAGGAGTGTATTCTTTCTTTCCTAGGGAGGATTAGAAGAGGTCAGTCAATCATCCACGAAAAGTTGCTTCAAGGTAATTTATTTCACTTGGACCTAAGGAATCATTTGCTGGCATTCACTCATATTTTAGGTGTGACCTAAAGACAGTTTTATCTGTTTCATCAGACTCGTGTTTTCCAATAGATTAATTAAATATACATACATGTAAACATACATAGAGAGGCTTTGGGACAGCTGCCTTAATCCATTGGTCTGTTACACTGTGTTTCACGTTTTGCTTCAACACTCTATAGCATACAACGTGGGGAAGTGGCTCAATCTACTTCAACTATTTTTCTCCTCACTGCAAGTGACAGCATTTCACCTGTGCACATATCAACACTAACCAACATAGTAATGCACTTCATTTTCAAGACTTGTGAGCCAGTTTCTCCTTTCATTTACTTTTTTAGGTTGAACTTTCAAGACCTGTCATATACTTTTTTGTGGACTTACAGCCCCCCCACTGCTTTTCATTTGTTTGTTTCAGTGTCTTTTAAAAATCCTTGCTTCCAAGTGGTTAATCTTTACTATTTTTCCCTCCTTTTCGTCATTTGTTCACTCCCACAGAGCAGTGCCCCAGTACTTGTATGCTTCCACTTGTCCCAATGTGGCATCTGGTTAGGGACTACTTTTCCTTTTCTCTAGCAGAATTTGACATGAGCGCTAGATGTTTTCAGGTGCTGCGTCCATTTCTGTAAACAGGGCTATAAATCATGTTCTTATCTCGTTACATTTGCTGTGCATTCAAAGACAAAGGTCAAATGTTAGAGGGTGTTTTCGGAGGGCACCTGTTTCTGCCCCCGCTGCCGCTTTCAAGCACGTGAGCTGCCCCTGCCGCCCTCTTAAGTGCTGTGCACACTGCTTGCAGGGACATGCAGTTCATCATTCTATTTCCGGTATCACACAGTAGTGCCTCAGCATTGGATGGAAGCTGAGGTGCAGGTTAACTGATTGGGAAAGAAAGAAAGTTCTGCATCGTTGGACAGTGTGCATATTCGAGGAGAGCTTACTAGAGAGGGGAAGAAGAAAGCGTTGCTCCATTTCATCGTTATTTTGGCTCGGAAAGCATTGCTCTGTTTCTTCGATATTTTGACTCAGGAACAGGGTAAAGAGGCAGAAAGTGAGATGGGTTTCATTTTTGCCAACTCTCCTCACACTTTGGGATTCTCTGCAAATGCAGCACTTTGTTTCTAAGGCGGGAGCCTGCCACTATTTATTATGCTGCACTAAAATCTAGTGCATTGTTTGGTAAAGGTGGTGGATGCAGGAGTCCGCCTCTCCTCTAAGCTTTAATTATTTTGACTTTCTTCTTGAAAAGGTGGGAATAGAGCCACCTGTGAGCTAGATTGCATGAATGTGCTTGGGGCTTTGTTGAAGACACTGCAACAAATGTGGGGGGTGGAGAGGGAGGTGTATGCTCACATCTCAACAACAACTGTGGAGCACACTCAGTTCAAGTTTGTTCTTTGTTATTTCAAAAGTGCGTGTGGAAACCTGTCCGATGTGGCTAATGTTTTCAAAATAAGCCAGAAATGAGATAGCAAAGGTGGAGGGACCAGATATTTAATATTTTTTCAAGTCATTTGAGATTTTGGAAAAAAGTTCCTTTTCAAAGCTGAAGACTATTGTGCACCACAAAGTTTACTGCCTCACTGAAATGTCTGCTACATTTTGTCCATACAGTTTAGCATGTGCACGTCAGGTCTAGCAGGAGTGTGTCCTTTCGATTTCACTAATCAAGTCTACTCAGTATTGAGTCCATCTTTTGTTTGATTTTTTATAGCTCGTCTTCGCTCTTCTGCAGTGAAGGGCCATAGATTTAAAGACTCATGTAGCCCTGCTATTATGAAACTGCTGTATCCTAGGCTTACAAACACTGAGGGGCATATGCACAAGCCCCTATCGCCACCACGACGTCACCTATAGTGACATTGTGGTGGCGATAGGGGCTGCGCCTTATGTATAAGGCAACGTTAAGACACTTAACGTGGCTTAATGCTGCCTTGTACATAAGGCCCCCTTTCACGCTATGGTTAGCGTGAAAGGGGTGGGCAGTGGGTGTTGCGGTGGGCGTTCCACCGCAACACCCATTCATTTTGACACTGCCCCCTATGTACAAGGGTGGCGTACATAGGAGGCAGTGCCAAAATTAAGACGAGGTAAAAACTGGTCTTAAGATGACGAAACGAGGAGAAATGCATTATTTCTCCTCGTTTTTGCTTTTTCCATATGTGCTGCCTTGTGCAGCACACATGGAAAAAGCAAAATGCCATTGTTTGTTTATGTACAGGAAGGTGTCCCTTCCTGTACATAAACAAACTTTTTTTTTAAATGCCATTTTGGCACTTTCATGTGTGCTGCATGAAGCAGCATGTATGAAAGTGACAGAATTGCATTTCTAGGATTGTTTATGTGCAGGAAGGGACACCTTCCTACAAATAAACAATCCTCCCCTGCAGGCAGACACCCTTGCACTCTGGTGCAAGGGTGCCTGCGTTGGCGCTAAGTTGCTAAACTTAGCACCATTGCAGGGGGAAACGCAAGGCTGCACCACATTCTTGTAAATATGGTGCAGCCTTGCGTTTTAGAAGTGGAGGAGAGAGGCGTTAAACCAGGAAGGCTAACGCCTCTCTCCTCCACTTCCTTGTACATATCCCCCTGAGTGAGTAACTTCAGTTTTGCCTACATTACAACACCATGATTGAATGAGTATTTGCAAAGTCAGAATGGAAAGCTCTATTGTTTGCAGGGATAATTAATTAACTTTGATTTGCTTTACATGCTTTAATTTAATTTTTTTTCATCAAGAATACTTTGCTGCTGTTTCGCAGTGTGATACTGTTGGAAAGTGGATTATTAGTAGGGGCAAATGTATATCTGCCACTGGCAATAAGGCCACTAACACAGTATAGGGCTAAGAATAGGTCTTAGAAAATTATTCCTATGCTCAACCCTTGGTAGCTTGGCTGCGAGCAGGCAGGCTTAACTTCAAAGACAGGTATGTAAAGCATTTAAAAATACCAAAACACCATTTCAGTAAATAATTAAGACACAACTCATAATAAAAATCAAACACCAATTTATAAAATTAGGAAATATTTTTATCTTTAAAATGACACCAAAACGGCAAAGCTCCAATGTAGGGAACAAGAGATATGAATTTTCAGATATTTAGCAATTTTCTAGCACATAGAAACCTGTAGCGCCTTATCGGGACATCTGGTCGCGATAGACCGGGTCAAAGTCATATTTTCAGGCCGACCGCGATGGAGCCCTGCTCGGCTACCACTCGCGGTAGGTCTCGGTTACAGTTTTTACCTTCGGACTTAGAAACTTTTCTGGAGTTTTTCTTACCGGGGTCTCTCGAAGCTCTCAGCAAGTCCGGATTCGGTGAGGGTACGCCGGATTGCCTTGCGATGAGATCCCGGTCAAACTTATGGAAGTCCGACCTCCCGAGCGTTCCAGCGGAGCAAACCAAAGATCCAGGCCGACACGCGGTTGAAGGCAGGCGGCTTGGTGTTCGCGGTTGCTCCCGGTCACCTTTTCTTCGTTCGGACTTAGAAACTTTTACGGAGCATTTTTTTGCGGGGTCCCTCGATGCTCTTCACCAGGCCGGCTTTGGTGAGGGTTCGCTGGCCTCGGATTTCTTCTACTCCTGGTCAAACTCCGGAACCTGGACGGCAGGTCGGTTCGCGGTTGAAGGCAGGCGGCTTGGCTGACCAAGTTGAGTCGGTCCCCTTATGGAGCTTTTTTTCAAAGTTAATCCAAAGTTCTCCAAAACTTCTGGAACTTCTTCCTGAAGTTCCCCAAAGGGTCCCGAAGTGTCTCAAACTCACTCCAAGGGTCTGGAAGCTCTAAGATGGTCCTTGAAAGTTGAGGACGTCAGTTCCCACAATCCACTTGGACAAAACCCTTACAAATCCACTGGTAGCTCTCCAGGTTGAGGATTCTTGGTAGTGATGTTCCAGGTGAGCTCTGTTAACCTGTAGCTTGCAGGGAGTCCACTCTTTAGTAATTTTACAGCAAAGTAATCCACAGGCTGTAGTTGCAGATGGTGCAGAAGGTGCAATCTTCAGAGTGCAGGCCTTTAGAAATGCACATCAAACTTCCAGCATGGCCATCTTGCTTTCTTAGTTTTCAAGCAGCAGATCTGAGGGGGTCTGCCCTTCTCAGATACTTATTCCAACTTCTCTGGGTCAAGCAGAAGGTCACTCTTGTCCAATGGGCTGCAGGGTTCCACCCAAAGGTCTGACCACTTCCTGCAGAGTGTGGCACTATTTTGTCCCAGAGTGCACCAATTCTTCCAAATTAATAATGGCTGATTTTCCAGCAGGGAGAGAAGAGCTGCTAAACACACCCCTTGGATGGCTAATCTCCATAGTATCTCCCCCTTGCCCCTGCTCATTCCTTCCTTAATCCTAGCATCTGGCTGGGGTTCAAGAGGGTAAGGTTGTAAATGACACTGGGGTCCTCCCCTTCCTTTGAAGTCCATTGTTTACGACTCCTCCCACTGCTCTGGCATTCCTGGACACTGCCCTCCCAGCAGAGCTGTTCAACCCCAGGGGCTCTTTATCACCTCTTCAAAGAAGCCTGGCTAATCCCCTTAACTCTGACCAATCAGGACAGACCACTGGAAGGCTGAATTTGGACTTACAAACAAGAAAGTCTTATAAATTCTTGTATGTACATTTTAGGAGGAATTCAACAATATCATATTGTTGAGTTTATTAATACCATTCTGGGAAGTCTTTGAATGGGACTTTTAGCCTTCTCCTATCAAGAGTTATTAGTTAATAACTTTCTCCCATGTAAACCTACCTGGCAGGGGGTTTGCAATGGAAAAAATGACTTGGGCCATTTTTCCAGCACCAGGGCTTATAAAAACATATTTTATGAGTACTCTGCCTATATCTACAGGACTCCCACCCCTGGTATACCTAGGGGAGACTTTAGGGGTTCTGAATATGCAGAAATATGGCAGATCCTCCCTCCACAGTGCTCCTACCACCAAAGTCGATTTTGGGCCGCACTTTATCACAATGTGCGGAGTGAAATGTGAAATTTCACTTTACCCAGGGCATATAAAACTCATTTTATAAGGGTCTACCTTATAGATATCTGACCCCCCACCCCTGGGACACCTAGGGGAGACCCTGGGGTACCTAATATGCCCAAACATTGTTGGTGAACCATTTTTAAGTGCTCCAAACACAAAAGTCGACTTTGGGCACAATTTACTTTTTAAAAGCAGTCCTGCAACACAGGGCTACTTTTAAACTGACCTCAGGCCCAGCAGTGCACACATGCAAGTGCAGAAAAGGGCTGCTGGCCTCTAAACTACCATGCCCTATTATATACTAGGGACTGAGAGGTAGTTTCAATCCCCCTGCCCTATTATGTACTAGGGCCCTATGGGGTAGGTCATGCCAATCACAGGGGTACCCCAACCCTTAGTGTACCCTAGTGTATGTAGGTGTTTCACTGTATTCTAAGTGTTTTTCAGCATAGCACTGGCCCTGGGCCTGGGTAGGCAGAGCCCAGGGTCAGTTACCACCAGTACCAGTCAGCAAAAAGTTGGGGGGTGCCCAGGGCACAGGATGACTTTGCAACAGATACTGCTGCTATTAAATATGTCACGTTAAAATGACAAAACCTGCAGTAGATTAAACAGTGTTCAAACTAGTAAGAATGTTTGGATGCGCATGGCTATGGTTGTGAAACTGCTGATTTTAAAGTGGGCTAGTAAAGCACACTCTTACTACAAACAGATTCCAGTGATTTTTTAAACAATTGCTCCTTTATAGCACACTTCGTTATCGAGAACTTCTGAAGTGTTAGACTTGAACAAAATCCAATCCTTGAGTAGTGTCATAACCAAACAAATTGTCCTCCATAGAGACACAGTATGCAATATCAGTCCTGCATTCACAGTTCCTTCACTGGGTGAATTCAATTATTTTGCTTTCACTTTAATCCTTACTTCCAGGTTTATTGCCTGAACTGACCAGAAGATAAATGGCACCTAAGCACAGTCTGACTAGGCTCTGGTGCACAGTATAATCACATATTAGAAGTGAAGTCCCTGTACACAAAATCCTTCAACGTATATTAAACACACTGGTTTCTTCCACACAGTAAGACCTGGGGTGTGGCGGGATACAAATAATGAGTGTTTGGGAAGAATTAAGGCAGATCAAAAGGGGTGGGAAATGCATGAGCTGAAACAAATGGAATGCAGGAGTACCAGCACAGAGGTGCTTCATTTCCACTTACTGTCTCATTAAGTAAGCAGTCTGTCTCTATCACACTATGGGCATCATTACGATGTAGGTCAGTCGGACCGCCGGCCGCTATTGTGGCAGTCAGGAGACAGCCAACAAGCATGCGGGCAGTCTGACTGCCGTATTGCGATGCGACCACTGGGCCGGCAGTTGGAAACATGCGGGGGCATGCTGTGCCCATGAGAAAGGGGCGCAGCACATGCCGACGCCGTGCATGCACCTCCTGCACGTCCATGCACCATGTGCCATTCACCATGTCGTGAATGGCACATGGTGCACGGAGCTGAGTGGGGGCACTACATGTGCCCCCATGGTCACTTTTCATTTCCCCAAGACAGACAGGGGCCCTGTTTAGGGTCCCCCATATCCCTTTTCCGACAACCTTTACATTGCGAGATTTCCATCATGAAAAGGCTGTCGGAAAGGTATATTGTAATCCCGACAGCGGTGCCTGCCTCGGCACCGCCACCATTCAGGGATGCTGCTCCAACCGCCGCCCTATCGGGATCTATGATCCTGGCGGGACCGGCGGTCTTGCATTCAACAGCTTAGCGTCCAACCGCCAGGATCAGAATACAGGGGTCAGACTGAAGGGCTGTCAGAAATCCAACCGCCACCAACAGCCTGTCAGCGGTCCGACCGTCACCATTGTAATCAGGCCCTATATATGTAGCATTAATGAGGTTCTCACATGTTCTACACAGTGAAAAGCATTATGAAGCATCTCCTACCTTTAAACCTAGTAGACCTAATGGCATTTCATTCCAAGGATCATACTCTTTTAACAAAAGGAAACATGACATCTGAGATTGTATATGAAGGTGATCTTACAATGTTTATTGTTATTAATCTTGTTTGCTGCCTTCAATGGTGTGGATGATTTTACAGTGACACAGCAGCAGAAGAGGCAAACTGTCATTCTCTGTGTAAAGAGCAAGTTACTGGCTGTGAACTATGGGATATAAATTGTGTTTGCAGCGGGCAATGAAGAGTACTTGTTCGGAAGTACTAGGAGTTCCCGCTAAAGCACAGAAGCTGCCAGTGAGACGAGCATGCTTTTTAGGTCACAGCTGCGCTGTCTGGTTTGCTAAAGACATCTTGAGGACATTCAAAAAAGTTGACTTAGGAATGCATTCTGCCCATTGCTTGCTATTGGCTTTGTGGATTGTAACTCACGTTTTTGTGCTTTCCATTTGCTGGCTTTATTTGTTTTAGGCTGTCTAGCTTGAGTTTGTACTTTCCCTTGCCCAAACCTTATTTACAGTATACTTCCCAGTGCTCCCTTTCTGTAAACAGGCCTGTAAATCTTGTTCTTATCTTGTCACCTTTGCTGTGCATTCAAAGACCGAGGTCAAATGTCAGGCGCTGTCTTCCGCGGTTGCTTGTTTATTTTTCTTTCTGACTTCAAAGTTAAAGGATTTGTGTGACAATCTTGCTGTATACTGGGGGTTGGAAAGAGTTTTTCTAGCACACGACAACATTTAAATGAACTGTGTAAATATTTTAGAATATATCGGAATTTGGAACACAAATGAAGCAAATATTTTTATATTTATGTAGTGTGTTGGAAAGAAATACTTTAATATGATCAAAACAAATTACATTAGGTGATGCAGTATCCACACATTTTCGTCTGTGCACTGTATAGTTTTATGTCTGTGTAAATGTAATGGTCATTTAAATTGAAAATGTGTTGTCTGTAATGGCAGTGTGCTACCATACCATGAATACTCCACTCTATGCCACTCCACTCTACTCTGCAGCACTCCACACCACTGCACTCTACTCTGCACCACTCCACGTTATACCATGCCACTCCACTCTATGCCACTACACTCTATGCCTCTCTACATTACCCTGTACCACTCTACTCTATGCCAATGCACTCTTTGCCATTCTACTCTACATCACTGCACTCTTCTCCTCTGCACTCTACACCACCCAATTCTTGGCCACACCAATCTACTCTGCACAACTCTACTCTATGTCACTGTACTCTACCTCACTCTGCAAAACTACATTCTATGCCCTGTACTCTATGCCAATACACTCTACGCCAATTCACTTTACTATGTAACACTCTAACTCTATGCCCCTACACTCCACACTGATCCACTGTATGCCACTCAGATCTACTCTGGACCACTGCACGCTACACCACTTTACTCTACGCCATTGCACTCTATGCCACTCTACACAACTGCACTCAACCCTGCACCACTCCACTCTACGCTACAACACTCTACTCTGAAACAATCTACTCTATGCCACTCTGTGCCACTCCACTCTATACCACTGCACTCTATGCCACTCTACTCTTAACCACTGCACTGTACATCAATGCACTCTACACAGCTGCACTCTGTCACTGTACTCTACTCTTTATCACTGTACTCCACAGCAATGTTCTCTTTGCCACAGTACTCCACTCTACACCACTGCACTCTGATACTCTACCCTGCAACACTGCACTCTCTGCCACTGATCTCTCCACCACTCTACTCTGTACTACTCCACTCTATGCTGCTCCATTCTATGCCACTGCACTCTACGCCTCTCTACTCTACCCTGTAACACTCTACTATATGCCAGTGCACTCTTCACCACTCTACTCTACAACAGTGCACATTACACCACTCCGGTCCAGGCCACACCAGTCTACTCTGCACAACTCCACTCTACGCCACTGTGCAATACTGCACTCAATGCAAAGCCAATAGGTCTTGCCTGTGCGTGACCTATTGTCTTTCTCAGTATCTATTTATTTCAAAGATGCTGCCCAGTGTGTCTTCCGATGCTGTACAGTCCCGCCAAAAGCAATTGCCTAAGCCAATAGGTCCAAAAGGTGAAACCTATTTGGCTTTGCCAGTGCTTGTTTATTTTGGCTTTGGCAATTATTTCTTGGCTTTGCTAGGTTTTGTGTTTTCTAGTGAGTGTCTGGCAACTCCCCACACACTACTACTGGGCAGCATGCTTCCTCCCACGCTGCTTCCAGTGTGCCACATCCCAATGGGCACTGCATTTGCACTGCTTCACTAGACAGACATTTTTGAACAGTTACCCAATACTGTCTAGGTTTACCAAACCAAGAAGCCTGATGCATTGCCTCTAAATTCTTTGTCCATCTTGGAAGGCTGAACCAATGACAAAGGGCACCAAAAACATTAAAATATGGTTGCCGGGGGCAATGACTGACCAAGCATGGCGTAGGAAGCGCTATACCTGAGCTCCAAACCCCCGAGGCCTACCTACAGCAATCCACTGCATCAGGGTGGAAATAACTCTCCTTCCACAGCAGGTTAGGAGCCCTAGTTTCCCCATATCCCTTGGAGACTGTGCTTGTTTCTGGGGAACCCGCCTGACACTACTAGCGGAGCTGTTTGCTAGGTGGCTCCATCTGAGGCCACGATGCTGCCATTTTGCTGGGGAGCCCTGAGGCTCATCGGCTCCGGCCGTGGACACCGTGTGAGGCTGGATCGAGGCCGCTGTACCCAGAGCGGTGAGCTCGGTGGCCCCCAGAGCTTTGGGCTGTGGAGGGGCTCCTGGGGACGTGCAGTGCGGAGGCCCCGACTCACAGCGGATCTTGTGGCAGACATCAAAAAGAGGCTCCTGGGCCGAGACGTTTGCATCGGACATTGCTGGCACCGGTGAGTGCACCCCGCGGATGACTGCCCATGTGGGAGCTGGCCCTTCCCTCCTCGCCCACTGACATGGCGGCCTTAAAAAAAAAAAAGTACGTCCGTTTTTATATAGCGCAGCTACTCACCCTTACGGGTCTCAAGGCGCTGGGGGCCGGAGTGGAAATTAAGTGAGCTACAGAGTCACATGGTGCTGAGCTGAGCTGCCGCCGGAGCCAGGGATCGAACCGTGAACCCTGTGCTCCGAAGTCAGCTGCCCTGGCCGCTGCACCACACCTCTCCACTCTACCCTGTAACACTCTACTCTATGCCAGTGCACTCTTCACCACTCTACTCTACACCAGTGCACATTACACCACTCCGGTCCAGGCCACACCAGTCTACTCTGCACAACTCCACTCTACGCCACTGTGACAACCTAGCAGCTTATGTGGGGCTAGTGGGAGCCAGCCAACAGGGATGCCTGTATGACATCTTGAAGGCCTCTCCTGCTCAGCTGTGGCCCCACTAGGCATCATCAGGGGTGGGGGCCACCCTGAGGTTTTCTCTGCATCACTCTGTCATTGACTGCTGGAGTCGTTTGCTCCTCCCCAAGCTAGTGGTGAGCGGCCGGAGGCTTGGGAAAGGGCCCTGGAGCTGGGGCCTGATGGAGGATTCTGGGCCGCACTATGAGCCCCACCTGGTGAAAGCAAATGAGGAGAGAGGCAGTTGGGGGTAGATGGCTTTGGCCCCAGTCAGTGTGCTCCTGATACCTCCACCCCTCAAAATAAACCTCTCATGCACTCCTGTTGCCCTTGCCTGTCAGACTGTTCAGTGGGGTTTTGCTGTTGAGATTGCACCCTGCGCTCCTGCTGGGGGGTGCCTTTTGAGCTTCCTGCTGCTGCCCCACTGCCCACTGTTGTAGAGGGGTGCTCTTCCATTCTGGGGCATGTGCTGTTGGCAGAGGCCCGCATCAGACCTGCTGGGATCCTGCAGTTTGCTTGGACTGAGGGGCCCTGTATCTGCGGGGAAACACCATCTAAGGATTAGGGCCTGGAAGGGTGAACACTTACATACCCCCTGCCCTGTGCCACCTACCACAGGCAAGCAGCTCTTCTTTTTTCACAGGGGGCACCTAGGATCACGCTCTGAGGGTGCCTAGCTCACTGCTCTTAGGGTGTTCCCCCCAACGCTCACGGATAGTACCAGCCAGCTTCCTGTGAGACAAGAACCCGACTTCAGCTTGCTCTGAGGGGTCTGCATTAACACTCTTCTGATCACGCCCTTGACCTCTCTTGCAACACCTCCTTCATACGGAGTAAACCTCCTCTCAGGCTGCACAACCAGGCCCTCTGGTTTGACACTGCGTTGCCTCCTTGACTCTCCACTAGTGCCCTATCATCCCCCTTGGAAGATCCGCTAAAGTCTCATCTGGTACCTCAGCTAAAGACATATCCATCGCCTCTTTGTGATACAAAGTGAATCCACCAAATATGGATCCCTCCTCAACCAACGCAGGGTCCCCCACTGACGACACAGCACCCCTCACTCTAGCTTATATGGATAAATTCCTCCAGGAACTCCAAGCAGAGAATGGATCCCTTCAGACAGAATTTAAATCTTGCATTCATGAACTCAAATGTGATGTTAATGGACTTGGCGAATGAGTGAATAACCTGGAAAATACATTGGACTCCCACACAGAGGACCAGGAGGTCCTCTGGCGCAGGATGGCGACCTTGGAAAATCAGCAAATTGACCTTCAACTGAAGCAAGAAGATCTCAAGAATTGAAGTCAGAGGAACAACATACGCATCAGGGGCATTCCAAGAGGCATGGAGGGCACCGACTTCGTGGCTTTTATGGCTGTCTTCCTGCACGCCATCTGTGAGAATCCAGATGCCTCCCCTCAAATGCTGGACAGAGTGCATTGTGTGGAGGTGGCACTTTTTCATTGAAAAAGACACAATTCTGCAAGCCTCCCGGAAGAAGGTAGACCTGGTGTACAAGGGCCATACCGTCCAACTATTCCAGGGCCTTGCACCAACTACTTTAAGATGCTGCAGAGACTTCAGGCCAGTGACTGACAAACTTTGGGATCTCAACATTCGCTATCAGTGGGGACAATCCTTCGCCATCATTTTTTAGTGGAATGGCAAATGCAGGATCATGCAGTCATTGAAAGAAGCCCTGTGCCTTCTGAACATACAACCGACCTCTGGGGGCAGCCCATCCCCGTCCAGCTCCCCAGTCTGTGAAGCTCTGCGCCCCTCATGGGCCACGGTGGACTCTAAGAACATTTCTAAATGCAACAGGGAATTCTTGTCAAGTGAAGCCAAGAAAGCGATTATTAAGCATCTCCATAATCTCGAGAAGACCTCCACCCCTCCCCCCTTCACATTGGGATTGATCTAGGCCACTGGGGCCTCCACTGCTGGTATGATGAAATATATGACACAATAGAGAATTAGTGTATTTTAGAAAAAATTGTCTGAAATATAGGAAAAGATTTGTGATTAAAAAATTGTTTTGTAAATATGGATGTTTTTTAAAGAAAAGATGACATAGTTCAATTTAAATGAATAAACACAACTGCGGAATGAAGTAATTGTGTATCTCCTTTTGATATGATGTATTAAATGAATATGTAACCCATTTTGATTCATTTCAGAAGACAAAGAAATGGAGGTCTAGAGGAAGGTTTATTACTTCTTGTGTTATTGTAGTTCCCCTCTTTCTCCCTGACCTATAGCTTTTAATAGAGGGGTCCCCTTTTCTAGAAGGCCTCCACTGCTGGTCTCCTGAGTCCTCCCTGTCGGACAGTTACCTACCCCTTGACAGCCTCTCTGCCAGACTGTTCTCACACCGCTTCTAAGGGACCTGAGGTGGGTCAAGAACATGGCCTCTCCCTAACTATGGGGCACACAGGACTGACTGCACCTCCTCACTCTCCTCGCACCACACCCATGGCCACAGATCCTGCCTTGGAGAATATGGGACCTACTGCTTGCCCTGACAGTCGCTGGCAATGGGTGTCTCAGAGGCCTTGGATCTTCAGTTTTCACTGTGCCGTCCCACGGACTCAGACCTTTGGGGAGTGGATTCCCCTGTATGGCCAGCGTATACATGCACGGGCCCTGTCAAGTTCTGGGTCAACTGTTTAGGCCCTGCTGGCCTCTGCTTGCTGTTCATGTTAACCTGAATTTTTCTTTCTGTAGGTTGTTCAGCAAACCAGGGGAACACCCTTATCCCTTATCCCTTTCTTCCATACCCCAGTTACCACTCGAAACATGTGCCCCCCTCTCTTGGTGTGAATGGCCTTTAATGACCTATCTTCCTTGCCAGATCATCCCCTGCTCCCCATAATGACATTGGGCTACCGCATGGCTTCTTGCCCCCCTGCCTTGCTCACTTCTGTTTTTACTGTGTCTGGCCCATCCCATATCATCCCCTTGCATCCGTCACACTGGCATCCTTCATAGTCGTACCTCATGACCACTGTCTCAGATGTTAAATTTCTCACCCTCAATGTGCGGGGACTCGACGGACCAAACAAGAGGAAACATGTGTGGTGATATCTCCTCCAACAGAACCCCAATGTTATTTTTTTGCAAGAAACCCAACTCCTCCGGCAAGACATCCCCCACATGGCACATCCCACATAACCCATTTGTCATTGGGCCTACAATTCCACTAAGACAGCTGAGGTTGCGATTCTCTGCAAGGCCACCTTCTGTTTCCAAGGTCCTGCAAGTTGTCCGAGATGGGAGTGGTCATTCTTGAGCCTAACTGTTCAACGTGGCACACAGCCCCTTACTCTCTTAAACGTATACGCTCCTAGCTAAGCCCAAGATGCATATTCAGGAGCCTTCTCAAAGACGATCTGTTGCATGATGGGAGATGTGGTGGTTGGATAGGACTTTAACCTGGTCTGGGACCCTGAACTCGACCGCAGTTTCGCCTCCTTCCAGGGAACTGGTGCAATGTTGGCAGCCCTCAAAAGTGATATTGCAGACCTGGGCTTGGTCGGCACATGGCACTACCAGCACCCAGACACCCAGAATGTTTCATTCTTCTCCCACATACACCACTTATACTCTTGTATAGACAACTTCTTTCTTACTCATTCCTTACTACGAGACCTCGACACCGCACTTATATCTCGATCTCAGATCATGCATACTTAGAACTGACTTGGTCCGGAATGGGGGGGACAACCAGACCCTGCCCATGTTGGCACCTTCACCCACAGCTCTTACACAACCCTGTAGATGTTGAGGACATCTGGAAAGAGATAGTGAACTATTTCGACTCCAACACACACCACACTATCTCGGTACACATGCTCTGGGATGGATTTAAAGTTACCATTAGAGGCACTATTACTACTATATCTATTGCTCAGACACAGGAAGCCAAGCTGGTCGAGACGGGCCTAGCAGTTGACATCAAGGACCTGGAACGTCCTGACCACTCTATCCTGTCCCGGTGCAATAAACGGTGCCTGGCCTTACTGAGGGGTCAGCTGCAGGCACATCATACTAACAAGGTAGAGAGATCTTTGCTTGCATTCAAGCAAAAATATTATGAGGGTGGTAATAAGGTAGGAGCCCTCTTCGCAGAAAAACCTTGGCAGCAACATTCCCGAACTCATATCAACGGGATCCAGACTGCAAAGGGTACTTGGGCTACTTCTGAGGTGGCCAAACAGCAGGCATTCCAGGACTTCTATCACGTCCTTTACAGTGGTGACAAAACCCCTCATGGTGCCATTGACAACTACCTGGCGGGATGTAGGTGGGATTCGCTTGACCCGCTTCACTCTGAATTGCTTGAGGCCCCTAGCTCAATGGAGGAGCTTCCACGTGCCCCGAAGGGCCTCCTTGGCAAAACTCTGGGCCCCAATGGTCTCCGGGTGGCCTTCTACCATAAATTCCTTCCCTAACTACAAGATCACCTGTTGGCTCATTTCAACACCTTCACGGCTGCCTCTGGACTAACCCCACCATGTCTGAGGTGGAGATTACTTTGATTCCAAAATCGAGCAAAGACCCTTCCCTCTGTGCCTCTGATCATCGCATTGCACTTTTGAATTCGGACACAAATCTGTATACTAAAATGAAATGAATGAATGACATGAGACTTCTAAAGTGCACGGCTACTCTCTGGAGTGTGCCGGCACTGCACTTTCAGTTGACCGCAAAATGCAACCCCATCAATATACTTGATGACAGAACCATGGCTTCAGTCTTTTCTTGAACAAGTCAGAGGATGCTACCGATCGTAGCTCTAAAGGGATTTTATTCCAGGCCACCGATCCAAGATAGGAAAGAGTCCTTCTTCCCATTCTCGTGCGCCATACCTTAGGTATCCTTGCCAAGTGGCCATGGGCTGACCGTAGATTTTTGGAGGGGGCATAGAAACGAAATCTAGCCTTAAGACAGCCTGCCCCAGAATGGTGCAGTGCTCTATGGATTAGGACTAGCGTTTTGAAGAGAATCTTCTTTACCAGCAGCCGGGGTAGTGCACGCAGGTGCAAAGACATCTGTGTTCTTGGGGGCAGCTTAAGTAGGCTGCCATGTTTTGCACCACTTGACTCATGATAACCAGATAGTCCGGAAGTCTTAAGTATAGAGCATTTCCATAGTCCAGTCTAGATGCTATGAGTGACTGGATCACTACCTTTCTTGCGGACAGGTGAAGGAAGTGTAAACATTTTTTCAAAGTCTGCTAGAGCCCAAAGCATGTTCGATCACCGATATGATCTGTGGCTGGAAAGACAAAGCATAATCTAATTTGATGCCCAAGTTTTTGACTACTCCCCCCAGAGGTCCGGGGGGTTGGGGCATCCTTGGGCCACAGCATCTGCCAGTCTGGAGAATTAGTGCCAAAGGATAAGATCTCTGTCTTTTCTGCATTGCATTTTAATTGATGTAAGCACATCCAGTGAAAGACAGAGGAAAGACAGGTTTTAATTGACTCTCCCCCAATCTCCTCTCCCCCCACAGGTAAACAGCAACTCCTTGTCATCAGCGTAAGTGATCACCTTGGGCCCCCGGGCCTCTGCCAACTGTGCTAGAGGAGTCAGGTACGCATTAAATAAACGTGGGGCTCCAGGCCGAACCCTGCAGCACTTTTCCTGTCAACTCGAATGCTCCCGATGAGTATGGGGAAGCCCATACTTTCTGCCCTCTATCGTTTAAGAAGTAAGCTATCCAATCTAGAGCCACTCCACCTATACCAATGGCTTGGAGGCGAGCTGGGAGCATAGAGTGAGGGACTGTATCGAAGACCACTGAGAGATATAACATAATCAAAATGGCCTCCCCCCTGCATACAAGGTACCTCTAATATATTCAGTGACTTCAACCAATGCAGTCTCAGTAATTAAATTTGGGCTGAAGTCAGACTGGCTGGGATGGAAAGCTCATTGGTTTCAAGATACTGAGACAGCTGTTGGTTAACAGTCTTTTCAAGTACCTTAGAAAATGCTGGCAATAGGGAGATTGGCATGTAGTTGGATTGCTCCATGGGGTCTGCTGTGGGCTTTTTTAATAGGGGGAAGATTTGGCTCTTACCAGGCCACAGACAACACTCCCAAAGATAATGACATGTTCAGCACCGTTGGATATTGGACTGATGATAGCTGCACCCATACCTAATATGTTAGGTGGGCAGGGGTGATCCTGATTTAAGGGCACGTAAAGCCGTCAAGGATTCTTCCAAAGTGATGGGTTGAAAATTTACCAGTGAGACCAAAGTGGGCGAGACTGCACTGGAGTAGACTGTCTCCTACTGGCTCTCCTCCCTGTGGGTCCACAGCGCTAAGCTGGCTTGAATAGTTGTAATTTTGTCGCGGTAGTAGGCTGCCAACTGAACACACCAATTTACAGTAATTTGGTGTGATCTGGCGCAAGCTTCAGGGGACATAAAGTTTTTGACCACTCTGAAGATTTCTCTCGATTTATTACCTGTCTTCTCTATCCTCTCCTCAAAGCACACTTTTTGTGCTGCTCTAACTACAGCATAATATTTTTTTTAGGGCTGCTTTATAGATGATTTTATCATCGTTCGTGTAGTTTTTTCACCAATGCTTTTCTAAGGATTTACAGTGTTTCTTCAAAGTCCTGAGATTCTCTATAGGGATAGGAAGGTTTGTTTCTACAAGGAGTGCAGGAGGAGATCGAGCTAGCTTATTGGGGGTGTTTCTAACCAAACTGTCTAACGTGCAGGCATCTTCCTCCACTTGACCTGAGAGAGAGGGGGTATTCTCTTCCAGGAAGCGCATAAATTCCAAAGGTAAAATTTTATGAAATTATCTCATTCCAGATGTAGTTTTAGTAATCCTGGGTTTTAGTTTACTTAAGACAGACCAAAAAAACTTGATTAAATAATGGTCTGTGCAGACTAATGGAAACGGTTCTTCAAGATGTAGACTAATGTTTAAAAAAATGTGATCAAGCAATTGGCCTGCTCTATCTGTGGGGCTAAATAAATACTGAGAAAGTTCTAATGATGACATTGTGTCTAACAATAAGGACACCTCACTATTACCTTTCTGTCCATGTGCAAATTAAGATCTCCCAACACTATAAAGTGTGCAAACCTTAGAGCCCACTGACCCAGCGCACTGCCCAAAGATTTAAGAAAAGAGCCTGCACTGCCCGGCGGTCCATAAATTAATACCCCACCCAATGATTGGTGGGGCGACAAGGAGAGGCAGAAGCCCAATGTTTCTCCATCTTGCAATTCCTCAATAAGGATACTAGTACATTCATTTGACTCCTTATGTACAATAGCCACACCTCCTCCTCTACCCCCCAAGACGATCCTTCCTGTACATTTTGCAGCTCCTAAGAATGGCTGTGGATATTGAGGGGCTAGATGATTCAGATAGCCACATCTCGTCATAAACAGTAAATCAGGATTCTCCTTATTCAAAAAATCAAAAATATTGACATCATGTTTTTGAATGGACCGAACATTGATAAGTGCTGCATAAAATAGCATGTTTCTGTCTCTTTTGCCCACAATCTCATTAGTTACCTTAGTCTATGAAGGGGAGTTCAGTTGCCATCTGTAGCCTGCACAGACAAAGCCCTCATTTAGCACAGGTGGAGGGCAGTGAGGTGCACATTTTAGAGTTGAGACCAAATCCAGTAACTCACCCCTGGTAAAATTAATACGTGGTCCACCCTCTGATGGTTCACGGGTAGAGTGGCTGGCACTAGCTGCTTCCAGGATGCTGACGGGTGCAGACGGGCTTGCCTTAGGCTTGCCTGCAGCGGGCCAGTGGCGCATCCGTACAGCATCTGATTTTATAGTGATGTGGCCACACAAGAAACTGGAAAGCGCACTGCCCAAATGGCACCTCTAGAATGTCTCAAAGATGGAAAAATGGCCGCCAAAGCACAAAAAACGTTTTAGCTTCTCCCACCTCCCCAGTTGAAGTGCAAATGCTCGAGTATAATTGGTCTTTGTAAGGAATCGAGTTACTGGTTGGGGGGGAGGGGGGGATGAAGTCCTACTTAAACAGCAACCACAATCCTTTTCACAGTGAAACACAAGCAAAACCCAAATTAACCTGTGCTTAACCCTCTAGTAGCTTGGCACACCAGCAGTCAGGCTTAACTTAGAGGCAATGTGTAAGGTATGTATGCAGCACTTTAAACAGTAATAAAGTAAAAACACAAAACAAGAAAAATCCCACACCAAGTTAGAAAAATAGATTATATTTAAATACATTTTTTGAGCCCAAAACAACAAATATCTAATTAGCGGAACCGGAGATATGAAATTTTGAAGATTTAGTAAAACCAAGTGCAAGAAAGAAAAAAGCACCAATTGCGGTTATGTGGTCACAAGGGACTAGGCCCAAGTCACAAGTTCCGGCTGAAAGCTGCTGAAAGTATCTTATAGCCTGGGTGTCAAGATGCAAAGTCCTTGCGTCAAGCTGTACAGGCCAGCTTCGAGAAACCTGTGGACGAGGTGCTGCGATGCAAGGTCCAACGGCGAGATGCGTCACTCAGCAGCAGAGTTGATGACCGTCGATAGGATTTGCGATGTGAGGTCCTGCTTCATCGTCAAGGAAGCCGCAGGGCTTGCGAAGACTTGTGCTTCAATGCTTTGGCACAGGTGACAAGATACTTCACGCTGGGCTGGTGTCGGCATCGAGCTGCATCAGCACTGGAGATTTCATTAAGCCCTGGGTCCACACAGGCAGGCTGGATTCAGTAGGGCAGCTCACAGCAGAAGAGCAGAAGAAGATGCCTTGTTCAGCAACAACACGTCTTGGGCAACAAAGCAGTCCTTGTTCAGTAAGCAGGTCAGCAGGGCAGACTTCACAGCTGGGCAGTCCTTCTTCCTGGAAGAGTTGAAAAAATCCAGAAGTTATCTTTAGTGTTGGATCTGAGGGTCCACTATTTATACCTGGTCCCACATTGAAGTGGAAGAAGCTTCTAGAGTCCCTCCTCTACATTGGTGTCAGGAATATCTTTGTTCCCTGTCCTGGCCCCAGTTTGTCTGGGGGCACAAAATACTAGTGTGAAACCCTTTGTGAGTGTGCCCCAGTACAAAGATCTGGACCTAAATCCATCGTTTTTTTGCTCCCCTTGCCATTCCAGTTTAAACTCAGCCATATGAAAATCAGTCTTGACCCTGCTTCTCATGGGAACAGTCCAGCCTGAACTGCCAGGCCAGGTCCTCCCTGGACCGGAAACAAACATCCTGGGACCAGTTTCAGAGTATCACCCCTCATCAGCCAGGCTAGCTTGACTCCAGTGACATGGAGAGCACGGGACCCACGTCTGGGAAGGGTATGCCCAGACGTGGGTCCCGTGCTCACTGCACCACTGGATTCACGTTAGCCTGGCTGATGAGGGGTGATACGCCGAAACACATCCTAATGTCTCGAAACAAGTTTTACACGAGGCCACAGAAGGCAGGTGAATCATTGGAGGACTTTGTTTTTGGTCTACGCGAACTCTGTCAAGTGTAAGTTTGGCCAAATTGCGTATGAGCTAGTCAGAGAACAACTTATCATCCATTGTCAAAGTGAGAGGACCCAGGAACATGTGTGGGCTCCAAAGACCCCGTCAATAAAAGATGTGATTAGTATTGTGAAAGTGGTGGAAGAATCTGAACAATGCATGAAGATAATGAATAGGAAAGATTTAATGGTCGCGGAAGGAGACATTGCTGTTTTGGGGAATAAAGATGAAGGAAGCTCAGCAGGAGCAGTCATCAAGTACAACAACAAATCTCAGAAAGGGTGTAAACAAAAAGGGTTCTCAAGGTATGGGAGTGTAGTACATTCCAGTGATTCCAAATGGCAGCAAACAAGGATTGCAGGAAGTGTCGATGTTAGGGACATTATGCTTAATTATGCAAATTCAATAACAGTAAATCCTGTGCAGCAGTTACAGAAGGAACAGAGTGGGAGGTCTGCAACGAGGATCGGGTTTTGATGGCTCATCTAGAATCAGGAGAAGATGACAGGAAATTCAGTCCGAAAGTATCGTTTGGGATTCTGGGCAAGCACATGGAGCTAATGGTAGACCCCTGTTCATTGTACACCATTATTCTGGAAAAGATGTGAAGAAAGGAGTGGCCATAGACTGTTTTATTGCCTAAGGCCTTCAATCCAAGAGGTTACCAAGGTGGAAGAATCGATGTGTTTAAGTCACAACATATTGAAGGGAAGGTGGACATGGCAAAGGATGGACCACCTATTTTAGGATGGGTGCATCAATATGACTTGCACATAGTGATTGATCCACATGCTCCAGGTCAGGTGTTCGCTGTGGGGGACATAAGTACTGAGGAAGTATTATATGACATGAAAGATATTTTAACTGAGAAATTGGGTGGATTGAAGGGTTATGGGAACAGGATTGTGTTGGAGAAAGGAGGATCCCTGTGGTGGTATGGGGAGAAGTTAAAAAATGATAAATGACATGTTGCAAGAGGGTGTCATAGAACCCATTGAGGCCTCTGCTTGTGTCTCTCCGGTAGTTCATAACTAAGAAACGTGATGGCAGGTTCTGTGTGGACTTACACAGCCTTAATCATCATGCCGTGACTGACACTTTTCTGCTCCATACCATCAATGAGTTGCTCTAGCTACTCAAGGGTGGTAGGTACTTTTCTAAGCTTGATTTGAAATGTGCTTACCACCAGATTAGAGTTCATGAGCAATCTAGAAGTCCTGCAGCTTTTGTCACAATGGAAGACACGTTCCAGTTTATGAGGATGCCTTATGGGTTATCATCGGCTGTGAGCATTTTCCAACTAATAATGTCTGAGATTGTGACTTTCTTTCAGGATGGCATCCTGGTCTTTGGAGAGTCTGTGCAAGAACACAATGTTTTGAGGGCAGTGTTGGGCAGACTAAGGGAAGCAGGTCTCACGCTGAGGAAGGATAAATACAGGTTTCTAGAAGAGGAAATTGATTATCTGGGGCATACCATTTCTGGGGAAGGGGGTCAAACCCAAGGATTTTTTTTTTTTAAAGCAATCAGATCCACACATGTTCCTCATGATAAAGACCAATTGTGATCCTTTATGGGTTTGATCAAGTATTATTCCAAATTTGTAAATAATTTTGTGAAGAACACTGAAGAATTATGAATGCTGTTGGAGAAGGGATGTACATTTAATTGGGGTGATTTACAGCAAGAGGAATTCGACGTTGTGAGAAAAGAGGTATGTGAAGCTGGAATTCTAGCTCCTTTTGATAAGCTGAGCTCAGACCTATTTTAACGGTGGATGCAAGTGCTTGTGGTGTGGGAGCTGTGCTTTCCTAGAAGCATGGAGGCAAGGAGAAAACTGTGGCCTTTGCTTCATGTCCCTTAACCGAGAGCGAACGCAAATATTCGGTGATAGAGCATGAGGCGTTGGCTGCAGCGTGGTCAGTGGAACATTTTAGAACCTTCTTGTGGGGCTTGGATTTTTGTATTCATACTCCTCTCACCAAGGTGCTGAGCCCGGGAGGGCCTGGAAAGTGGTCTGCCAGTTTGGCAAGGTTAGCTTCCAGGTTGCAGAAATATTGCTACAGGGTTGAGCACATACTAGGCTGGAAAAATGCACAAGTGGATAGCCTGTCGCGCTTGTCATTGGAATGAGCAGAGGTTGATGGACAGCGCATTTTGGCTGAAGAACAGGAGGGTTTTGTGGCGTCATTTTGTGATATGGAAGAGTGTGTGGGAGGAGCTCTTACAGCGGCAGAATGGAGGAGGAGCATGGAATGCGATAGGGTTCTCAAGAGGTTGAACATATGGTTTTCAGTGGAGGACGAAGAGAAAGCACAGTCTCTCCTTCAGTGCGTCTGTTTGTAAAAATTTTGGATGAATTGACCCTTGCTGGCAAAGGGGTTATTATGAGGAATGAGAAGTTTGTGCCACCGGATGGATTGAAGGAAGGATTATAGATCTAGCCCATGAGGGTCATTTGGGTCAAACCATGATGAAAAAAAGAGTGCAGGAGAATTTTTGGCGGCCGTGTATGGATGATCAAATTACATCTTGGGTGGAAAAAATTAGTAATCAGTCAGAAAGGGGTCACATTGAAGACCCTGATTTACCATGGAGTATGGAGTCCTTGGATTTTTATATGGCCAATGCATAGGATGGGAGATAACATGAAGAATGCGTTGGTCATTGTGGATGTTCATTCCAAGTGGCTTATCATGAAATTTATGAATGAAGTGACCACCAGAAGTACCATTGACATGTTGAAAGGAGTTTGATTATCGATAATGGGACACAACTCACATTGCACTAAATGAAGGAGTTTCTGGATAGTTGTGGGATAAAACACCATCGCACTGCATTGTACAACCCTCTAGCCAATGGCAATAGCAACTGCTAGGTGAAGAGTGCCATATCTACGGCCATTCAAAGTGGAAAAGATGTTAAGGTGTTGGTTGATGATATGTTGTGGGCCTATCGCAAGGGTGGAAGAAGCGCAGAATCCTAGGATCCGCAGACCACCTCATTATTTGGAAGATTATGTGCAAACTTCATGAAATGCCTATTCTACTCTGTTTAATTGCCTCAGTTCAAAGGGAGGCTCTTGTGTAAACCAATGCAACCTTGTGTTTTTGGTATTTAGTTATTGCTTTAGCTTTTGTTTCTGTTTTTCATTATGATTTGCTATTGTGTAGAAAGGGAGGGGATGTGTTGTAATGATGTGTCTTGCTCTTTGCTATGCCTTTAATGTTTAGAATGTTTCATGCTGTAAGTTCTTTTAGAACCCTAGTGTGTTTGTAATTCGAGCTTCAGCAATTACTCCGTGGCTGGCGAAGGAAGGATCAAGTTGTTACAGGGTCTGCCAATAAAAGGAGTTCATAACATTTCCTGTGGTGTGGTGTCTCCATCTCAACAGAATGCCATTGCAAGTGCAACAGAGAACCCTGTCTGCCAAACTGATGGTCCATTCACCTCACTTAGAGTCAGGTGGATCATCAGCTTTCCATCCACAGGGCCCCCATCGCTCCATTGATGAAATGCTTCCTCCAGGGACCTGATGGGGTAGGGTCCGACAGATAAAGGCCATTATACCTCCCTCCCTATTTAGGGAGAATGGTATGATATCCTTTTTTTCTCTCCGTCACAATCAGGTACAATCTGGCAGTGAGGTACAGAAAAAAATAGATAATGACTCCCCACACAAAGAATAAAACTTCTTGGGTGTGAAGGTCATTATTTCTTTTTCAATAACTCCCACTATGAGAGTTAATTTTTGAAAAACAAAAGAAAGTTTCTGTAAACGGCCATCAAAACTAACAGCAGAAATCTGCCAAACTGTCTGTATCTTGACAGAAACTGTCATAGCAATAGTTCCTGTCAAGGGACAGAGATCACACTGGGCAGGCAGTGGTCTCTAAATTTGGTGCATGTAATGTGCCAATCTGATGGACTATACTCTGCCAGCCATACTCTTCCACAGGGGCAAGCACGATTTTGTATCTGAAGATGGCCTCTCAAAATCACATACCATTGCCTTGAGGTCCAGCTGAAGGTTGAGGTCTTCGAAGTTTAAACATTTTCTAAGTGCAAACTGTTCAGCCTTTCTGGAGCAGTTCTTCTTGATTACTTCTAAGGCTCCAAGGACTTCAAGGACAGCAATTCAGGTCCAGCAGCAGGAATGTGGCACTCCAGCAGAGGCCACCAGCAAGGTCTAGGTCCAGTTGTAACTGGTCATCTACTCACTTTAGGAATAAATGCCTCTAGCAGTTTGCTGTGTCCATTTTGCCACAAAGGGCGTCACTCATTTTTACATTGGAGTCCACTTCTCAGTCCTAAGTACAAGTGGGAGCAGACTCAGCCTTTCACGCCTCCACACATATCACAAACAGAAGGTTTAGTCATCTTCTGTTCTTCCACGGGTCCAGAAAGTGCCCTGATGAGTGAGGTGCCACTTTGTAGAAATATTCAGCCAGTGAATGGATGTGCCTCCAGGGCACTTCCTAACTAATAGGTAAAATTTCCCAGTAGCAACCCTTCCCTCTTTTGCAGCACACCCTGTTTGGGTACCACAAACAATCCCACTGTACACCATTCATAGAACAATCCAACATGACAGAACCTTTCTGTGCCCGGAGGAGGCTAGTGTCCCAGCCAGGGGTGTGGGTATAGGGAAATGAGCAGTGCCCTCATCCTCAACCACACCTAACTGTTTCTGGGACCAGATCTGCCTCCCACTGGGATGGTCCCAAGATGGCAAAACCATGCCCTGCGATCAAAAGGCTTCTCTTCCACTCTCTTCCACTCTTCCACTCAAGGTCTCTCTTTACACTTAACTATGAATGGGCATGCTTCACCCTAGTCTCTTAAGTTAACGTAGTTTCTGAACCCTCCCGAACTGCTCTCCCTGAGAGAACATGAGTTACATTTTCACAAGCAGGTCTTCCTGCCAAAAGTTAGCTTTTCAGTTTTCACACCTGAGGGGAAAGCATTGACATGGGACAGCTGCTGACATGCTAATGCTAATTAACTAACTGGAACCCAAGGCAAGACTGAGGCCCTCATTCATGAGAACTGATGCATTGCTGCAGTAAGGCAGAGATGCGTCATAAAATGTTGTGCTGCAGTATGACATTTTGAAATGCCTTGGACGCATCGTATTCACAGTATGGCACACCATGGCATAGAGCCCCATGGTGCGTCAACAAAAACAACACTTCCATGGGACGACTGCTGCAGAGAAAACTGACGCCTGTGCAGCCAAAGTGATGCTACGCTGCTTTGCAGCACTTAGAAGCAAAGCAAATCCCCCTAGCGGCACATTGGAGTGTATCACACATCAAAAATCCATTAAAGATGTCCAGACAGACCCCCAGGGGAAGAGGAAGAGTAATTTTAGTGAGGAGCAGAACCAAAAACTCTTTGTCACTTCCAAATTGCCATTAGGGAAGAAAGAGGCTTTTTGGCAGTCCATAATGGACAAGATTAACAGTGTTGGGCAAGCTAAAAGGACAGTGCCTGAATGCAAGAAGTGCTGACACAATTATATGCGTAGGACCAAGGAGAAACTGGCCAATAACCTGAAGGCAGCCATGCGGACCGGAGGAGGAGGACCTGAGGACCAGAAGGAGCTGACCCCCTTGGAGGAGCAAGTGGCATCAGTCATCCCAGCACAGTTGGTGGCAGGATTACCTAGACTGGACAGTGCTGGCATTGAGGAACAACAAGACCTACAGGGTAAGTGGGAACAAAGGACAATATGCCCAAATATTTCATGCTTGGCAGCGCAGCAACCTACGTTACTGATCTGCACTGTGCTGAGTAAAAGGGATGGAACAGCTCACATGTCCAGTCTACATCATATAAATGTAAGTCAAACTGCCCAGTTACTGTTGCACAGCCCAATCCAGCTCCGTCAACTTTGTGCAGTCCATGTGTGATGTGCAGCACCAGTACAAGGTCACTGTTTCCATGAGGCACAGGGTCAAGACTGATTTGCATATAGCTTTGTCTGAACTGGGGTGGCGAAGTGAGCTACAGAACGATGATGGATTCAACCCAGATCTGTGACTGGGGGTGAGTGTCTGAAAAGTTTCCCGGCTCCGTCCATCATCTTCTTGTGTTTGCTTTGTTCGCCCTAAGTTGGCAGGGTATGCCCAGACGTTGGTTCCTTGCTCACCTTGCCACTGGATTCAAGCTAGCCTGGCTGATGAGAGGTGTTACCCCGAAACCAGTCCCAGGATGCTTGTTACTGGTTCAGGGAAGACCTGGCTTGGCAGTTCGGGCTGGACTGTTCCCATGAGGCACAGGGTCAAGACTGATTTGCATAGAGCTGGGTCTGAACTGAGATGGCGAAGTGAGCTAAAGAACGATGATGGATTCAACCCAGATCTGTAACTGGGGGTGAGTGTCTGAAAAGTTTCAGCGCTCCGTCCATCATCTTCTTGTGTTTGCTTTGTTCGGCCTAAGTTGGCAGGGTATGCCCAGACGTGGGTCCCTTGCTCACTTTGCCACTGGATTCAAGCTAGCCAGGCTGATGAGGGGTGTTACCCCGAAACCGGTCACAGGATGCTTGTTTCTGGTTCAGGGAAGACCTGGCTTGGCAGTTCGGGCTAGACTGTTCCCATGAGGCACAGGGTCAAGACTGATTTGCATAGAGCTGGGTCTGAACTGGGGTGGCGAAGTGAGCTAAAGAATGATGATGGATTCAACCCAGATCTGTGACTGGGGGTGAGTGTCTGAAAAGTTTCAGCGCTCCGTCCATCATCTCCTTGTGTTTGCTTTGTTCACCCTAAGTTGGCAGGGTATGCCTAGACGTGGGTCCCTTGCTCACTTTGCCACTGGATTTAAGCTAGCCTGGCTGATTAGGGGTGTTACCCTGAAACCGGTCCCAGGATGCTTGTTTCCGGTTCAGGATGACCTGGCTTGGCAGTTCGGGCTAGACTGTTCACATGAGGCACAGGGTCAAGACTGATTTGCATAGAGCTGGGTCTGAACTGAGGTGGCGAAGTGAGGTAAAGAATGATGATGGATTCAACCCAGATCTGTGACTGGGGGTGAGTGTCTGAAACGTTTCAGCGCTCCGTCCATCATCTCCTTGTGTTTGCTTTGTTCGCCCTAAGTTGGCAGGGTATGCCCAGACGTGGGTCCCTTGCTCACTTTGCCACTGGATTCAAGCTAGCCTGGCTGATTGGGGGTGTTACCCCGGAACCGGTCCCAGGATGCTTGTTTCCGGTTCAGGGAAGACCTGGCTTGGCAGTTCCGGCTGGACTGTTCCCATGAGGCATAGGGTCAAGACTGATTTGCATATAGCTGGGTCTGAACTGAGGTGGCGAAGTGAGCTAAAGAACGATGATGGATTCAACCCAGATCTGTGACTTGGGGTGAGTGTCTGAAAAGTTTCAGCGCTCCATCCATCATCTCCTTGTGTTTGCTTTGTTCGCCTTAAGCTGGCAGGGTATGCCCAGACGTGAGTCCCTTGCTCACTTTGCCACTGGATTCAAGCTAGCCTGTCTGATGAGGGGTGTTACCCCGAAACCGGTCCCAGAATGCTTGTTTCCGGTTCAGGGAAGACCTGGCTTGGCAGTTCGGGCTGGACTGTTCCCATGAGGCACAGGGTCAAGACTGATTTGCATATAGCTGGGTCTGAACTGAGGTGGTGAAGTGAGCTAAAGAACAATGATGGATTCAACCAAGATCTGTGACTGGGTTTGAGTGTCTGAAAAGTTTCAGCGCTCCGTCCATCATCTCCTTGTGTTTGCTAACAACGTAGAGATGTCATGTGAAAGGCAACTAAAGTGTATCTTGACCACAATTCCTATGAGTAACATATGTTCTACACATCAATGTTGAACTGAAAGTGAATGAAAATAACCTCTGTATGCCAGCCAAAGTTACTCGTGTCAACATCTAGCATAGATCACTATTATCATATAAAAATATTGTTGCGGAGTGAGTGACAACACTTCCTGACCACCAGCCTGTCCTGGATGACCAATCTGTTGGCGATGACATTCTACACCCCATGGACGATGACACCTTTCAGCAACTCTTGGACTCCATTGGAACAGCTTCTTCGGTCACGGCAAGGGGTGACAGCGTCACTGGGTCTCCAGAGGAACCACCTACCACAGACATGCCCCATCTGCCAGCCAAAGCCCAAACCTGGACATCAAGAACTTTCAAGTTGTCTTCCAGTGGTGAATGGTAGGAGTCCAGCAGCAGCTGGTAGATGAGATTCGGGTGGGGATGGAGACCATTGTGGGCAGCCTATGAGTCCAGAGGTACCTCAGTCCCAATAAGGACACATTAGAGGCAATCAAAGGGGTCTACCCTGTGCTCCATAAAATGGAACAGTCCCTGGCTGACATTGTTGGTGTCATAAGGCAGAGGCAACAACAACTACCCTGCCAAAGTGACACAAGTGAGGTTGCCACCCAGCTGGGGGCCAACAGCAACATCCTTCGCAACGTTGTTGTCTTGCTGACAAGCCACCAGGCCCTTGTCAGTGCTGTGCTGCCCTCCTTGCTGACACAGACAAATGCTACTGGGGAGCAACATCTTCAGCCCCTGATGCGTGCCTCAGAGGCCTCCTGCACAACCACTAACACCCTCCGAGGAGGCACAACACACATCAGAGGAGGAAGATGTGGACTTCACCAATTTCCGGCGCTGATCTACCCAGTAGCCTCTTGGCCAGTTTCCCATTGGACCTGTGTTAATTATCATGCCATTAGCCTTGCCACCTGGTACTGTCCACTTTTTGTATGCCGACCTGTTAATCAGATCCATGTGTGGACTGTCGATGAGGCCTACCTTCCCTAATTGCAATTTGGGCCACCACCTCACTGGAACACTCCTCACCTCGACATGTCACATCACATGTATCCCCCATGGACTCTGTCTGGATATCCTTTGGCTCTTGAACAATGTTGGGGTTGTTGCTGCAAGAACTGCTAATTTGACATAGCCTATGTACACACCTGTAAATAAATTCACCACCATTAATCTGCATGTAGTATCTCTGTTGCAGATATGACTAACTAGATCCTGATGGATGTGTAGAGCCAAAAGCCACTTGCTAGTATCACAAGTAAATTGTGTGATTGTCCCTATTACATGCTCTGATTGGACATGGCCAAGCACCATGTGCCTCAACTGCCAGGGCATTGGGTTGAAAATCCCTTTGAACTATTGAACGCCATGGTGTGACAATAAGCATTGGTCCGTTGAATGCCACACAGTGAAAAAGGCCAACTATACCAACAATTTCAGATCTGCAGAAATTGAGTCCTGTGAGGCATGTGAGACAATCACACATTTTAACACATCCACAGATCTCTTGCTCAGTCATCATGCACATATGTCAGCCTTAATGCTTAAACTGAAGATATCCTATAAGTACAGTCATAATGCATGCACTGACAATGTGCAGATAGTAATGGCCATATTCCTTTTGTATAGCATCATATCTATGCAACTCAAGGATGTAGAAGCTTAGTGCTACACTTTGGATGTCATCAAGCATGTACTGCAACTACTAAGTCCCTGGGCTCCTGTGTCTAATGAGAAATGTGGAGTGTAACCACACATGACATCAATTGCACTATAGACACACATAGCAATTTAGAGGAGCCAGACAATAGACCCTGGAACCAAGCTACAAACCCCTAGGCTAAGAGTAAATGTCAGACTGTCGTGTAGTTCCTATATAACCTATACAGGATCTGCGCGTTTGGATAACATAAACTGTGGGATTGGTGGCAGACTGATTCCGTGCACCCCCACCGGATATGTTAGCCTATCTGTATTAGCTAGCTCACAGTGCCACTATAATCTCCTCTTACCAAGGAGAGAATAGTTCCTGGCAACCTCAGAACATGGCAACCCTGATCCCTCAGAATCGTGGAAACAATATACTACCTTTCGCTCAGTCACTCGTACTTACTTAGTTTGTCTCAGAGAGTTACACAGAATAAACAGGCTGGGTGTTTCAATAAGTATTTATTGAACAGTTGTTATTCCAGTGTATAATAGATGAGCTGCAACAACCATTAGACAGTAGCCGAGATATATGATTAGCAATACTATGAAAGTAAAAGGATGGTATAGTTTTACCATCTTGCAGAAATCATGAACATATACATGTACATAAAACACATGATAAAAAGTGCATACTCCTACGATGTCTCCCTAACTAGATGTACCTAAATGTACCTAGCATCTGTGTAGGTGTTATGCCAAGAATCCCTCTAGGATCTAGTCCACCCCATTACCTGAGAGTCTAGAGAATGTGCGACCCCGTCCTGGTCTCGAGTTGGACACCCCACGAGGGATGTTAGACCACTGCTAGCTGGAGCGTCTGCATGCAGGAACCTCAGCGTCTCTGGTCAGTGTGTCAGCCGGGAAGTCATGGTCTCCTCTACCTCCCTAAGCAAGATGTGTTGTATATATAGCCATAGGTCTCCCCAGGGGTCCTACCTTGCTGCGTTACTGTGTCAGCCTAATGGGTGACGTTGGACCTGGACTTTATACAGAGATATTATACAGGAGATGGTAATCCTACTGTTAGTCCTGCTGTGCTTCCAAGAAGCTTCATGCATAATGTATGAGAATCGAACCAGGGAAAAACCTGCGTTCTGAGTGCAGTGTCATATCTAGGTAAAAGGTCAGTGCCTAAGAACCGTTATGTATATAATGTAGGGAAGGATGTAGGTGAAAGGTTGCCATGTTACCTGCGCCTATTTAGGGTACCTATATGGAATATAACACCCACTCCTCTTCCGAATGGACGACATATGTAACCTATTACTATACTACTAACATTACTAGATAGTGGTACGCACAAAGTTTATAAAAACATCTTTTGAACTAAAATGTTTAAAAACTTCTAAACAAATTCTAAAAAACTTTAAAACGTTTTTAAAAAAGGTTTGCAAGCCCTAGCTCTAAAAATTTCCGTTTATCTAGTCCGGATCACTATAAGCATTATAAAGCCATGAATGCCCAAAAAATGAAAGGAATGTCAATTTAGTTCCATAGTTCCAAATTTGAGCTTGTTTAAAAAAAAAGGGTGAATTTTTCTCAGCACACGACGAGCCAACTGAGTTCAAATGTTTATGTGTCCTGGCTGGTAGACGCAACATTTTCGTTGCTTGCTTTCGCAGTAGACGGCCCCTGTAGCACCTCGCAGAGCACATCAATTGAGCACAAATGTTCCACGCTGTCCGCAGCCGGTGCTGGGGCAGCCTGGGTGTCAGAGGAGGAGCCGGTGTTCATACCAACAGGTGCTGTTACTACCCGTGGGGGCTCAAGGAATGCTGCCATCAACATTGGAATACGCTGAGGACACTGCAAAACATGGGCCGTTATCTGGTCCAGTAAAGCATACACGTCCGGTGGCGCACATGATGGTAGTGTCAAACAAAGGTCTAACACGCATTCTTCTCCGCAAAACAGGCATCGGAGGACAGGTAAGATGCAGTCTATCCAGACCGGTCAAAATGACAGGAACCAAGATTCTCTTAGTTCTCTTAGGCGAGGCGTGCCTAGAAGTTGTACCATGCGGTCACGGTATTTACGCTCCAGGAGTGTTCTTTCCATTGCCTTGGTGACTGGGATGTCCATTGTGTAGCAAATAGAAAACAATCAGGATACCTGCTATTAGAAACAGGATCAGCGGAAGTCCTCCAAAGATGCTTCCGAATACGGAGTGTATGAAGTTTGGTATAACTCCAAGTACTGTCTGAAAGGTGCTCAGAAGTCCAGAACCTATGGTCTTAAATAGGTGGACAATGCCTGTCGTATCAGACATGTTAAAGACACGATTCACCATTTCTGCAAAATGGAAAGGGCAGTTAGTATGAATGAGCGCCTGTATCTCTGCCGAAGACCTTGCGATCTGGAGATCAAAAGTCTCTTGAGCGGAGGTTAAGGGCACAGACTTCTGTAGAAGCATGGCTTTCACTCTGCTTAGAGTATCAAACCGTATTAAGGAAACATTCAGTGAAGGCCATAACGGCGCCTCCCTGACTGTAAGTGTCGGTGGAAACAATACTTGCATACAACAAGTAACCCTGGAGCTCACGGTTACCAGATATGCGATGCCCGGGAGCATGCCACAGCAGCCTTGACTGTTCAGCATCAAGTAACTCCCATTTGAAAGTAGCCTGAATGCTGGAGTAATCACTGCAGCTGGAGCACCCTTCAAATGACAGGACAGGTTTGCTACAGAACCATTACAAGCTCCGTGCAACATTATATCCTGGCATATGAGTGATCCACTTAAAGCATTCTCGCAGTTTGTACCGCTCAGAAACACTTCTTGATCCCCACTCCGGCATCAAAATCTGTATGGTAATTCCCAAGATTCCTTAATGTATTCCTTACCCATTTCTTCATATCTGCCTGCCTGCTTTTGTTCAAGGCAATATTGAAACTGAAAAGTAGTGACCAGTAGAGTTATGTGGCCATGGATTAGCCATTCTGTAGACGGTGATTCTGCCACTGTGAATGGTAATCCATCCAGTTTTTCGATACGCAGCATTGTATATTTTGCTCCCCTTTGTGCCATTTCTATCTGTTTATCTGTTAGATTGTATTCAGAAAACAGAGACATGCTGTTGATAAAGCGCCAAGGCACGTAGCCTGCACGCAAAGATTGCAGCGTCCAGCTTAACAACATAATAGAACGTAACTGTGATTGCCCGTGTTGTAATATGGCCAAATCTTGTTCCAGTATGTCTATCGCAGAAGATACAATGTTGCCCAAGGAATATAACCTGGAGGTCAATGTAGTTAACCCATTGTCTACCACTGCTAGAGATTTTTCTAGATTTATACGGTCTATTTCCCGTAGTCTCTCTGCGGCCTCTTGTTGGGATATTTTCCAAATTTCATTGTAGACAGCATAATAGATACGTTTCTGACGTGGCTTCCTGGGACCCATTAAAAAATCCCTAAGATCCACATCCTGTGACAGTAAGGATAAGTGTTGTTTCACCTGTGTGAGTGTTGAGGTTTTTAGCCAATCAAGGCACAACTTCCCAACACTGTAGGATGTCACTACCCCTGGATGTTGTCTCTGTACAAAACGTGGATCTGGCCTATGGACACTAAACCCTTCGGCTTTACCCATGAATCTTGCCTGACAACTATTAGTGTCTGTGGGCCAAATCAACCATTTTTTCCAATCGGGGTCTGATCTGTTGTATGGTATGATGTCATTTACTGTAATCTCTTTTTGTGATGCTATATTTTCCCCGGTGTGTGATGGAGTTGGCACCCGAGGTGTGTTCAAGTCCTTGCTCTTAGCTAGTCCAAGGCAAGACGTCTTTGCACTGTCTCGTTCAAAAACATGATTTGTTGAGGGATGAGGCATGCTCTAAACAAAGCTTCTGTCCCCTGTACCTGCCATTCCCTAGTACCCCAGACTGATTTCAGGTCTATAGTGTCTTTCCACAAGTCGAAACCTTGTTCGGACAACTGGGCAATAAAGGAAGCAGAGTAAATCTGTTTGGTGTTTGACAACATATTGTTCTGTGCTGATGTTGGTGCAACCTTATAATAATATGAGGCTGCATCAGACATATTAAATCCCGAAAAATATGGAAACTTCTGTGTAAATGTTTTTGAACTACCTTTCGGTGGTGTTGGACAATGTTCCCACTGGTGGTATGTGAACACATTTCTAGGATTTGCAGATTTATGCAAAAAGTGATGACCATAGTGTTGATAACAATACATACTCTTGAATTCTGATGTGCTTTCCAATGTTTCACTATTAGAAAACGCAGCAGATTTTTCCAAATCACATAACATGTTATTAACAGTTTCAAAAGCCCAATCATCGGAAAATGTACTTGACGTAATGATATCACTCAAAGATATTTTAAATAAATGTGGAATTCTTAAAATTTCAGTTGGACCAAATATATCGAAATCAACCTTGTCCCACACTATACCATCAGGTATAGGAACTGCTGTAATGTTCACTGATGACAAGTCTCTTTGTTCTCGATGAAATGATTGGTGTGGTTTTAAAAGTAAGTTCTGGGCTGCAGAGCTTTGTCGAATGTATTTTCCATTAACAAGCATACTAAAAACTATTTCCAAGCCTACCCAGAAAAGACAGAAAAGTATCCCGGTGATTACCCATAGTTCTACCCAGGGAGACACCAGGTAAGTCTTTTTAAGAAAGTGCATAAAGTTTTTAATTTGCTGTTTGCGTGATTTTTTGGCTGGCGTCGTTTCCGGTTCGCTTGGATCCAAAGAAAACGTATCAAAGTTTATGAAGTAGCCAGAAGCAGTTCGATCAATTGTTGGTATTGCATCAGGATTTGTAGAAATCTTGGTTTGCTCTCTTTGAGGCATGTTGACGTAGACATCTGTATTTGGTTGCATAGCAAGTTGTCTTTCATTTTGAGTTTGATTTTGAATTTGAACTTCAGGTTCAAGAGGAACGAGTTCCATAGCATTGTTGCATAGTCCTTCATTCCGTGCAGGAGGTTCTTCGAAAGTGATGAGTCTTTCCGTTTGAACTTCTTGAATTGTAGCGAGAGGAGGGCGTCTGCTACTTTGGAGTCCACGTGGCCTACTGCTTACTATCGGCCACATAGTGTGGTTTGATTAGGTTAATTGAGACAAATCTTTTCTCCTTTTTTTCGGCAAGAGGCGGCAGAAGTACAGTTCTTGTTCCTTCAATTGCTAGGACCGGTACAGGCTTTCTGTATGATGGCCCAAATTCTTTTTTGTCCACTATTTTCTCTCTGACCAGATCCCCGACTTTTGGGATCCAGACAGGTCTTGCCGTGACTGATTTGACTTCCCCAGTGGCGGTCTGCTTCAGATGGACATTACTTTGTTGTGTCCTGAATTCATTTCGATCCTGTAAAACAGCCAAATGATCATGGATGTCAAAAGGTTTTTCATCTGCCACTGCGCCTTCACAATCAAGATCAGGTACCCACATTCTTGTCCCAAATAGGACCTCATATGGAGTATCACCCCCTAGAGAACTTCTTGGCATGTTGTTAAGAGCACGCTGGGCTCCCTACAGATGTTTTACCCAACTTTCACCCATGCCTAATACTCTAGCTGTTAAAGATTGCTTTAAGTCTCAGTTTTTTCTCTCCACTACCGAATTTCTCTCGGGATGGTACGGAGATGAGTACCGTAATGCTACACCCAATCCTCGCATGGCCTCCTTGTAAGCCCGATAGGCTAAACGCAGGGCCCTGGTCAGAATGTAATGTGCCAATTGCGTATGTCCATATGAAGACTCGCAAATCTTTGATAACAGTTCGAGCGTCAGCCGAGCGCAGGGGCCACACCCATAGGAATCTCGAGCAGGAATCCACTGCAACCATGATATACCTGTAAACCCCATCTCTTTGTAAGGGGCCGCAGTGGTCCAAGTAAACACATGCTAATGGTTTGTCAGATATTAACAACGGACTATGTACGTTCTTCTTGTCTTTCTGACTGTCCTTCCCTCTCGGAGTTTTTCGATGAACCCTGAAAGGAACGAGAGGAACTTGTATCAGTATCCTGATACCTGTCAGGTTTCCTAATATTTTCCCTATTCCTGAGGTTATACCTCTTTTCGGAGGGCTCCTGTGGAGGAGATATACCTCGGGATTGAGATCTGTTTCCTTTAAAGTTTTGTTTTTTATTGTCCCACTTCTTTTTAGTTGAAGCAGGGGTCTGCTTGGAAGTGTCCTTTTCAGGACTGCCCATCAGTTGTAGTTTTAAAGCTTTCCCACCAAAACTGTCTCTGCCTAATTCTGCATACGCAGTTTCAATTATTTTGGGTAGTTCGTGTTCCTGTTCGAAAGGATCGAACTCCCTCAGGCGTTGGCGGATGGCCACTGAAGCTGGTTCCCCCTTAATGTTAGCTAGTATTATGGCTGATACCTGGGCATAGTTACCTAGTAACTTCATCCCTAAATTTAGGGCAGGTTCTGTTCCATACTCGTTTTGTAACTGTCTCAATACATCAGGTACTACTGCTAATGACGGGATACCATGAGTTCTGGTATAAATGGCAGCAAAGACTGTATCCCAAGTGGTACAATCCTCTAATTGTGGTGTTATCCCCATGGGCAAGCAGATTGTTAGCATTCTGTGTTTTTCATATCGGGTAGTATTCGGGAATACTGCCTCTAGCTGCGTTATTTTCTGAGCTACCCAGAATGGTATTTGTTCACGTTTTGTGGGCATTTTACCCATTACCGCGTGTAATGTTTGTGGTGTAATTTTAGTTGCTGTACCCTGAATTTGAGTTCCATTTGTTGCAACTATTGCTGGTTGGACTGTAAGTGTCCTCATGACGAATTGCGTCAAGTTCCTATAGATTTTAATTAAATCTTTATGTTGTATGAGTAAGTCTCCTGGTGGCATTGTTTCAATGTCAGGATGTGGTGTGTAGGCCGCTAATATTGGCCATGTTGCCCCGTCTCTTCCGAGCCGGCCGAGTCTTACTCTTCTTCTCATGTGGGGTAGGGTGCCTTTAAACCAATATAAGTGTTCCTGGTACGTGAGCGGAACCTCTATATCCTCGAACTGATAATATTCCGCTGGTGCATCGCCATCCGTGTAGGAGTGAAATGTTTTTGTTCTTGCATTTGCTGCTAGGAATGTAACCCACAAATAAAATACCTCTGTTTTGTTTGATTTGTGTGCCTCAATCATGAAAACCACCATGCCACCCCTAGCTGATAAACCATGCGCTAATAGTTTCAGGGTGACTGTATTTCTAAAGTTTGGTGCAATTTGTGTTGCGTCTGTATCGTCCTTGTCTGTGAGGGGCAGATTTTGTTGTATTGGGTCTAATTCTTCGTTATTTCTGTCCTCAGTCATTTTGTAAAGAGGAAGTTTTTCAAGGGAACTAAGATAAGGTGTTTTTGCACAATTTAGAAACAATGTGTCCTTCAAGCTGAATTAACCAACAGCCAATAAATAGGATTTTTGTAGCCTACTCAGCTGTGGCGGAGTTTGTGCCCACCCACTCCAGACGTCCCTGGTGTTTTGTGAGTAGGGGTCTCTGAGAATAGCACGACTGAACTACTCAGATTCTACTGTTAAATAAGTACCCAACCAACGTTGGCGGCGCCATGTCGTGTAGTTTCTAAATTACCTATACAGGATCTGCGCGTTTGGATAACATAAACTGTGGGATTGGTGGCGGACGGATTCCGAGCACCCCCACCGGATACGTTAGCCTGTCTGTATTAGCTAGCTCACAGTGCCCTATAATCTCCTCTTATCACGGAGAGAATAGATTCTGGCAACCTCAGAACATGACAACCCTGATCCCTCAGAATCGTGGAAACAATATACTACCTTTCGCTCAGTCACTCGTGCTTACTTAGTTTGTCTCAGAGAGTTACACAGAATAAACAGGCTGGGCGTTTCAATAAGTATTTATTGAACAGTTGTTATTCCAGTGTATAATAGATGAGCTGCAACAACCATTAGACAGTAGCAGAGATATATGATTAGCAATACTATGAAAGTAAAAGGATGGTAAAGTTCTACCATCTTGCAGAAATCATGAATATATACATGTACATAAAACACATGATAAAAGTGCGTACTCCTACGATGTCTCCCTAACTAGATGTACCTAAATGTACCTAGCATCTATGTAGGTGTTATGCCAAGAATCTCTCTAGGATCGAGTCCACCCCATTACCTGAGAGTTTAGAGAATGTGGGACCCCGTCCTGGTCTCGAGTTGGACACCCCACGAGGGATGTTAGACCACTGCTAGCTGGAGCGTCTGCATGCAGGAACCTCAGCGTCTCTGGTCAGTGTGTCAGCCGGGAAGTCACGGTCTCCTCTACCTCCCTAAGCAAGAGGTGTTGTATATATACCCATAGGTCTCCCCAGGGTTCCTACCTTGCTGCGTTACTGTGTCGGCCTAAAGGATGACGTTGGGCCTGAACTTTATACAGAGATATTATACAGGAGATGGTAATCCTACTGGTAGTCCTGCTGTGCTTCCAAGAAGCCTCATGCATAATGTATGAGAATCGAACCAGGGAAAAACCCGCGTTCTGAGTGCAGTGTCATATCTAGGTAAAAGGTCAGTGCCTAAGAATCGTTATGTATGTAATGTAGGGAAGGATGTAGGTGAAAGGTTGCGATGTTACCTGCGCCTATATAGGGTACATATATGGAATATAACAAGACAATTGTCTATTCTAAAGTAGTTGCACAAATTCACATGCAGGAAGTGCCACACTTAGCAAGGACTCAATGCCAAGGATGAGTGGCATTTCCGGGTAGGTGAGGGCCACTTTCATGGATACAAGCCAGCAAACAACAATGACGTACTGGTACAATGCTGCAACGGTGAGTGCTTACATGCCAGACACCAGTGTGTGTCCAAACACAGCCAGGAATGGGTACCATGGAGTGACAGATCCATCCCTCCAGGACATGTAGCATAACTTACACACACAGTGCAACACAAGGTAGGTGATCATCTGTGTTGGGCTGTGCGTCCAGTCACAAAAAGAGGACCACTTACAGTGCCTAAAGAATGCTGAAGATTCCCTAAGAGACTCCATTGTAACGTTGACTGACTCTTGTCCATAGGTGTCTCACTAAGTTACACATATCTACAAACACTGCAGGCAATTTCTACATCATGCACTCAAATCAACTTAAGCAATCATGATACCTCTAGTGCAGCAAATTAGTATTTGTGAAACTAGGAAATATTTTTATATATGAAAGTTTTAATATCACTAACTAAAACTAACTACCCTACACTAACATTATCTAAACTAAGCCTAAACTAACCTAACCTACCTATCCTACACTAACTAATCTTAACACTACATTAACCTATCTAAACTTAGCTTAATCTATGCTACACATTTACCACAAGAGACATGTAAAAAATCAACCCCCCACCTACGATAATATACATACATCAGCACAAAACAAAAGACAAACACATTCTAAATTTACACTACCTAAACATATAAATCTAAACAAAAATATATTTTTTGTATTTTTAATTGTACATTTTTTCCCCTAAAACGCACACTATACATCAACCCCCCACTCACTAAAATACATACCCATCCATATACAAACCTAAAAAGTACTACCTATTAAAGTATTAAACTAACTTATATTAGACTAGACCTATGCTAAATTATAACCTCACCTATGCTAAAAATCCTTTACAATACGAACAACTGGGGAAAGGGAAAAGCCAGAGGGAGAGTCATATTTGGGCACTGATCCGCTTCATTGCCTCCTACAAAGTGAGCACTATGGCCCGCAGACTTGGGAGTTCCTCCTCAATGGCAGCCATCCTCAGTTTAAGTGCTTGTAGGTCATCAGGGCCTGTGCTTCAAAAATAAACCCTACTGCAGGGGTAGTGACCAGGGCCTGTGTTGCTTGGGCCAGGTGTCCAGACGATGGTCCTGGAACGGCCACTAGGAGTCCGCTCTAGTGATGTGACACATTCTGATGGGCCATTGCCTTACAAGGTCCCGGTTGTTCATTCCTCCCTGACTTCCATGTACAGGCCACCTTTCCTTCCTAGTACAGTTTCCCCATCCTCTTGTAAGCCTTAGCCACGTGCCTGATGTGGCGGTACCGCTACAGCCGGATGTGGTGATTCTTCACCACATCTGCTGTCATGTCATCTGAAGAAGATAAATATGTATCAGCAAAAGCTGTACTTGTACATGATGTCAGCAATATTAGGCTCACGTTTTCAGAACATCACATGTGGCATGTCCACCCAAAACCACATTTTGGGAAAGAGAAATGAACAATATTTCTTCTAAACATATACTTCTCCTAATGTAACAAGGCAAACATAACCAAGTGCTGGCAGTGTAGGTATACAAAATGGCAGTGTCAACACAAATACACTTATAACCATATCAATCCTGAGACTGAGCTGAAAGCATGATGTGGTGTACACATGGAATTGAACACATGGTCCACATATGGAGTCCCTGGTGTTGGTTATGCAGTATGCATCAGGAGGCCTCATTTATAAGGCTCCTTGCTCTGTAGGAACATCACTTTTGTGATGTTCCCTGGTTCAGAAGCCTCTGTGATATTTATCAGGCAGCACTAAGCCACCTTTTTTGGCTTAATGCTGCCTGATAAATATTGGTCCCTTTAACGCAGTTTTCTGCGTTAAAGGGGCGTGCAAAGGGTGTTGCTGGGGGCGTTCCCAGCAACAGCCATGGCTTTTTTACACTGCCCCAGATTTACGAGAAATCGTAAATCTGAGGCAGCGCCAAAAACTTACGCCTCCCCAGGGGAAGTGTAGGGAGGCACAACAAGGAGAAATATCTTTATTTCTCCTTGTTTTTCCTTTTTCTCTGTGTGCTGCATTCTGCACACATAGAAAAAGGACGTAAGGTTTCCCTTCCTGTACAAAAATAATCATCCCCGCAACGCAGGCCCCTTGCACCATGGTGCAAAGGTGCCTGCTTTGGCGCACGGCAGCCCATTGTGCGCCGGCGCATGGGAAAAGGACAGGAATTAACCATATCGGATAGATACGGCGCATTCCTGCCCTTTTCTTTTGCCGTAGGGCAGCGCAGCAGGAAGGCCTGCTGCGCTGCCCTACGGCAAAACCTCATAAATGAGGCCCAGGGTATTTTTGTGGTCAATAATTTATGTGAAATGAGTTATGCCAAACAAGTACAGGTAGTGTGCCTCAGCGACGGTTAACTCATCTGGCAAATTCACAAGGCCACACACATTGCTGCATTGTCAGACTCTTTGCCATGTAATCAAAATATAGATGGAGGGTGGTTAGCTACCTCCCTTAAAACAGACCTGTTGGAAACTTCACCAATACTCACTCTGGAAAATACCAGGAATCCTAACATATAGCTTATGGTATACAGTTCCAGCCATAACATGGTGACCTTAACATATCCTAGTGTCTGTCCACACATGTCAGCAAGGCTGCTTTCCTTGATGCACATTAACAAAAAGCATATCCATGTCACGAGAGTTTGTGCATGCATGCTGCAGATCTCAAGTTTACAAGTATTTTGTGCTGTATCTTGCAGGTAATCTTCCACCATGAGTCAAGAGTGACATGGTTGGTGCTAGGCAGTAGAATTAACTTAATTGGCACAATTTCTGTATTCATACTATCTGTCAGCATTCATGCCATGGGATGTGTTACAGATGCAATACACACTCAGGGAAGCACAGAGACTGGCTGCTTCAGCCAGTCTACAGTGTGTGTGGCATCCAGCTCACTGATTAACTGGATAGATATGAAAGGTATGGTATTAGGCCAATATGACACCTGTGATTGTTGGGTAGACATCATTTAGCAAAATAAAATAGCCAACATCCACTATTAAGTGGCAGATGTGGTACAGACACATCTGCTGCCTGGGCTTTGTGTCTGGAACAATCTGTGTGACACATGCACAATGCACCTTGGTAAATGTGTTAGCAAAATCTGTTTGTCTATAGTTTGAGCATCACAAGTCCAGCTTATGATGAGCCCAAAGTGCCACTATGTACCGTAATTCACTGCATCATATTACTCTGCACCAGAGAGTGATTCCTTGAGCTTTGCATATGGGTAGCTATTCACACTAGATGGTGATATGTGCATTTACTGACAGATGACACCACAGAAACTGTTATGTAGTTCCTAGGACCCCCCAGGACCTGCACGTTATGGATGACCTAAACTGAGGGCTTGGTGTGCAAACAGACTCTGAACACCCCCACAGGATGAGTCAGCCATTAGACCAGCTAGCTCTACAGTGCCACTACCACCCCCCTGTATTCTTACAGTGGTGTATGTAGTTTCTGGCAACCACTGAACATGGCAACCCTGATTCCTCAGGTATCGTAGAAACAATACGGTATCTTTCGCTCAGTCACTCGTGCTTACTTTTCTCAGAATACATAGAATGGCAATTGGAACGGTTTCAATAATTATTTATTGGTCAAGCGTCAGTCTAGTATGACACATGTTAGCTGCGACAATCAAAAGACAGGAGCAGACAAATGTAATCGCTAGTACCAATATTGTAAAAAGTAGATACATTTCTACCATAGTGCTAATAAGATGAATAAAAGAATATTACATAAAACAATAGAATTGGCGTACTCCTACCATGCGTAGCCTACCTAACCATGCCTAGCCTAGAGGTGTAGGTGAAGCATGTATGTGTAAGTGCTAGGATATGTCCTAATGGAACCTAATGGAGCCAAGAATTCCCCGAGGAAGTACTAACCTCTCACCTGATGGTTCTGAATGAAGGACCCCGTCTCTGCGTAGAGGATGGTACACCGCAAGGGATGTCAGGTCTCTGCCTGTCGAAGGATCAGCCTGCAGAGTCTCGGTCCAGCCTGGAAGGAATTCTCCTCTGCCCTCTAAGGGGGAGTGAGGGTCTTTTATACTAAAGTGATCCCTCTGGGGTTTTTCTAGAATCAATATGTTTTGAAAACATTCGCTAATCCCCTGCTAACCCTTTTCTAAACAAACATGATCATGCACAGCTGGCTGTAGGCCATGGATGAAAGAAATTGGTGACCTTTGTACAGAATAAATCTACTGTGCCTGGGGACATGTTTATGTACGTCAGGTACAGGGATTAAGATATGGTACCAAGAGCCTGATGTCGGAGAGACAGAAGTAAGCTACTAGGTAAAAGGTCACCTGTGAAAGACCGTTATGTCGTGTGGATGGGACACAATGTATGTTACATGATGGGACTAACCTAAAGGACATGACACCCACTCCTCATAAAAGGTCAACAAAGTCAGCTAGGTAATGATAGTAAATGCTAAAAAAAGGCATAAAAAATCCTTTATATTAAAAGCATACTAAAAATAAAACACTTAAAAAATGTCCATAAGCAAGGTCTATAATTAAGGCATTGTTCCCTAAAAAGCGTTCATGAAAGGTCCTCTATATTTTGAATATAATGTAATTGTTTTTCTGAGCACCTTGAAAGCCACTATGTTCAGCAGAGAAGAATAAAACAAAGTCTGTTCAAGCTTCAATTTGGTACATGTTTTAAAAAGTTGCCAAACGGTTCCCAGCACAGGAAAGGCCAGATTGTTTAAGAATCCTGCGCTGTAGACTCAACATCACTCTACATGGCATCCGCAGGAGGCAGTACCTCTAGTATGATATCAAGTGAGCAGAGGTGGTCATCGCTGTTTCCCACGCCAGCCGCCGGGGAAGAAGTAGATGCCTGTGTGCCTGAGACTGATGCTTGCACATCCGTTGCAGAGCCGTTCTCCGGTCCAACAGGAGCTGAAGCGTCCTGTAGAGGCTCTAGGAACGCCATCATCAACATGGGAATACGCTGTGGACAACTGTGCACATGGGCCCGTAAAGGCGCCAGGAGCATGTCTATGTCCGGTGGCGCAACCGATGGAAGTGTCAGACAGAGGTCCAACACGCGTCTGAATCCACAAAAGAGGCAGCGGAATACTGGTAGGATGCAGTCAAGCCAGGCCGGTCTGAAAGACAGGAATCAATGCTCACTCAGCTCTCGAAGCCGAGATAACCCCATGAAGAACACCAATCGCTCACGACAACGTTGCTCCAGCAGTGCTCTCTCCATGTCTGGAGTGATGCTGACATCCATTGCGAAACAATAGGAGTAAAATCAGGATGCCCGCTACTGAAAGCAGGACCAAAGGAAGTCCTCCAAAAACGCTTCCAAGTACGGAGTGTCTAAATGATGGAATCACTCCGAAAATGGTTTGAAAGGTGGTTAACAGACCTGATCCAATGCTCTTAAATAAGTGTACGATACCACTTGTTTCAGACATGTTAAAGATACGATGGACCATTTCTCCGAAATGGAGAGGGAAGTTCGTACGGACCAACGCCTGTATCTCTGCCGAAGACCTTGCCACTTGGAGATCAAAAGTCTATTGGGCTGAAGTTAAGGCCACATTATGCTGAAATAGCATGGCTTTCAGTCTGCTCAGAGAAACAAACCCTATGTTGGAAACGTTCAGTGAAGGCCTCAGTGGTGCCTCCCTAACTGTGCAAGCTGGGGGAAACAATACTTGCTTACAACAAATAACCCTGGACTTGATGGTCACTAGATAAGCAATGCTGGGCGTCATACCACAGCAGCCTTGGTCATTCAGCATCAAGTAACTCCCATTTGAAAGCAACTCGAAAACCGGATGAATTGTGGCAGCTGGAGAACCCTACAGGTAGCAGGACAAGTTCGCTATTGACGCATTACATGCCCTGTACAGCGATATTTCTTTACACACTAAAGACCCACTTAAGGCCTTTTCGCAGTTTGAACCACTCAAGAAAACTTCCTTCTCCTTGTTCCTGCACCTATATGTGCATGGTAACTCCCAGGTTTCTCATATGTACCCTCGGCCCAACGCTTCATACCTGCCGACTGGGTAATATTTCAGGCAGTACTGGAATTGGAATGTCGTGATTGGCAGTGTGATATAGCCATGGATTAACCATTCCATAGACGGTGATTCAGCTACAGTAAAAGGCAACTTCTCTAGTTTTTCAATGAGCAGCATGGTGTACTTTGCATCTCTGAGTGCCATGGTCAATTGTCTGTCGTTCAGATTGTAAGCCGAAAACAGATGTGTCTTTAATGTATCTCCATGGAACGTGGCCAGATCGCAATGATTGAAGTGTCCAGCTTAGAAGCATAATAGCACGTAGCTGAGTTTGCCCATGTTGTAAAATAGACAAATCTTGTTCCATTATGTCGATAGCTGAGGACACAATGTTGCCCAATGAATAAATGCGAGACGAGAGTGTGGTCATGCCGTTGTCTACAACAGCTAAGGCCTTTTCTAGATTAATTCTATTTATCTCACATAGTCTCTCTGCAGCTTCTTGTTGGGAGACTCTCCAAACCTTATTATAGATGGTGTATAAGAAGCGTTTCCTACGTGGTTTCTTGGGACCTAACAAGAAATCCCTAAGATCCATATTGTCTGACAAAAGGGACAAGTGTTGTTTCACCTGTGATAGTGTCGAGGACTTAACCAATCTAGGCACATCTTCCCGACACTATAGGAAATCACTACCCCTGGGTCATCTATGTGTACATAGCGTGGGTCGGGCCTATGGATACTAAACCCTTCGGTGGTACCCTTAAATCTTGAGTTACACATGTTTGTGTCTATGGGCCAAACCAACCAACCCTTCCAATCAGGAGATGATGAAGTACCCTTACTAGGTGTGGGTGAAGGGATGCTCTGTGTTTTCAGGTCTTTGATTTTTGCAAACCCATAACAGGTAGTCTGTTGCGCTGTTCTGTTCAGGAAAATCATCTGTAATGGTATGAGGCAAGCTCCAAATAAAGCTTCAGCTCCCTGAACCTGCCACTCTCTTGTCCCCCAGATTGATTTTGTGTCTATGGTGTCTCTCCAGTAGTCGAAACCCTGTATAGACAGTTGGGAGATAAAAGGTGCTGAATAGATCAGCATAATATTTTTTGCAGTTGCATTAGTCTGTGTAAGTTTATAGTAAAATGATTCTGGGTTGGATGTATTGAACTCTGAAAAGTATGCGAACTTCTGTGCGAATGTAGCAGAACTACTTTTTGGTGGTGTTGGGCAATGTTCCCATTGATGGTACACATTAGCAGTGCGTGGTACACTTGCTCTATGCAAAAAACGATGACCATAATGCTGGTAACAAAACATGGTATCATAGTCAGTTGTATCCTCATACAATTCCCTGTAAGAAAATGCAGCAGATTGTTCTAAATCTGTGAGCATAGTATTTACAATCTCAATGTCCCAATCATCAGATAGTGTACTGGGGTAATGAAATAATTTAAAGAAATTTTAAACAAATGTGGAATTTTCAAATGTTCAGTGGGGCCATATACATCATATGAAATTTTATCCCAAACTATACCATCAGGTATTGGAATTGCTGTAATGTTCACCAGGGATGACGGATGTGGTTTTAAGATCACGTTCACGGATTGTACTGCAGAGCGTTCTGGGAGATAATGTCCATTCAGAAGCAGAAAAAAGACAGTCACTGTGCCAATCCAAATTAACAGGTATACGACCCCTATTGCGAACCAAATATGCAGCCACGGTGGCACTAAGTAAGTCTTTTTGAGCAAAAGACAGAATTGGCTAACTTTTTCTTTCTTTGAAGTGGGTGGCGTATGATCAGGTTCACTTGGATCTGAAGAGAAATCATCGAAGTTGATGAAGTAGCCAGACGCAGTCAGATGTGTCGTTTGAAGGCACATTAATGTAGACATCATTGTTGGGCCAAATTGCAACTTGCATTGTCGCTTCTTCTTGATGTTTTTCAATTTCAACTGGAATGATTTGTGCTCCATTATTCGTTACTCCTTCACCTTGTGTAGTGGAGTCTTGAAAGGTTATTAATCTTTCCATCTGAACTTCCTGTATAGTAGCAAGAGGAGGTCTGCGACTACTCAGGACCACACACGGCCTACTGTTGAGGATTGGCCACATGGTGTGGTTTGATCAGATCAATGGAGATAAATCTTTTTTCTTTTTTGCCGGCAAGGGGGAGAAGAGGTACTGTTCTTGTTCCCACTACCGCTAGGACAGGTACAGCTGTTCTGTAAGATGGCCCAAACTCTCTTCTGGCCACAGTCTTTTCCCTGACCACGTTCCCAATCTGCGGGACCCAGGCAGGTCTTGCCGGAACTGGTTTCACTTCCCCAGTGGTGGTGCGTTTGACTTGCACGATGCTTTGTAGTGCTCGGAATTCATTGAGTTCCTGTAAAACAGCCAAACGGTCATTCAGTACAAATTGTTTTGCATCCGCCACTGTGCTGGCACAATCGAGATCAGGTACCCACATTCTTGTCCCAAACAGGATTTCATAAGGGGTACGGCCTCCCAAGGACTTTCTTGGCATGTTGTTGATTGCCCTTCAATAATGAAATTGTTGCAGTGACTCCTGTGTGTGCTGAGCCCAGACCCTCGTGTGCAGCTAGTATTAAACCTAATCTGCGATCTTTATTTGGTATTACTCTATACCCCACTCCTGGAATTTGAGCATACAGTGTGTTATGCGCATGTAACTTGTAGGAGTACTTGAGTGGAAAGCCTTTTGGCAGGACGCGTGAGCTGTTCTTTGAGGCATTGTTAGCTACTAGTATATCTCCGTCTATTCTCGTGTGTGAATGAGTGATTGAGGCAACGGCAGCAGTTCGCACTGTCGCCTTGGCGGCTTCATCAGCCAGTGAATTTCCTTCAACGTGTATGCCAACACGCTGATGACTCAAGGTGTGAATAACTTGAGCCCGTGGCAGGCATGCTTTCAGCTTTGCCTTTTGTTCCCATAACAATTTATGATTTATCGTGTCACCCTTTGCATCGCTGAACCCATTCTGGCCCCAGTATTGAAGATATTCATTGTAAGATTGCACACAGTAAAATGAATCGCACACAATCAGTGTGGGGAATACCCGATCCGTACACTGTAGTGCTAATATCAGGGCTTTTAGTTCTGCCAGCTGTGTGGTACAATCTCCTAGAGATTGTGTAGTCGTATTGCTTGGGTGGAACCTACCATCCCGCATCTGACCTTTCACTATAGGGCATGCAGCGCTATACTGCTGTTTACTTCCTATGGCAGGTTGCGCAGAACCGTCAGTATAAATGATGTATTTGTACTGATCTAGAGGCAAGATTTCATTCGGTAGAGGGTATTCTTGTTTGTATTGCAGGAATGCTTGTGTTCTAAGTCTTGGATCATATCTATATTCTACATCTGTTGCAGTGAGAGAATTAGCCCATTGTATCCAACGTGGATGCAGTGCTTTGCATTTGGAATGCTAGCTTTAGTTACCGCTTCTAAAGTCGTTATCGGAGTTACAACAATGATGTGTTTCCCCTGTGCTAGTGCTCTTTCTCTCATTACAGCAGTCTGTACAGCTGTCAGAATTGTTTCTGTTGCTGCAAATCGATTTTCAGCATTTGTGTACAGATGAGATTTGTATGTGATAGGGACTGTCTCACCTTCATTAAACGTGATATAAGTATACTCTGATAACCCAGGGACGACCCATATTACCAGGTTGCGGACGCTTACTCGTGTCTGCAAGTGTTTTGAATCTATCATGTCAGCTTGAACTGAAAGTAGAGTGTCTGTATGTTTTTGAGTCCACTTGTTTGCTGTGAAATCAGGTCTGATCAAGTCATAGAAAGGTTTTACTCTTTCTGCGTAGTCTTGAATGTATGTTCTGCCGAAATTTAGATATCCTAATATGGATTGTAAACCTTTCAGAGTTTTAGGAGGCTGGATTAGCACGCATTTTTCTAGAAAATTTGCGGCCAGGCTTTTGCCTTCACTTGACAGCTCATATCCCAAAAATATGACACTCAGATGGGCAATTTTTGATTTCTTAAAGTTAAATTTGAAGCCCAAATTGGCAAAACCAACAATTATGTTATTCACCCTACACAAGTGTTCAAGTAATTAATTGTCCCTCAGATATATATCATCTACGGAGGACATTGCCTCTTCATTGCAGGTTTGTAATAGCTCTGACACTCTTGCCGAGAATGGCCCGGGGCTGTTCTTATAGCCTTGGGGCAGGCGGCAAAACTGACACTGAGTGCCAAGGGCGGGAAATCCGGTCAAATATCGGGTTTCAGGATCTATATTTATGCAGAAGAATCCATTCGAGATATCTAGTGTTGTTTTGTATTTCTTCCGCACAATGTTATTCATTAATGCAGCACTATGTGCGTTCTGAACTGCAAATGTTTTTGTGCATGTGTTCAAGTGTCTGTAATCTAAAACCAAATGATATGTGTTGTCAGGTTTCATTACGGGAAACAAAGGGTTGATCATTGGTGAGGTGCAAGTTTCAATCACACCTTGGTATTCTAGTTGGTCTAAGATTTCTTTGACCTGTTTCTTTGCTTCATTTTTAATAGGGTACTGTCTCTGTGGAGTTGGATATTTTTTAATGGGATTTTGTGGTGTTTGGACTCGACGTCCCACCCTACATGGTTGCGGTATAATGCCGGAGCTAGCGCTTGCGCCCAATCCCGCGCCTATGAGTGTTTTAAGGAAACAGGAACGAGGTCGGAAAAAGCAGGCAAAATGATGCTTTCACCTTTTGGGCAGTCCATTATAAATTTAGGCAGCCAATCTTTTTCTGCTAACAAGATGTCATATCCAAATGTCAAATTTTCCCAAAAAAGACCTTTAATTTTCCTTGAGAGGTCCCCCTCTATTTGGAGATTAATTTCGTGTAGACGATGTGGGACACTCACTCTTGTATCAGGTGTTTCCACCATGATGTATTCATTCAATACTGCTGTCACCAGAAATTCCTTCAGGTTCTGGCGAGCTATTGTTACTTCTGCCGCTCTGTCTAGCATCGTCAGAGCCCATTCCCCGTTCAGAAGCTGAGTCCTCAGTAACCTGGGCATTTCTAATTTTTAAGCCAGCTACTTTCTTCTTTTTGAATTGAGTCTTTGCTTTAGGTTGCTCTTCCTGTTTGATAATGAAATCTGAAGTGCGATGTTTATCTTTTTTTTCCTTTGGTCGATCTTCAATTTTGTGTTCTGACCGTCCTTGCCTCTCCGAGCTTTTTGATGAACCCTGAAAGGAATGAAAGGAACGTGTATCAGTATCCTGATACCTGCCAGGTTTCCTAATGTTATCACGATTCCTAAGGTTGTACCTCTTTTCAGAGGACTCCCGTTGGGGAGACCCACCCCTTGATCGTGAAGTGTTTCTGTTATTATTATTTTTAGGTTGATTATTATCCCATTTCTTTTTAGAAGAAGTGGGTGCTTCCTTTGAGTTCTCTTTTTCAGACCTACTCACCTCTAGTGGTTTCCCGAGTTTGGCTCCCAAACTATCTCTGCCTAGTGAAGCATAGGTGTCGTCGATCATTTTTGGTAATGCCCGCTCCTGATTTGCAGGTGTTGTTTCACTTAAGCGTTGGCGTATAGCCACTGCTGCTGCTTCCCCCTTAATGTTGCTCAGCATAATTGCCAAGACTTGGTCAAAATTACCCATCAGTTTCATCGCCAAGTCCAGGGCAGGTCCTGCCCCGTACTCATTCTGTATCTGTTTCAATACTTCAGGAATAACTGATATGGTTGGGGTACTGTGTATCCTAATATATACTGCTGCAAAGATTGTTCCCCATGTGGTACAATCATCAATTGAGGGACCATTCCCATTGGCAAGCAAATTGTTAACAATCTGTGTTTTTCCTGCAGACCCGTACGGGGAAATACTGCTTCCAACTGCGCTATTTTTTTAGCAATCCAGAATGGTACTTGATCCCTTCTTGATGGGAACACACCCATTATTGCCTTTAGTGTTTGTGGACTAATTATTGGTGTGGGCTGGGTCTGGACTAATCCAGGTGGAGCAGCTCTCGCAGGTCGTAATGTGAGTGTTCACATGACGAACTGGACAATGTGTCTGTATAGTCTGACTATTTCTTTGTATAGTGTACGCACTTCCCCTACTGGGAGTGTGTCTATCTCAGGATGTGGAGTGTAAGCCGCTAAGACCGGCCATGTCGCTCCTCCTATGCTGAGTGGACTGAGTCTTACGACTGAAGTTGTGTGTTTTAGGGCGCCTTTAAACCAGTTTTTATGTTGCTGGTAAGTTAACAGAACTTCAATGTCCTCGTATGGGAAATGTTCTTCCGGTGGATCCACTTCAATGTATTCGTGGAATATATGTGTCTGTGGATCTGCAGGTGGGAATTTTACCCAGGAATAGAATACCTCTGATCCGAACACCTCATGTGCCTCAATCACGAAGGTAACATGGCCACCTGTTGCAGGTAATCCATGTTCTAGCAATTTCAGAGTTACTGCCTGTCAGCAGTTTTCTGTAATGTTAAGAGCATTAGCAAATTCGTCTTCTTCCTCGCTTCCAACGCCATTTGCGGTTTCAGTCATTTTGAAAGGAGAAGAAGGTAAGTAGTTTAAGAGTTAGGGTTACGCTGATAGGGAACTTCTAATCCTTACAAGCTTGTCTAAAACCTTCAGCCAATATACAGGGTGTGCCTGCTCAGCTGAGGCGGATAAACCTTCCCACTTCAGACATCTCTGAATAATGTGAGTAGGATTGTCTGAGAAAGCACGACTGAACTACTCAGATTATACTGTTAATATAAGAACCAAACCAACGTTGGCGGCGACATGTCGTGTAGTTCGCAGGACCCTGTAGGACCTGTGTGTTTTGGATGACCTAAACTGAGGGCTTGGTGTGCAGACAGACTCTGGACACCCCCACAGGATCAATCAATCAATCACAGAATTTGTAGAGCGCACTACTTACCCGCGAGGGTCTCAAGGCGCTGGGGAGAGAAAGGGGGGTGCTGCTACTGGTCGAACAGCCAGGTCTTGAGTAGCCTCCTGAAGGTCAGCAGGTCTTGGGTCTGTCGTAGGCTTAGTGGAAGGGTGTTCCAGCTCTTGGCGGCTAGGTGTGAGAAGGATCTGCCGCCGGTGGTTGTTCTTCGAATGCGAGGGACGGTGGCGAGGAGAGGTCGGCGGAGCGGGGCTGGCGGTTGGGGACGTAGAAGAAGAGTCGTCTGTTGAGGTAGGCTGGGCCAGTCTTGTGGAGTGCCTTGTGTGCGTGGATGAGGAGTTTGAAGGAGATTCTCCTGTTGACGGGGAGCCAGTGCAGGTTCCTCAGGTGGGGGTGATGTGGCTGTGGCGTGGTATGTCGAGGATCAGGCGTGCGGAGGCGTTTTGTATGCGTTGCAGTCGCTTGATGAGCTTGGCCGGGGCTCCCGCGTAGAGGGCGTTCCCATAGTCGAGTCTGCTACTGACGAGGGCCTGGGTGACTGTTCTTCTTGTATCTGTCGGGATCCACCTGTAGATCTTGCGAAGCATGCGGAGGGTGTTGAAGCAGGAGGAGGAGACTGCGTTGACTTGCTTGGTCATGGAGAGCGTTGAGTCGAGGATGACTCCCAGGTTGCGTGCGTGGTCGGTGGGTGTCGGGGCTGCTCCCAGCGTCGTTGGCCACCAGGAGTCGTCCCAGGCTGAGGGGTTGGAGCCGAGGATGAGGACCTCTGTCTTGTCCGTGTTCAGCTTTAGTCGGCTGATCTTCATCCAATCGGCGACAGCCTTCATTCCTTCATGGAGATTGGATTTGGCGGCGAGGGGTCCTTGGTGAGGGAGAGGATCAGTTGAGTGTCGTCGGCGTAGGAGATAATGTTGAGGTCGTGCTGTCTGGCGATGCGTGCGAGCGGGGCCATGTAGATGTTGAACAGCGTTGGGCTGAGGGAAGATCCCTGGGGTACGCCGCAGATGATCTCGGAGGCTTCGGATCGGAAAGGTGGGAGGCGGACTCTCTGGGTTCTGCCGTCGAGGAAGGAGGTGGTCCATTCCAGGGCCTTGTCTCGGATCCCTGCGTCGTGGAGGCGTGCGCGTAGAGTGCGGTGGCAGACAGTGTCGAAGGCGGCGGAGAGGTCCAGCAGGATGAGGGCTGCGGTCTCACCGTTGTCCAGCAGGGTCCTGATGTCGTCGGTGGCGGCGATGAGGGCAGTCTCAGTGCTGTGGTTGCTGCGGAACCCTGATTGGGATGGGTCCAGGATGCTGTTTTCTTCGAGGTATCGGGTTAGCTGTTTGTTGACGATCTTCTCGATGACCTTGGCTGGGAACGGAAGCAGGGAGATGGGCCGGAAGTTCTTGAGGTCTCTCGGGTCCGCCTTGGGTTTTTTGAGTAGGGCGTTGATCTCTGCGTGTTTCCAGCTCTCTGGGAAGGTCGCGGTCTCGAAGGAGAGATTGATAACGTTGCACAGGTGGGGTGCGATGGAGCTGCTGGCTTTGTTGAAGATGTGGTGCGGGAAAGGGTCTGACGGGGAGCCAGAGTGTATTGTGCTCATGGTCTTGATGGTGTCGTCGATGTTCACGCTGGCCCAGGCTGGCAAGGGGTCATGGTCGATGGTGTGCGGCGGGTCTGGTGTATCTATCTTAGTAGGGGCTGTCTGGGTGTTGAAGCTGTCGTGGATGTCGGCGATCTTGCGGTGGAAGAAGGTGGTGAGGGAATCGCACAGGGCTTGCGACGGCGGGATGTCGTTGGTGTTGGAGCTGGGGTTGGAGAGTTCCTTCACAATGTTGAAGAGCTCCTTGCTGTTGTGTGCGTTGTTGTCGAGGCGGTCTTTGAAGGAGATTCTCTTGGCGGACCTGATGAGGTGGTGGTGGTTACGGATGGCGTCTTTGTGGGCTGCGTGGCTGTCCGGTGTCTTATCACTGTGCCATTTCTTCTCTAGTTTCCGGCAGGTACGCTTGGAAGCTAGGAGTTCCGGGGTGAACCAGCTGGCTCTTTTGGTGGTGTCGCTGTAGGTGAGTTTTTTCAGCGTGGCGAGGGTGTTGGCACAGTCGTCTATCCATCGTCTGAGGTTGCAGGCAGGGTCGTCGGTGTTGGATGGGTCAGAGGGGGGGCTGAGAGCGAGGTTTGCCCGTAGTTGGTCTTCGGTGACTTTGCTCCAGCAGCGGCGTGGGATCTGTTGGGTGCGGTGGTGTGTGGTGGGTTTCTGGAAGGTGAAGTGGATGCAGCGGTGGTCGGTCCAGAGGAGTTCCGTGGTGTGGCTGAAGGAGACGTGGGAGCTTGAGGAGAAGACGGGGTCGAGCGTGTGGCCGGCGGAATGAGTCGGTGTTGTGACGAGCTGTCTCAGTCCGAGGTTGGCGAGGTTGTCGATCAGGGTGGTGGAGTTGTTGTCGTTGTTGTTCTCCAGGTGAAAGTTCAGGTCTCCGAGGAGGATGTAGTCAGCCGTTAGACCAGCTAGCTCTACAGTGCCACTACCACCCCCCTGTATTCTTACAGTGGTGTATGTAGTTTCTGGCAACCACTGAACATGACAACCCTGATTCCTCAGGTATCGTGGAAACAATACGGTATCTTTCATTCAGTCACTCGTGCTTACTTTTCTCAGAATACATAGAATGACAATTGGAACGGTGTCAATAATTATTTATTTGTCAAGCGTCAGTCTAGTATGAAACATGTTAGCTGCAGCAATCAAAAGACAGGATCAGACAAATGTAATCGCTAGTACCAATATCGTAAAAAGTAGATACATTTCTACCATAATGCTAATAAGATTAATAAAAGCATATTACATAAAACAATAGCATTGGCGTACTCCTACGATGCGTAGCCTACCTAACCGTGCCTAGCCTAGAGTTGTAGGTGAAGCATGTATGTGTAAGTGCTAGGATATGTCCTAATGGACCCTAATGGAGCCAAGAATTCCCCGGGGAAGTACTAACCCCTCACCTGATGGCTCTGAATGAAGGACCCTGTCTCTGCATCGAGGATGGCACCCCGCAAGGGATGTCAGGTCTCTGCCTGTCAAAGGATCAGCCTGCAGAGTCTCGGTCCAGCCTGGAAGGAATTCTCCTCTGCCTTCTAAGGGGGAGTGAGGGTCTTTTATACTAAAGTGATCCCTCCGGGGTTTTTCTAGAATCGATATGTTTTGAAAACATTCGCTAATCCCCTGCTAATCCTTTTCTAAACAAACAAGATCATGCACAGCTGACTGCTGGCCATGGATGAAAAAAAGTGGTGACCTTTGTACAGAACAAATCTACCGTGCCTGGGGACATGTTTATGTACTTGAGGTACAGGGATTAAGATATGGCACCAAGAGCCCGATGTCGGAGAGACAGAAGTAAGCTGCAAGGTAAAAGGTCACCTGTGTAAGACCGTTATGTCGTGTGGATGGGACACAATGTATGTTACATGATGGGACTAACCTAAAGGACATGACAAAACCTGTCAGTGAGTACTGCCTTCACAGAAGTGATATTACATGTAGTTATACCTTAACATCTTATCTTTACTTTTGATTTTCTTTGTGTCTTGTGTACAGCAGCATACATAGATAGAGCACTAGGGCTCACAGCATTTTTTGGTTATTAGTAAGACGCACAATCACGGTCACATCCATTCCTGCATGTAACAGTTGCATCCTTGCCTCATGGGGCAAGTGTGCCTGCATTGTGCCAAGGTAGCCAATCCAGCACAGGTTAAGAGTCAATATTTTTAAGTGTTATGTTAGATACTGTACTAATCTTGCTATGTGCTTGCAAATATTGCTGTGGCATAGGGATAATATCTGTGCTGCGCTGTGTGGCCATGCCCATTATATGCTCCTCTGTTTACTCTCACAGGACATCGTGTAAACTATACTGTGATCAACATATGTAAGATGGAAACAAACATCATGAAGTGCATGACACACGCTCAGTCATTGCACACTGGCACTACACTCACTTTGGACTGTGGCAGAAGGACTGTAGCTGAACACACTGTAGCAGCACACACAATCTCTGCATGTGCACACTGATACATATTGCAGACTTTCCGTTGTGTATGTCTTGCACAGACACATGTGTCCCGCACATGGTGTTATCATGCACACATATATCAGAAAATATGATGCAGATCTGGGGTGAGTGTGTCACACAGCAACATACCTTGTGGATAGGTGAGTGAGCCATCAGTCACCATTGCAGTGAAATTTGGTTAAATTGTCCATTGTACTTGGAATGTTCAATTAAGAAGATGCTGCCATTCACACATGATCTGTATCATACTCCTGTCAACGTTAGTAGCACAACATAGACTCTGAGTGCAGGCAATTGTGTGTGCTTCCTGGTCCAATGATACTGCATTTCCTGACACAGGCGTATGTAATGGCACACACTCAACTTAAATTTCACATTTGGGTGGATAGTATATTTGTGATCCACTCAACTATGCATTTGCAATCTCAGGGCAGAGATGCACGACTCTTGCCATGTTAAGGTAATTTCATATCTGAATCACTCCATCTGACCACGTGTAATGAGTTGTGTGAATGCACATGCTTTTTGTCTGACTTTTGGTCCAAGCGAAATAACACTCTTGACATCTCAGTATCCTTCAGTGGTTCAGATGTTTGCATATAACCTATTTAATTTCATAGTGCTCCGGCCATTTACGCACTGTACAATGTCATCTGATCATGTATTTTTACAAGTCTTTGGTCCTCATTGCATTGCTGAGCAATGCATGGCAAATGTGTCTTTTATCTACCGTACCATAATGAGGTATTTGTGACACTGTAGCCAGGAAATAGTTCACATGTGCTTTGTTTTGTGGTAAGCCACACATGCATGTATGCATTCTTTCCAAGTGACTGTTTTTACATGTTTGCATGACAGTAGGCATTTGTTCATGACAACTGTCACTCATGATCTCTGATAGCATCTGCAACTACATGATTTGTAACGCCGTTAATCTGCATGAGAACACATTAGTGAGACACACTGCAATGTGAGGTTATTATCAGGTGTGGTAGCTTGTGTTTTGTATTCCTAACTTTACTGAGTACCATCTATTGTACACTTTGCTGTTGCACAATTCAGCAAGACTGCTAGCTGTGTAGCTCTTCACTGCTCAAGTGCAAAGCGAGAGCAACGATCAATTTGGGTCTTGAAATGTGGCATGGCTGGCCTTTCCCTTTCAAGCAGTACACTGCTTCATATAGCAGTTCTGTATGTGTGCAAATGATAGATGTGAGGCATGGTACAATGTTGGTCAACAGGTCTGATGACATAATAGTTACATTTTGTGGGATACTTCTAGTTGATGAGATGTGGGTGAGTTGATGTTTACTGAGACTGTGACATACACAGCAACACAAATAATAGATGCAAGTTTTTATTTCCATGTTGTACCTTCATATCATGTTTGGGCATTCTGTCCGTCAAAGCACATGTAAAACAAGAGAAGAAATTTTGCACAATGTGGGGGAGTCACCAATTCTCAACCACTGTATTTTGGATCTCTCCTCCATCCTAATCCTCATCCTCCATTGGGTCCTGGTCATCATAGTCCACGTCCCACAGGACATTTGTACGTACACAGATGTTCTGGAGAATGGCATATATTAGGATGATCTTGCAGACCATAGGGGGAGAGTGTAGCAATCTCCCCCCGGACATGTCCAGGCATCTGAACCGGGACTTCAGCACACCGAAGGTTCTCTCCACCATGTTGCGGTTCTTGACCAGTACCTGGTTGTACTGTCATTCCGGCTCAGTGTGGGGATGCGCTTTTGGGGTCATGGCCCATGGTTGGAGACCATTTCCTTGGTCAACGGAAAGTTAAACAGAAATTACAAGTCAATGCTTTTGCTCTCTGTTACAGCTACATTCATGTCCATGTGTGCCATGTGTACTGGATAACCCATACACTTTTCTTATGGTATTTCAGAATATGTGTTACTTATACAGTTGGCCATAGGTTTAAACATGTCTGCTCCAGTTCTCTGTCTAATAGGAAATTATGAGCATGGCCTGATACATTGTACACTTCTACATCCAGAATTTCATGTGTATACAGTAGCTCACTGTGATGTGAATTTCGAAATGTTCCTGATCACTCTATGTTATGTGCACTCACTACATGTGAGAAGTGACAGATTATTGATCAGATGTTTGGCTAGTTGGTCCTCCCTAGGTAGGTTGTGACATTGACAACATGTTTAACACTCACACATGCATATGTCCATGTTAAACCACAGATTTTGTTGGTGACCTACATCACATTGGCACAGCCGTTTCGTAGTTCACTGACTTTGCCATGTAATTTTGATGCATCAATTAGGTATAGTTCAAACATGTCACATGCATTGTTATGCTATTTATTGTCAGCCTTCAACTATTGCTTTTTGCCACAGATTTTCTCATGGTGAACTTTGATACACACATATGTATTGCAATGTGGGCCATTCTTATGTGGGACACGCTGATTTTGCTACAATGAGCTGTGTATTCCACATTTAGACATATTACATTGGTGTTTCACATGTATGTGTATGACTCTGACTTGTAGGGGATTATGTAGTTCTATGCCTTGATATTTTCCTCTTTGCTGTGGCAAATGTATGTTGAGATTGGTATCCTGAGTACATTGTAGTGCTTTGTCCAGGTTGGAATTTAATCTAAGGTGGTGACTGATGTATGACATGTTTGGCAGCATTGTGCTTGACTTAGTGAGTTTTACGTTGCTGGATATATGTGCTTTACATTTGGCCTACTTACTCAACAGAACAGGTGAGCCATCAAATTGGTTACAACAGTCAATACGGCTGCCAACCTACGTGTTTGTGTGTACGTAGACTATCAGTATTGCTGAGACATGCATGTTTTGTACTGTTGGTGTCACAATGCTATCCAGTATTGACATTTATACATCTCTGGGGCCTACACTGACATGGCATGCCACGTACTTCCTGTGTTGCTCCTGACACTTTGGGCAACATACAAGTTTACAGCTAAGTGTGACACACTTGCTCATTTCCACAGTACCTGTATTACACCACTGACCTTGTAGAACTTTGACTGATAGCAGGAGTTTGTACGCCATTGAGGAAACACTCACCTCCGATTTTTATCTTGTGTTGCCTCTGTACTCATAACTGCATTGTCTTTCATGCCACATGATTTCATTCAGGATACTTTACCCTGTACATTTGATGTGGTTCCATCCATCCACACAGAGTGAAATGACACATTGATTTTGGAATTAACCAGTTGCCAGCATGTGGAGGACAGATATCAGTTTGACCTGTGGTGGGATGCTGGTAGGCGTGGCAGTTGGTGGCTGAAGCCTTGGCGCTATCTGGTTCAGCAGTTTTATTAACGACTCCCTCCTGAGCCAGTAGTATGTGATGACCTCATCCTCCTTGAGGTCAATGAGGGTAGTCTGCTGGAGAAAAATGTGTTCCCTTCTCCTGCACTGCCTATGTGGTGGGGGTAGGGTGGCGGTCTCCTCTCAACTCCCAGCTGCAAAAACAGCACCTCCATGGCGTAGTTGAGCTTGCAAAACTGTTTTGTGTGGCTTGTCTTAATGTACCTCAGCCAATGCATCATTTCCTAAGCCTGGGTTGCCGATGCGCAGGAATTTTGATGCATTTCAGGCTACGCACTGCATGCTGACAATGCATCACACATTGTCAAAACCACAAATATCACTGCGTCGGTTTTACGCTTGATTTTTTGAGGGAACGCCTAGCTTGAATATATTATCCTCTGCGTGACGCAGCTGGTTCTGGCGCTGGTGATTTCAAACGCAGGCCTAAAAAACAGAAGCATTTGGCCACACGCGTCAATTTGTAAATATGGAATACTGCCTGTGCCGCTGTCGCATCAAAATTAGTGGCGCAATGGCGGTGCAGGCCTCTCATAAATAAGTCCCTCAGTTTTTAAAGATACTTTTCCTGTATATCAAAAATCCAACATTACCATTTAATTGGATTTTTAAAAAATATTAAAAATATTGGTTGAATCATTTCTGTAGCTTAACTCACATCAAAGTTAGGAAAAATAGCATTTTAACTGCACTCTAATTTTTCTCACGGTGTAAGCCATAACTCTTTAGTCTGAAAATAGTTTTGGGGGTGGCTAATCTCTCCTGGAACTTGCCAACATTAAATCCTTACATGCTCCACTTATAAATACTGGCCACTCTAACTTTTGGGCTAAAATGCCTATTTAGGGGTGACTTATTTAGGGGCTTATTTATAAGCCCCTTGTGCGCCGGTGCACACCTTTTTGTGATGCTCTGGTGGCGCAGGAGCCTGCTCCATATTTACCAGGCAGCACTAAGCCACTTTTCTTGGCTTAATGCTGCCTTGTAAATATTGTTCCCTTTCACGCAGTTTTCTGCGTTAAAGGGTTGTGCAATGGGTGTTGCTGGGGGAGTTCCCAGCAACATCGATGGCTTTTTGACGCTGCCCCAGATTTACGAGAAGTTGTAACTCTGAGGCACAACGAGGAGAAATATATTTATTCTCCTCGTTTTTCCTTTTTCTATGTGTGCTGCATTCTGCAGCACACATAGAAAGAGGAAAAGCCTCTTGTGATTGTTAAACCTTCCTGCACAAAATATAATCATCCCCGCATCGCAGGCACCTTTGCACCATGGTGCAAAGGTGCCTGAGTTGGCGCACGACAGCCCATTTTGTGCCAGCGCAGGGGAAAAGGATAGGAATGCGCCATATCTGATGGATACGTCACATTCCTGCCCTTTGCTTTTGCCATAGGGAAGCGCAGCAAGAAGGCCTGTGGCGCTGTCCTGTGGCAAAAACTCATAAATGAGGCCCTTAATATTTAAAAGTAGGGCTCGTGGCTGTCAAAATTGATTATTTTGACTGGGTTGCCCATAGGTTTAAAGGCTTCAACAGTCAGGCTACGTATGGAGGCCTGAAGCTACATTTTCCTTGTCAGCCTAGAGAATTGCACAATAGGTGCTGCAGTCCACTGATGGCATTTAACTTTCCATGCCATTGGTGTATTTTCCTGCACCATATACCATGGCCTTATTGGAAAGTTAAATACGCCAAGAGGTGATTAGCCAGTTTTCCTAAGTTTTAGTGGTCAGAGAAAATCCACTGGGGTCTGGACTGCAGGACCCCAATGTGCTGAGTTAAAATAAAACAGCAATACCAATCAGCAGAATATGGGGGTGATCATGCAAAACTATGGATTTTCTTTCAGTAACTCTTCACTTTAAATCAATTATTCAGCTGAAGCACATAATTTCTGAGAATCACTGTCTGCCCTGCATGTGTTTTGTACTCTCCTACATGGAATTAGGAATTTTCTCTAAAAGACCACTAACACTGACAGTGGGTAGCCCTAGCTCCTGTGTTTTTAGGTCGAACCTGGGCAGCGCATGAGCTGCTCTGCGAGGCATGCTTCATTCAGGTATGGACTTGAAGATATGCGCACTCTCCGCCCATATTTTTCATTGGTGTGTCATTGTCCTTTGTAAACTGTGGCTTTTCATTGGTCAATAGGCTTAGTAGTCCCTCCTTAGTGCCGCCTTGTCTCATTTTGCGACTTCCTATGAGGACACCCCCATTACATGTGTTGTTACTCAGTAGGCTTTAATTACAGCCTCTGAGCACAATTTTGTTAATAATGCAGGCAGGACACGCTCTCCCGCAATGCTTCATTTTATTTTTTTTCATAGTGCAGCACGCCACGCTGATACAGTGGCGGCCCCGCCTTTGGTTTATTTGCGGCGACGAATGCGGCTGCACGTTTTGTTTTCAATTTCTTCACTTTTTTTTTGTTTACAAGTGCCTCATGCCGCGCTTTCAGTTTAATGGCGGCCGCACCCTTTCTTTAGACGAGCCACATCTAAAGAAAGGTGCGCAGCCGCCATTAAAGTGAAACCGTGGCATTGGGCGCTTTTACAAAAAAAAGCATTTGTTTGTCAACTTGACAAACAGATGCTTTTTTTTGTGAAAGCACCCCCTAACGCGCTTTAACTTTAACGTCACCTGCGCCCCTTTCTTTAGATGAGCCGTGTCTAAAGAAAGGGGAGCAGCCGTCATTACAGTGAAAACGCAGCATGGGCCGCTTTTACAAAAAAAAGCATTTGTAATGCAATAGGTCTCGCATTTGCGAGAGTTTAAGCTTTTGGGATTGTAAATGACAATGCCTTTTATTTATCTGTTTTAAAAACAACACATTTATAAAAGGCATTGTCATTTACAATGCCAATAGCTCAAACTCTCGGAAATGCGAGACATATTGCATTGCAAATGCTTGTTCTCTCTAGCAAACTAGTCCCTGACTCTCATCCAGCTGCTGCACATTTTCATAAGCAGGACTGCCATGTTCTGCCAACCCTGAATCTTAGTTGCTTAATAAGCGAAGTTCTTCCCAGCAGGTTTAGTTAAACCTCCCTCCTTTCAAAGTAGATAAAAAACTCACAATTAAATTGGAAAATAGGAACAAATTGAATTATGTTATTTAAAATTTAGGGACTAAATAAAACACATACAAAAGGCAGCTTAGATCTTACATGTAATCACGGTTTAAGGCATGGATTAAGGAAATCTATCTATTCTCAAGTATGATCATTCTCAATGACATTTCCCTAATCAACTTTTTATAATAAACATTAGACATTAGAGGAAATGAAGAGGGCAAAGAACAGGGAAATTAGCAAGGTCTCACCGCTAACAGCCAAAAGTAGGTGCATCAACACAAAGCAGCCTCCATAAATAAAAAGAAAAGGTTTGTAAAGTTCACTATTCATAACCAGCCGTTATTTGCAGCACTACAAAATGATGAACCTACTGTAGCAAGTGCAACATTAAACAAGCACTGTCAAAGCCAAAAGGTCTGGCCTTGGCAAGCTGCTGCAATAGTTACATTTGCACTTTTTTATAACAAGCATATGCCAGTTAAATAGAAAGAAAAGGGAAATATAGAAATCATTCTGCTGCCTAAGTATGTCAGCCACGTGCATGCACTAAACATTTTAAATACGAAATAACCATTGTATCTAATTTTAATAGACCAGTGACAGGCAAGTTGTAGTAATGTCTTGCTTCAATACTTACCGCTTGTTGTTGTATTACTTTAACTATGTACATTCTCTCTTGGAACACAGTATTGTTCGTGTTCCAGAGAGTGGCGGTTTGCTTCAGTCTGTTTGCCTGAAGCTGTCGGGTGTACTGCTGTTTGACCTGACTGAAAGTATTTTGCCTCTTATAACGTTGTCTGTCACTTACTTCACATGGCGACGAGCTGGACTGGTGTACCCCGAGAAGTGAACCCGTAGACATCGCGTGCAAGAACTATTTGGACAGAAGGCACTTACCCGCTTCGTGTGTGTGGGTTTCTCTGCTGACCACAGCTTCGACGCTCCTAGTGTACAGCGCGATCCCCAGGAAGGTGTCAGTGTGGAGTTACGCATTGTTGGTGTCGACTGTGAAGAGCGCTGATTGCCTGTGCGGTGCGGAGCACAGTGGAGTCCGGTGGTGCACTTCTGTGTCTGCTGCCAGCTTCAAAAGGGGTGTCGGAACTTTGTATGTCGGCAGTTAAGTTACCAGAGTGACTGTTCTGGCAATACCGAGAAACAAACATTTGCAATGCAATAGGTCTCGCATTTATGCTAGTTTGAGCTATTGGCATTGTAAATGACAATGCCTTTTATTTATGTTTTGGTTTTTAAAACATAAATCAAAGACATTGTCATTTACAATGCCAATAGCTTAAACTATTGCAAATGGGAGACCTATTGCATTGAAAATGCTTGTTTAATTATGCAAATAGTGAATAATATTGTTCACTGTTAGTGTAATATAAAATGGAGTACATTAGCTAGAATATGACCCTATCTGGAAGCTAAGGTAAGTAAAAAAATACTGTTAAATGTATGTTGTATGCATGCTTGCGGGTGAGAGTGTGTTTATGTGTGCGAGTACGTGTGAATGTTAGTATGTGTAAGCATGTGTGTGAGTTAAAGTACAGGTCAAATGGCGTGCGATGTCACTTCAACTACCCCTGGCATTTTGGTAAAATTGACGTCCATGTTCCGAACCAGTTCTATTTAAATGATATATGTCTTTCCTCATTTCCTTCTCTCTTTTCTGCCTTTATCTTTCTCTTGGTCCAAATCGGATGATAAAAACTAAGTTCAGATCCCCAATAATGAGTGCCTGTGCCCACCACATGTGACCACCTGCACAAATTATGCACTGTCTTTTTGCTGCCCCGTGTCCGAGGTGATGTGTTTTGTGCTGCATTCGTACCCTGTATGAATAATGACCATGTTAATACTAGAAAATTAAATAATACAAATATAATTGAAATATACATTTATAATAAAACCAATACTAACGATAATTTCATTAACTATAGTGTAAAATAAAATTGTATTAGTCTTTTTACATCATTGAATGTCTGTATGAATTATTATTACAGTATACTATGCAACAATACTATTATTTAAAAAAAAAAAAAAATTACGGAGTTTTATATAACGCGAACTTGACCCGATATTATTGATATCAACAAGGAAAATAACAATTCTGTCAGTAATATGATATGACAATAATGTTTTGATTATGATCGTACGAATGCTAGCATTAATAACATTATTAACGTTAACAGCACATTTATAAGCATAATATGCCCCCAGAGGTGCTACTCACATGTACCGTCTCCATGGAGAGTTCCTGCTCGCTGTCCTGGCTCTCCCTGTCGCTTTCTTCCTCTTCGGATACTCCCCCCGCAGCTTGGGGAGCTGCCGCTTTCTCTCTGCATCCAGGAGGCGGGGAGGGGCTGAGGATCCCCAGAGAGTGGTGACAAGGGTGCAGGGACTCGGAGGAACTCATCGGACTGGGCCCAGCCAGGGGACAAGGACACTAAAGATACGGCCATGATTCCGCGGTTGAGGGGGCACAGGGGGAGATGAGGGAGTGCTCCTAAAGCCTCCGATCTGCTCTCTCAAGGGATCACTAATGTCAACACGGCGCCGCCATCTTGTTTACTGCGTAGTCGCCTAGAAACTGGCGTGTGGAGGTGTTACAGAAGCATGGTTGCCATCTTGGAATGGAGAACTCTTACTCATTTCAACTAAACACTGTAAACGAAGTGACATATTTAAATTTCTTTAAACCATAATCGCTAACAAAACGCGCGGTAACCATTATTTCCACCGGAAAGACCAGTGGTCGTTACGGGGTATTTTCAGTCTTTACATTGCGTTTTGCACTCATCTTCATTTAATTTTATTTGCTATGAAGTGAGTTTCCGCTGATTTACTAAAACACTACAGAAATGTGTTCACTTCATTTTTCTTAAATACACACAATAAGCAAGAATATTTCTTGACACCGCCCTCTCAAATGCGCGAAGAACCGTTTCAAACTGATCGCCTTATTTACTTTCCGATCATTCAAATTTCCTAGTTCAGTATGTTAGAACTGGGGGTCTCTAGTTGGCTGAGGTATAAATAGGGACCCTTGCTTCTAGTCAGGGTAAGGAGGGACACACCCTTAGATAACCCCTGCTCACCCCCTGGTAGCTTGGCACGAGCAGCCAGGCTTATCTCCAAGGCAATGTGTAAAGTATTTGCAACCACACTCCCAGTAACACAGTGATAACACCACAAATGGACACCACACTGGTTTCATAAAATAGCAGTATCTTTATAAAAAGGAATACGATGAGACCAAACGATTGAAAACCAACATATGCGTATTCGTAATCATTCACTTGGCCGGTTATTAAGCCAGCAATCACTTGTAGGTTCTTGCGGTATTAATGAGCAATTTACGATCTCTAATGCAGTCCTAATGCAATGCTATGCAGTTCGTAATGCAGCTCGTAATGTAATACTTGGACAGTCCTTAATGCAAGAATCAGGCAGTTCGTAATGCAATAATAATGCGATTCGTAATGCAAGAATCAGGCAGTTCGTAATGCAATAATAATGCGGTTCGTGATGCAAGAATCAGGCAGTTCGTAATGCAATAATAATGCGGTTCGTAATGCAAGAATCAGGCAGTTCGTAATGCAATAATAATGCGGTTCGTGATGCAAGAATCAGGCAGTTCGTAATGCAATAATAATGCGATTCGTAATGCAAGGATCAGGCAGTTTGGAATGCAATAATAATGCGGTTCGTGATGCAAGAATCAGGCAGTTCGTAATGCAATAATAATGCGGTTCGTAATTCAATCTGCGCGGTCAACTCGGGCACCACTAGGCCCCAACAGCAGAGACAACGGTCATAGGCTTTCAGGGGCGGCCCCGGTCCTGCTGGGCAGGTCCGGGCCGCTCGGGGACTCAGCGCGTCTAACGCGGTGCAGCGGGAGAGAGCTCGGAGCACTCCTCTACTCCTCCTGCATGCCTCCCCAGGCCACACACGCTTGCGGCTCCCGACCGGAGTCCAAGCCTTACCTGGGGGGGGTGTGCTGCCTCGCTCTCTCTCTCTCCCCGCTCGTCGGACGTCCCGCTGGGCGATCACGTTGCGGCACTGTTGCTAGGCGACGCTGTAGCCGGACAGGTTACGGCGCGGCCTTCTCCATCGTTGATGATCTTGGGCAGATTCCTTTCGACGAACAACGATCACGATCCCTTTCACCTTGTAGCTTCCTTAGCTTCAAGAAATCCTTTAGCACGTTGTGGCTCGGGCCGGCAGCAGTGATCCTTACTCACAGCCTCAGTTACGATGACGGCTCGGGCCACAAACAGCAATACAGCAGCGTGGATGATGTTTCACGCTGCGGGGGCAATGCGATTACGGGGCACCTCGTAAACAGTACCACGGGCCACACGGCAGTCTCAGGCGTGCAAGAGCACCACGCACACAGCGTCGCTGAGACACAGTCCTCAGTTTCAAGTGCCCCGTTAGCATGTTGCGGCTCGGGCCGGCGGCGGCGATCTTTACTCACAGCCTCAGTTACGATGACGGCTCGGGCCACAAACAGCAATACAGCAGCGTGGACGATGTTTCACGCTGCGGGGGCAATGTGATCCCGTGCACCTCGTAGACAGTACCACGGACCACACGGCAGTCTCAGGCGTGCAAGAGCACCACGCACACAGCGTCACTGAGAAACAGTTCTTAGTTTCACACAATCCTTTGGCACGTTGCGGCTCTGGCCGGTGGTGGTGATCCTTCCTCACAGCCTCAGGTACGATGACGGCTCGGGCCACAACAGCAAGGCAGCAGCGTGGACGATGTTTCAGGCTGCGGGGGCAGGGCGATCACGGGGCACCTCGTAAACAGTACCACGGGCCACACGGCAGTCTCAGGCGTGCAAGAGCACCACGCACACAGCGTCGCTGAGACACGGTTGGAAACTTTTGTGTTCCTGAGTTTCCACAACAGGGGACCAGCTCTCCTCGGGCCCTTGGAGACACGCTACTTCAGGACACAGCACACAGCAAAGCCCTCACAAGCAGGGGGACACAGCACACAGTAAAGTCCCTTGTCCTCTCCTTAGTCAAACCTGAAAACTGCAGGCCAGCCCCAGAACACACAGCAAGGGCAGTCCTTCTCTTCAGTCTCTTCAGCTGTTCTTCTTTGGCAGAGGTTCCTCTTGAGCAACAAGTAGGTTCAATCCTTTTTCAATATGGATTTCAGTCCTGAGTTCAGGGGTTTCAGCTCTTACATTTATACCCCTAAATGGTCTGACCTCGGTCTGACCTCGGTCCAAAACCAGACCTGGGTGTCTGACCTCGGTCCAAAACCAGACCTGGGAGTCTTCCTGCCAGTGCACACCCTCCTCCTTTGATAGTCAGGGTCTGGGGCCCAGACGCTCAGCAGGAGGTGGAGCCATCCTCTGGGGGCAGCAACACAGCTCTCTTCACATGCAGGGGGCTACTCCTCCCCCCCCACATCAAACGCAGGCCAGCCTGTTGATGTCTCACCTTCTCCTCCCTGGGGTCAGGACACTTCCCAGACCCTGTCACGTCTAAACCCAGGCAGGCGATATACAACCAGGCAGAGGCACACAGGATGGTTTAAGACAAGAAACCAGCCACTTCTGAAAGCATGGTTTCTAAACACACAATTCAAAAACCATCTTCACAAAAAGATGTGTTATTAAATTCTGAGTTCAGGCACACTAAACTCCATCTCTCCATCTTATGCCTATGGGAAGATATGCTGGAAACATGGGACACAGCATTCCCCATTCTGTCCTATGGGCAAGATGGCCTTGCAACAGTGAAAAACGAATTTGGCAGTATTTTACTGTCAGGACATGGTACACACCTCAGTACATGTCCTACCTTTCACATACACTGCACCCTGCCCAGGGGGGTACCTTGGCCTACTATAGGGGTGTCTGATGTGCATAAAAAGGGAAGGTAAGGTCTGGCAAGTGGGTGCACTTGTCAGGACAACAAGGCAGTTAACAAACTGCGCGCAGGCACTGCAGTGGCAGGCCTGAGATCTCTCATTAGGGCTACTTGTGTGGGTGGCACAATTAGTAGCATTTGCCTTACCAGCCCTGGCACACATAGTGCACTTTACTAGGGACTTCACTAGTAAGGCAAACATACCAATTATGGGCAACCAATTACCATAACACTTTATACAGGGAGCACTTGCACTTTGACACTGATCAGCAGTGGCAAAGTGCCCAAAGCATCTAAGCCAGTAAAACGAAATCCATCACAGCATCAAAAATCGAGGAGGTAGAGGCAAAAAGTCAGGGGTAACCACGCCAAGAAATGCCAGGTTTAACACGTGTCCCCTCCAGCTGAAAAGTGGGGAGAACTACCCACCCTCAGGGGGGTTCTCATTATTAAGGCGGAAAAATCTGGATAGACCATCAGCATTGGCGTGTTCTGTTCCAGGGCAGTGTTCCACCGTAAAGTCCATTCCCTGTAGGGAGATGGACCACCTCAACAGTTTTGGGTTCTCACCCCTCATCTGCATCAACCATCTGAGGGGCCTGTGGTCTGTCTGAACCAGGAAGTGAGGCCCAAACAAGTAGGGCCTCAGCTTCTTCAGCGCCCAGACAACATCAAAAGCTTCCCTTTCAATTGCACTCCACCTCTGTTCCCTGGGAAGTAGCCTCCTGCTAATGAAAGCTAAGGGTTGGTCCAAGCCCTCGTCGTTCACTTGTGAGAGTACTGCTCCCACACCATGCTCTGAAGCATCTGTCTGCACCACAAATTCTTTGGAGAAATCAGGCGCCTTGAGCACGGGCGCCGTGCACATGGCAGTTTTCAGGGCATCAAAAGCGGTATGGCATGCATCAGTCCAGATCACCTTCTTGGGCTGTTTCTTTGAAGTCAGTTCTGTAAAGGGGGCAACAATGGTGCCATATCCCTTCACAAACCATCTGTAATACCCCGTGAGTCCTAAAAAGGCTCTCATCTCTGTCTGGGTCTTGGGGGGTTCCCAAGCCAGAATGGTATCAATTTTTGCCTGTAAGGGTGCCACCTGGCCGCTCCCTACCTGGTGTCCTAGGTACACCACCGAACCCTGCCCTATCTGGCACTTACTTGCCTTGATAGTGAGGCCTGCCCTCTGCAGGGCCTTCAACACTTCGCAGAGGTGTTGCAAATGTTCCTCCCAACTGGAGCTGAACACAGCAATGTCATCCAGGTAGGTGGCACTGAATTCCTCCAGCCCACACAGCAACTGGTTAACCAATCTCTGGAAGGTGGCAGGGGCGTTCTTCAATCCAAAGGGCATAACCCTGAATTGGTAGTGCCCCTCTGGCGTTGAGAATGCTGACCTCTCTTTGGCCCCCTCGGTCAAGGCAATCTGCCAGTACCCAGACGTCAAGTCAAATGTACTGAGGTACCGGGCAGCTCCCAGCCGATCCACGAGCTCATCAGCTCTGGGGATGGGGTGAGCGTCAGTCTTGGTGACCGCATTGAGCCCACAGTAATCCACACAGAACCGGAGTTCTGGGGTGGCACCAGGAGCAGCAGCTTTTGGTACAAGGACCACTGGGATAGCCCAGGGGCTGCTGGATGGCTCAATTACCCCTAGCGCCAGCATCTTGGAAACCTCCTCCTTGATGCTGGCCCTGACCTTATCAGCTACTCTGTAGAATTTCTGTTTTACAGGCAGGCTGTCTCCAGTGTCCACATCATGGACGCACCAATGGGTGACTCCTGGGGTCAGGGAGAACAGGGAGGCGAACTGACCCAACACCTGGCGACAGTCCCTCGGCAGTTCTGGGGTCAGGGTAGGCGAGAGGTTTACCCCATCCACTGACCCATCCTTTTCTCTGGCTGACAGGAGGTCAGGGAGAGGTTCACTCTCCTCTTCCACCCCATCATCTGTAGCCAAGAGCATGGTCACATCAGACCTCTCAAAGTGGGGTTTGAGGCGGTTCACGTGGAGAACCCTCAGAGGGTTCCTAGGAGACTGTAAGTCAACCAGGTAGGTCACTTCGCTCCTGCGCTCCACCACCTCATAAGGCCCAGTCCACTTATCCTGGAGCATGCAGGGCTCCACTGGTGCCATCACCCACACTTTTTGCCCAGGTTGAAACTCGACCAGAGTGGCATTCTGGTCGTACCACCGTTTCATTTCTTCCTGGCTGGCTTCCAGATTTGCCTGAGCGAGTTGCCTGAAACGCCTAGTTTGGTTCCTGAAGGCCAGCATGTAGCTATATACATCCTGGGGGGGTTTACTAGGAGCCTTCTCCCAGCCCTCCTTCACCAAACTCAAGGGTCCTCTTACAGGGTTCCCATACAGGAGCTCAAAGGGGCTGAACCCTAGGGACTTCTGTGGCACCTCTCTGTAAGCAAACAGCAGGCATGGTAAGAGGACGTCCCACTTACGCCTCATGGGTTCCTCAAGACCCATAATCATGCCCTTCAGGGTCCGGTTAAATCTCTCAACCAGACCGTTGCCCTGGGGGTGGTAAGGCATGGTGAACTTGTAGACTACACCGCACTCCTTCCACAGAGATTTCATATACCTAGATATGAAATTAGTACCCCGGTCGGACACCACCTCTCTGGGGAACCCCACGCAGGAGAAAATCCCCATCAGGGCACGGCCCACCACGGGGGCTGTCACCGTCCGGAGAGGGATGGCTTCCCGGTACCGGGTGGCATGGTCTACCAAGACCAGGATGAACCTATTGCCCAAGGCTGTCTTGGGATCCAGAGGCCCCATGATGTCAATGCCCACCCTCTCAAAGGGGGTGCTGACTACAGGGAAAGGTTGGAGAGGAGCCTAGCGCTTCTTCCCACTCTTACCACTTGCCTGGCAAGTCTGACAGCTCCTGCAATGAGTATCAGAACTCTTGCGCATTTAAGGCCAGTAGAAGTGGGTGACAAGCCTCTCAAAGGTCTTGTCCTGCCCCAAATGTCCTGCTAAAGGTACATCATGAGCCAACCCCAGCAGGAAGGCCCTGAAGCGCTGGGGTACCACCAGCACACGGGCTGACCCAGGCTCGGCAACCTTAGGCTCGCTATATAGGAGATCGTTCTCCCAGTAAATCACATGTGACCCGGACTGATCACCTGCTGCCTGGTTTGCTGCCTGTTGCCGCAAACCTACAAGAGAAGGGCACTTTTTCTGCTCCTCACAGAATTCCTCCCTGGAGGGCCCTCCCTCCTGCTGCCATTCGGTCAGCTCAGGTAGGTCCCCCAGTTCAGCTACTTGCTCCCCCGTAGGTTCCAGGGCATCCCCCTCAAGGGGTGCCTCCTCCTGGACCGTGGGAACTTTGGGGGCCGGTTTCCAGCACCCCCTGCCTCTTCTCTTTAAGGCAGGCACCTGAGCCACTGTTTCAGGCTCCAGGTCCTCTTGAACACCTTTACTGGCTGCCATAGACAGAGTGGTCACAGAAGCCCACTCAGGCAGACCCAACATCTCCAAATGCACCTGGCGCTCCACCTCCTTCCAGGGGGAACTCTCCAGGTCATTTCCCAACAGACAGTCTACAGGCATGGGCGTACTTACAACGACCTACAAGGAACCTGAGACCCCCCCACTCAAAGGGAACTAGCACCACCTTGCAGAGGCGCACGGAGTTGTCTGCTGCAACTACAGGGTGAAGTACATTGGGAATTACCTGCTCCTCAGACACCCACTGACACCTGACAGATGTCAAACTGGCTCCGGTGTCTCTCAGAGCCTCCACCCTCCTTCCATTGATGGTCACCCACTGCCTGTACTTCTTAGTATTCTCAGGCAGGGAGGCTTCCTGGACCATCTCTCGATCTCCTAATGGGACCAGGGTCATAACTGCTTGCTCCTCCCCATTCCAAGGACTCAATTCCTCCCCCAGCGCTACACTCACTAAACCCGGTGTTGGAGCACCAGTGCGTGCAGGTGGTTTCTTGGGGCATTTAGGGGCAATGTGACCCACTTCTTTACAGAAATAACAAGTAGGAGGACCCCTGTGGTCCTGCTTGCCCTTAGGGGCCAGGACCTCTTCGCCTTGGGGGACTGTGACCCTTTTACCTGGGAACTACTTTGGGGTCCTTTAGAGAACTCCTTGTGGTTACCCTTGTCCTCCCCCACCTTCTGCTGGGGACCCTGTACACCTTTGGCAGTGGTACCCCCAATCCCCTTGTGGACCCTGGTACTGGTCCAGCGGTCCTCCTCCTCAGCAAGCTTACCGGGATCAGTCAGCTTACTGTCTAAAAGATGCTGGCGCAGCTCTGGAACACACAGACTACTCAAGTGCTCCCAACTAATTAAATTGCATAAGCCCTTAAAATCAGTTACCTTGCTGCCCATCATCCAACCAACCAGTGCACGCATGTGCGCATTCACACATTCCACCCAAGTACTGGATTCCAGTTTCTTGAAGTTCCTGAATTTCTGCCTGTACTGTTCAGGAGTGAGCCCATACCTGAGGCATAAAGCCTCCTTCATATTGGCGTAGGTCAGGGTTCCCGCCCTCTCTAAGGGTGGTAAAACATCCCTCCCAGAAGCCTCAAAGTATTTCCATAGGCCCGCCCCCCAATGCTTCTCAGGCACCTCATTCATCCTCAGTGCGATCTCATATGCCGTGAACCACGCATAAATATCATCACCCCTCTGGTAATCTCGCACTAAGTCTTTGGGAATCTACACCTTACCCGCTGGCACTGGCTGTGCGCTGCCACCATTCGAACTGGACTCCACCTGTTTAGCCTTAATGTCCAGTTCCCTCATGCCTAACTCATGAGCTAAGAGAATCTTTTTCTCTTCCAAGGCGAGAGCATTCTTGCTCTCCTCTGCTCGCTTTTCACTTTCAATGAGCAGCTTTTTCTCCTCTGCTTGAGCCTTAAGTTTTAAAACCTCCAACTCATGCTCTCTGACCCTTTGGTTTTCCTCCAGCTCCTCTGGGGAAAAGCTCCTCCCTGAATGGTTACTACCAGCCCCTGTGGCTGGTCCTTCCACTGGCAAATACTGTGGACCAAATCCATTCCCTGGGTCATCTTCATCCACCTCATCATCACCTGTCTCCTGAGTCTCTTTGGCTTCCCACCAGGCCCTCAAGGCCGTTTGCAGCTCCTCCTTCTTGGCGCTACTTTTCATGGGACATCCCAAAGCTCTGCAGAATTGCCTCAATTTATCATCTTTGTAGGTAAGCAATGCCTCAATGTCGAATTCCAATTCTGCAGCCTCACTGGCTACTTGACTCCTTTGAGACATGATGTGTGGCTTAAAGGTCGCTCAAAAATAGAACCAAAAATCAAAACACAATATGTGGTTGCGTCGTGGTCTGCGCTAAACTAGTGATGTACACCAATCACTGTGAGTCAGTTGCAAATACAAGTTCAAATCCCCAACCGCTGACCACCAATGTTAGAACTGGGGGTCTCTAGTTGGCTGAGGTATGTACCTTAGTCCAAAAAGGGACCCTTGCTTCTAGTCAGGGTAAGGAGGGACACACCCTTAGATAACCCCTGCTCACCCCCTGGTAGCTTGGCACAAGCAGCCAGGCTTATCTCCAAGGCAATGTGTAAAGTATTTGCAACTACACTCCCAATAACACAGTGATAACACCACAAATGGACACCACACTGGTTTCATAAAAATAGCAGTATCTTTATAAAAAGGAATACAATGAGACCAAATGATAGAAAACAAACATATGCGTATTCGTAATCATTCACTTGGCCGGTTATTAGGCCAGCAATCACTTGTAGGTTCTTGTGGTATTAATGAGCAATTTACGATCTCTAATGCAGTCCTAATGCAATGCTATGCAGTTCGTAATGCAGCTCGTAATGTAATACTAGGACAGTCCTTAATGCAAGAATCCGGCATTTCGTAATGCAATAATAATGCAATTCGTAATGCAAGAATCAGGCAGTTCGTAATGCAATAATAATGCGGTTTGTGATGCTAGAATCAGGCAGTTCGTTACGCAATAATAATGCGGTTCGTAATGCAAGAATCAGGCAGTTCGCAATGCAATAATAATGCGGTTCATGATGCAAGAATCAGGCAGTTCGTAATGCAATAATAATGCGATTCGTAATGCAAGAATCAGGCAGTTCGTAATGCAATAATAATGCGGTTCGTGATGCAGGAATCAGGCAGTTCGTAATGCAATAATAATGCGGTTCGTAATGCAATCTGCACGGTCAATTCAGGCTCCACTAGGCCCCAACAGCAGAGACAACGGTCATAGGCTTACAGGGGCGGCCCGGTCCTGCTGGGCCTGTCCGGGCCGCTCGAGGACTCAGCGCGTCTAACGCGGTGCAGCGGGAGAGAGCTCGGAGCACTCCTGTATTCCTCCTGCACGCCTCCCCAGGCCACACACGCTTGCGGCTCCCGACCGGAGTCCAAGCCTTACCTGGGGGGGTGCGCTGCCTCGCTCTCTCTCTCTCCCCGCTCGTCGGACGTCCCGCTGGGCGATCCCGATCACGTTGCGGCTCTGTTGCTAGGCGACGCTGTAGCCGGACAGGTTACGGCACGGCCTTCTCCGTCGTTGATGATCTTGGGCAGATTCCTTTCGACGAACAACGATCACGATCTCTTTCACCTTGTAGCTTCCGTAGCTTCAAGAAATCCTTTAGCACGTTGCGGCTCGGGCCGGCAGCGGTGATCCTTACTCACAGCCTCAGTTACGATGACAGCTCGGGCCACAAACAGCAATACACCAGCGTGGACGATGTTTCACGCTGCGGGGGCAATGCGATCGCGGGGCACCTCGTAAACAGTACCACGGACCACACGGCAGTCTCATGCGTGCAAGAGCACCACGCACACAGCGTCGCTGAGACACAGTCCTCAGTTTCAAGTGCCCCGTTAGCACGTTGCGGCTCGGGCCGGCAGCGGCGATCTTTACTCACAGCCTCAGCTACGATGACGGCTCGGGCCACAAACAGCGATACAGCAGCGTGGACGATGTTTCACGCTGCGGGGGCAATGCGATCACGGGGCTCCTCGTAAACAGTACCACGGACCACACGGCAGTCTCAGGCGTGCAAGAGCACCACGCACACAGCGTCGCTGAGACACGGTTGGAAGCTTTTGTGTTCCTGAGTTTCCACAACAGGGGACCAGCTCTCCTCAGGCCCTTGGAGACACGCTACTTCAGGACACAGCAAACAGCAAAGTCCTCACAAGCAGGGGGACACAGCACACAGCAAAGTCCCTTGTCCTCTCCTTAGTCAAACGAGCAAACTGCAGGCCAGCCCCAGAACACACAGCAAGGGCAGTCCTTCTCTTCAGTCTCTTCAGCTATTCTTCTTTGGCAGAGGTTCCTCTTGAGCACCAAGTAGGTTCAATCCTTTTTCAATATGAATTTCAGTCCTGAGTTCAGGGGTTTCAGCTCTTACATTTATACCCCTAAATGCCTTTGAAGTCTTTGTGTTCAGGGGGCTCTGACCTCGGTCCAAAACCAGACCTGGGAGTCTTCCTGCCAGTGCACACCCTCCTCCTTTGATAGTCAGGGTCTGGGGCCCAGACGCTCAGCAGAAGGTGGAGCCATCCTCTGGGGGCAGCAACACAGCCCTCTTCACATGCAGGGGGCTACTCCTCCCCCCCCACATCAAACGCAGGTCAGCCTGTTGCTGTCTCACCTTCTCCTCCCTGGGGTCAGGACACTTCCCAGACCCTGTCACGTCTAAACCCAGGCAGGCAATATACAACCAGGCAGAGGCACACATGATGGTTTAAGACAAGAAACCAGCCACTTCTGAAAGCGTGGTTTCTAAACACACAATTCAAAAACCATCTTCACAAAAAATGTGTTATTAAATTCTGAGTTCAGGCACACTAAACTCCATCTCTCCATCTTATGCCTATGGGAAGATATGCTGGAAACATGGGACACAGCATTCCCCATTCTGTCCTATGGGCAAGATGGCCTTGCAACAGTGAAAAACGAATTTGGCAGTATTTCACTGTCAGGACATGGTACACACCTCAGTACATGTCCTACCTTTCACATACACTGCACCCTGCCCAGGGGGTACCTTGGCCTACTATAGGGGTGTCTGATGTGCATAAAAGGGAAGGTAAGGCCTGGCAAGTGGGTGCACTTGTCAGGACAACAAGGCAGTTAACAAACTGCGCGCAGGCACTGCAGTGGCAGGCCTGAGATCTCTCTTTAGGGCTACTTGTGTGGGTGGCACAATTAGTGCTGCAGGCCCACTAGTAGCATTTGCCTTACCAGCCCTGGCACACATAGTGCACTTTACTAGGGACTTCACTAGTAAGGCAAACATACCAATTATGGACAACCAATTACCATAACACTTTATACAGGGAGCACTTGCACTTTGACACTGATCAGCAGTGGCAAAGTGCCCAAAGCATCTAAGCCAGTAAAACGAAATCCATCACAGCATCAAAAATCGAGGAGGTAGAAGCAAAAAGTCAGGGGTAACCATGCCAAGAAATGCCAGGTCTAACACAGTATTGTAGAGTTGTGGGGGCACTGAAGCGCTTACTGGGCACGCGACGTCTATGCCGGCGGCTAACCACAGTAGGAAAACAAGAAAACGTTGACGCCTGCTTGCACTTTTCCAGCATGCACAGCCTGCTTGTTATCATGTGTAAATAAAAGCAAGGCACTGAGCTGCCAGAGTGGCGTGGTGCGTTATAGCAACAGCTGCAACCACTGCCTAAACAAAAAGTGCTTACCGACTAATTAAAGGAGACTGTATAACGCCGCAAGTAAAAGATCCAGTCCTGATGGGCCGTCCCAAAAGGAGACAGGGCGGTAACAAGGAGGGACTAAGAAGCCTCATTTTTAATCGGAAGCCAGCGTTTACCATAGACGATGACGCCAGCCAATGAAAAATAGGGGCGGGGCTTCCACTCCACTTCTAAAACATACCCTACTACAATATGCCTCGCAGAGCGAGCAGTGCATGCGCGCTGCAACGCTAGGTCTGGGAGACCTAAAAACTGTTAACCATTGGAAAACACAACTTGTGGCAGAGCCCTAATTAGCAGACATTCAGTAACTGCAGAGATCAAAGCAACAGATGTCCAGACCGAAAAAAGCAACGGGTGTGGCAAAAAGATGAATTTTCCTGCACCAACCATAGGTAAAAGCTGCCTTCAGTCCTCCAGTTACGAGATGTTTTACCACATTTCTAGGCAGTTCCATAACTTGGCACGGTACGGGTACAGGAAAGGCAGGAAAATGATCTTGACACTAGTCCCAATCAGGCCTTTTACTTCAGTAAAAAGAAATCTAGAGCAGTGTGTTGCATGAGAGCAGGCCTTTTATTTTGATTAGTGGATAATCAGCATGTTCATAGCCACTGTAGGACCAAACCGGAGTGTAGAAGGAGGTCATTCCAGCTGTCCTCAAGGCAGGTCGATTCTTTCCTTGCTTTAAACGTAAATTTGTTTTGCCGCTACTTTCCTATTTGAACATACGACAAATGAAAGAGACGGGATGAACCCTCTCTGTAATCACTTACCTGATGCCAATCAGTTAACAATCATTGTCAGTTTTTTTCAGGGTATTAGATGTCTGTGAGATAGCACTCCTGGATTTTCCAAATACTACAACAATACACTCTGCCTCAATTCACAAGTCAGATGGAGCTGAACTGATAAATAAAAGTGATACACGTTCACAAACTTTCTGAATAGGCAAAGGGTTTCCACACAAAAGTGAACAAAATGTTTATAAAGCAAGGGGAGACAGCAGAAATGGCTTAAGATGCTCTGCAATCTGTCTTCGCTTAGCCAGGAAAATTGTACATTTCTTGAATGCATAACATATGTACTGTATTGTAGGTGTAAATTAATCGTTTTAGTAATCATGACATGCGCGTAGCACTCAACATATTGTTTCTTACAGTTTTCAGTTGTTAATTACCATTCCACTCAATTGTACTCATAATAACACTCATAAAAATGAAAGTTTGATCTCTCCATTCAATCAAGTAGACTTATTCCCTCAATGTAAGTCTTTGCAGCGGATCCATAATCTACTCAAGTTTCTAATCAGTAACGGAACCATTGAACTACAAGTAGATCCTGAATCTCAGCAACAAACACATGAATTTGTGAGCAGTCCCCTGTGATCCAAACCTGTGACCCGCATATTACACACAATGAACTGCAGTGGACAGATTTTCACCTGGGCTACTTTACTAGTTTAGAAAGCTCAGACCGGCTGACAATGTGCATCTCTACAGCCCATGCCTTAACCCACTATAATATCTTACCAGCATATTCACTTGGATATCAGATAAACAATAAATAACTTTTATATCACACTATATTCTAGCTTCTGGCGTTTCTATAAGTTATAAATATCAGGTTTTATTATTCCTCAATAATTTGTATTCAATTTGCTGGCCTCAGAGGGATGGACGGTTGAGTTGGTCTTTCCATTATTTGAACTTGAGACCGGCAATTCACAGATGTAAAAACTGACGGTTAATTCACTGGGCAATCTTGCCGGCTGAAATTATATGCGTAATAAAGTACCCACCAGCCATATATTATAAGTAAATTGATAGTCGCAGGGAGGCTCCACAACCATCAGTGAAATTAGGCTGAAGGCTTAGGTCCTTTATAACGTCATGGAACTCAGAGGTGGCTTGCAATATACTTTTACCATACAGCAGAGGCTATTTTTTCCTTCTAATACATGGTCATGCTATTACCCTTCTCACAAAAGCTTAAATCTTTGGCGCCTTGCTCCTTCATATGAAAGAGATAATAAGGTTGCAGATATGAAGACTAAAAGCAGAATCTGTAGTGCAAAATTGAACACTTCAACATAATGCAATTCAGATTTAAAAAAACTATAGCTCAGAATAAGTAGTAGCATGCAAAGAGATTGACTCTTTCCTGTAATGAACTATAGCATGAAAAAAATAAGAGCTGAGCAAGCAAAAAAAAAAGTTGCCGTAAATATCTCCTTTCTGCTGGTCACTGTTCATTTTAGAAAAATAGATAATATTGAAAAACCATCTCATCATTGTTAAAACTGTAGCTGTAATGATGCTCCCTGACCCTCCTTTCACCTTGACTGCTGGCTCTGACAGCAGGCATTATGACATCATAAAACAACTATAACAAGTTATTACAGTTGAGCAGTTTTGTCATTTTCTTATTACAGATGGCTAGAAACAAACATAACTCGACAGTAAAAAGGAAATTAGAAGGCTTTTTTACAGAAATTGCACACTTCAATGTATTATAAGAACATTATGAGAAAACTGTAATTCCAAATAGGGCCTGTAATACTGTTGAATGCACCATTGATACTTATGAGGTTCGGCTATGCAAAATAGAAGTGGGGTAGGAAGCAAGATGGCGGATTGAAGCCGCCACGGAGTGCAGCAAATGGAGATTCCCCCCGTTAGCCTGAGAAACTGCTACTGATAACGCCAACACATTGCTGATTGCTAAAATACGCCAAATATGCTGCTGTACCTGTGAATCCAGTTCGAGGGGGAGAAATAACGAGGAGCAGGTCTCGGATCAGCCCGGTGAACACGGGTGAAGAGGTGGATGTGGCGTTCAAGCGGGGCTCGCATCTGGTGGCTGCTGCGGGTCGAACGGCTACCTGCAGGGAGAGCCTCGGGCCGATCAGCGCTCGACTGGCCACGTCTACCGCTTACAGTCGTCCCTGCCACGTTCTGGATTCTGCCGGAGGCTGGAGCACAGGTTGGAGCTCGGGTTCAGATCGGAGCACAGTCCCTGCTACAACAAGCGATGGCACCTAAGAATCCAGCTAGATCCACGCGTACCGGTAGGACTGCTGCGGCTGGAGAAAACAATAATGAAGGGACTTCATTGGAGAAAACAGGTCAGACTCTGAATAAATCACTCATCCGCATGCCACAGCTCTTTAAATCGGTTGAAGATACTGCCAGCAAACCTGAAAAGAGAGAAACGGAGAGGGAGACTAATGGCAACATTGTTACCGCGGTCTCAAACCCAGCAATTAAGCTGGGCAACACAATTGCAGTACTAAGTAGCGAGGCCCTCAGTGATCCCTGTCATAGCGGATTTCTGGTTTTGGAGACAGAAGTAACAAATGAGATGCTGGTCAGGGGTCTGGGGGCCGAAAATAAAGAAATAATAGTACCAACAGCAGTATCAACAACATCTGTAGTAGGAGTAATGGACAAAGATCTTGTCAGCCCCTCCGGCTCCCTCGGGGCGGTTGGGGTAGTTGAAGCATTAAATTACCAAGGGCTGGTAAATACACTACAGGACATGTCTGGCACATTAGACCCTGGGACGTATTCCTCTAATATTGGCGCGGATTCACTGGCAGAGCTGGGGGCAAAGATGTATGCAGCTATAGATAACTTGACGGAAGATGCAGATGCGTGTGTGGACTCAGGCTCTAATGAAGAGCGCGAAGAGATGGAGGAGACCATAACATCCCCTATGGGAGCGAATAAGGGCTCTGTGGGCAAGAAAGGCAGAGGCAAGTTTAAAAATAAAAATAAAAAACTGACCTGCGGGCAATCTACCGTAAGAACTAAGGCTATCGCTGATAATAGTCCTCTACGAAAATGGGTGCAAGCAAAGGGAGGTGTTAAGACGATGGCACTTCGGTTGTCAGGCTCCAGTCTATTGGAGGAGGGCCTCACGAAAGCTAATACAACTAATATAATTCATGCAATTATACCAGGATCATTGGATAGCCCCAAGTTAGATCGGCCTGATCAAATTATACCTCCAGCTATGTCTCCGGCTAATAACTTGGTCCACATTACGGAAAGTCAGAGTTTGAATCTGAATCTGAATCAACCAATTGCTCAGCCGGGAGCTGAGATTGGGGTCAGTAAAGAGAAAACATCATTTGACCTGATACTTCAACTGCTTAGCGAGCAGAAATATGAAGCGCAGCAACACTATGTGCAAGTGCGAGAAGACAATGATAAAATGCATCGCTCTTTATCTGAGTTGGCAGGCAAACTAGGGGGCTTGATGCAGGAGATGGCAGAATTACAACAGAGGGTGGTGGATACTGAAGAACTGTCGTCTCGCACAGAAGTCTGTGTAAATACACATGAAGCTCAGATCATAAGCCTACAGGCCAAGGTAGAAGACATGGAAAATCGACAACGTCGACAAAACTTACGACTTTTTGGCATCCCAGAAGGGGCGGAGGGGAGATCCAAGAGCGTATATGGTTCAACTCTTTCAAAAAGCATTCCCTGATCTCTCTGACTGGGACTGGGACTCGCAACTGCAGAGGGTCCACAGATTACCGTTAGTACAGAAGAACAAGGAAGTCAATACCCTCGCCCCTTTCTGATTTATGTGGGAAATTTCTTGCTGAGACAGGCGGTAGCACTGAAGGCTCGCCCTAATACTCCAGTTACGACAGAATCTGTAACTTTCTTTGTTAGGTCAGATCTGAGTAAAATTACTATGGAGAAACGCTGAAAATTGCGACAATACATTGACCCTATCAAGGCTCTTGGGGGACAAGCTTTTCTTCAAGAACCAGCACGGCTAAAAGTACTTAAGAGTGGTCATACATATTTTTTCATGGATGATCGGGAAGTTGAGAAGATGCTAGTCAAATGGCGAAGAGAAGCTACAGAGAAATAGCAGAATAATAACATAGAGCGGTGTTTGCCACTAATAATATGTTAATGGTCCAAGTATATAAAAATGTATAATAATTTAGGATTGTTGATGGGGGCGGCGATCTACTCTTTCTATGAAGAATATGGCTAAGGCTCACTAACTGGTTGTGCTATCTAAGGTGTTGGAGTTTTGGGATTGAGGGGGGGGGATCTCCATGGCTGTATCTCTTTAAGGCTGCCTAGACCAATGGCAGCTGATCAGATAAAGGTAGTCTCCTCCGTGAGAAAGGGGAGTAGGGTGGGGAGGGGGTGGGGGGTGACGGGTGGGGTGGGAGGGGTTCACGGGGGGGTTAAATTTAGTAAAAATAACATGAGGGAAATGCATAATGAGAAGACAAGTGATGGGACTTTTTTTCTTCTTTTCTTTTGAAAAAATTTACGGAATGGATAGAATAAGATGTTTAACGTGGAATGTGGCGGGATTGAATAGTAGGAATAAACGTAGATTGGTCCTTGAAGAGTTAAGGATGTATAATCCGCACATAGTCTTAATTTCAGAAACACACATCTCTTATAAAGACCGGAATCTTTTAAAACAATTAGGGTATGAAGTAGTTGTCAGCTCAGAGTTAAACGCTTCAATTCGAGGGGTCGCAATTTTGAAACAAAAACAATTTAAAGTTGAGATTAGTAAGACACTTTCAGATAAAAATGGCAGATGGGCTATAGCTCAGATCATAGTTCAGGGCAGTAAATATACGTTCTGCGTTCTGTATGGACCAAATATAGACGATCCTACTGTTGTGGATAAGGTCAATATGGAATTGTTGGGCTGGGCGGGGAGCGGTTGGTAATGGGTGATTTTAACTGTATTATGAATTATGATGTGGATACTACCAGACGGGGGCATTTAAGAGGATGCGTAAAACACGGGCAGCAATTAGAGAATTAGGACGGGTGCATGCCATAAAAGATGCTTGGCGGGTATTACATCCTGATGTGGCCGGCTATACTTACTACTCCGCTCCGCATAAATTGTGCTCCCGCATAGATATGGCCTGGGTATCAGATAGCGTTTTGGAGACAAGCCAGATGGAGATATGCCCAAGGGTTACTTCTGATCACAACCCTATCCTCATCTCTTTTAAAATTAAGACAGGGAAACAGAGTCCCCGGCTTTTTTCATTTCCTAGACATCTTTTTTCAAATGAGGATTTTATATTTAAACTTAAGATACATATAAAAGAATTTCTTGAAATTAATATTGGTTCAGCTTTACATACTGTGGTCTGGGATACTTGTAAAGCTAGCATCAGGGGCTTTACTCAACAGTATATATTTAGACAGAATCAGGAACGTAAAAAGAGGGCAGACGAAACCATCGCAAGAATACTCTCAGTAGAAAATCAAATGGCTGAAGCACTTTTGCAGGGCTCAATCGAAATAGAAGAATTGGGCTACATGCTAGTGGATCTTAAATCTGCTTTAAAAAATACATTTAGGGAAAGAAGCCTCATTAAATTGAATAAATATCGTTTATCCCAGTATGAGGATGGGGAGAAAGTAGGGAAAATATTAGCATATAAGGTGGCAGATGAAAAAGCAAAAACTTTAGTTAAGGGTATTAAAGGGCCAAATAATGTGACTTATAATAGACCCCAGCAGATACTTGAACAATTTGCTAATTATTATAAGGAGTTATATACTCCTGAAACTAATCCGGTTCTAGGTGACATCGATACATATTTACAAATTAACTCAGTGAATCGTATTGAGGATGAACAACTAGATATGCTGACTAGTGATGTTACATTGGCCGAAATTAAATTGGCAGTTGCTGCTCTATCATCGGGCAAAGCATCCGGAGAAGATTCAATTCCTATGGAACTGTATAAAAAGTGTATTGAGGAACTAGCCCCATTATTTAGTTTAGTAGCTGGGTACATCGGATCTGGAGGGAAAGCTCCTAAATCATGGAATATCACGCAGATTGTATTCTTTTTTAAAAAAACAAGCCAGCTGATGAGTGTGGGTCGTATAGACCCATCTCTCTTATAAATACTGACGCAAAAATATTTGCTAAAATACTGGCTACTCGTCTTGCCCCAATAATGTCTAGCTTGGTATCTCCACAGCAACATGGGTTTATCCCGGGCAGGGATACTACAACCCATATTAATACGGCCTGTACAGCATTTGATGTTGCCAGGGTTAAGTCGACCCCACTCTGTATGATATTATTAGATGCTGAGAAAGCATTTGACCGAGTGGGGTGGGATTATCTCTGGGCTATATTAAAAATCTTTGGGCTCAAAGGTCAGTTTCTACAATGGATACAAGCCCTTTATGATTATCCTAGTGCTAAAGTTTGCTACGCAGGGCTGCAATCGTCATTATTTTTTATACTCCGGGGAACCCGTCAAGGGTGCCGTCTGTCACCTTTATTATTTGCCCTGTCTATGGAACCATTTTTAGTGGCATTACAAAATCAGTCACGTATAATTCCTTTTGTCTCAGGTCTGAATACTCTTAAAATAACGGTATATGCAGACGACATTGCGGTATACTCAGTTGATGTAGAAGAAGCTATGGAAGGTATCTTCTTGGAAGCAAGGAGATTTGGGGTTGTTTCAGGCTATAGACTGAATACAAATAAAACACAAGTAGTGATGAACTATAGACCATTGAATCCGATACAAGGAGTCTGTAATACTGCTACTTACTTGGGGATTAAAGTCTCGGCCAACTCAGTAGAGATAGGGGCATTAAACTATGATATATTACTGAAAGAGACAGCCATTATATTGAAAAAATGGCACAAGGTCCCTCTCAGTATAAGTGGGCGTATAAATTTAATTAAAATGAAGATTCTCCCTAAATGTCTTTATTTATTCCGGTCTATTCCTTTTCGTATTAATAATTCTTTCTTCAAACGTTTAGATGGTATATTAAGTAGTTTTATTTGGAGTTATAAAAAAGCGCGTCGCGCAATTGAGTTATTAAAACTTTCATTTAGTCAAGGGGGTCTTGACTTCCCAGATTTTAAATTATACTTCTGGTCGGCCTTCTTGGGACGGATGCGTAGTTTAGTAAATCCTAATAATAATCCCCTCTTCTACTATGTATTTATGCTGGGAGAAGAAGCTAAAATGTTTTTGTATCGAACCAACGATCCAAACTATTTTAAGCGGGTCAAATTCAAGACTGCACGGGATATTGTATTCATCTGGAGGGCTGTCGTTAATAAATACAAAATACCGATGTATCATCCTAAACTTCCCTTATGGGATAATCCAATCCTCCCAGGAATTTTTCATGATGGGGGTGGGAGACAATGGGACAATCTGGGTATAAAAAACTTAGGGGATCTATATGATTCTAATGGATTTTCAACATTTGATAAATTAAAGCTGCTATATAATCTCACGGAGAGCATGCGGCTAAAGTACTATCAAATTTGTGATTATTTTATACGCAGTATGAAACTTACGGTGTTATTAGATTCTGATATATGGGATTGTATGTATTCAGCTAAAGTTAAATCATTGATTAGTGTTGGATATAAAGGTTTTAATTCTTATAAAGAAGATGATTGTGGGAGATTAGCTGCACGTTGGAGTCAGAAAATGGGGATTACTATTACTGCTAAAACTATTTCGTCTGCACTCGGTGGTATCTGTAAATCAGTACACTCATCTAATCTGAGACTACAATTGCATAGAACTATCTGTTCACTGTATTACACTCCTGAAAGGATAGCGAAATGGTCACCAGCTAATTCCATTAGTGATCGGACTAGATGTCCAAAATGTGATTTATTTGGAGCTGATCTGCAACATATGTTTTTTCAATGCCCGTTATTAACAGAATTCTGGCGAGGAGTCACCAGAATTATGTCTCATAAGCTTGGAAAACCTATATTACTTACAGTGTCAGATGTGTTGTTTGGTGGACAGATTGGAGACCCTAGCCAGAGAGATCTTATAACTATTTTATTAGCTTGTGCTAGGTTAGCTATAGCCCGGGTTTGGATTGCAAGGAGCTCACCAACGACGTTGGAATGGTGGGGTATTGTTAAAGAAATATATAACATGGAGTCCGCACTTGCTAAAACTAGGGGGATTCGATCATTGTACAAAATGGAAAAAATTTGGGGAGCATTTACTTAAAGACAAACGGTATTCCTCTCTAATTATCTTTTTTTTTTTATTTTATTTTTTTTATTTATTTTCTTTATGTTATGTTATGATACTGGTATTCCTGTCTATTTTATCTGCTTTGTTATTATGACCTCATGTTAACAATAAAAAGAGTTTAAAAAAAAGATACTTATGAGGTTCATGAAGGTACCATGGACCTTTTATTGTCCCACTGGAGATTTCAGCTGCTGGGAGCATCCAAAATCTCAGGGGGAAATCACCACGGGAAATACATTTTTATTGACAATTTGTAGCAATTTTTCAACTGTCCACTGAGCGATAGAAAAAAGTACATCAAATCTTACAAATAAACAGGAGACAGACAACACCCCCCCCAATCAGCCGTCTTTTTGCCGCCGCCCACCTAATTACTAATTTTAAGAGGATCCCCAGCATTTAGCCCAAGGCCCAATTATTTCCGCACCACAGAAGTTAATGGGACCCTCGTATTATTAACTAAGATGGTGCAGGATTAACACCATTTGCAATGAGGCACTAAATCAGGTAATAAGAATACCTTTTACTTACAATGGTACTTAACAATAAAACAATAGTAAATAAAGCAAGTACATGTGGGTCATGTGTGTGAGTACGAGAAGGAAAATCAGTGCTAGAAAGGCACATGTCTCTTTTCGATGCTTGAAATCCAGATTCTATTCCAGATCTATGAGATTTAACACTTAGGGGCCTATTTACAAGATGGTTTCTGTAACTTTGCTCAACGCAACGTGGTGCATGCGCGACGCAAACCTCAAGTGGCCATGAGTGACTCCATAAATCTGGAGTAAGGCAACGCATCGCAAATCGCTGTGTTGCCTTCCTTTGCCCTGGGAAGGCATTCCATGGGTGTTGCGTGGGTGTCCCCATGCAACTCCCATGGTTTTTGACGCATTCCCAGATTCACCCGGAATGGTAGACCTGGCAATGCGCCAAAAAGATACACCTTCCCAGGAGAGGCATAACGAAGAGAAATATCTTTATTTCTCCTTGTTACTTCCTCTTTCTATGTGTGCTGCATTCTACAGCACACATAGAAAGAGGAATATGCATCTCAGGATTATTTTTGTGCAGGAAGGTACCCCTTCCTGCACAAAAACAATCCTGCATGCAATGCAGGCACACCTGCAGCATAATTTGCCCTGGGCGTAGTTCGCGGAGCTTTGCTACGCGGAACTCCGCGAAGTTACAAAAACTCTGCGAAGTTCCGCGAGTAGCGGAGTGCAGTGCGAACTGCAGTTTGTGCTGGTATTCCTGCCACTCGGGTAGAAATTCTACCCGAGCGGCAGCTCGCGCTCGCGAACTTACTGTTCGCGTGCGGGGAAAAACCCTGCTGCACATCGCGAAGCGGAGTTTTCTGCACTCCGCGAGCTCCGCGGAGTGCAGAAAACTCCGCAAACTCCGCGAACGGAGCGAAGTTCACTGCCCAGGCCTAACCATAATGCAAGGCTGCCTGTGTTGGTGCTAGGCTGTCTAAAGCGCACCAGCACAGGGGAAAAAGCAGACATGCGCTGTATTGCCTTAAATACGGTGCATTCCTGCCCTTTCCCTGTCATGCAGTGCAGTGCAGCAAGGTGATTTGCTGCACTGCAATGCGTGACTTTTTCATAACTAGGACCCTAAGTGACAAGGAACACATCTCCTGTACAGCCAGTGTTCATAGTTATGCTTCCTAGGCCATGCCCCCATTAGAGAACCTCCATCATCACTATTTTTTTAATTCCAAATAAAGCAGTACGTAGACCCTACCATTACAACCAACATACTTAAAATATTCCTCAAACCATTCGGGAACAGGGTTAAGAACTTACAATTATTGCTAAATGGCATCTTTCTAGCATGCACAAAAATCCACATAAAAGAGTCCACATAGCACACGGAACTGAAACAGAAAAAGTCTCTTGCTGATAGTCTATCAGATAGCTGAAAACATGCCCCATGTCATGTCTAACATGAGCCAGCTCTGGCTATTTATCCAACAGCTTGTGTTCTGTGCTTAGTAATTTTACTTCTATCAAGTCATTGTTGTCAGGTGACTTAGTCCACATGGTTCAATGGAAACAGCTCATGATTATAACTCCCAGAACACATTTAACTGTCAAATGAAAGCACGGGACTATAAATATTGTGTCCAGCTCACATTAAGTCAAGTGGCACTCATGTTTGGCAGCGAAGCTGAAATTCAATCTGATGCACTGGAACTACCTGTCAGATACTTGTCACAGCAGATCCCCTTGAAGCTCTGGAGCCAAAGATTTCAAAAGTTTCCGAACTTTCTTCCGGTGCTCCAACAACCACAGGAGTACATGTCTAAGATCCCCAGGAGCTCAGGGGAAGGTACTTGGAGACTCTCATCGTGTCAGGTTGAGGCCAACAGCAATCTTCAGTCCAAGGGAAAAGGCTTCTTGCAGCTTGTGTCTCTGTAGCACCACGTGAGATCAGCAACCAGGACTTTGTAGTCCACTTCTTCATCGTGGGTACAAGAGGCGGCAGGTCCAGTCCTTCAGGATTCTTCTCAGGTCACAGTTTACAGGTCAAGTCCTCTTCTTTTCTTCTGCATGTCCAGGAGGTGTTTTGAGGAGGTGCCACATTTATGCCTGTCTAGTGGTTGTGGGGGACTCCTGGGCTCTCTCTAACCAATGCGGTCAAAGTTCCCCGGGGCAACCATACCCACTCTTTCGGCAGATCCTGTTTGTCTTACTGCAAAGAATTCCACAGTGCTCCTCACTCTCAAAACTAAGATGGAGAAACCCTTTCTCCCTTGTGCAGAGGATGTGTGCCCACCCATAGGTGTGACCAGGGTAATGAGCAGTGCCCTCCTCTGTGGTCGCTGTAAGCCGGTTCTGGGGATAGCTTTCCTCCCACTGGGATTGATGCCAGCCTGACTTTAGAGATAAACGCTAGGCCTTTCTAGATGTCACTTGACATTTACATGTGACAAAGCAGCCCCTTTAAGTAATGAGATTGCTAGGACCACCCCTAGCTGGTCTTCCTGCCAGGGGAAGAAAACTCCTCCCCACATCCAGATCAGTTTTCACACCTCATTCAGGCCACGCACAGGCTGGGCAGTGGATGTAGACCTAATGCAAATTAGCCTCCAGCAGGTTCAGGCTGGGTAAACATAACTTTTTTAAGTTGCCTTTCCCATATATGTAATAAAAACCCAACTTCATCATTAGATTGGACTTTTGCTAAATTTAAAAATATGGGAGAATAAGGATGGCACAATGTGTGTGGCAGTCCACAGGTGGCATTTAACTTTCTATGCCACAGTTGTATTTTCTGCACCATATACTATGGATTTATAAGAAAGTTAAATAAACCAATCAGGGATTAGCCAATTTCTATTTTAGGGGCCAACACATACCCTGGGCATTAGACAGCAGTGTCCCTGTGTGCAAAGTCTAAAAAAACAGCAATTAAATTCAGCAACAAAATGTGGGTGACCGGGCAAAAAGAGGATTGTATGACATCAACGTTCAAAGTGAAAATAAATTACCCAGAAGGCAGCATGCTGTTGACTTACAAATTAGGATGGTTAAAGGTGTTACAGTCAATCCAGACTGCTTGACAGGTATGTTTTTTTAAGCAAAAGTGCCCCAAAAAAAGCAAATTTTGGACATAAGAGCAGCCGAAGAACAAAACTCAGTTCCATTTTGACTCTTTTGCACTTCCCTTAGGCCTAAAACGTTTTGAGCACGTGACGTCATTTAGCTTATGGGCGATGCATTATAGTGCTTACTCGATGCACGTCGCCTCCCCCACCCCTTTGCCTCTCAGGCTGCCGAGCCTTGAAATGCAGAAACTCACCTCCCTGTTTTCTAGTTATCTGCTGCATACAGAGATAGACCTCGACAAACATAATGTGTTCATTAAACATGAAAAGCGCACATAATAATCCGGGCAGACAAAGAGTTCTGAACAGACTTATTATCAGCAGCGACGCCATCACTCCAAACCATCAACTGACTAAGAAATAGGGGCAGGTGCTCCCCTTTGGAATGCAGCCTCAAAAATTACAATTAGAGAAATAAAAACTCGGGATTGGAGTAATTCTTCATTCAGGCAATAATTATACAAATTAGATCAGTGAAAGCCAGAGAATGACGGCGCCTTGAACCCTGCCTGTGAGCACAGAACAATGGGGAAATTAATAATTAAATCTATTACATGCGCTCATAACTCAACATGAAAGATACTTCAGTTCAAACACTTCTGTGTTTTCATTTGAATAAAGCTTTCACACACATTTTTCTCATTAGATATGTATTGTATTTAAAATTTCCCAAATTATTGTGTTGCCTTTATGTTCGGAATTAATAAGGCCACACTTTAATGCGCAAATGTCGAACAGCATTAGCCGGCTTCACGGCTATTACTCTAAGCAATCTCTTGCTCCCCAATGGTGAAATTTAGTTTAAGTTTTTTCTTGTAATTTGTTGCCGCACAAAAAAAAAACGCCAACGTGTTTCGGGTCTTTGAGGTGTCAGTTCGGAAATGAAAAGCCTGCGTGGGCGGTGGGACAAAAAGGGGTGCGTGGGGGATGCGAGGCCGAGGGCTGGAATCAGTCAGTGAAATTGAAAACAGCCTTTTACCTTCAGGTATGGTATTTTGTGGTTAATTAATAACACGCGGCTTTCCTAATTTAATTGTGCAGGCCATCATTGCATAAGTTCAAAACACGTGAGCAGGTTTCGCTAAGAGCCATGCACGCGGTTGGGAGGAGGCCCCGCCCGTGGGTTTCACGGCGCCTGGTTCATGGATGCCGAGTGGTCCCAGTGACACGTGCCACTAGGTCAGCGGTCATGTAGGGTGACCACCTGCCGTGGACTAGGCACTTTCTGAGCAGGAGCTATAAAAATGCAGGACAAAGGGCCAGAATTATGGACAACAATTCAAGACAAAAGGTAAATTTGATGGCTACAGATCTGTGTAAATCAGGCAATACTGTAACAGTACGTATAGACTGCTGACACGAGTACACATCAAAGTAGATTCACGTTGTTTGGATTCCATAATAGTCAGCAGTATTGAGCATTCACATGTAACTGAATCTACAGATTAAAAGCTACCACATATTTGCAAAATTTGACAGCTAACATAAGGGCCTGTTATCACCATATCTGCTCCCTTACTCTGAACGACAGTACTAGCCCGCTGCCATGGCGTGTTTTTTCCGCCAGCATGGGACTTGTAATTTTGATTTGTTGTTGCAAGCATGGCATCAAAATAACAGAATGCAACGCTTCTTGGCTAAATGTCTGGCGGGTTGTCACACAAACGGTAGAAAAAAAAACAACTTGCCCCATATTGCTTGAGTATTTTTAATTTTTTTTGATCAATACGGATATTTGTTTCATGCAAATCTACCTTCAGGAAGTAAAGAGGCTGTGTAGAACTGTGAAGTGGCATCTTAAGCCCTGGACAAGAAGCATGCTGTCCTTCTGGCATGGAGTGGTGTATCAGATTGCGCTGGTGGCCTATATTTCGCGTCCTGGCCTCACATTTAACATACTATTGCATTCTGGGAGTTGTAGTCTGCGCACTTATATGTAATCAGTTGTAATAACACAACTCAGAGGGGTTTGTAAACGGAAAGCCCTGACATGGATGTATGGTGCCTTGTCCACATTGAGTGACCCTAGGTGTGAGTAGGTCATCCAGGCTTAAGTTTACCTACCCATTTTTGTACTAACAGTCTAACTTTTTCCATCATAAATTCCGGACTACAAGTACCAGAATACAGAGAAAATTTCAAAACTAGCGGAGCTGCTCACAAAAGATGTGATAGCTTGAAATCTCATAATTTTAATCATGTGCAGAAAGAGAATGCTTTGACTAAGATGCACCAAGCAATGACATACAAGGAGAAAGTACAGAGCTTGTCCAGCTGCAGAAAACAACATTGGAAACAGAAAGCCTGAAGCGATTCTAGGAAATAAATTCGCTGTCAAATTGGGGATTTTACAAATTATAGAGCCAGCTTCCGACATCCACTTTATCGGCAACAATGACTGTAGGGTCTAGCAATTCACTGAAGAGTCGCAAGCCTTTCAGACGAGTGCCAACTCCAATACTGCTAATTGCATTACAGATTTCCAGTATAATTAGCAAGCCTAGAAACGAGGTTCACCAAATTAAAGTTTCTAATTCCGTCTCGCTTTTGGCTCCGAGACAGTTTCTTTATTGAAAATGTTGGCTCTAGGTCTAAAAGTGGCAATTGCTCCCACTCAAAAATAGTTAATATTCTTTCTGGATGTTTCGCAGTTGCTCACATAAAATCAAGATGTGTATTTTTTTTAACCCACTTTGCGTAAATATTTCCATTGGAAGAACACCTTGTTTTAACAGGAGCGTGGCCTTCTGCTAAAACAGTTTACACTTTCATGACCTTCATTTCTGATGGCATGGTAGATAATCCGGGGCAGTATTTTGATGTAATTTGCTATTATTTTTCAAGGCTCGAGTCACAACTTTCTTCTTAGCACTTTGCAAAACAACGCATTGTGTGTTTAAGGTTGGAACTCACAAGTTTTACGGATGGCACAATCACAAGGTTACAAGATTAATACTTCCACGGTTGCAATAAAAGTAGATTTTTTGTTTTAATGGTATTTTAAAAAAAGCGAATATTTGTATATTTTTTTACAATTTATATAAATAATAAAAATACCCCTTTAATCCTAACCATGCCTATACCCAATAAACTCTTCATAGCAGTGGCGGCTCGCATAGGGCGTGCTGCGGGGCGGTGGGGCGGGGGAGGGGCAGAGTGGGGGTAGTAAACTCGGATATGCGACGGAACGGAGGAACGTAATAATTACTTTCCGTTGTATGTCCGAGTTTACTAGCCCCCCACCCCTCTGCCCCGCAGCACACCCTATGCGAGCCGCCACTGCTTCATATGGATAAACCACAAACCCCCTTACCGCCCCTTTCCACCCATCCCTATATCAAATATATTCTTTTAGGGGGAAATCCCGCCAACCCTACTTACTACTCTTTCAATCCTACCCATCTCTATACCAAATACATTCTTTTTGGGGAGACAAACCCACTTCAAAACTAACCATCCCTAAACCCTAAAAACATATCTTAAGTCTTATTTTTAACCAGTACTCACCAATGCATTGTAACGACTTGTGTTGTAAACTAACACACTGTAATGATTAACCAGTCGCGGCTCGTCCCCTGCCAAAGTGGCAGGCCGGGCCGGAGGAGGGAGCTTGGGGGGATGAAGTTGGGGGGCTCTGGGTACAATTTTTTTTATTTTTTAAAATTAAAAAATACTTACCTGATCGCTGCCGCCTCTGCCGTCCGCTCCATCGCGCTCTGCCTGCTTCTGGGACAGGTTCCCAGACTGCACTGTGGCCAATCATGACGCTGCAGGAAAGCAGCATCAGGATTGGCCTGAGAACTACAACTTTGTGATCCCAGGCAAACTGGGAGCCTATGCCTGCTTTCTCCAACCCCAGCAAAGCACTGGGACTGGAGAAAGTTTCACTGCGCATGAGATGTTTGGCCAACCTGAAATGACCGGCCAAACACCTCTTGCTCAGTAAAGGGACGTGCCCTAGCACTCCCCACCCCAGTGTCATCCCTCCAGGGGGATTAAATTAAAACAATAATAAAACGGGTAAGAAACACGTTTTATTATCGTTTTATCTGTGGCTGGTGGCAGGAGGGGCGGCACTCCTCCGCCCTAATGGAGGGCCGCTGCTGTGATTAACGTTGCAACAGTATTCACGTTTCAATAGCATTGTGGTAAAGGAACAATGCATTGACTGTGTTGTGATAGTAACATAGATAAAACTAAAGAAATGCTAAACACTAGATTGCACAGAGACAGGACTGTATTGGACGCAGAGGACTCCTATGAAACCATAAAGAGAACCCTGAAAAGCAAATGGAGATAAAAGGGGAGATAATCAGAATCAAGAGGTTGTGAACATGACAAAAATACTCTTGAATGTGCTGCAACAAAACTGTTTGACTTGGCTCTCTCTGCAGGGTCACCCCAAACTTTTGCCTTCACCTCAACTATGTACTGAAATGTGTTTTGTTGGCTTTAGTACTTTACCACTGCTAGCCATTGCTAAGGTGTTTGTGCTCTCTCCCTAAAACATAGTTAAATTGGCTTACACCTGATTGGTGCATTTAATTTACTTGTAAGTTCCTAGTAAAGTGGTAATACATGTACCCAGGGGCTATACATTAAATGCTACTAATGCACCTGCAGCACTTATTGTGCCACCCACTAAAGTAGCAATTTGAAACATGTCTCAGGTCTGCCATTTCAGCCTCTACTGCAGTTTTAAGCTGCTATTATACCTGGCAAAAGAAACCTTTTTCAAGGCCTAAGCCTTTTGTTATAATACATACAAGTCACCCCTAAGGTAGGCCCTAAAGGCCCATAGGGGAGTGTGTATTGCGTTTAAAAAGTAGGACATGTGCTTTTAAGTTTTATATGTCCTGGCAGTGAAAAACTCCCAAATTCGTTGTTCACTACGGTGAGGCCTACCTCTCTCCTAGGATAACATTGGGTTACCTTACTACATTTAATAAGTGCTAACTTTTGATTGGGAACAGGTAGAAATGTCACTTTTGGTCTCAAGTGAATTGTAATCTAAAATCATCTTTAATGATATAGTCGGATTTTAAGTTACAATTCTTAAAATACTACTTTTAGAAAGTTGCCATTTTCTTGCCTCAACCATTTGGTGCCTGTAGCCTGTGTTCTGGGGCACATGACTGTGAATAGCTTGGTAGTTGGCTTTTGTGTATTCCTTCCAGACAGTGAGACAAAGGGGGAATAGGTGTTGCATGAAGCCCCATCCTGCGAGGAAGGGTGGGGCAGAGCTTCTCCATGCCCCACTTACATTCCAAAGGACTGCCTCCAGCACAATCACAAAGGAACTTAATACCAGTCTTTTGTCACCGTAGGCAACTTGGAGCCTAGATGGGGAAGGAAGGAGCTTTCCACCATTTGTGGGAATAGCCTAGAAGTTTCCCCCACTTCAAAGGTTGGCACCAGGTATAACTATTGGACCCAAGCATAAATATTGGACCCTCAGACCAACGCTTGATGTCACTCCTGGGCCTGTGGACTACAGAAGACGGACTGCCTTGTCCCCAAGAGGACTCTCTTGCTGTGTGAGACCTGACTTGTTCCCCAGAGGACCGCCCTGCTGCTTGCCACTTGAGGCCTACCCTGCCCTGTTTTATGTGAAGGAAGGCTGGACCTGCTCCCTTCATCCCAGGCTAACATGAGTGACTCCATGGGTCAGCTGGCTGACCTCCAGTTCTGAGCTACAGGGACAAAACAAGCTCCAGAGGACACCCTTCAACTGCCCAGCTGACCTGCTGCAACTGGACCTGCCTGGACCTGCAACTAGAACCGCTGAGCCCTTCTGGCTTGTGCCAGAGTGAGTCTCTGATTCCCAAGAGGTGCATCCCCAGGCCCTGGACCCTTGGCTAGCATCATAGTGCACTCCTCTGGGAAGAAAGGAGAAATTGTGAAGTTTTGGGCACTTTGCAACTCCGAACTAGCTCGTTCACACTGAGACTTTACCACCCACAACAACTGCCAACACGAAGCTCCAGTGATCCAGACTCTTCGCACTACATCGACCACCAGAGACTACCGGCAACCCAAGATATGTACTTCACGTTACAGCAAAGACAGCCTGCGATGACGGCCAAAGTGAAACTCCAGCACCACACACGCACAACGCCAGACCTGATCTTCTCATTACCTTGATGACCATCTGCAATGCCAGGCCAGCTCTTTCTGATATAGCAATGACCATCTGCAATGCTCTCCCTGCTCCTCACTGCCTCTTTCACCGCAAACTGAACTCTTTGTGCCAGACTATGAGAAGGTAACTTATTCAGCAGGTCCCTGTATGTAGCCTGTGCTCCATTGGCCTAAAATTGAGACTCCCCCGGTCTAGCATGATCAGATGCCCGTGAGTGGCACTTTGTGCTTTTAGGCCCTATTCTTAAAACATTAAAATTGCATACCTCCAGTTCTACTGATTGGATTTTTGTCATTTTTGGTCGCATTTTATTTATTAAAATATATTCTATTTTTCTAAATTGATTTGGGATTTTTCTTGTATTGTGTTTTCACTTTATTACTGTTTTGTGTGCTACCTAAATACTTTACACAGTGTTTCTATGTTCAGTCTGACCGCTTTCGTGCCAAGCTACAAGAGGGTTAAGCACAGGTCTTGGTAGTGACTTTTGTGGTTCACTCTGACATTGATTGCAGTTGTTGCTTCAATAGGGTTTCCAGCCCCCTCAACCAATAACTCAATTTCTCACAACAACTTTTTGTTATTCAGTCACCTTATATAGAGAAAACCAGGAAGTTGCACCACACACTCAATTTGGGAATGATCTAGGTTTAGGAGTGTATTATATGCTATCCCTTGTGAAGCTGCCATCTTTGACTCGTGGGATGATTATTGTACATCTTGCATACTCACACAAGTAGGAGACAATAGCGAGGAGGAAGAAGATGACCTAATAGAGAGCGAAATGCCATGCTCCTAGTAAGTTTCCAGTATTATGAGCGACCTTACCCATTGTAGTCTCCTTTCGCTTTTTGCCTCATCTGTATGTGATCAGAGCTGGTGAGCTGAAGCAGCGCAGTAGTGGAGCATTGAGAGTGGTGGAAAGTTCGACATCCAAGCTTTCTGGCAACAGCCTCTGTTTGGAGCAGTAGGAAGGAGGAAAGGGACTGAAATATCTGGCTAAACGCCTGAGACATGGGCCGTGAGGGCTTGTCTCTCGATAGGACATCTAGGTATGCTGTCCCCAAAGGAACATGGATCCGCGGGCTCTTCAACCCAGTAGAACCTGCACCAGGAATAACTCATCCTTTATCTGTCACACTGGTATAAAATCCATCATGGAGAAAGCACCTCAGGTGGGAGACAGGCAATTATTTTTAAGAATGTGTCCCCATTTGCTATGGTGCAAGAACAAGAAAACCCTATCTAGGCTGAACCTACCAGATGTTTTGCGAATGAAAATGAGAGAATTTAATTTGTGCCTATCATGAGAACCTTAAGAAGAATCAAGCAAGAATTATGAAGTATTGCAATATCCACAAAGTGGCAAAAGTTAAAAATTACATGGACACAAGTGGGTGGAAATTTCAGAGTTCAGTCCGCTTTTCAGCATGGCAAATCATATAGGTAGTGGGCCAACAGGCAGAAGTGAAACCTAACAAGCATGGCACTGTAGGAGAAGCAGTTGTCTGTGGGGAAAGCTGTTACTACTATGAGAAAGATGTGACTGCTAGTCCCCTTGAAGACAAGGTTGCGTTGTATGGTTCAAGGGTCACTGAACAACAGTCGTTTGAACGTCGTGGTAGACCTGGGTGTGGACTTCTAATGCAATCAACATGATGAGGTGAGCGTGTCAGAGAATGGTGGTATGACGAACATTGGGAGGTCCAGGAAACTGGCACTACCTTAAGGTTTTTGGTAAAACATTGTTAATTTCCTAATGCTTGCTATTTACTCTAGCTTATTTTGCTGAATTTTTAGGGTATATTTGTGTTGGTTTTATTGTGGCAAGTGGGTGGGTGATTTAGTGAAGTGGTAAATGGGCATCATCAGTACAGTAGTATTGATTTCTACATGGCATATTGTGATGTCTTTCTGGTTTGTGCAGTCTGAAGTCAAACTGAGAGAGCAAGTAACTGCTTTTACGCTTTATTACCCACAATATCCCCCAGTTCAGGTTTGACCTGCCATAGGAAAAGGGGACTGATATAAGTACGTTCAGGTCGCACATGGGTGCAAACTGCACCCTGATTTTTTCAACCTGTCTGTAATTTGGCAATGTGACCTATGTATTACCAAGTCGCATCTGTAAATTCCCACACTCGGGGGACTCTAAAATGATCTGCCTATGGAATATAAATTAAGCACATCGCAATCCATTCGAGGATGGAGCCCTGCAAGGGACACTATGCCAGTGTCCATGCATTTTTATTTCCAAAACGGGAAACATTTTTTTAAAAAAAGAAGCCCATGTCCATTAATGGGACTAAATGGCTTTTAAGGAAATATTTATATTGTTTGGGAAGATATCAAGGGTACCAGGCAGTGGCATCCTCTCTCCTAAAGGCCACCAAACAGCTTCCCATTTGTGAATCAGTTACCACCCCAGCTCAGTGGTCGTTGACTGATCAATGGTTTGTGAACTCATGTGCATTCACATACCATTCGTACATACTTTTCGAACTCATTAAGAGTACGGGGGCACCCTTTTTAAGACTCTTCCTGCACCACAGGAAGGGTCGCAAAAGTCTATTTACGAGTCAGAAAGGGCCAAATGTATAAAAGTTCTGATTTGCGGTTTCCTAATCAGGAGTTTTTGAGACTCGAAATTAGGTAATCAAAAAACAGAGTTGTGGCCATATTTTGCGACTCGCATTTTAATTGCTTCTTTTTTAAGTAATCGCATTTTGCAATTACCTAAATTTCGATCTCCTTCACAATTGCAACTGCAAATACAGAGAAGCACTTTCTCTTTCTGGGTAATGACCTCAAAACCAGGAAGTGCTTCTCATTTCAATCCTGCTTCCAGTGCAATTTGCGAATTTGAGCAGCAAGCCACAGCTTAATAGACCAGCAATGTCAAGCCAAGAGCCTAAGAAGGAGGCAGTAAAAGAAAACTCAAGTTTTCTGAGAAAGAACTTGAGATTTTAACAGAAAAGTGCTGCAACAATCATGACCTCTTATTTGGGAGATCTTTCATGACTGTCCCAGAGGTGCAGAAAAGAAATATGGCAGCAGATGTAGCAATGCTCCTTTGATGAAATTAAAAAGAGGTGGTACAACCTCAGTTTGCACACAAAGGAGAAGGTTGCCACTCGGCTGAGTGAGTCCTGGGCAACAGGAGAAGACACCTATTCTGTCCCCCTAACCAATGCACTGGAGTTGATGGTGGAGACTACCTTGGAGCCAGATGCTGTAGTAGGTTTAGCAAGGATTGATACATCTGCTCCTGCAACATCTCAAAGTAAGTTTAATTTTTTATATTTACACTTCTGTTACCCTAAAACTGTCTTTTACGTGCAGTAATTATTTATGATGTTGCAGAGTTTTTAGTAAGGAATCTTTAAATAACTATAATAGTGCATTATGGGACATGTAGTCAATAATTCCCTCACCATTGTCAAGCTTGGAAATTTATTTAGCGAATGATAGAAAATAGAATGAACTGCTATTCACTCTTTAAATCGATCAACCTGAGTGTTAGAAATGGGGGTCTCTAGTTGGCAAGGGTTTGCACCTTTGTCCAAGTAGGGACCCTTCCTTCTAGTCAGGATAAGGGAGTTACACTCCTAAAATAACCCCTGCTCACCCCCTTGGTAGCTTGGCACGAGCAGTCAGGCTTATCTTAGATGCAGTGTGTAAAGCATTTGCACATAACCAACAGTAATACAGTGTAAGCACTACAAAAGGACACCACACCGGTTTAGAAAAATATCCAATATTTTTATATACTTAAGACAAGACCAAAAATGATAAAAATCCACAATACAGTACTTAGAAATCTTCAGTTATCAAAATAACCTTGAAATACAGTTCCTTGAAGTCGAAAGCTCCATCCGGGGCTATCACGGCGTAATGAACAAACAAATCCAAACAGTTCTGGCTGACCGCGGCGTTGTGGGCCAACTACGGTGTCGGGAAGACCCGCAAAACAGTACCTTTAGAAATGCAGAGCGTTGGCGGCCACTCGTTGAGCTCCGAAAGCACTGCGTCCACAGGCGTCGGTTCCGGAGGTTGGTGCAGGAGTCGTCGGGCCTTTGAAGTCACACGCGTTGCAGATCTAACTCCTCGCGGTTGAAGTCAGGAGCGCTGGCGTCGGCAATCGTCGGGTGCTGCGGTGCGAAGTGCAGCGGTACGGCATGCAATGCCCTCAGGTCGCGGTGCGAGCAGCGGCTCGGTGGCGGCGTCAGATGGCGTCGTCGGTGAGACCAGGGTCGCGGTGCGAAGTGATGCGGTGCTTGTCGCGGTGCTGGCAGGTCGCGGTGCAGGCAGCGGCGGCGGCGTTGCTGAAGCGCTGTCGTCGGCTGACGAACTGGAGTCGATGGTGCTGGCGTCAGTAGGCCAAGGCTGCGGTGCGGAATGAGGACGGTGCGTCATGTAACTTACGAGCGGTGTCCTCGAACCACGGTGCAAGCAGCGGCGTCAATTTTTGCATTGGAGCGGCATCGTCGGGGATACCAAGGAGGCGTCGTGAAGCGAGGCAGTGCGGTGCCCGCAGGTCGTGGTGCAAGCAGCGGCTCAGTGGCGGCATCAGATGGCGGCGTCGGTGAGACCAGGGTTGCGGTGCGGCGGTGCCCTCTGCGGTGCCTTCAGGACACGGAGTCGGCAGCGGCGTCGTAGACGGCGTCTGGTTGCTTTTTCTTCTGTTGCAGCACAAAACACACAGACCCCAGTGCTGATGGCAAAAGAACTTGAAGTCTTTGCTGTTCCTGAGACTTCTTGAACAGGGGGCAAGCTCTACCTCAAGCCCTTGGAGAAACTCAAAGAAAGAAGTTGCAGAAAGTTCAGTCCAGTCCTTTCACTGCCCAAGACAGAAGCAGCCACTGCAGGCCAACACAGCAAAGCACTCCGCAAAGTCATAGTTCCTCCTCACAGCTTCTCCAGCTCTTCTTCTTGGCAGTCTTCTTGGTCCAAAAAAGTTCTAAAGTTCTGGGGTCTGGGCCCCAATATTTATACTCCAAATTCCTTTGTTCTCTCAGGCAGAGAGTGTCTGTGCTTAGTCCAAACCAGTTTGGTCCTCTCTGGTCCAGTTTCCCAGCAGGAGGCGGAGACAGCATTGTCCAAGGCAGACGGGGCCTATTCAGGTGCAAGGGAAATCTCCTCCCACCACTCTAAATGCAGACCGGGCCTATTCAGGTGCTAGTGACAACTCCTCCCACTACTCTGAATGCAGCACGGGTCTATTTAGCCCATCCCTGACCCATCTAGACTCTCTGGAGCCACTGCTCCTCCCCAGCCCCTGTCACTCCAAAGCCAGACAGTCAATACACATCCTAGCAGAGGCACACAGGATGGCTAAGCAAGAAAATACCTACTTTCTAAAAGTGGTATTTTCAAACACAGAATGTAAAAATCACCTTTACTAAAAGATGCATCTTTAGATCCTGAGTTCAGGCATACTAAACTTTATTTCTCTACCTTGTTCCAGGGCCAGTTATGTTTATAAGATGTTATAAACAAACTTCCCATTCTGTCCTATGGGAACTAGTAGCCTTGCAATAGTGAAAAATGAAATTGGCAGTAATTCACTATCAGGACATGCCACACACACCAGGGCATATCCTACCTTTCACATACACTGCACCCTGCCCTCAGGGGTACCTTGGGCCTACCTTCCGGGTGACTGACAGGTAAGAAAAGGGAAGGTTAGGGCCTGGCAAGTGGGTACACTTGCCAAGTCGACATGGCAGTTACAAACTGCGTGCAGACTCTGCAGTGGCAGGTCTGAGTTACCTTTTCAGGGCTACTCATGTGGGTGGCACAATCAGTGCTGCAGGCCCACTAGTAGCATTTGATTTACAGGCCCTGGCACACTCCGTGCACTTTACTAGGGACTGACAAGTAAATCGAATATGCCAATCATGGAAACCCCAATCCATAACACAATTTACACAGAGAGCATATGCACTATAGCACTGATCAGCAGTGGTAAAGTGCCCAGAGTCCTAAAACCAACAACAGCAGGTCAGGAAAAAATAGGAGGAAGAAGCAAAAAGTTTGGGGATTGCCCTGCAAAAAGGGCCATTTCCAACACTGAGGAAGACAACGATGGCACAAATGTGGAGGGACAGAGTGACTCACCAATGATGATGGAAGATCCCATTGAAATAGACAGTCAGCCAACCACACCTCTTATCCACTGTATCAGTGCGTCGTTCTCCCCATAGCCACCATCATTGGATGAGGATGATGGCCAACAGCCTCATAGTCCAATCCTGCAGCCAGTTATGAGACCACGACACGTGTCACAGTGCATGTTGCCACTCAGCGTCAGGGGCATCTCATGCCAACCAAGCAAAGGTGGCAGAAAATACAGCTGCAAATACCCAGTTGTTTGATGGGCTTAAGGGTTCCATGCTGCAAGTTCAGTGCTGCAACATAAGCAGATAGAAATAGTTAACAACATACCAAAACACATGTAGCAATGCATTTCATTTGTCCTCAATAATGTGGCCAATCAATTGGCAGTAAACCAAAAGATGGACACCAAAACACACAGCCTCAGCAATGCTCTTGAGAAATTATCTCTACAACTGGCAGAGGATAACGCCAATCAAAAGCATAGGGAGAGAAGCACTGCAGCACGTATGGATGGGTTAAGCCACTCTATTGGGAGATTGGCACATGTCACATGAACCTTATCAAGGCGTAAAGTCAATCTCAAAGTGGAAATGGCCACTACAGTAAGGACATCTCAAGGGGCTTAGGGCAGATTACCTCTGCAGTTGAAGCACTACAAACTGCCAAAATAGCTAGTGGAGTAGCTGCTGAACCTCAAGATAGTGTCAACAGCATCTCTGCTAAAGATGCATGCTTGCGGTGTTGCAACAGGAGCCGTACTCCTGCTGGACAGCATGTGGCCACAACCCCTTCAGGACTCGTCCACAAAAAGCAGTAAAGGTCATAGTATGGAAAGTACCAAGTGTGCTTTATTTTTGTGATTTCGGTGACTTAACCGACATTTGATGTGGACGTTACTTAGCATTTAAATATTAAAATAAACAATTTGATAAAACAATTTTTAAAAACTGACCATAAAGTTTGCTTTTCTTTGACGCATCAAACAAGCATTGGAAATTGCATCTTATTTATACTTCCACATATGACTTACCTTAAAGTAATTGTTAGCAATGTGGTCCCGTCACGTCTCCCCTCCATTGCTCTACTCTCCTCTGTTGTCTGCTGAAGAAATCGCTCAAGATCTTCATCCTTGGAATCCGGTGAAACGGAGGCCTCTCCAGGTTGCAATGTTATGTAGAATGGCACATGTTGCCACTATTTTGTATGCAGTTTCAAGAGAATATTGTAAGGCACCACCACTTTTATGTGGGCACCAGAAACGACTTTTCAGCAAGCCAAATGTCCTGTCAGTCATCCCCCTGGTGTGACGATGTGCTATGTTGTTTCACCTTTGATTTTGGGTAGTGGAGTATAGCTTTGGTGTCAAAATCCATGGATGTAGGGTATACATACTATCATCTAAAACAATAAAATAACTTTGAGTTTTCTTTCATTTTGCATTTGATAAGCTCAAACATATGTGTCATTATAATTAGTATTATTACCTAACCAACAACCATCATCAAACTCCCCTATTTCCAGCCGTTTGTATATTCCACTGGGCCTAAACATGAAGAAGTCATGGGTGCTTCCTGGGTATTGTGACACAATATCAGTTATTGTTTGTGGCACTCACCACTTGAATATTGAGAGAATGTGTGTTTTTCCTGTTTCTAAATAAGTATTCGAGATGATATGGAGGACAAATAGGAACATGTGTTCCACCTATTGCACCCCATGAAATGGGAAAATTTAGCAACCCTGTAAAATGTTAATTTAGTGGATTGAATTTCCTGTGCATTTCTGGGTAAGTAAATGTAGCAGTTGATATAGAGCAGCATGGCATCTAGAAATCTGTGGAAAAAACGCAAAAGTGCACTTTGGGAAACCCCACCTGCAACAGCAATCACACCCTGGTAACTGCCAGAGGTCAAAAGGTGTAAAGAGCACAACACCTGAACACGGGTTGGGATAGAATTGCTGCGCAGAGCACTGTTTTTAGATGTGGCTTTAAAAGTGCAATAATCTGTAAAATTGCAGCGCTACTTAGCCTGTATTTGTCATAAATCATCCTCAGTTTATTGGAAAATGGTTAGCCTGACTCTGAAAATCCTTTCAGGTCTCCGCCTCCTCTTCTGCAGAGCAGCCAGTATTCACAGCCTCCTCACAATCGCATACAAAGCAGCCATTGTGGAAACCCCTGATGCATTCTGGGCCAGCTTTTATAGTTTGCACCCAGTTACCACCTAAAATGAGTTGATGGCAAATTGCATGTGGAAACGGGCCTTTTGCAACTAGTCACTAATTGCAACAGCCTTGAAAGTAAGTGTTGTGAGTTGCAATGATAGATTCTATAAATGTGATTCGCAAAATTGGGTCCCAAAAAATAGTGATAGCCAAAGCGGTCGCATCGCAAAAACTCACTTTTTGTGTCATAAAGCCATTTGCATCCATAATGCTATTCACAAATGCTTCGCACATCTGGCCCAAAGTCTTTAGTACATTCGAAATTGCGATTTCCAAATTGCAGTGTGGTAAGAATCGCAATTTTTAATTTTTGTACATCCGGCTCTAAGTTTACTAAATCGTGCTTTAAAAGTGCATTGCCAAGAAGTGCTCGGTTTGCAGCAGATTCGCCAGACGTCTGTGGATTACAGTGGCAATTCCAAAGAAATCCGGAGCGGTGTCTGTGAACAGAATTTCAAGCGGGAAACTGTAAAAGAAATTAATAAATGAAATGTTGAAAAGATAGATCAAAAACCGGGCTTAAAAAATTAAAAATGAATAATGTCATCCATATAATGTGTTTCTACGTGCCATATGTATTATTAATACACTTTCGCCCACCGAAAATCCATGTGTTCCCTTTTAATCACTCTAAGTGCTAAAAGGTCATGTTGAGTTTAGTTGAACCGTAATGTATCCGCCATTATAAGCGCACGTGTTACAGAGCCGAATGTGCACTCACTTTAACTGTAATTTGATCTTTCATTCATAATGTTTGGCTGAGATATTTCATCTGTTTTATGTTTTCAGACCTGAAGGGCTTTCTACCGCATCAAATGGAATCCTTAGGGATCTGGCAGGCCCCTCGCTCCTCGGTTAAGAGAAATAATTAAGATCCTGTCCGATCCAGATCTTGGACTGTTCCTCATGCAGTGGTATCAGCCTAACATTTCGCACATTTCTGTGACTGGTAATTACATTAATCTGGAATGTAATAGTTTGATTGGACAGCTTCTGTACTGTTTTTATAATACGGTAAGAGGGACCTTAGTCGGAAAAAAAGGATTTTCAGAGTTTTCCTGAACTGAAGGTCACTTTTTTTCATAGGTTTGTATTTTGAGCGTAATTAACTCCGTCATTCAAGTGGTAAACTTTTACGTGAGAAAGTCACTAAAACCATGAGGTACACAGCAACATTACATGTATGTAAATAGCATTTTAACATTTTATTTAATATATTAATCGAAAGTGAAACCGAAACCTCAGCACAATATGCTATTAAATACAATAACGATCTAGAAATGTGGAGGGATGGATGCGAACTCAAACATATGAGGAAAATAAACATAGCATTAAATGTAAAAATATGAATAAACGTTGCAAGCAAGTTAAAGGCATTAGACAAGACAGAATTGGGTTATGTGCAGTAGAAATTCTTAGGAAACGAGCAATGACAAAACGAATAAGTCTGGCTTGCATTTTGATTAAAATATATATTTTTAAACTGCTTTTCCTAACCATCACAGTTTTCATCAGCCAGATTTTGTTAAATGTGTAGATTTTGTGCACAGCAGAAAGTTCAAGATAATCTTGCTTTTATTAGGAATTAGCGATGTATCGGAGGCAAGACTGATTTTCATAAAAAGTGGTTCTCACACATGGTACTGAGTAATTCTAGTCAATAAGGACCTTATTGCAGGAAGAATGATCTTTCAGAGAAAGGGAATGATACACAAGATAGTTGTCTTTCAAAAGCGATATGTAATATTTTGGGAAACCTACTTGGGCTACTCTGAGGATGTGAAGAAATGCTCTTTTGGGAACAAAGGGGCTTATTTACAAGCCCCTTGCGCCGCCAGTGCGTCACTTTTTCCCATAGTAAAAGTGACGCACCGGCAGCGCAAGGGGCTTGTAAATAAGCACCAAATATTTTTGCAAATAAAACATTTGCTCAGGTCAAGCTGACAGAAGTTTCTAATACTGCTATTAAATACAAAGAAGGTAAGAATGCCTGTGTCTTCAGAGATTCCATACCTATTAACCTTCTGTCCTATAATTGAAAAACAGAGGTATAGATGCAGTAATCTTGAAAGAGCCATGCTTGCCTAGTTATAGAAATATCCATTCAAAAACCTTTTTCGCTGTGCAAGAGGAATCTTTCATTACAGCAAGCGAGACACAGTTGTAAAATGAAAAGTACAACCACACGTGTTTTACTCAAGTATACAGTCCATGGAGCTTTATCAAAGCATGATATATTAACGGTTCATTTTATCCTAGTAGTACCAGCGGAATATATCATTGTCACACCAGTCACCAGGTAAAACAAGTCATTACCTCCTCATCCGTCTTCCTCACCACAGTAATTAACGCATGAGCATTAGGCTCCCACAGAAACTCCAAGCAAACTATGTTAGCCTACTAGTTTCCCCATCCCTCCAATATGGCCCCCACCGATAGGATAAAAGGTTACATCATACACACCAACGCCCTGTTTTTTAGTTTCTGCACTACTCTGAGTGCTGTTTCTGGTTATCACGGTAAGTGGGATCGAGGTCTTACTGTAGTGGACTCTGGTATCCCTAAGGGTCGAGGTGTGCTGGGCATGCTGGGGCGACCTCTGTATTGTTTTATTTCTGTATTTGCACTCTCCCTGTGTCCTGACTTAGCGAACTGTCGGGGTGCATGGTGTCAACTTTTTCTAGTGGCCGCCTGCGGTGCTCTATGAAGCACGCTATATCGGTCTTGTCCTTGTCGGGGTTTATTTCATTATTTTTCGGGTCGAAGAGCATACCGGAGATCTCAGACCCGTGTTGGATCTGAATTGGTTCATCCCCCCTGTCAAATTCAAAATGGTGTCCCTGCAACTGATTCTTCCCTTAATCAATCAGAGGGATTTTCTGGCTTCCCTCGACCTGCAGGATGCATATCTCCATGTCACAGTCCATCGGGAGTCCCAGAGGTTTCTACACTTCTGTGTGTTGTGCCGTCATTATCAGTTCAAGGTACTGCCTTTTGGTCTTTGTTCCTCTCCCCGTGTCTTTACTAAAGTGCTGTCTCCTCTGATTGGGCTATTGCATGGGCAGGGGATAAAGGTTTTTCCTTACGTGGGTGATCTTTTGATTTCTGCCTCTTCTTTCCCTAAGGCGGAGTGTCATGTCCAGGAGGTTTGCCAAGTACTGGGAGTCCATGGATTTCTGGTGAATCTGAAGAAGTCTTGCCTTGTTCCGACTCAGGATCTCACGTACATTGGGGCTCGATTCATGACGCTGTTGGGAATGATTTTTCTGCCTCTGGCCTGACACTTGACACTTATGTCAGAGATTCGTGCCTTGTTATCCAAGACCTGTCCTCCTGTGAGACATTGGTTGAGGGTGCAGGGTCTGATGTCCGCTTCCTTGTTGGTGGTTCCTTGGGCCGGCCTTCATATGTACCCTGTTGTGAACCATATTTTGTCCCACTGGCTCCGTGTGGTCAGGATTTCCATCAAGGGGTGACTGCCCAGGCCAGGGAGGATCTGGGGTGGTGGTTGAATGAGGCGAACCTCTCCAGGGGTCATAAGTTTCTGGTGGTTTCTTCTTGAGTGGTGGCGACGGATGCCAGTCTGGGGTGCTACCCTGGGAGAATCTTAGGCCCAGGGCAAATGGTCCAGAGCCCTGATATTTTGTTCTTCGAATTACAGGGAACTGAAGGCAGTTCACTTGGGTCTCTTGGCCTTTGCAACTCTGCTGGAGGGTCACCATGTGCAGGTCAGGACGGACAATCAGGTTGTCATGTCCTACTTGAATCATCAGGGGGGTTGCAGAGTGTGGTCCCTCAGTTGTCTCAGTCGGGTAATTTGCCCTTGGGCGGAGAAGAAGTTGGCATCCTTTTCTGCCATTTACCTGCCAGGCAAGGAGAATGTGGTGGCGGATTGTCTGAGCAGGGTTTTTCCCTCCATGGGGTCGTTGTCTCTGACCCGGAAGATGTTCCGGATGTTGCAGGGGAGGTTTGGGTCTCCAACAGTGGACTTGTTTGCTTCTCTAGACAATGCCAAAGTCTGTTGTTTCTGCACGATTATGCCATGCTTGGAGGGTTGATGCGATGTCATTCCTGTGGCCTCCGGGTCTGTTGTATGCGTTTCCCCCGGTTCCACTGATCCCAGCATTTCTGCAGAAAATCAGGAGGGATGGGGTTTTGGTGCTTCTGGTGGTGCCTGGTTGGCGTCGCCGTCCGTGGTTCCCTCTGTTGTTGGAATTGGTGGTGCGTCCTGTTTGGACATTACCGTTCCATTCGTATCCTTTGTTGCGTTCTCAGGTTTCCTTCCCGGTGTTCCGATCCATGGGTCTTCAGGCTTGGCTCTTGAACGGTGGTCTCTGATCCAGAGTGGTTGTTCCCAGGCAGTGGCTGGTCTCATTCAGCAGTCCATGCGTCCTTCTACTTTTATGGCTTATGCTAAGCATTGGGACAACTTTTCTGGTTGGTGTTTGCACCAGGGGTGGTCTGTTGAAGAGATGGATCCGGCTCGTGTTCTGGATTTTTTAAAGGAGGGTTTTGATCTGGGCTTGGCGCTTTCTAATCTACGGGCTCAGTGGGCGGCTATTCGGGCATTCCAAGGTTCCATTTTTGTTACTGTTGAACCTCTGGTGGCTCGCCTATTGCGGTCTCTGGCTTTGCAATGCACTAAACCTGTGTTGTCTCCCCCTCCGTGGGATCTTCCATTTTTGACCTTGAAGGTGTTTTTTTGGGTGGTGATTGCCTCTGCCAGGCGTGTTGGTGAATTGGGGTCTTTATTGAGATCTGCCCCATTTTTGAGGCCTAAGGTAGATTCTTTCATAAGACGGCGGAGGTGGTCATTCCTGCTTTTTTTCTGGATCCTCAGTCTGCGGAGGAGTCTCTGTTGCATTTTTGGGATGTGAAGCATGCCTTGTTGATTTATTTGTCCCGCACTGCTTCTTTTTGTAAGGTGGACAATCTGTTTGTCACTTTCGGTTTGGCAAGGCAGGGACTGAAGCCCTCCCTTTCTACTTTTAGTCATTGGCTTAAGGAGGCAATCCTGCCTGCTTATGGTGTCCAGTCTGGAATTCTCTCGTGTCCGGTTCAGGGACGGTCTACTCGTTCTGTGGATGTTTCTTGGGCCACTTTCAAGGGAGTTTCCATGGAGGATATTTGCAGGTGGGGCCACGTGGTCTTCTCCTCATACCTTTATGACACATTACCGGCTTGAGGTTGGGGGTGGTGCTTCCGTTGCTTTTGCCTCTTCTGTTCTGGGATCTGTTGAATCTTGAGTTTGTGTTTCTGCCCCATGTGTGTGTCATTAAACATATTGTTGATGACTTCCATGTGTGGGCTCTCTTCTGTTATCCATGAAGTCGATGTTGCTTTGGCATCTGCTCATGCGTTAATTACTGTGGCGAGGAAGACGGACGAGGAGGTAATGCCAGGTTATTTACCGTAATCTTCATTACTCCGAGTCCTAGTCTTCCTCGCCACAGTATAGTTTCCCTTCCCTCCCGGCCCTTGTTGGGGGCTTCATGTCTATGACTTTGTTTACAGGTCGTTGGTGTGTATGATGTATCCTTTTATCCTATTGGTGGAGGATGGTGGGGGCCATGTTGGAGGGATGGGAGACTAGTAGGCTAACTTTTTTTGCTTGGAGCTTCTGTGAAAGCCTAATGCTCATGCGTTAATTACTGTGGCGAGGAAGACTAGGACTCAGAGTAATGAAAATTACTGGTAAGTAACCGGGACATTACCCCTTCACCCACCTTCTTTGACCCAGTGCTCACTGTTTGAGGTCAGGCCCACCTCCAGCTCTACCCATGCTCTGCAAGAACACATGAAGTAGTCTTTCTTCTAATTTCATCATCATGGCATATAAATATCTTCCTCCTTTCCAGCATGGCCTGTGTATTTCTGTCTCCAACAATCATGACGTTCTGTTTCGATTTGTATGATTTTTGAATGACATGCACTCATCTCACTCAGATGAAATGGAGGGTGCCGAGCTGTGAGGTACGTTTTTCTCTTATGTGTTAAGCTTGGGTGGGGAACTACAATCTATCTCAGAGCACACCACGAAGAAGCAGCAGAGCTGACGTTCCCGTCCTAGTGGGGTATGCATTATATGCGTACTCTGAGGAAAGGTATGCACATGGTTGCTTTGTGGCCATTTCTTGCCCTCTGAAATGCAATTTGGTTGCACTACAAACTATTTAAACAGGAAACTGCTGCTCCTAGGACTGGTATGCATATGTTTGTAACCAGGGAGGGTGAAAAATGTTATAAGAAGTCCCACCATACAGAATCTGAGCCAGAGGTTGAGGAGGTTTTCACGCTCACAAGAGCTGATCTACAGACTTTGGTTAAGGAGGCTGTGGATTCTGCTTTACGCGAGCCACAGTCAGAAAGATAGATTTTGACTCAAGGTGCAGGTGAAAAGCAGGATGGGGGACCTAGAGGTAAATATGCGCAGAAAGACATTTACAAGAGCTCTTAGGGCACATAAGAGAGATACCGGATTTTGAACAGTAGCCTCAACAAGATAATGAGTTTTATGCCCATTATAGAGTACCTTCAGTGGATGACTAACCTCTCCACGGTGTTAAAAATATCCTTTTAAAGTAATGAAGGATGTTGATAAGGAGCGTGTTTCCAGATTTCTAATGGGGATATATCCATTTGACAAGCTTGATGAGGAGAAATTTCCACAGGTTTGTAAATCAATCTTTAAAGTGTCCACTATGGCATCTTCCTCTTCCATTTCATCAGAGGAATCCACATTATCAGACGTAGTGGACAGAAAATCAGAAGCATTCTTAAAAAAAGATCCTTCTCAGGCTCCAACTTTCATATGCTGTCTATGCCATCCAAGTTATTTTAACTTTTAATCTTTGTTTGATTATTTGCAAGAGAGCACTGACCCTACTGATATTTTAAGTATTATGAAGCTTCTGGCAGGGTTTGTTCAGATGTATCATTGGATATGTTGAGGTCTGAGACCACTTCAGCAAGGGTAGCAGTGGCAGGTAGGCATACCCTGTGGATGATGCAATGCAAAGTGAATGCAGGTCAAAGGCTGCTATCCAGTGCCAACCGTTTCTTGGTCCTAAGCTTTTTGGCCTGCAGCTGAATCGGATGGTGCACAATTCACCTGAAAAGAAGATAGTTCAACCTTTTAGTTTTTTTTCTCGCATAAAGAGTCTTTTGTGTAGAAACATACTCTTCAACAAGATAATAAGCACCCTTTCCATGGCTTGGCCCGACACCGGAAGTTGCATTTTTGAATAAACCTCAGCCACAACCTGCTCAACCATAGGATCAGCAGTCTAAGTCCTGACAATATGATGATAGAAGTAAGACTAAATTATTTTGTCCATCAATGGACACAAAATGTTCAAGATAAAGGGGTCCCGTCAAGAATAACAGAAAAGTATTTTTTAGAACTAAAACAACATTTGCCAGATTCTATTTTTTGAGCAACCCCATTCAAAATGGATTTCAAAAGAGAAGCTCTCCTTCAAGGTGTTCAGTCCCTGTTACAAAAGGGAGCAATAATTCCTGTATCCTACGAAGAGAGGGGGCAAGGCCTTTATTCCTTTTATTCAAAGCAAAATGGCAAGATCCATCCTATTCTGGACCTCGTGTTTCACCAATTTTTCATCTACAGACCTTTCAGAATGGTCTTATTGCAGCCTGTGAATCCACGAATTTGTGAAGGAGATTATATAGTGACATTGAACTTGCAAGACATTTACTCTAATGTTCTAATCCACCCAAAAGTCAGTGTTACCTTCAGTTTGCACTGGAAATGGATCACTCCATTTTCAGGCTCTTCCATTTGGTCTTTCTTCATCACTAAGGTACTGGCTCCAGTAGTAGCATCCATGAAACTGGAGGGGATTCAAATATGTCCATGCTTTGATGACTGACTGAGCTCTGCTTCATGTTTTTTTAAAGGCTGAGGAGAATGTAAAGAAGGTTTGCACGCTATTGGAAGAGCATGACTGCATCCTCAATCATTAGAAGTCTCAACTGTTGCCTGATCAACAGATTTTTTTATTGGAGTGGTCATCGACACTCAAGGGGGGCATGTTTCCCTGCCAGAAGCAAGAATATCTGCCCCCAAACACATACCTTTCTTCTCTACTATCCGATAAGATGCCACCAGCCAGTGTCTGGCCAAGGGTGCAAGGCCTCATGGGGGCAACTATGCAGTGGTTTCATGGGCTCAACTTTACTTGAAACCTCTTGTGAATCACCTATGGTCTCACTGTCCCTGGAGGTTCAGGATTACAAGGAGTTGATTCCTGTCCCTCTGCACATTGTTCAGAACCTACATGGTGGTTATTACAGGTGAATTTGGGCACAGGGGCTCCCTTCAGTATCCTGATCCTGTGGTCTTGACAATGGATGCCAGTTTATGGGGCATGATTTTGCAGGGTATGGAGAGGAATGGCCCTTGGTCTCAGATCAACAAATCTCGCTCTTCCAACTGAAGGGAAATGTCAGCGATATGGAAAACTCTACAGAGTTGCCAGCCTCAGATAGAAAGCGATCATGTTTTAATCAGGAAAGACAACCAGGTGGTGAAGTGTTATATAAATTGCCAAGGGGGAACGAAGAGTAAATTTCTATATATTGTTGCCCATAACGTGTGCAGTTGGGTGGAGGAGCATCTCTTCTGCCTGAAAGCCATGTTTATTCATCAAATAGAGAATCTTCATGAGTACAACCTGAGTCGCATCCTCCCCTCCTCAGTATAATTACATTTCTTTATATTGGTATTCAACTAGATGTTGACTAAGTTAAGCAATTCCTGGCTTAACCTTTTTTCCCTCTCCTCTGAATGCCTTACTTCCTAGCTTATGTACAGAGGCTTGGGGGAATATTTACGAGCCCCAGTGCATTGCTCTTGCAATGTGGTGCAAGAGCGGCGCGGCTCAAAAAAGATATTAATTAAGCCACGCAAGGCAACTTGTGTGGCCCTGAGTGGCTTCATAAATCTCGAGTAAAGTAACACAGCGCAAATCAGTGTATTGCTTTACTCTTCGACAGCGAGGCATTCCATGGACATTGCTTGGGTGTTCAGATGCAACTTCAGCGGTTTTTGATGCATTCCCAGATTTACCAGAACTGGTGAACCTGGGAATGTGCCAAAAAGATATGCTTCCCAGCTGAGGCGTAATGTGGAGAAATATCTTTATTTCTCCTCGTTACAGCCTCTTTCCATGTGTGCTGCAATCTTCAGCACACATAGTAAGAGAAATTTGCCTCTCAGGATTATTTTTGAGCAGGAAGGTGACTTCCTGCACAAAAACAATCCTGTATGCAACGCAGTCACCCTTATACCATGGTGCAAGGAGGCCTGCGTTGTTGCTAGGCAGCCAAAAGGATGCCACCGCAGGAACAAGGACAGAAATGTGTCGTATTCTTTTAACTATGTTGCATTCCAGTCCTTTCCCTGTAATGCAGCGCAACAAGGTGACTTGCTGTGCTGCATTAGTTTGCCACAAATATGGCCCTTGGTGACCTCAATTATGGGTGATGGATGCGATGTCAATCCCTTGGCCCCAGGGTATGCTATTTGCATACCTGTCCATTCCCTTCCTCCCAAGGGTGCTGCAGAAGATTTGGAGGGAGAAGTGAATGTGATTCTGGTGGCACCATTTTGGCCTTATCATTCATGGTTCCTTCTATTGATCCAGTTAGCTATGACCCACTGTTTTCTACTCCCCCCTGGATCCTCCCCCCGTTCAGCCCTCAACTCTAAATCAGTCTCAACTTTCCCATTTACATCTCCCTAAGTGGAATTTGAAAGATTAAATCTCCAGAGTTTGAAGTGTTCAAAGGAAGTTGTCTTACATTCAGGTCTTCCTGTTATATGCATAGGAGAAACATTAGGGGTCACTTATCAAAGTGGTGTACATAGAGGGTTTTGGATCTAGCCACTTGTGATTGTTTCTGCATATTTGATTTGTGGGCAACAGTTAGGGCTTTAGGAAGTCTAAGGGTGATTTAGCAAAAATATTACCTTTGGCAGTTAGACTTCTTAAAAGTTTCAGGCTTTGGGGGCCATCAATTTCCAACCCTGTTCCAACTTGGGATCTTGCAATAGATCTCAAAGGTCTTCAGGAGAAACACTTTGAGCCTTTGGATTCAGCCAATATATCTTGGTATTGGCCAAAGTAGTGTTCCTTCTAGCCAAGCATTGTCTAGGAGGTTGGGGGAAATGGGGGCCCTTAGATATTTTTTATCCTTACTTCAGAGTTATTCTGGACAAAAAAGTTCTTCTTCCGGCCCCAAAATTCACGCCTAAGGTTAACTAAAAGTTTCATATATCTCAAGAAATCATATTGCCGGTATTGGAGGACTATTCTGGTAATACTACTGATTTAGCTTTGGATGTTAGGAGAGCTTTGATGTTCTTAAGGCTCTGCCAAAAAAGGAAGACAGTTCTACCTCTACTCTAAGTAGATGGGTTCGGCAGCCCATATCGTAAGCCTACTGGCCTCTTGGGGGGCCTATTCCAAATAGGCCTGGGAAGAATTTCAATTGCATGGTGGTCAAAGGAGTATGCAGTTCCTATATAGAGAGGATAAGAAGAGGTCAGGAAATGCTTGAAGCACCGTGGTGGCAGAGATCGGGTAGGTCGTTTGCGAATTGCACTCCTCTTCACCGTTGTTTAACGCCAGTGAGCATCTCCTCTGACACTTATTGTTGGGGCATAGTACTCCCCCTAATATCGTCAGTTTTTAACTTGAAGTTATACTATATACTTGTGAGAATGCCTTTGGGGATGATTTAAATATCCTGAACTTTTTGGCGACCCAATCATGAGTAGATTAGGATTACAGTCCTGATGAATTGCCATGGTCAGTTTTGACATTAAATAGGCAAGAAACATGTCGACCTTCTTTCAAAGATCACCTTTTTGAGCTTGTTAGGACCATTGCATCCATTTCTAGCCATTTATTTTTTTAACGATAACAAAGGCACCCACATATAAAAAAAAAAAACTAGGGTATCCCTTAGTTATTTTTAACCTCACATAACACCAGTCTACTCTCATCTTTACATTTAACACCGCACCTCACACTTCACATCAGCAAAAATCAAAAGAACTCTGGCAAAGAGCCTCCTTGAGGGGCCCCTTGGGCACGGCAGCGCTGGCCCAAAAAGGAGCTGCCCGATGATGAAGCATGACACCCATCTGGGTGTGTGAAGGCTCATGCCCCTGAGCAATCAGATCCCCTGGTCTGGTGCTTCAGGCAATTCCCGACCTCTTCTTTTCCTCTATATTTAGGCACTGCATACTCCTTTGACCTACGTAGCCTGATTGGGGGCGTGCATGCTGGATATTTAATTTGCCCCTTGTGCCCCCCTTGTACTTTGGAATTTCAATTACACCAGAGTAATCAGTTTAATTTCAGTAATTCAGCATTACTCTTTGATGCGGAATTACAGATAATAATGCAATTACGACCCTGCTCGCAACATTAAGAGTATTTCTGGGGGAAATATCCTACCACAAAAGGGCATTTAGCAATTAAGTTCTGTGTCATTTAGTGTTATTTCTTAGTGCAAAATTGACCCTCGTATCCATTTTGGACATGAGTGTGCATTTTGTGCTAAGAAAATCGCCCTAAATGTCAGGAATAAGTTGGGGGGAAATCTTACCCCACATGCACACTTAATGAGTGCAATCAACTGCCTGTGCTCGCTGTTCATGTCCAGTTGCATTTAGCGATATTTCTTAGCACAAAATGCATCCTCACGTCCGAGGTGGCATTTTTGCACTAAGAAAATAGTGCTAAATGCAGAATTACTCTTATCGCCTAATTCGATTTAATATTGTGGACATTTTGGCGTAATTCTGCATGATTACTCTACACGGAATTACGTAGGTTACGCCAGCCCCTAGTTCCAGACCATATCCAGGGCCGCTCTACAAGAGGTGTCCCTACACAATGGGTGGAGGCCGGTGGCATCTTGTTACAGGAAATTTGTAGAGCAGATTTGTAGAGCAACCACATGGTACATTCCTTATACTTTTTTGTTAATTATTATAGGTTTAATTTGGATCATTCTATTTCTGAGGAATTTGGTGCTGGAAAGCTAAAGATGGCAATGAAAAAAATTGCTATTAATTTATATTACATGGGCATTATAGAGACTGGTGTCTGTTCCTTACTAGCTTTTGTTTATTCTCAAGCAGTGAAAACTCGGATGATGAGGACTTACCTGTAATTTTCATCAATCTGAACCATAGTCCTCCTCGCCCCAATCCTGTACCCTCTCTCCCTCCCTTCTTTAGGCATGTCCTATTATACTGATCACCACGTAACAGTCCAGGGTTCCTCCTTAGTCTTTCAATGTTCGGCTGCAGGAGCTGCTCCTCGACTCAGAATAGGTAGTCAAAGGTGTTCTCTGCCCTTTTGCGTAGATCGCGTAGACGTTGTGACACGGAAGTTTGGAGGTGGAGCGGAGCGGTCGTGCAGCGGCAGAGCATCCAGCGGCTTCTCACGGCACCTTGGGGACTCCCCCCGACCCCCCCTGACACCGGGGGTCGCGGAGAGCGCGGCTGATTAGCGGCAGATCGGCCGAAGCCAGAGCCGGTGCCAGAGCCAGGTGCCAGATCCAGAGCCCCTGCGGTAAGTGGTAAGCGCGGCCGCCATTAGGCGGCGGCCGCAGTGAGTGCGTGCCCTTGGCAGATCGCGGAGGCGGCCCGATTAGATCGGGTGCAGCCTGCGATTCTGCCTAGCGTGCCCCGCTTGCCCTTCCCTCGTCATCTGCTTGTCATCTGTTGCCTTCTGCCCACCACCTGCTTCCTCCTTCCTGCACGCTCCCGGTTCGCCTGCTCCTGCCATCATTACCAGCTGCTTCTCACTTCTCTTCACTTCCAGTCACTGCCACCTCCTTAGCTACCACCATAGTTATCATCGCTGCCACTACCATCGCCGCTAATAGGGCGGCCAAGGAACCCGAGGTGCTGCCACCTCAGCGGCCCGCTGCTCCCCTCCAGCCACTCCACCCACCACCAGCCACCATCAGCTATTTAGCCAATCACTGCAAACCACTGCTACCGCAGCCATTGTAGCCACTACAGCCACTGCTTCACCTGTAGCGATGAGATCTGGGAAAACCAGGAAAGCCCCACCCAATCCTTCAAAAAAAGGCATCAAGAAGAGGGTTTCTGACGATGCAGCAGCGGACCAATCCCCACTTGTAAACCTGGCAAAATCGTCGAACCTACAGTTACAACCGGGTATTGTCCCCAATACAGCACTCGAGTTACAACCTTATCAGTCTTCACCTCAAATTCAGCCCCACCTCGTCCAACAAATAACAAGCGGAACTGGTGGAGTCGGTGGAGTCGGTGTGGTCAAGAAAAACCAAAACTGCAAAGACACGCAATTGAGACCTTCAGCTATCGCAGTTTCCTCATCGAAAAAAATGTCTTTGAGGGATTATTTCAGAAGTACCGCACCTGCTTTGAAGTCCAGATCAAGCTCACTTGACATACCCTTGACTCCTGCTCCAACTGCCTCACACCCAGCCCTAGCCCCAGCCTCGCACCAAAAACTGGTCCAGCCCGTGATCCACGTGAATGCCGGCGAGAAAGGCCTCAGTTTATCGCTCCCAGGCCTTTCAACAAGTGCCGATGGCCAAACAAAAGAAGCTTCCGAGGCACCCCCATCACCTCGTGTTCTCATCCAGGCTCTCGACCAGTCCCCCTTTGACTCACAAGACGACAACTCTCACGTATTGGCTTCTGTTTCCCCTTCACTGGATGCAAGATGACCTCGCCAAACCATCACTCTGTTTGGATTCCCAGCCAGTTTTCGCCCTTAGCAAACAAGTCCCAAGCCCTCAAGGCCCATTCAATAGCAACTATTAAGGTTCTCACCCCGCAAGTTGCAACCCAGGCAAACGTACATCTAAGCAACCCCACAACGTCATCTCCAACCCTTTCATCATCAACTGCCAACAATTGTCAACAAAAGATCAATATAGGCTGGGGCCATAACACCATGCCCAACACCCAGTTCGACTTATCCTTTTTTACCAAAGAACCCAACAGGTCGACCGTCAGCCCTTCATCTCCCGACCTAAACGAGCTCTGGTCTCAACTCCTCCAAACCCTTCAATCCACAGTGTCAGCATTGAACTACCACTCAGACAAAATGGATCAACAGGTGGATCTATTAAACACTCTTGCTGTGTACACCGTTGAATCGATCAAAAATTGGAGGCGCTCAATTCACTGATAATAAAAGCTCAATCTCAAGTGCAACTAGTTCAATCAGTATGTTGCTGCTCTCCCATCATTGACTCTCTATCCTCACTGCCCCAATTCCTATCATCAGTACTAACAGAAATTCAGAGGATTCCAGCGTCCAGGCTCCCCGACTCCACGCCACCGGCTCCTGCACAGGGTGAACATCCGGAACCTGAGCACACGACCGATAAATTATCAACCATTTTTTTACCATCAATCAAAGCAACAGCAGTCTCCAATGCATCCACCAACGTAATTACCAACGCCAAATCACCCCAGCAAACCGCCCACCGACTATCAAAACAGGGGAAAAAAAAGACTTTGGAAATCCCGTAATAGGCTCACAGAAGAGCCCAAAAAAACAATTTGCAACTATTTTACAAACAATAAGCCAGCGACAGCACAGGCTTCGAGCACAGTGCTCACCGTCCCCACCAGTCAGTTGCAAGCAGCCCAGTCCCCACATCCCAAAAAGGACCCTTAAAAGTAAAACGTTCAACAAAAACTGAGTCACCTCAAGCTTCAAGGCATTCCCCACATCTTATATCTCAGGATAAAATTGGAAACACTGGAAACAGGCAATTACAAACCAACAAAGAGCTAATAATTGTCAACATGTCAGCAACAACCACGCCCCCACAAAAGCGTTCACCAACCACTGAACCCTTTTCCCCACCTCATTTGACGATCAACAGTCCAGGCTTACATCGCGCAGCTATCCCCAGCAAAGGACTGGACCATCAGTATTCAGCAACTCCATCCAGCCAACTTCCTTTGGCGTATATGCCCAAAACAGTTTTTACCTCAGTATCAACCAACCAAGTCAGCGAGCAAGCCTCCCTCTTGTACAGTATATCAATCCCTCAACGAACATTGGAAGTAAAGCTTAAGCCAATTAAGTTCTCACCTGCTGAAACCCACAACCCAGCCACAGATACCAATGAGACCAAATTACTGCTAACACCAGAGTACGTCTCTCAAGGCCCGCACGATATATTAAATCGCGGGAACATAATCCGGCTTTTTAAATCGAACCCGGACCTGTGTAAGCTGGAATCAAGAGAAATACTCGCCATCAAATTTAAACCCAGCAACGGCCCCCAAATGGGAGAATCAACCCTAATCACATTAGCATCCAAAGCCACAAGGGAACTGGTTCAAACTAAAGCAGACCAATTAAAAAACTGGGGAATAATCATAGCAACGCCCCGAGTTCCCCGATACCCCTCAATACTCATACCCAGCCAGGCCCCAGCTTCAAGTATAAGCCCCACCCCCTTTTCCATTTTAAAGTCAGCCAGAAGCCGCTCTCCAGTCGGCATGACCAGTGCAGTGAAGTACAGCAAGCCACCAGAAGTGCAGACTGGTCATGGCTGCCAGCAGCCCTATCCCAAAGTAGGATCAATTGAAATAACTTGGAACATGGTTTAATAATTTGCTCCTGGAATATCAACGGTCTTTTGTCGCAATTGCAATCTCCAGACACTTGGATTCTTAAAAAAAACACGACATTATTCTTCTCCAGGAAACCTCGCTAGCAACCAGCAACCCAATCGAAGGGTACCTGGAATTTACATCGCCAGTCATAAGGCAGAGCAAGTTCGGCAGACTGTGCGGTGGACTTTCAATTTATGCATCAACTAGAATGTCTGCTCGCATCAAACACCTAAAATTGAAGTTGACTGGGTCGCTGGCATTGTGGTCGAAAATTTCACATCAGAGAGCAAGCTACTACTGCTAAACGTCTACATTTCTCCTTGCACCAGTGAGAAAAAATCCAAACTGGACTGCCTGACCGAAATATTATGCAACATCTTGAGCATATATGGCAGTACACCTTGTTTAATCTCTGGAGATTTTAATACCAACCTCTTCCACAACCAGTTTGAGGACCTAGGGATCATCCTCCCAGCGGTCCCCCCACATCTCGCCACACAAACATTACCATCAGGACTCAGACCGTCTAAACTGGGCGAATACGCAGTCCTCCAATTCAGTAGAATAGGTTATATAGTAATAAACGGTCGCTCATTCACAGATACCCCCCCAGCCTGGACAAGAACCAACGGCCGAACCCATTCATTTCTGGACTTTACATTAGGGAACAGTGAAATGCTCACTTTAATCGAGCGCCATTACATCGCAGCACAGGGGGAGAGTGACCATCGACCCCAAATAATAACATTATCTCTCAACATGCCTTACCACCAGGCACTCGCTCACACGATATCAGACAGTCATTCGGAGAACCTAAGGCGAATTAAATGGACGTCCAGCGCTGTCCCCACTGTCACAGGGAAATGCGGTGCTTTTTTACGTTTACAATGCGAAAAAGACGCGCCTATCATCGACGGCTGGTAAGCGCTTGTGACCAGTTTATTAAACGAATTTCCATCCAAATCTTACTCTTGGCAAGACACACCACAACTTCGTATTGCACCTGCAACAAAAATGTTAAAATCTCAAAGAAACTCTGCCCTACGCCGGGCCAGAAAAAGCCCGGGAAACGCAATTCTATTTAACCTCTTTCAGCAAGCTCAAAAAGCTTTCAAGGCATCCGTGCACAGAGACAAACAATCAGTGTCAGACCAGTTCTGGGTGAAGTTAGTCTATGCCAGCAAATAATCCAACACAAAGTTATTCTGGTCCCTCGTGAATAGAGGCCCATTAGGAGGCAGAGGACACAGCAGTGGAAACATAAGTGCTGAAGACTGGACCGAGTTTCTATTCAACCACTTCAGTGAACATTCGAGCAGAACAGAGCACCCCAGCCCCCATTCGACTTTCAAATCTTGGCCACCACTCACTGAAGGCCGCTGCACAGGCAACACCGCCTCCACTACCACAGTCGAAGGCGCCCCGGATGCAATAATAATCGAGAGAAAGGAGCCACGAAGTGATTCAACTCCAGAGACGCTGACGACACCAGGAGTTTTAAGAAACCGCATCGCCCGGATAATTAGGAAAGGCAGGTCAGACGGAGCCCCTGGCCCCAATGGACTACCTCAGGGCTTGTTCAAGTCGGATGAAACGTCATGGTCAGGTCTCCTTGCACCCCTGTTTTTACATTGCAGGCTCAACAACCACATCCCGGACTCCTGGAAAGGCGCAATCATCCATCCCATCTACAAGAGTAGTAAAAGAAATGACCCGAAAAATTACAGAATGATTGCCCTTCTTGATATCGAATCCAAATACTATGCCAGCATTCTACTGGAAGAACTGTCAACCTGGGCTGAATCAACGCAGCGCTTCCCCTTTAATCAGACTGGTAATTCAGGTACAATCAGCAACCTACTGACATTAACTGTTTTGATGGAGAAGGCAGACGTTCGTCGTATCCAACTATATTGCTGCTTCGTTGACTTCAAGGCGGCTTTTGACCGGGTGCCACGTGGCCGCCTATGGCAAAAATTAGAGCGCTGGGGTATACCGGCTGCCCTCTTACAAGCCATAATCCAACTTCACACATGAACCTGGATAAGAATAAAGTTGGGAGACGGGTCCCATGTCTCAAAAAAGATCCAAACAGGAAGCGGTGTTAAACAAGGCTGCGTGTTGGCGCCCCTTCTTTTTAACCTGTTCATCTCGGACCTATCCTCCACACTTGATAAGGTTAACTCACACCCGCCTCAACTGGACGGAACTCGCATCAGCAACCTGTTATACGCTGACGACCTTGGGTTACTGAGCCACACAAAGGTAGGCCTGCAGAGGCTACTCGACGAACTCCTTCCCTACACACTTGACAATGCTCTCGAACTGAATCTGTCAAAAACAAAAATAATTCATTTCAGCAAACAGAAGCAGCGAAAAAGTAGGTGGTTTTTCAACAATAAAAGCATCGACACAGTGCCACACTATAAATACTTGGGAATCTTCCTTGACTCCAGAGGTTCCTTCACTAAACAAAAAGATGCCGTTAAGGCTAAAGCACTGTCGCTTGAGGTCGAGTCGGCAAAACTCTCAAAACATCTACTAGGGCCAAGCCTAACTCCACTGCTCAAGGTGATGAAGGCCAAGATCACCAACTCTTTATCGTACGGACACGAGATTATGATGGGCACAACAAACATCCTATTAAACAAATCAACCACCAGAATCTTTAAACGAGCATGGCGCCTGCCGAGGTCTTCATCCCCAACACAAGTCAGATTAGAACTTGGCCTGCTAGATCATAACGGCGTCGAGGCAGGCGCGTTTATTAAGTCCTGCAACAGACTGCGCAACTTCCGGGACGGCAGTCTTGAGGCCAAACTTTGGAATGAAATATCGACCAGCACATCTAGCCAAAAATGTCTGCACCACTTGGCCCACTCCCTACAGCTACTCAGAGTCACGGAATATTGGGGAACAAACCCATCACAACAGGCATTGAAGACCGTAATCAAGCGAAGTGTCCGGCTCTGGTCTTTTCACTCCAACAGGGCAAAACTATCCAGAAGGAAACACGCCTGGGCTGTTGTCTCCGATTACAAACCGGGGGTCGAGTCATCCTACCTATCAAGCACATACTCACTCTTTTGGAAGGTTATGTTCATGGCCCTAAGGCTGGGCGAGTGGCCTTTTTTAAAGCATCTGCCACAATGGCGGCGCCTCAGTCTCAATATCAAATACAGGGAATGTGGCTACCACTCCGAAAGCATGGAGCACATAGCCTGCACATGCCCAGCCCTGCTTAACGACAGAAGGACTTTATTGCGAGAGGAGTGGAACAAACTAGGTGCCCGCACATGTCGTCAGGCCATAATAGCGGCTATGAACCCAGAAAACATAAAGCTGAACATTCGGTTCACCAAATTTGTCATCAGAGCCGCTAAAATGCTGGGGAAAGAGAAGGCAGCAAATCCTCAGCCGGTTGGCCTCGCCACCTCTTTGTAATAAAAAAAAAAATGTTAGTGGCCGTCTGCCCCTTCAGCTTGGCCTACCCAAACATTGTCTTCAGCATTTTAATACCAACTGTCACATTTATTTGTACCTTTTTTTTTTTAGACTTTCTTAAAAACTTCCCCGTGACTGTAATGTTATCCAAAGACCTTGAACTACATAGGCAAACAAATATTCGGACAACTTTTCATTTTAACCCATTTTTATCGCAAGATTACTGCACTGTTTTTGCACTAACCTGGGTCCTTTTTTTCTTTCTTTTCAATTTTTGTATATGTACACATGAGCTACATGGTTTTAACATTTTGTTATGGTTTTTAGTAATCAAACAATAAATTTGAATTTAGGTGATCAGCTTGTTACTAAAAGGACATTTTGGGAGGGAGGGTTTTTATATGTCATGATGATGTAATTAGAAAAACTTAACTTTATGTAGAATATTTAGTTATTTAAAAACATGGGAAAATTGTCTGGGGGAACGGCCTCACTTCAAACAGTGACAACTGGGATGTGGAGGACTATGGCTCAGGGTAATGAAGATTACAGTAAGTAGAAGTTTGTTTTATGTATTCAGCACAGCATACAGAAAATGATTTGCTTTACAATTTCAACAGTTTTCATTTGCGTTACAATTGCTTTACAAATTCTAAGGTTTTGGATGAATGTTTCAATAACTAAGCAAGAATAGCCGATTACGTATTCCTACACTTTATTTCTATTTTTGCAAATAGCATGTCCCAGAACCAAGGGCAGCCAACATCAATTGAAAAGACTTTTGGCAACATGCTCAAAGTTAGATACACATCTCTGTAATTTCTCAATTTTCACAAATTGAGGACTCAACATCATAATTTATTCTCTGCTTTTAATGTCTCGTTGGACAGCACAGCTGTCACCAGAACTTATGTGATCAACAGAAAAAGAGTTTTACGATGTATTATTCGTGATAGAAGCAGTTTCCAAGCATCATGAGGTGCACACAGTGCACAATAACTTGAAAGCACATAATGTTGTCCACGTCTGGTTAATCTTATTGTCTTATGATGCAAATCTCTTTTTTGAAAACGTGTGTCAAAGTCCTGATCATCTCAGGTGAAAAGTAGTTTATTATCCCAATGGAGTTCCCTGTGTTTTTTTTTGGCATCCCTGGTCCCTCAGTTGCTTCTCTTGCTGCTTACCTCTATTTGAAGAGAAGGTTGTGCATAACTGCATTTCCTTTCCTGACAACTCTGTCCTTTGTATTGCAGATCAGAGGATCTGCCCCGCAACTCTCCCACCACTTTTTAGGTTGAGCCTAGACAGCGCATGTGCTGTCTCTTTGAGACATACTGTGTTCACTCTAAGGGCTCACATCCCATCCATTGCCTTTTTATTCATCCCATCAATTGCCGTTCAAAAATGCTTGCTTGCTTGCTAGTGGTGAATCCTTCCTGTTTGTCACTAATTTTTATGTTTTGTTTCCTCCCACGGAGCTCTGCCCAATTACTGGTATCTTTATGCTTTTGTGGTTTTGTGTTCATTTGGGGAACTATTTTTTCTGTGATTCCTCCTCGTGTCACTCTTTGCCCATCTTCGGTGCTCCATCACCCCTCACGTAATCTTCCCGTGCCATCCCCCCCACCACTTTTTGCCCGCTCATCGATGCTTGCATTTTATTGCAGTTCACTTAATCTTCCTGTGCCATCCCCACCACGTAAAACCACCGCTGTTTTTGTGGTGAAATTGCAAAAGTTTTAAGAGCGGACACGCAAAGGTATATTGCCACCATACATTGTTTTTGAATGTAAGTGACAAAAGATACGTTTGGCTTGTAGACCCACCAAACCCAATGTTTTTATTTGCACAGCTAGCTGTAGGATGGAGATGTAGGAAGTCTGCCCAGCTCCTACCTGTACCAGCCGGGATATTGAATTACAATGTGATTTTATTGGATTGTGGGTCTGGGAATTGGACTGGTGTTCTCACGTCAGCTTGACTTGGGGAGTGGCACAGCAAGTTACTCGTCTGCTCTGAGTGCTCTTTCCCAGTTCAATCAGCGTTGAGGTTTAGTTTTAAATTTATACCATAATTCGGCACCTTTCTCCACTCCCTCTACCTTTTCATATCAACACCTTCTTTATCCTCACATAAAGACCAACAAGTGCTCCTGCGTAGACCGTAGGTCGTAGCACGCCCGATCTGCAGCGAATCGGGATGGATTCGATGATGAAGCATGCCACCAAGGGGTTTCACAAGAAAAACATTGTTTTTTCTGACACAGGAGAGCTGTTATACTAATTCTACTGGGTTCTCTGTTTTTTTTATGTAATATGAGTGTGAATCATGGCAATTGGGACCTGGGTGAGGAAGCATAAGACTTCCTCATTCTCAGGGCTCTCTTCCAGAAAGGGAACTTATGGATGCTTGTTTTGATATCTTAGTTGGTTTTAGAAGATATGTGATGCTTTATGCTTTCATCCCCATCATTGAGGATTACAGAAGTGAGCATGCATACTTCTTTCGTTCATCCCTGTTTGATGACAAAACGTAGCAATTAGAGGGCTCAGTATCAGTGCCCCATGTTGCAAAACAGTGGAATATACTCATGAAAGTACAACAGAGATGATCAAGCTTTATGCCTCAGGGTTCACTTTTGTCCTTTTGCTTACTGACACCGTCATTGGAAAACTTTGTATTTTTGCAAAATATTTTGTTTGCATAAATTCATTAACACCATTATAGTGATATCTAATGTAAGTGGAATTTTAAATAGGTGTCTGTAACTGTCTCACATTGAAATGTGTCTGCCCACAGAAAATATGTGGACAATCCTAATGGATACACTTTACTCAAAAGTCCTTTTCAATATTCACAGCAGGATTGCACTTACGCAGTTGCTGTCTTCTCAGGTTTCTTTTATTGCTGTTTCTATCACCTGGCCTTCACCTGTGTAGTCCACCTATAGCCAAGGGTATCAATCCCATAGTACCCCCCACGTTAACACATCTCCAAGATCATCATTGTAGTATCCTGTTAGCCCAGGTACTCGCCAATAACCGCCACACATGTCGTTATTCTGCTGCGTATAAGTGTAAATTCCACATTCTAAGCCTGCTTTCCACTCATCTCTCCAATGCTTAGGTCACAGGCCTGCCGTGTACAGTGGGAACCAAAGAGTTCCAGCGTTCTTTTATTTACTATATCCCCCACCTGGCCCAAGGCAGGCCTTTATTCAGGAAATTAGCGGTCTCCTTGAAGCCAATATTCTCTCCAATGATTACACGGTCCTTAGGGACTTTAATTTGCATTTAGAGGCACAAACAGACAGTGATAAAGTGGCCCTATTACAAACAATGTCTATCCTAGGTCTCACACAGATTGTGAAAGGTCCCATACACCAGACAGGATATACCTTAGGTGTCATTTTTAGCAATAATAGTACTGCCTTAGGCAACATCAGTATTCTTCCTTTTATATGGACTGACCATAGTGCAATACTATTTGATGTAGATTGTAAGCTACTAGACCACTGTGGAAAAGCTTCTTCTTTTACGCTAAACACACGGGCTTGGCACTAAAATCCAACCGGACCCCCTTATTTTAACTCTCCAGGAGTCGTTACTGTAGTGGTCACCGGATATAGACAAAGCAGTTGCTAACTACACACAATGTCTGGAAAGAGTTGTGAATCTTCTGGCCCCAGTCAGAGTGTCAGTCTAAAAGGGGCAAGCCCCCAACCCCCCTGGTATTCAGGGGATCTTAGGACACAAAAATAAAGATGTAGGTGACAAGAGAAAAGATGGCAGAAAGATTACAATGAGTTAGAAAAAACTAATTATAAAAAGTGTCTGATGGATTACAAGGCCATGATTACTAAGGAAAAAAACTTCCTATTTTACACATAAGATAGAAGATGCAAAAAATTCTACTAAATAATTATTCCAGACTGGCATAAAAACTGACAACAGAAACATCCAACAAACTGGTTAACTCAAGCCAGCTGTTTTGTAACACCCTAGCTGACCTTTTTCAACATAAAGTTGAAGAGGTGTTCAGTATCAGTCCTCTCTTCCTCTAAAAATGTGATTTCTTCCTCCAACGACTTGACTCTTTCATCTCAATATTCAGAGATTGAACCATTTAAGAGTTCACTCCTCCAACTAAGAAGGAAGTAGTGACTTTGATTAAATCAATTAAATCTGGCTCTCCACATGACCCCTGTCTTAATCGGGTGACCAAATTAGCTCCGAATATTATCGCCTCTAAGCTGATTGATATCTTCCAACTGATGTTCATCACGGGTTGCTTTCCTACTGCTTGGAAGAGAGCCTCACTGCTTACTTTAATCAAAAAGCCTTCTCTGAATCACTTGAACACTAATAGTTATCGCCCCATCTCCCAGCAAGCCTTGCAGGCTAAAATAGCAGACAAGATCACGAATAAGCAATTGGTTAGTCACATTCAACAAAATAACCTGCTAAACCCAATCCAGTTCAGTGGCCATAGCACGGAGACAATGCTAATTAAAGCCACAGAAGAAATCAGAAGGTGCCTTGACCAGGGAGGTAGAGCGGCCATCATCCTAGATATATCAGTGGCCTTTGATACTGTTAATCATGGGCTGCTGATAGATCAGCTAGGAAAGATCGGTATTAGTGGCGCAGGCTGGGGTCTTTCCTGCTGGGTAGAGAACAGTCAGTAGCACTAGGTGAGTTTGACTCCCAGCCATTTTTGTCATTCAATTACCTAATCTTCCATTGATACATTCACACATCCAATCATCCACACATTGACTCATTCTTATATTTACCCTCTCACCAATCCATCCAACACATACAAATTGCCAATAAGCAACGAAGCACATTCATTAGAATAAAACCTATTGGCATTGCCATGTTGGTTTATTTTACAGGCCCCAACTCAAAGGATGCGTCTGCAGACTTCCAGATGGGGACCTTCTTTTCCTGAGGCAGCTTGACAGCTTGTTGTTTGTATTCAGTTCATGGCAGTTCTTAGTTGGAAAAGTAATTTATCAGGTTAATTCTAATAACAAACAAGAATCTTCTATATACAGATATTATTAAGTAGTCTGTGCTGCCTCAAGACTTTAATGGGTTCTGACAAAGGTCCAAGCAGTATCTGTATTTTGAGGAGATAACTAAACATAGTGTGGCTTGAGGCTTGCACAAAGACACAGGGAGCCAGCAGGCTGGTATGCCCAGACATCTTTATTGCTTTCAAGGCTACAGGGCACAGGTCAACCGGCTATGTCATTCCTAGACCACTTGTCTTATTTCCCTATTCTTCCTCTGCTCCTAAGCCTAAAAACAGTTGAGGTGAGGCCTCTGATTGCTCCAGATGCTCTAAAGAGCAGGACATTAGTCCAGTGAGTCCGCCTTTCCTTTTCATATTCATCTCTCCTCTTCAAAGACCAACCCCTTACAGCTCCCAATGGTTTCAGACAGGCTTGGTATGGGACTCAGACCTTTTCTCTCAAAAAAGATGAGGTCCCTTACGTAAGCTAGCATTGGATTGGTGGGTACAGGAATGTATCGTGTCCTTTGGGGTGCCCAGGAATCCTAGAGTTTCACTTTTTTGGAAATGATGACATCAAACAAACGTGTGGTTCACAAATGAGAGAATGCACAGAACATGGCTGCCCTTCAAGCCAGTGATCAGGAGAAACTTCAGACCAGTCTACAAATTGAGGACCTTTCATGCTCGGAGACAGATTCGCTGTAGTGCATGTGTTTCACTATTACTCTTGGCACATGCCACATCATTGTGGTCACATGATAGTATTATAATAACTTAAAATATAACAGGTAAATAATATGGGTGCAGTATGACACAGGATGTGCCTACCAAGAGGAACAAAATCCGTGGGCAAGACAGCATGTGGAGCATGAGAGACAAAAAAGGAGGTATCGCTTGGTGGCATAGTATTATACTAACACATCTGATAGTCCCTCAGCAGCCCTAAAAACACACTGAACAAGAAATGCAACAGGACTAGCTCCCAGAGGATAAAAAGGTGCAGCTCCTATGGTGATAAATTGAAATTCACAATCATCTGTTGGACCTATTTGTATAAGTGAGGAGATCTACTGTAGCACCACCGTTTACAATTTCAGAGAGGCCCCTTAAGTTTGTATCATTTGTGAGAAAAACTGGTAAAAGACCTATCCAAGGCAAAGTAAAATGCACAATACCTGATAAAGGTGCTTTACGAACCATATTACAGAAAGTTCCTCAAGGTCACAACAGTCATTTGTGCCCACTTCTTGCACCCCCTTTGGTATTAGAGAAGAGGTCACAGGTGTTTGTGCAGCCCCTGTTATAATATGGATCGCGTCGGCGGACCTTTTGCACCAGCGCATTCACAAGGGTGCGTTCCTTCATTTGCATGAGGGCATGTCCCCATGCAAATGGATCCTTTGGCATTGTATCTGCACCATATTACAGACAAGGGCACAATGGCGGTGCACTGAATGAACACCACAAATGAGATGGCGTACTGTCAGTGTACCCATCAAAGATGTACCTTGCAGGTGTGGAAAGGGGGTCCTAGGGATACCCCAGGCACCTCCTGGCAGGGGGGACTTTCCCCCTCTCTAAGTCTAAGTAGAGGCTGCCTTGCCTTTAGTAAAACACGAAGCAGTTCTTTCAAACTGTGGCCCTGTCTTTACCTAATGTATTCCAGTGCTTAATTTGTAAAATAATAAGCACCAGGACTCTCGTCAGGAGGCCACTGGAGCTTGCACCACCCATTGCTCCTACCATCGCTGGCAATAACAGTACCAACACAACTACTAACCAACACACACCTAGCAGTGTGACAATTCAGACTATTCTAGGCCCCCATAGCTATAAGAATGGCTTCTGCCACAGGTATTAGTCATTTTTCATGTACTTTGAATTAATAAACAAATGTTGTTGTGCTGATCTATATGTTAGGAAGTATGCCACATGGTGGCGCTGTTTGTCTAAGTGCGGGTGCTGAGCACCGGAAACCACAGGCTCAAATTAAGCACTGGTGTTCTCTCCTCAGCACAAGTGCGACCTGTCAGAGTTTGTGCCTGTACTGAGGACAGTGCATCTTTTAGTATAATCAAGGGCACTGTCCCAGTCTGTGACAGGCTTAAGGGTGTGTCATGCACGAACAGGGCCAGTGCGCCTAAGTGGTAATTCGGGACCAGGAGGCCAACAGAAAAGACAGCTAGACGATCATTTTTACATTATTTCTATATAAACGCAACACTTTCAACATATGAGGGTTCAGTACCCAAAATTAATCTCCTCCTTTTTAGGAAAGATGACATTTAGGGCTGTATTACAGCTAGGCCGTAGGTATGAAAGTTCACCTTTGGTTGTGGGTAGTTTGATTTTGTTATGAAAGTAGACTGATGGCTGACCTGACAGAGAGACATGTATGCAGAATATGCAGAATTCACAGTGCCTTCCACTGGAAGAGAATTTGCAAGTTCAGCAAAGTTACTAGTCAGTACTACAACCCAAGGAACAGAAATCTGGGCACTGTATTAAAGCAATATGTTGATCAGCGATAACATTTAGACAAACAGCATTTGGAAATAAAGCAAATAGGTTGAGAATTTGGGGCCATAGGTATTGTACGTAATTCAGGGGATTATTATGAAAGGTAAGATACTAGACTATGGAACACTGATAATATCTCCTTCCTCATGAAAGAAAAGGGCCCTATGCCCTGTAGATCTTACAGATCAATTTTACTTCTACAAGAGTAACAGTTTAACTATCTAGTGCCATTGTTTATCTCAACTGGATCGCTAGTGCCATTGTTTATCTCTATCCCCTTTTCCCTCCTCGTTCAAGTCTTGATCTACACACCCCCTCCTCTTTATGCAAACAGTTCACCCACTGCCACAGTTTTTAGACTCACCTGGTGAGCCACCAATTGAATGGCGACATTGGCTTGATGCCTTTGAGACCTATTTGGGTGCTATAGGAGCACACAGATTTAGACCTGAAAGGAAAAAGTTCCTACTATTACACTCACTAGGATTTGAAGGCAGGGCTACTCTCAAGCATTTACCTGACGTAGTGGGTAAAGGAAATGAAGAACTTGACGAGTATCAGAGCACCATTAGAAAATTAGCCTCCAGTTATGATGTACAGCCTAGTGTTGTTGTATTAAGGCACAAATTCTTCAAACGTGTGCAGAAGAACGATGAAGATGTAGACACATACATTACTGCCCTTAGAAAAATTATCGCTGATTGTGAGTTTGAAAACTTTAGTGAACAGTTGGTACGAGATCAGTTCATAAGCCAATGTTCTGATAGAACAATCAGACAAAAGCTCCTCTCACTTGAGAATCCCTCTCTCGAAGAGTCCATCCCCATTGCCAAAAGCATAGAAACTTCACAGGTTTCTGTAAAGGAACTTGAAAATAAGTCATCTGAGGTTGTTGCCCCTGTTCGCAGCTCTAATTACAAAAAACAAAGGGGAAACTCCCAGACCAGTTTTTTCAGGAGAACAGACATATGCTTTAGGTGCGGCAACTCTGTACGTCCCAGGAATGGCAAACCCTGTCCAGCTAAAAATGTAGTTTGCTGGTCTTGTGGAAAAGTCGGCCATTTTGATAAGGTTTGTCAGGGACACAAAAGGGAAAATGTCAGAATAGGGCATGTCAAAGACACCAGCGACAGTGAGAACGAGGAGCTCTTGTTAGATATGAAAGATATGGTTCTTGTTGTCGCTAACAGTGAAATAAGGACCGGGGACCCCTCAGATTGTGTTGATCCCTATACTAACATACTAGTGGGTGACAAAAAGCTTCGCCTCCTCGTGGATTCTGGTGCACGCATCACCATGATTTCCGAGTCACTTTTCACAGCTAATTGGGGCGAAAGACAGTTATGTCCGGCTGATCGTGCTCCAGTGTCCTACAAGGGGTGAAAGATCGACCTCCTTGGGTACTTTGAGGACATCATGGAATTTAAGGGTAAGCGCTTTGAAGGCAAAATCTATGTAGCCATACAAGGTTTGAACATTCTAGGGTGGTTCCACCAAGGGTTGTTCGACATGATGTTGTGTCCTGGTGCCAAAGAACAGGTGTTAGCCATCCGTGACTCCACCCAGGTTGAAGATCTTTTGAACAAGTTCCCCAAAGTCTTTTCTGGCGAGTTGGGTAGAATAAAAGGGTTCAAGCATAGAATAAAAGTAAGAGACAGTGCTATACCCACAAAACACAAACTCAGAAGTGTACCGTTTAGCATCAGAGAAGATCTTGAGAAAGAACTACTGACTATGTGTAAAAGAGGGGTGATCGAGCCAGTCGAATCCTCCGATTGGTCATCACCTTTGGTCATAGCACGGAAAAAGAACAACAAACTTAGAATCTGCATTGACTTGCGAAGTCTAAATAAAGAAATTTGGATTGACTCTCACCCCCTTCCTAACATCTCAGAAACGTTGACCATGGTAACCGGTGCTAAGATCTTTTCAAAATTCGACCTTGCCTCCGCTTACCACCAAGTTGAACTCGACAAAGAATCACGACACCTCACTGCGTTCAACTCGCCCTCAGGCACGTACCAATTCTGTTGTATGCCCTTTGGCCTGGCTTCGGCAGCTTCAGTGTTCCAGCTCCTCATGGTCAATCTCCTTAAAGGGCTTAAGAACGTCGCCATCTTCCAAGATGATGTCCTTATTCACGGACTTGACCAAGCAACACATGACGAAACTTTGTGTCAAGTCCTGTCTAGATTTCAAGATTATGGGGTTGTCCTCAAACGTGAGAAATGTGAGTTCTCAAAAGATTCTGTTGAATACCTCGGACACACCATCACGAGTGCAGGGGTTACACCCAAACCCAGACTTGTTCAAGCTATATTGGATGCCTCTCCTCCCAAAGACAAAACAGGGGTTAAGTCACTACTTGGTTTGACTGAGGTCTATTCTCGCTTCATTCCTGATTACGCAACCAGGGTGCGCCCTATTTCAAATTTGTTGAAAAACCACACTGTTTTTGCTTGGGATGATGAATGCAGACTTGCTTTTGAGTGGCTAAAAACCCAACTCACCAATGTCAAAGTGCTGAAACCTTTCGATCACTCATTACACTGCACCCTAACTGTCGACGCCAGGGTGTCCGGTCTCGGTGCTGTCCTTACCCAGCAAGTAGGGACACAAGAACACACAATTGGGTTTGCATCAAGGGTACTGAGAAGCACAGAGTCTCACTATTCAGTCATTGAAGAAGAACTACTGGCATGTTGGTGGGCCATCGAAAAGTTTAAATGTTACCTTTGGGGCAGGTACTTCACTCTTCAAACCGACCACAAACCCTTAGTGGCCATTTTAGGCAACACAAGCCATCGCAACATGACGCCACGCATCGCTCGTCTTGCATCATAACTTCTCCAATTCAATTTTGAAATTGTACACATCCCTGGTGGAAAGAACGTACGTGCAGATGCCCTTTCACGGTTGCCACCCATGTCCAACAGATCAAAAGATGGTGTTAAGCCCAATAGCAAAGAAGAACTTGAAGACTGTATAGTCGCAAGTGTTGAACTACAAAATGTTTGTTCTGTCAATGAAAGTGATTGGTATGATGCTATGGACTGTGATGATGTACTTAAATGTGTTAGGAAATACATTACTGAAGGGTGGCCCAAAGAGAAGAGTTTAAATGTTGATGTGCAACCGTATGTTAAAATCTGTTAAGAATTATCTGTTGAAGATGGTTTCATCTTCAGGTTAGATAAGATTGTTCCCCCTGCAACATCAGGAAAACTCTACTCACTAAAGCTCATGAGGGTCATCTGGGTGCTACTCACCAAATGTAGAGTACGGGAATACTTCTGGTGGCCTCAGATGGACAGAGACATTGACGCACTTGTCCAAGAATGCACCATTTGTGCTGGCAGTGACAAGACACTATGCACTTCCAACCCTCCCTCACCCCCATTCCCTTGCCAGACAATCCCTGGGAGAAACTAGGTATCGACGTGTTGGGTCCCTTCCACACCTTACCTCATCTGTCTCAGTTCGCCATAGTTTTAGTGGACTATTACTCCAAATGGCCTGAAGTTAAATTCGTGGCCAAAGTTGACACGAAAGAGATTCTCGACTTTATGAAAGAGGTCTTCATGCGGGAGGGATTTCCTAAGACTGTTATCTCTGACAATGGGGTACAGTTTATTTCTGCCGAAGCTGAAGAATTCTTTAAGGAATTGTCCATCACCCACATTAAAAGCTCACTCTATCATCCCCAAACCAACGGGCTGGTTGAGAGACTTAACAGAGTCATCGGGGACTGTAAACGGTGGGCCATTGATCACAACAAAAGCATACCCGGGGCTGTCGGATCCATGCTGTGGTTCTACAGAACCACGCCCCACTCGTCCACAGGAGTGTCTCCCTTTGAACTACTAAAAGGCAGAAAGGCCTGCTCTGATTTTAGACCTGCGTGGATGTCAAAGTGGTTCAAACGTAGAACCCCTGCTCTTGAGCTCAACAACATGGTTAGGAACAAAGTCAGCGATGTTCAGACCAAACAAAAGACATATTTTGACTCCAGGGAACATGTCTCCAACCGGAAATTTGCGGTGGGTGACATGGTCAGAATAAAGAAACAAGGTTTTGTCAGGAAAGGTGACACCAAGTTCAGAGATCCAGTTTGTATTGATAAAATCTGTGGCAGTGCTGTTCGGGTTAATAAGCGTAATTGGTGGAATATTAACAAGATTGTAAAGGTCAATGACTTGTGTGGTATTAAGCCTTTCCAAAGTTCTGACACAGTCTTATTGCCGTCATCTGTTCAAAATCACTGTGTTTCGGATGTTGTTAACAACCCTTGTGTCTCCACCAGGAGGAGTTCCAGAGACATCAGAGTGCCTATAAGATTCAGGTAATTCCTTTCCCCCTCGTTCTCTGCTCTGTTGTTTTTCTTAATTCCTTCTAGGGAAAGAGATATATGTAGTGTTCTGTCCACGCGCGCACCTGGCGCGTGGACATTGCTTTGTTATCTGCCTCGCGCTGCCCGTTGGCACGCGAGCTATGCTCATGTCGACAGTTGGTCTCGCGACCCGTGACAGTTGGGAATGTACAGTTGGGACTGAAACCAGCGCTGTGCTTGCACGCACGCTGGGCGCTGTCTGTGGGGTCTTTTCCCTTTATGACTAATAAAACGTCACACCTACCTCGTTGTTTCTTCGAATTACTACACAAAATTGCTAGACAAAGTTCTTTTAAGAGCCATATATGCGGATCAGCGGGCATTTATGTCCAGAGAGGAGAGGAAGGAGTGTACACATTTGATTATGTGGGTAGATGCTCAGGCTGTATATCGAAATATCTAGTACAGAAACATTATGCTACCAAAATAGCATGACCAAACAATATCGAGGACCAAAATATTGAGAAGGTAAGTGCATACAAATAAGTATAGATTTACTATTCTCAACTCCACATCTACTACCTTGAAGATATATATTGTCAAGGTACACGTATGTGAAATTAAATAAAGTAAACGTATGCTTGCTTATGTATACATACCTTGCTGAGATTTCGCCACAGACTCTGCAACTCCAGTTTTGGGTCCATGTATCTGTGAGTCACAATTTCATATGTACATAGTCACAGATCCAAGGTGGATTCACGGACTCCAAGGTGCAGGTTGAAGACATGCATCCTTGTGCTATTTGGCTTCATTAATCATAAAGATTTTTTTCAAATGGGTGCATGCTGAGGGCTATAAATACACAGTGGCTGTGTGTAGGGAATAGATAAGCTAACCCCCATTATACACAGTCAAATGTTATGCACAAGAATCTGTGTTACAAGGGGGCTGTATCTACAGGGAAACAGGGCACAGGGGCAGGCTATAGGCCCCTCAGCCAAATACCATCCACAGTGAGATATAACCACCCAGAGGTGGGTACAGGCTTTGGCCAGGCTGGCACTGAGCACAATTGAACTGAGGTCTGAGCCCTCTGGTCAATCCCTTCTGCTAACCACCAAGGGCCCTGAGCAGTAAGTAATATCCACACTAAGCATAGAAAGAGGATGTACATGGCCAGAGCCAAGGCTCAGCATCCTATTCCTGCAGGACCCTGATGCACATGACTAAAGGTTGTGGGCATAGTCCTTGGTTGAAGACTCAGTCCAACATCCAACACAAGCTGCAGTCTGACAAAGCTCATGGAAATTGATATGTGATCTTACAGTGGCTTAATGTAAAGCCTCATTAAAGGCCAGTATCACAGTCAACCCCATTGGGCATCCTGAAGGCCTTTCACAGTGAGCTCTGATCAAATGGGGGCTGGACGCAGGGCCCAGACCAGTACTAGGCTGTGCGGCTAAAGGTCACTGCGCATGGTCAATAGCTGTGCTCAGTAGTCTATGACTACAAGGCCTGCGCAGAGTGCATGGCCAAAGGCCTGGCCCTGAGGTGAACCCCTGCTCTGCACATTTGAATCCCAGCCTTTCTGGCCGAAGGTCATCTACAATTTGTCATCATTTCACCCAAGGAGCAACAAGATACTTAGAATTGAGGTGTATGAAATGCTCTCAACCCCTAATACTTAGAGGAGTTATACTATAACCTGTCTTAAGGTATTTCTCACATAAGTAGTATAATGATGCTTTGACCACCAAGTGAACACAAGAATTGGGTACTGAAGGCGCCACCAACCAGGCTGTCTAATATTTCTGCTGCATTCTAACCGGTTGACATGCTGTCTTCTCCCTCCTCCACTGCTGCCTGGTGGAAGTCCTGAATTACAAAGTTCAAGAGCTACCTTGCAGTAATAATAGAAAGTTACCACAGCAATGACGTGCTCTGCTCATGCACTTTGGTGGTGATGAATATTACAAGATATTCCGAACTCTGGCAGACACTGTTTTAGCAAATTACTTTGCTGCTGCACTCGCAGAACTCAATGCAGAATTCAGCTTCCAAGCCAACACAGATTTTGAATGCTTTATCCTATGGCAGACCAAGCAAGGCCCGAAAGACACAATCCATATTTTCAACACCCACCTCCAAGGGTGAGCTAGCATGTTTGCCTTTGGAAACACAGAAGAAGATATTAGAAAACAAAATATCCAGAGGTGCCACTCAAATGGGCTCATAGGGGTCATTTTGAGACAAGAGAAGATGCCACTGCTGGCAATGCTTGTACAAGTGAGATGAAATGAACTTCCTGTTTCTTGGAATGCACACATCAATGCATCTCTGCCCGCCAAATCTATAAAAGCCCAACCTCCTGATCCTGTAGCAGAAGTGAATGGAGGGGTGAGGAAGCTTTCAGTGAACAGACAGTAGCATCTGTAGACACAGTGAAAACGTGGCCAATCGGGACAGCCCATGTCCAACCACATGAAAGAATTGCTCGGTGTGTAGCAAGCCTAATAATTTTGGGAAAGCTGGCTGGTCTTCCAGTGACTGCAATGACCACAGGTGCCTGCAAAACTGACTGCCGAAAAGGAAAGTGAAGCACCTCGAAACAAAATCTGAAAGTATCCCACACAAAAGGGCTTATAGCAGATTGAAGAAGAACCCATTAACCTCACCTACATCATCGGAACGATGGCAAACGGAAGCATCACTCGCAACCATGCTGCCATTTCAACATACAGGGTCAAAGATCAACTGCCTCATCGACAAAGATGCAACTTTTTGTGTCATCATGGCCAGACATGTCTAAGAATCACCACAGCCTACTCTCTCAAACACAGCTAACAGCGTGCACCCCATGGCAGCAGAAAGCTGTTAAACTTAGCATGGACCTTTCGCACAAAGATATCATGCTCAGTCACCATTTAGTTCTTTGTAACCTCTTTGGGCAGGACCACCCTAATTAGCTGCAGAACCCAAGAAGCCCTGCACCACATTGCCTTAGCATTCCAAGTACAAGAAAACAAGATAGATGACATGCAGCAGGAGTTTTCTTGTGTTTTCGAAGGTAAAGAATGCCCACAAAAAAAAGTGTGCGGTTATAGATCCAACAATCCGTGATGCCAGTGGAGCTGTACCATCTTGGAAACTCTTTTAATTTGACGGTGCAGGTTGAAAAAGAGCATGACACTGTAGAAGGGGTTAGCATTATTGAGAGAACTGAAGGACCAACTCCCTAGGTCTCAACTATTGTCATAGCAAAGAAGCCCAAGCAACTTGCAGAGGGGAGGATATGTGGCGACATAAGGTTACCCAAAACAGCCATCAAAAGAGAGCGGCACATAACCAAGACTGTAGATGATATCATAGCCAAGGTCAACGGAGCTAAGTGGTTTTCCAAGATTGACCTTCAATTTGGATACCACCAACTAAAGCTTCACAGAGCCTCACAATATGCAACTATGTTCTCCATCCATGTTGGGCTCCAACATTATAGTCGCCTCAACTTTGGGATCTCCAGCGCAGCAGAGGTATTTCAACAGTGTACCATGTAAGTGCTGGCAGAGCTCCCTGGTGTGCTTAACGTAGGTGATCACATTTGTCTTCACACAATCGCCATAGAAGAACACAATTGCCACCCAAGAACCCTTCTGACTATGATTAAAGATGTCACTTTGACTTTGCATAGGAACACATGCCAGTTTCTCAAAAAAGAGCATCAATTCGTTAAGAATTTTCACGCACTGTGGACCTTTCATCTCAAACCTGCCCACCCTTACAAAGCCACTAAGAGACCTCCTAAAAGCTGAAAACCCATGGGCATGGAATGTCAAATGGCAAGAATCATTCTGAAACACCAAAGAAGCGATACCTGTTAGTATGACCATAAGATACTATGACCTGAACCTGCCCACAGAGCTCCTTGTCCATGTGAGCCGTACTGGAATAGGTGCAGTTCTACTACAGCTACAGAAGTCAGACTATTGTGCCCCAGTGGCCTTGGCCAACAGAGCATTATCTGAGACTGACCAATGATTCTCTTACATAGATAAAGAAACAATCACTATGTTATGGGTGTGACAACATTTTCATGTATATCTACATGACAAACAATTTCAAATTGGATCTGGCCAAAAGGAATTGATTCCTCTACGAAAGGGACAGCATTTAAACCACCACCCCACATTGAGAAGTGGATCCTCCAGCTTCAGGGGTACTCATTCAAAGTTGTGTACTGTTCCCGGTTATGGAAACCCAGTGTACTACCTCTGTAGGCACCCACAGAAATGAACAAGTGAAGAAGTGAAACAAGCTGAGGAAATGGAGGAATATGTTCGGTTAGGAGGTAGGGCCTAGCTGGATAACAAGAAAGGAAATGTTGACTGCCCCTCAGGATGACACATGTCCAGGACTAATCAGACAGCCCATGGTACTAATGGTTGGAGATCAATTTTGGCCACCATTCCATACATGACACCTGATGTTTGAACATGGATATGAGCTCTCCACCATCTGCGAGACTAATTATCTCTAGCAGATAATGCTTTACTCCAGCGAGGGAAGAGGTTAGTCATATCAAGACTCTGATCCCTGACGTTCCTGATCTGGCTCATCATGGACATCTGGGGATCATGAAAACCAAAATAGGAATCTGTCAAAAAGTGTGGTTTCCCTATAGTGGAACAAACTGTGGCCTCCTGTCTGTCATCCCAAGTGAATGGGCTGCTTGATCCTCCTGCCCTAATCATTTCAGAAGACTCACCCAATAGCCCATGGCTCTGGGTTAGCATGGCTTTTGCCAGTTTATCTGATGGACAGCATTTGCTGGTCGCTGCCACCGACTTTGGCAAAAATATGGAGCTGGAGTTTGTGCAGCCACCGTGGCCAAAGCTGTCCTACCTAAAATAGAGAAGATGTTTGCAACAAATACGAGAGCGGACTCTCTGCTGTAGTTCAGATCTTTGGCCTCAGCCACTTGTTTTATTAAAATTGCCTGCATGCTATCTGCCGCATTTTAAGATTTGTACACTGTGATGTGCTGATCTACTGGTAACTCTTCTCTTGTTCCAGTAGCCACGTTCTGTTTTTATCTGAGCCTTTCTTTCACCACTACTCCCTCTTACCTTCATTTCCTCCAGTTGCCAGTAGTCCCTGTTCCGCAACGGCTTGTGCCGTTTGTGCGGAGGGACGTGCCTTCCTGGGTTATTTTCCAGTGCGCTGACTGGAAGTGAATGTCAGCACTCTAGCCGCTCCAGGCTCCGTTTCCGCCAGGACGCCTGCCCGTTTTCTATCTTTTTCATAAGCAACTCTAGCCTGGGGAGCGTAGGTTATGGCAAAACTTCACTATTCAAGTCAGGAGCTTAAATTTTTAAACAAATCCTGTACGTCCGCCCTGCCTGGGGGCTTTCTAGCTACCCCAGGGACCATAGCTACTTCTAATGTAGACATTAAAATCAACTTTAGCGAGCAAGTCCCACCTCCCGAATCCCAGTTGAAGTGTATTACAGACTCAGACACCACTGAGACATCTAAACAACTAAAAGGGCTTTATTTTAACGCCCGCTCAGTTCCAAAGCACGCAGTAGAAATATGGAGCCTTCTGGATATTGAAAAGCCAGATATTTGTTTCATTACTGAAACCTGGCTCCATGAACATGCCTCCCCTGATGTGGCAACTGCGTTCCCTCCCCAATACCATCTAACCAGACTAGACCGGAATGTCAGGAGAGGAGGAGGTATAGCAATAGCCACTACGGCTGGATTGGAAATTACCACACTAGAATCCATTACTTCGGACCGGTTTGAACTATGCATTTTTAGAATTGAAAGACAATCTAAGGGAACCTGGAGAGGCGCTGTAGTGTACAGGCCCCCTGGCCCGAAAGCCAATTTTATACACCACTTGCTTGAAGCAATTGCCCCCCATGTACTAGCAGCTGATAACTTTCTCCTCATTGGGGATTTCAATTATCATGCGGAACTACTATTCGACCCTGACACCAATCAACTGATCACTAATTTGAACACATTGGGACTGGTCCAAATGGTGGCGGGACCTACCCACTCGGCAGGCCATACCCTCGACCTTCTGTTTACCAACACAACCAGGGTCAGAGTGGAGCCCCCTCTCCCCCTGCTATGGTCCGATCATGATCTGTTGAAATTCTCTCTACCAGTAATCACCACCAAAAATGACCTTAGAAGCAAATTTACATGGAGAAGGCCATGCCGGAAAGTCACTTCTACCACCTTTTCAGCCCAGTTTTGCCCCCCTCCTTTATCCTACACCAAGAGCATCGATCATGCAGCTACCTCCCTTGAGGCTGCAATCACATTGACTTTGAACACCGTGGCCCCCTTCACAAGGGTCAAATTTAAGCCCAGGACATCACCCTCGTTCACAGAACCATTAAAAACGGAAAAACTTTCCAGTAGGATAGCTGAACGGAAATGGAAGAAAACCAAAAGTATCGAAGATCGGAAAAAGTATAAACTTATCCACCAAAGCTATTTAGACAACATTAGACAGGCAAAAAAACTGTATCTCATTAACAGGATTGAAAAAGCTGCCAATTCCAGTAAGGAGCTCCATAAAATACTAAAGGAAATTACTACTCCTCCTGCCCAGCCGTGTAATCCTTCTTCGCAAGAACAAGCCGATACACTTTCCACCTTTTTCGAGGAAAAGATTATCACAATTCATAATTCCTTTCTGCATCATGATACAAAAAATTCTATAAATTACTCTGACAGCACCCTTCCTCTTTTAGAGGAGTTCACCATGTTTAACTTAGATGAAGTTTCAACTGCCCTGGCCAAGATCAAATCGGGCTCTCCAGTAGACCCGGTTTCACCCCATTTCTTTTTCAATTATTGCCCCCCTGTTCCTTAGAAACCTTACTGATTTATTTAATATGTCACTTTCACAAGCAGTAGTCCCAGTCAGATGGAAAGCAGCTAGGGTTAGGCCCATTTTTAAAAAACCACTGCTGACCCCAAGGTACCTAGTAATTATTGTCCAATTTCCCTGCTTCCTTATTTTGGAAAGGTACTTGAGTCCTTGGTCAATAAGCAGCTTACTGCCCACCTGGAGAGTCACGGATTATTGGATCCGTCACAGTCCGGATTCAGGGCCACCCACAGCACCGAAACAGCGCTGGTGGAGGTCATTGACAACATCAGACCTACCCAGGATAACGGGCAGTCAGCCATGCTTATTCTGTTGGATTTGTCAGCCGCCTTTGACACCATCTCCCACAGCATCTTAGAACAACGGCTCTGGGAGATGGGTGTCAGTGGTATGGCCCTGGACTGGCTCAGAAGTTATCTAACTGACCGAACTACCACTGTACAGATTGGCACCATGGTCTCCCGCAGTTGGCCAGTAAAGATGGGAGTCCCCCAGGGCTCCATCCTAAGCCCCATGCTCTTTAACCTTTATGTGACACCACTGGCCAAAGTGACCAGGTCCTACGGTTTTGATGTGGTGTCATATGCTGATGACACCCAGCTATTGATTACCCTAGGCCCTGATCCCACCGACACAAAGATTTGTTTAAAAAACTGTATGACCCACATTGATAACTGGATGCGTGCCAACCATCTTCAGCTCAATGGTAGCAAGACAGAGGTCATTCTCTTCGGTAGGGCACACGAAGTTTGGTCGAATGACTGGTGGCCCCACAATCTGGGTCCCTGTCCGTCTCCAAGACCTGTGGTGCGGAACCTTGGAGTAATGATTGATAACCAGCTGTCAATGAAAAATCATATAAACCATATAATCAGCACCTGTTCTGGAATAATGCGCAGTCTACGAAAACATTTTCAATGGATTCCAATTGAATCGAGGAAACCACTTGTCCAGGGACTAATCATAAGCCGTATCGATTATGGAAATGCCCTTTTGGCCTCGATCAATGAAGAGCTCTACTCTAGGCTTCAAGTCTTGCAAAACACTGCTGCCAGACTTGAACTGAACCTTCCTTCTAGGTCTCCATCAGCGCCTAGTTTGAAGAATCTTCACTGGCTCCCCATTAAGAAGCGAATCCGTTTCAAGATCCTCTGTCTAGTGCACAAGAACATGTACGGAAGTGGGCCAAGCTACTTCACAAAAAAACTTAGCTGGTACCAGCCAACTAGGACGCTCAGGTCAAGTATCAAATCTCTTCTCACCCCATGTAAAATTTGCACCGCCAGGAATGGCGGGAGATCTTTCTCTTTTCTTACACCCACTCTCTGGAATAAACTTCCATTTCAATTACTCTCCGTAACAGATCACAATCGATTCCGCAAGGAATTAAAAACCTGGCTATTTGATCATCTATAACGTCCCTTTTTTATCTGTCCTTCAGTTCCAGTAGAGTCGTACGCAAGCGCCATGAGACCCCCGGGTGATATGTGCGCTTAATAAATCTCCTTGACTTGACACACGATATTTGCAGCGCGAATTGCCCACCATTTCAAAGCCATAAATGTAATTGATACCTCAAATCAGTGAATGTCAAACATCGGAAGATAACACCACAAATGGCCTCAAGTCAATGGAGACGTCAAAAAAAGGTTCACTGATACAACATCGACTCTGATAACATCGAACTACAAAATTATCGAGTCAAAAATATTGTAAACAAAAATATCGATACACAATACACAAAATAGAAATGACACTAACATCGATAAATAAATATCGTCTAAAAAAATCTTGATGACAAAAATATTGACGACAAAAATATAGAACACAAAAAATCGATAAAATGAAACACAACAAAAATATCGATATAAACAATATCGACAACACAAACATCGATAAAATAGATGTAAACTATATCGAAAATAACATTTAAACATAAAATACTATTTACAATAATATAACAAAATAACATGTACCAAATATTTTAAAGAAACTATAAAAAAATTACGATTTAATCACATAAATTAAAAATACAAAAACAAATAAACAATACAACATTAAAAATATATCACAAATAACGAAAATTAAAAAACATAAATATATATAATATATAAAAATATATAACCCATTTATCTACATATAAAATTAAATATTAACAGTAAACAAAAAATAAATAAACATAATAATTATTAAACAAATTAAATTGTAACAGCTAAAAATTCAAAAAAGCTATCTTGACCAATAAATTTAAAACACACAAACACAAACCAATAGAAAACTCTAATTAAACAAACACTATAAAAACAATCAAATAATTAACATAAAATGTACCGTATAACGGACAACCACGGAAGAAGAGCGAACCTTTGAGAGAGAAAAGAGAAAACAAAAAAATCTACACCAAAAACTATTCCAAACATCCCGCAATAAAGGTAAGCACAAAACTTTGTAACTAAATAAATGAAATAAGCTTTTAAAAATATTATAACATGTTTTCCTTTATATAACAAATTCAACTTCACTAAAATTACACCTAGAAAATTCAACACAAAGATTTACGTACACAACAATAAAACATAACACCAAGTAAGTATGACTAAACCAATAAATAATGTAAATTATTTAAAAGTAACAAATTTAATAAAATAACAAAACATAGCTAACAAATGTTTTTCTTTTTAACAGCTTCTACAAAATTCAACAAAACCACAACATCTACCAAGAATACTCCATCAAGTAAAAAAGTAAGTATATTTATTTAATTACAAATAAATAAAAATAAACACTAAGGGGCCCATTACGATGGCGGGCGGAAGCACTACCGCCGTGCTGGCGGATGCAAAAACCACCAGTTACCGCCGGCACGCAGCAGTCCACACGCCCGCCCAATTACGATGCGAAAAGCAGGCCAAACACCGCCGGCAAGCCAGCAACACCGTCCGCCAACAAAGTGCGCCCGCACACGTAGCGGCGCAGCACAACTGACACACACCGTCCGACGAAACACGTCCCGCCCGGCGCATAAATTACGATGCCGCAAACAAACGGCTCCCACGGCAAAGAGACACCGCACGTGAAAGAGAGGCGGAAACACGGACGCAGAGCACGGACAATGAAGAAGCGGCACCCGGGCATGAATCCAGCACTGCAGGCCCTTCCCATGCTTCTGCTGATGCACCACCAAGGACGCAACGTACCGCGGAGACGCAGGTAGGCACACACACAACAAGTGCACGCAAACAGCGCACACAGTGCAAGGGCGGAAAAAGCGGACAACCCCCCACCAGCGCGTGTACACTACACATCCACCATCGCATCTACATATGACACACAGGCCAAATCGTAACATCGCAGAACACATGTGTACACACCACCTGGGACTAGGAACCAACCACCCCGTCACGGCCCCAAAGCGCCGATGACGCCGCCACACATGCGCACAACGCAGAGGCCAACCGCAGCGCCATGCATGCGTCGCACACAGACACAGGGACACAACCAAGCAGCACACACATCAGCCCCACCCCGAACGCACATGACACGTGACAGGCCTGCCACAGACATGTCCCCAACGCCCAATTCACGGACAACACCCAACGCCACACAACCGACGCACACATGTCAGTGAAGTCACGCAACAGCAGGACACACCCCAGTGTAACAAACATGGCGTAGCACACAGCGGCGGCAACACCAACTAGGAGAAGCAGGGCCCCTTCGGGAAGAGGAATGCCAGTACCACACTGAAACACCCATACCACCCTGCACATATGAACAAGACATATAAAACGGAACACCAAAGAGCCCGGTGACCGACAACAGGTGGCCCAAGAATTACATCCACACACAAGGCCCAACGCAGAGCGGTAAGGCAGCCTGCCGCCCACACAAGGGAGAGCAGACAGCACTGAATGACCTTCCATTCCAACACCGAAACCACAGCCCTACGACAGAAGCCGGTGAATACAGCCATTGTCCAAGAATAGACCAACACAGGCATGCCGAGGAGACCGACCACACGGCAGATAGCGCATATCACAGAAGCACACAACGGACGGGGAGGAAAGAAGAAAACACTCCCCATGTCGGCCACATGCAAGTTAATTGGAAGGAGTCACACAGCACCGACCTTGAACTGTCTGAGAAGCATGTGGGAAGAGGGCCCGTGTCCTCCAAACAAGCCAACAGAACACAAGTCCTGTCTCCCCACGACTACACAGAGCTCACAGCAACCCCGGAGCGTGCACATTGCAGACTGCACACACAGCCGGAGCACGCCACCTCTACGAACCGCTGCGAAATGGCAACCGCAACACACCTACCCAACTACGCCGAAGAGCTCAAGCTGTACCAAACCAGCACGATACATACATTGGGATGCGATCTCCTGTCCCTGCTGAACGTAAGTTACCGACTGACTTACCGCATCACATTGTTCAGCTGCGTCATGCCCGTCTTCTACTGTCGGAGGTGTCCCTACCAGCATCCCGTCGAGATATGCCTCTCCAACCCGGCATGTCTGAAGGCGGACCTGCTACCACTACTCCTCCCTCTGGACGCACACGACAGGGCCTGCTCTGCCTATGGGGGCATGGCGTATGTGGCCAACATCGCACGCGCACTGAAATGGAACCACTGTGCCTCCACACGACGGATCATCGAGAACAGCTACATCGAATGTCACCCAGCATGCCCCATCATGGTCCTCCAAGGGACAACCTACGAACAACACCTTGACAGCCACCATCCGCTTCATTGGCTGGCAAACATGTACACCACCAATGACATGGAAGCCCTGCTGGACGGCATCGCATACCTGACAACCTGTAAATACGTCGGACCACAACGCAGGTTCCCCGAGTGACCTATGATGTCCAACCCCGCACCCATGCTTAGCTTCCGCACGGACTGGCCAGTCACCACCACAACAGCCATACCAAACGACCGGCAACTGTAACCACACCATCAACGACATCGCCATGACATCGGATATGACCGGGACATGCACACTGTTCCCCATCACATCCAGGAACACCGCATGCATCGTGGGAGGCAGTGGCATGGGCTCTGTGTATCGCACCCACATGGACGGAACTGCACGAACAACCAGGACACGACATGGATCCAGCGCCCATGGACACACACACCGCTCAGTGGACATGAATAGGTCGCCTGGAGTCTGTGGGTGCTGCACCCCTCCCACCCCCGCCCCGGGAATCCCATACCAGGACCTTTGCATGGACGACAAGTGCATACAACAACAACACGACCCCAGTGACTGTGACATGTCCAGTAACCACCACAGTGCAACAACAAGTGGCACGCCGCTGCATGCACGCAAGCACATGCCCTGATGTCATCTCACATGCACGCGTGCATGAGGAACAACCGCAGCAAACCTGTCACATGGAACTGAGATGGACTGTGCCCATGATGCCGAGCGGTCTGGTAGGCTACATGTATACCGTCTGTGTCAAAGTCCGCAGCTCCGCAGCTATACGTAAATGTACATTAGCACAGCCTTGGCCAAGCAGATGTAACCCCACACCCTATCCCATTTGTAATCATGCTCAGTATATCCTCAACATGTATTCCGCTGCCAGTAGTGTCCACTATACTGCATCACAGAGGACAGAAGACTCAATATAATGTTTGAAACCAGAACTGTCTCCGCTGACTCATTTCACAAGTACGAATGAGAGAGGATGAGAGTATGTGAAGTACACGGCAGTCGTGACATGACCATGTAGTCCACTGGTATTGGATGTCAACGCAAATGAATAGCACTACTGTGGAAGACACACATGTGTCGTGTGAAGTCGTATGGACGCAGTGCTCAGGTGGGTGGGTGCGACGGGTAGATGCGCACATGCCAAGTTGGAGCACGCCGTGTTGGGAGGGGTCATGAACAGTACACCACCGCTTCCCTGGGCATTGTGAGAGGACACCTGTCGGGGGGAGTGAACACGTGTGTGCACAGCAGCCGGGCACACGTACAAAGCGGTACCAGGCGCACCTCAGCCCACCCTCTGTGGACAAGCTGGATCCTGTTGTGCGCCCGCCATGCCCCTTGACAAGGCACACACAGCCCCAGTCGACCAGGTGTAACCCCAACATAGTCAATCCGCACAGGCGATACAGGGCACGGGATGGCAGTGGAGCATGGTGTGTGAGAGGTCTCCTCGCGCTCCTCCTGGTCATATCACGCAGGCAATAGAACCTCAACGTCCAGCATGGCAAGAAGTCAAATGGAAGTGTAGGGGGACGCACCACAGCACGAGCAGCACTGACGTCACGGGAGGTGGCTCGCACCATCCCATCCATTGCCCATCATACCAACCACGACACATGCCATTGCGACTAAGTGCAAGCGCGTGCGCCACCACCCCTGAGCCCTCCCCAGAGAGGCCAAAGAGTGAATGTGTGGGCCATCAGCCACAGACGGACGCGGCCTGGCCGCAAGGGCAGCCACAGCCACTGGGTGTCGCAGGTGGCGGATCCGGAAGGCGAAGACTGTGATGCATAGTCCATGCAGGCCGGGTCTCCATTTGGGGCACCACGCAGGTGGACGGCGTCCCGCCACACATCATACCCTGAGACAGCCCACTCGTGCAACTGGACCCACACATACACTCCTTGCCCTCTCTGGTGCGAGCTTGGGGCTGCCTGTGCAAGCGCTAGCCTCGCAGGTGAGCATGCATATTGGGGGGCGAGGGGAGGACATGAGGGCTGGGGCGAAGATGACTGTATCACTGTCAGTTAGTACAAGGGATGACCCAGATGTGGAAAGGAAGAGACGTGTCCCGTGTGTACTGCAACTAGTCGCCAATTCAACTACCCCCCATGTCCGGAATGTAAGCCCGCACCTAGGCCCGCCCATCCGCCACATCGAACATACCACCAGCACGACAACCTTCCCATTCGAAACACTGACTGGGGGTGGCGACCAGTGAACAATCATGTGTAGCCTACCCACGCGTACATGTGGGCCCTCCATGATCCATGTCACCTGCGGCAAAGACATGACATGCGCAATGAGGGAAGTGAGGAGAGCTGTCCGCCCCACGCGCAGAAGGTGCATCAGCTCCACAGACCCAGCAGCGAGTCCAGCAGGGGTCACATGTGCAGGGGCAGCTGTGCCTGATGTGAAGGCACATGCATATAGACAGCACATCGACCAATGTGTAGTCTGCTCACATCCACAGTCCATCATCATGCGGACATAGGAATTGAACACAGGGCAACACATCTTAGTTGGTGCACCCACCGTGACCAACAATGCGCAATCATCGACGTACCCGCCCTGTGCATGGCCCCCCACCCAACGGAGGCACATCCAGTGCCACCATCCCACACACACAAGCCTTCCACGGAACATGCTGTGTCCAATGGTCAGTACAGAGTCAGCGCCCATCTGGTGGATCCTGAACAGGAGACACATGCACACACATGCCAGCTCCCACTATGTACGTCTGCCACCTGGCACGTGCAATGTAACCTCTCACCTGTGACGTGTGACTGCAAGCACACAGCCGTCTTGGCATGGGGCTGTCAATGTGGACACCAGTCAATGTTTCGGGAGCTGTGATCCGTACAGTGCTGTAAATAGGGTGCAGTGCTGACACCTACTACTGTCTCATATCCCCTCGTGCCACAGGTCCCACTTGTATTGGCCGCTCAGCCCGTGCCCACATCGTCGTCGTCGCCGTGTGCCATACTCATCCAGCCTCGGAAGCAGTTCCATGCTCAGCAGACACTCATGTTGCCGTGGCGTTGCCGCTTGACGAATATGCAGTCAGTCCCCATCAGCACGCCCCGCAAGTCATTGGGGCCTAGATCCCCATGTGCATGCACATGGCAGTGGTATGTCTCACTTGCCATTGCCATTGTTGGGAGACCTGTGTAAGTGTATTGTGGCCGTGCCGTCCCAGCTTGACAGCTGGGCTGTGGCTCATGTGCTTGCTCAGTCATGTCAGTGATGTGTATGCGAAATTGCTATGTGCCGTGTTGCTTTGACATGTGTCCTCTGCCATTTAACCCAGGCGGAGACCGAACATTGACCGCCCATACCAATTGCTGGCGGACATGGACGATACAGAGGTAATCGGGAAGTTTCGGCTGGACAGGCCAACTCTGCATCGACTGTGTGCCATGTTAGAGCCCCATCTCCGTCCCCGCAGGGTGTATCCGACTGCTGTCACCCCCACGGCTAAGGTGATGGCCGCCATGCATTTCTTCGCCACTGGGTCATTCCAGCACACAGTGGGCAGTGGAGGAGGGATGTCCCAGCCCATGTTCAGCAAGGTGCTGAGGGATGTACTGGCAGCCATGATGCTGTACCGGAACAGGTACATCAGATTCCCCAGGGCTCGTGAATTGGCGGCAGTGAAGGGTGCATTCTATGCCCTTGGCAGAATCCCACACGTCGTGGGAGCCATTGACTGCACTCATGTTGGCCTTGTTCCACCACAGGCCACTGAGCACCTGTACCGCAACAGGAAGCACACGCACTCCCTGAATGTGCAAGTGGTGTGCCTTGCGGACATGGTGATCACCCACGTGTGTGCAAAGTTTCCAGGCTCGGCCCATGACGCACACATAATGCGCAACAGCATCTTGCCACGACTGATGGCCAATCTGCAACAGGATCGTGCCTGTATTGTCGGTGAGTATGTGGAGTGGTGTAGCGTGCTGGTTGTGCGATGCTGTCCCCTGTCCAGTTGGAATAGCAATGGTTCTCTGTGTCCCTCACACCCAGGTGACTCTGCGTATCCGAATGGGGCATGGCTGCTCAGTCCATTGAGGAATCCTCGCACCCCAGCAGACGATCGATACAATGAGGCACATGGGAGGACCAGACGTGTGGTCGAGCGTACCTTTGGCCTCCTCAAGTCCAGGTTCAGGTGCCTGGACCGCACCGGGGTGCACTGGCGTACTCCCCACAGAAGGTGTGCCAGATAGTGGTGGCGTGCTGCATGCTGCACAATCTGGCCATTCGGAAGCAGATCCCCCTCATTGTGGATGACGGAGATCAACCAGGGCCCCAGCCCACAGACCAGGACAGCTCGAGTGAGGTGGACAGCGGAGAGGAGGAAGCTGGGAATGTGCGCCAGCAGCTCATCGCCCGCTACTTCACTTGACGGTGAGTGTCCATGTACGACGGATGATGTGTCTGTATCTGTGCAGGTGTGTGTGTGCTGTGTCAGGGTGGCCGTATGTTCACTGCGTGCAGTGTGTCAACGCTCCATGGCCAGGGTAGTATGCCACTGTTGGTGACTGTGGCATTGTGCCCTATTGCTCTGTGCGATGTGTGTACATTGCTTGTAGTTGTTGACATGTACTGTGTGATGGGTGTGTGACACACTCATTGAATGTGCTCCTGTTCTGTCTCCCACCCCTAGGTCCCTACAGGCCCTCCGGATTCCATTTCCATGCCACGCATCAGGTGCCTTTCCGCCCAAGGTGGCCGTTGTATTCCATACAATAAAGACACAGGGCACAAACAGCAGTTAGTGTAAAAGGTGCATTTATTACAAACTGTGACATGTGATTGTGTGTAAGGTGATGACAAAAGTGGTGCGTGCAGTGACAATGAGCTGTCGGTCATGGCTGCGTGATGATCAGGGTGTACCCACTGGTTCTATGTCCATAGTCCAACACACACATGCCATCCAGATGGCTGTGTGGAGTGGGATCGTAGAGCAAGTCAATGCAGTGGCTGGTCAAGGAAGGCTGGCGGAAGGCTGGCTGGCTGCCTCACTTGCGACTGGAGCGTGCGAAGTCCTCCCGGGAGATCTGTTTCCTCTTCGGACGGCCCCTTCCACGTTTGGGAGGGGGGTGTGGTGGCGACCTGCTGGTGGTGGGTGAGGTGTGCTCACTGGCTGTGGACGCAGGGGAAGTGGACACTGCTGCCCGAGCCTGCGCCCTAGCAGGTGGTGGCGGAGGTGGTGTTGCTGGCCTTGCCTGTGACCCCACCGCCACCACCAGCTGGCCCATGAGGTCCACGAGTTGGTCCATACGGGACACGAATTGGCCCATATGGGCGTCCATGGACCTCAGCACCCCCAGCACCTCCCGCGTGTCAGTAGCAGACCTGGCCCATTGTCCTTGGGCCTCTTCATAGGCCCCAAGGACTCTGGCCATTTGAGGCAGGGCATGGCTCCCAGGGGAGGCTGGCGTTTCCCTGACCCTGCTCCTCCTACCAGTCCTGCTGCCACCGGCCTGCCCACTAGCCACATTGCTCACCACGGTCCTCGCTGTGGCTCCCAGGGTGGATCCAGTCGGCCGGGCCACCACCTGCGCTGGGGCTGGTGCCAGCGAAGACGTGGTGGTGGTGGAGGCGGTGGTGGTCGGTGCGGCGATGGTGGCGGTTGCGGCAGTGGTAGTGGCCGCAATGACCGTGGGTGTGGCCGCAACGACAGTGGCAGCAGGGGACTGGGACTGTTCAGCATCCCTGGATGATGGGTTGGTGGGTAGGAGGGGTCCTGGGGAGCGGCTGGGCCCTGCCACGCCAGATGGGCCAGCTTGGTGGTCCGTGTCCGAAGAGGTGGACAGATCCTCCAGATCCGTGTGTCCTCGTTGGGGGCTTGTAGGCTGGCTGTGCTGGCTGCTGTCTCCATCCCCAGCGTCCAGCAGTTCGTCACCTGTGGAGAGAATGAGATTTGTTATTGTGTTGCACCTGGCGAAGTATGTATTAGTCGTCTGACATTGGCAGTTCGTGCAATCTCGTACATGGGTTTCCCGGAGGCGAGTGTGTGGCTGTGGCATCTGTAGGTGTGTGTGCTAGGCAATGGGACTGTGTGCTGTGCACATGTGGCATGGGACGGATTGGCCATGCCGATGGGTGTGTTGCTTTGCCCCTACTCATTGTGACTCTGGTGTATGCGGGCTCCTGGCCCATCCTGGGTCTGGTTTGTACTTTGCTTTTGGAGTTCAAATGGAACGCTTAGGAACGCATATGGCAACATGGGGGCCATGCCCCAGATTCGCATTTGGGATGGAATATTCTTTTGGGGTTCAAATGGAACGCTTAGGAACGCATATGGCAACATGGGGGCCATGCCCCAGATTCGCATTTGGGAGGGAATATGCTTTTGGGGTTCAAATGGAACGCTTAGGAACGCATATGGCAACATGGGGGCCATGCCCCAGATTCGCATTTGGGATGGAATATGCTTTTGGGGTTCAAATGGAACGCTTAGGAACGCATATGGCAACATGGGGGCCATGCCCCAGATTCGCATTTGGGAGGGAATATGCTTTTGGGGTTCAAATGGAACGCTTAGGAACGCATATGGCAACATGGGGGCCATGCCCCAGATTCGCATTTGGGAGGGAATATGCTTTTGGGGTACATGCTGTGAGCCATGGGTGCCGAACGTGACATGTGTTGTGGCAGCATGACAGTGCATGGTCTGAGGTGTGTGCATGCCTGACATGCCCTGCATATTTGCTGTCTGTTGTGGTTACTGGACATGGCATTGGACGCATCGTTATGAGTGAGTGATAGTTGTGTGCCAGCCAACGTATTGCAGTTGTCCCATCTCCTTGGTGTGCGTGCTGCCCTGTGCCATGTGCATCACTGCAGTGCTCGGGGGTGTGGCCCATGTTGTGTGTTGTTGCTCACAGTGTGTCGTGCGCTTAATTGACTTCTGGCACATGGTTGGTCATGGGCATGTGTCTTAGCGTGACTGCTGTATGTGTGGCAGCTGTGCGGATGACATGCCTTTCATGAGACTGGGGCTGACGGATGGGATGGATGGTATGTTGTATGTGCATGGTGTGTCTGTGTGTTTGATGGGTTCAGTGGTGTTCGTGTGCATTTATGTTGTTCCGCTCTGTTGCGTCTAGTGTTGTTTGTCTTACATAGGCGTAGTTGTGGGGTGTGTGGTTGACAGGCAGTAGGGGCTACATGGACAGGACTTCAATGGTGTTTCGGTTGTGTGTGATGAGTTGCACAGTGGCTGCCGTGTGGGACTATATTCAGTGTGGCTTGTGCATGCAGACGTGGCTCCTTGGGTGTTGCTATGTCTGTGATGGGTCATGTGGGGTGTGAGTCTGCTGTTCATGTCCGTGTGCACATTGTTCACTTGTTCGTGACGGTGGGCGGTGCTGCGTGTTCGTGTGCTACGTGACATGTCCCATGTGTTGGTGGTGTTATGGTCCTCATGCCTCCAGTAATCCAGCCCTGTCCAGTTTCCCACCTGCAAGTTGTTCGTGCGTGCACTGTACTGGATGCCACATGGCTCTTAGCGGGGGTGCTCCATGTTGCAGGTCTGTGGGGGTGGGGGGTGTAGTGGGTCGTGGGGGTGGCTGTACACCCACTGACACCGATTGCTGTGGACCGTGATGTCTGCCTTTCGGCTGTCGTTGTGCACTGCGGTGGCTGACACGTGGGTGTGGGGTGTGGGGATGCTCCTCCTTGCTGTGCTGTGGGACTGGGGCCTGGTGTGTGTTGTACTTGGGCTGTCCCCCTCCGACCCACTGCACTTTGTGTTCCTGCCACTTACCTGTTACTTGTCGGTTGGTGCAGCTGTGCCTGACACATGGGTGTGGGGAGTGCTCCACCTTGCTGGTCTGTGGGAGTGGGGGCCTGGTGGGTGTTGTACTTCAGCTGTCCCCCTCCGACCCACTGCACTTTGTGTTCCTGCCACTTACCTGTTACTTGTCAGTTGGTGCAGCTGTGGCGGACACATGGGTGTGGTGGGTGCTCGTTGTGGCGCTTCTGGCATATTTGGGGACCTGTTGGTGGTTACGTGGCTGGCTTAGTGTACACATGTCCCCACGCATCTTACAGTTGTTCGGTTTGGCCTGTGTGTGGTAGTGTCTGTTGCATGTGCGTGTGATGTGTTGTGTATTGTGTGCTGGACATGGGGGTGTTTGTCCCTGGGAGCTGTGGCATGGTGGTTGCGCATGTGTGTACATAGCGGTGTGCTGGTATACATTAGTTTGTACTTACCAGCCTCCACTCCCCCTGCTAATCCGGCGAGGATCTCCGGATGGATTACGACTCGCACCTTCTCCTCCCACGCTTTGAAGGTCTTGAAGAGCGCGGGATTCCCTCCGCCAGTGACGGCAGCCAGCTCTCTGTTTTTGCCCTCCTTCTTCTTGACCAGGCTCTTTACGTCATTCCAACGTTTGTTTATCTCGGTTCTGTTCCTGGGCAGGGTCCCGACTGCATTGACCTGGTCTACGATCCGGGTCCACATTCTGTTTCTGGTGGCTAGTGGTGTGTGCTGGACCATGTTCCCATAGATTTGTGGGTACACCTTGATGATCTCGTCGACCATGACCGTCAGCTCCATGGGCGTGAACTTGGGCATCCTTTGTGGTGCCATGGTGTTTGTGGTGGTGGTGCGGTGTGTGTTGTGTAATGTGCAGGGGGTTTGTGGTGCCGGTGTTTGGTGGTGGTGGTGGTGTTGGTGGTTGTGATGTGTGCGTTTCTGTGGTGTGCTGCTGTCCTTGCTGTGTCACTGTGTCCTCTCCTCTCCTCTCTAGTTTGCAATGTAGCAAGGGGTTGTGGTCTGTGGGAGTGCTGCTTTTGTACTCACCTATGTGGGTGTGTCCTCATGGTCTGTTGTTTTCAGGTGTGTTGTGTCTGGGGTTCTGGCCTTTGTATTTTTTGTTTGTCCGGGGGGTGTTTTCGGGATGTGTACTGTGCTTGTGTATTTGTGCGTGCCTTGCTGTGTGGACTTGTTGGCCATGTTGTGTGCTATTGGTTTTGTGTGCGGATGGTTTCTGTGCAGGTACGTGGGCGCCATGGCTTCTGCCGTGTCGATTCTCATCGGCGTTGTTTGCGCTGGCGGGCGGTATTTTTGTTGTTTTTCCGCGCTCATGGCGGTGCGATCGTAATTTCACGTGCGGTGTGTCGGCCGTGTGGGCGGGCGGTTTTGTGTTGTCGTGCGTGTTTCCGTCCGTGGCGGGCGGTTTGACTCCGACTCGGACGATGGCGGGCGGTATTTTGTATGATTTTTCCGCCGATGGCGGTTTTCGGTTTGTGTACTCATAATGGCGTGGTCGGTGTTCAGGCGGTGTGTGCGGGCGGATTTTTGCCGCTTCCATGCCTGGCGGATTTTTTTACGCCGGGTATCGTAATGGGCCCCTAAATAATCAAATTAACTAAAAATCCAACATATTCTTTTATGTTTCACAGATTATACTTCACAATAACTCCACCCAAAAACAAACATTACGTTCGAAAACAAATACAAAATCCACATAAGAGAAAAATATAATACAAAGTAAGCATATAAATTAACCAGCAAATAAACTTAACTATGAAAAAACGATAAATTCAATAAAAAAACTAATTATTATTAACAAATACTTTTCTCTTAACAGCTTCTACAAACTTCTACAAAAAGCAACATCAACGAAAGAAACTTCACCAACTACATTCAGTAAGTATTTTTTTTCCAATGAAATAGACAAAAAGCGAAATAAACAAATATACTAATATTATAACCTTTTCTTTTATATTTCACAGATTACACCTCAATAAAACTCCACCGAAAAAAGTCGATACGAGGATTAACTTTGAAAACAAAGACGAAAGCAACACTACATAAAAATAAGTAAGTATATAAATTAACCAACAAATACAACAAACTAAATTTTAAAAAAGTAATAAATTAAACAGCAAATATAACAAACAAATATTTTTCTCTTGCCAGCTTCTACAAACTGCAACCTACAAAAAAATCATCAAAATAAACATCCTCTTCGAAAAATAGTAAGTATTTTTTTTCCTCAACTAAATAAAAATAGAAACTAAGGGGCCTATTAGGATAACTGGTGGATCGCCACCGCCGGCCCGGCGGTGGCGATCCGCCCGCCAAATATCCTTTTTCTCCCCCCGCCATATTAGTATGGCAAGGGGTACCGCGGCGGACGGAACGTCCATCCGCCGCTTTTCCGCCGGTCGTATTGTGGCCAGGCGGAAAAGGTAGACAATATGGTGGTGGTGCCTTGCAGGCACCGCCATCCATATTAGCATGCCTGCGGTGTGTATGCCTTTCCATGCTGAGATTGCCTTTGGGGGCCCGTTGCGGGTCCCCAGGGGGGTGGTGGGGTGGATGCCTGCATTTGGGGGGGTACCCATGGTACCCCCTTTCATTGGCATGCACAAGGTGGCAGGCACCGCGCGGTGCCTGTCACGTTGTGCATGCCAATGCACAACATGCATATTTTGCATTGCGGCGGATGCTGCTGACAGCACCGCCCACCGCAATGTAAAATGTGCTGGATGCGACCGCCAGGGTGGGGGTCCCATCCTAATTGCCATAGCGGGACTGCCGCACCTCTGGCGGTCGGTCCCGTTTGCCATTACGCCCGCCATCGTAATAGGCCCCTAAATATTTACAATAACACAATAAAATGTAACACATTAATAAAAAAAACATTTTGCTTTTAAATAAACCAACAGAAAAAAGAACCAGTGGATAAACATCAACAATCGAAATAAAATCCATCAAGAAAATCAAATCAAAATACATGTAAGTTTATTTTCAAATATATTAATTATACAAAATATTTACTATTCAAAATCGTATAATTAATAAATATATATATTTACAGATATTCACAGATAGACCAAAAAATGGCAGAAGGAGCAAAATTCATTACTTCACAAAAGGGAAAACTACTTCTGTGCTACATGGGCTACACTTACACACAAGAGAAAATGACTGGAAACAAAACCCATTGGAAATGCAGTAAATACAATAGAAACCAATGTAGTAAATGTCAAAGAACACAACCATCCCCCCAATGTAACTGAAATTGAGGTTAAAGATGCTCTCGAGACAATCAGAGAAGCAAGTACCAGCTCCCAACAGACAAGTACCCAAATACGTTTCACAGGACAACTACCATATTTCCCCACGCTGAAGAGGTTAATTGCCTGAACTAAAAGAGCTACAGCTCAAACACCACCCACCCCCAAACTTTTGCAGAAATACAAATATTACCAGAATACACCATCACCCACAAAGATGAAAAATTCCTTCTACATGACAACAGTCATGAAAAATGAATTATCATCTTTGCAACAAACAACAACTTACAAAAACATAAAAACTGCGAAACGTGGATGATGGATGGCACATTTAAAGTTTGACCCAAGCCTTTTTATCAACTATATACTATCAACGGCGAATATGAAGATACTAACATCCCCTTCATATACGCACTACTCCCTAATAAACAAAACACCACATACATATAGCTCCTAACAATATTAAAACAATACACCGACAACTACTTTCCGCAAAAAATCATAATTGATTTTGAACAAGCCATGGATCAATTAATTTTAAAAATATACCCACACACTGCAATACAAGGTTGCTATTACCACTTTAACCAAAGTATCTGGAGACACCTAGAAAAATCTACTTTAAAGTATAGATTACGCCACCAATAGCAACTTTGCCTAAAAAATAAAAAAATTAATAGCCCTGGCCTATGTACCAACAACTGAAGTAGCAAACCATTATAACCTACTTCTTGAAAGCCCCTTCTATCAAGCAAATGAAACTAAACTAACTCCCTTCCTAGACTACTTAGAAGACACTTGGGTGGGAAGGCTACATAGATCAGGGCACCGTAGACAACCCAAGTTCCAAATACCCTGGTGGAATGTCTACCACAGTACTCTAGCTCAAAAAGCTAAAGCCAACAACGCAGTGGAAGGATGGCACAATGCCTTCCAAGCTACAATAGGAAGAGAACAACCCACCCTACTTAAACTTATAGAAGCTATCAAAAAAGAACAAAGCTATCAAGAGCTAAGACTAGAACAATCCCAAACTAAAATCGGCCCTAAACTGAGTAAACAAACTAAAACGATGTATGAATACCTACAACACAAAACTACACTATTTGGAAACACTAAAGGTCTAGAATACCTAGACATGGTAGCTAAATCTATACTGTAAAAAAAATCAATGCTAAACACCATAAACATTTTAAAATTTCCAAACATTTAAACAACATAATTCTACTATTTTTTAAATTAATAATTATAAGTATGTCATGTAAAATTTAAAACATAACACAAATATATATGACATAATATAATTATCAAAAAACAAACAAATCAATGTAACTAAAAACATTTCCCATCCATAATAATAAAAAATAACTTAAAGGTATGTAGCAGTAGACAATCCTGGAAATCCAATAAATCCATAGAAGATAAATCGAAACACAAATCCATTCGGAAAGAGAACCCCAAAAAAATGCAAAAATACAGCTGTGGAAAAAAGGCTCCAATGACGAAATCCTCATAAAAAACGAAACTCTCAAAAACCCGAAAATTAGTTTTAAAAAAAAAAGGAAAATTTAAACTTTAGAAAAAAGGCTCCAACGACGCAATCCTCTCAATAATGAAACCCTCAAAAACCCGAAAAATAGCTTTAAAAAAAAAAAAAGAACGGTCCAACAAACACGAAAAATAAAAGGAAATGTAAAACAACTAGTTTTAAATACACAAGATACATTTTCCTTTTTTTTATAAATAAAAAAAACGCGTCGACACCACCATCCGTTCACGATCCGGAAGAACTGTAAAGAAAATAAAAGAACACCCACCCACAATAACACGTACAAACCCACAAACATTAACAATAAACATAACAGAATTAAACAACACATAACTAACACTACATAACACTCTACTCCTATCCAACACTACGTCAAACACATAAAAAACTAAACTACCAAAACAACACCTAACTACACCAAAAACAAACAAATAACGTTCTAACAAACCTAATTACACTACTACTACCTCGCCCCTACCCTAAAAATACCTTAAAAGTAAATTAAATCAAACTTACCTTAAGCGACGAAACGCAGCTCCCAACCGCGAGGTTCCATCTTCCAAAATGACCTAAAAATGAAACAGATAGATAGAAAAGTGAGGAAATGAGAAAAAAATGGCCGCGTAATAAAAATGAAAAAAAGACTTACTCCCCATAGAAAAGAATGGAGAAATATTTCTAAAATGCAAAAAGAAATGTATATTTTTATTTACTGTAAAAAAAAAAAAGTTACAAAAATATTTAAAAAATTGTAAAATATATATTAAATATTATATTATCAAAAAACAAAAAAATATAATATTTTATATATATTACAATGTATGTTTATTTCATGTACTGTAAATGTACCAAAAATAAACAAAACTCCCAAACCAACTAAACTCAGTAAAAATGATGAATAATAAACCATAATAAATTACTATTCCAACTCCAAAACCAACTAAACTCAGGGAAAGTGCTGGATAATAAACCAAATTCAATTACTATTCCAACTCTAAAACCAAAAAAACTCAGGTAAAGTGCTGGATAATAAACCATAATAAATAACTATTCCAAATCCAAGTAAGCTCAGGGAAAGTGCTGGATAATAAAACTTAATAAATTACTATTCCAAAACCAAATAAACTCAGGAAAAGTGCAGGATAATAAACCCAATTAAATTACTATTCTAACTCCAAAACCAAAAAAACTCAGGGAAAGTGCTGGATAATAAACCTAATTAAATTACTATTCCAACTCCAAAACTAAATAAACTCAAGAAAAGTGCTGGATAATAAACAATAATAAATTACTATACCAACTCCAAATTTATAATTTAAAAAAAACCACTTTTTACAAACAGTTTTTATAATAAAATAAAAAATTAATAAACTAATCATATTTCTCTTTACATTTAATTTTCTTTAAATAAATTTGAAAATATATTTAAAAAATTACCCAAAAATAAATGTAACCTCAAAATTTTGTTCTTTTTTTAAACATTTTAAAATTATAAAAAAGTTATTAAAAACTTCAAAAATTAGTTTTATAAAAATGTATTTTTAAACCAAATTCAAAAATTACTCCCTACCCTTATCCCCTACAAAAACAACATAACACTACTAAATTTTCTTAAACAATTCTAAAAAATATTTAAAATTTATAAACAATATTTTTAAATTACTCCCCACCCTTATCCCCCATAAACCCAACATCTCACTCCTAAAACTTTTTTAAAAAAATTTAGGGGCATATTAGCAAGACCGGCGATAAAATTATCGTCGTTTTAGCGGCAGGAAACTGCCGCTAAAACGGCGATAATGGGCTTGCTAATATGCGTTATAGAATTCCAATAGAAGCCCAGGTTAGATGGGCAGGGCATCTAACCTGGGCTTCTATTGGAATTCTATAACGCATATTAGCAAGCCCATTGTCGCCGTTTTAGCGGCAGTTTCCTGCCGCTAAAACGGCGATAATTTTAACGTGGGTCTTGCTAATATGCCCCATAATTTTTAAAATTTTAATCCAAATTTTTTAAATTACTTCTTACTCTTATCCCCTATAAACCCAACATCCCGCTCCTAAAACTTAATAAAAAAATAAATACAAACATTTTAACATTTTTTTTTAATATAAAATATGTAATAACTAATACTAAATTTATGATAAAGAATACCAACATTAAACAACTTTAAAAAAAAGCGATATTATTTACAACTATATTTTTAACATCGAAATTTACAAAATCGATATTTCTGCATTACATTAAAATCGATATTTTCAACAACGAAAAAACTTACCTCGATATTTTGCACCATCGATATTCTTGACTCGATATTAAGGCAATTTGATATTTCTACGTCGATATTCTGTCTCTGCACCCAAAAAACATTATGTACAAACTAAACAAGGGGATCCGCATAACAGAACTCAACGACCATCTGGAGGGGGCACTGTACAAGTTCCTAAGGGACTATTTTACCACACTGCACACTATCATCAGATATTCATTTGCAGACCTGTTATTTGGGAGGCAACCACTTAATGCCCTCCCATCCCACCTCAGGTGTTTGAGCACCAGATGCTTTTGATGCGACAGATGTCAAGATGAGAAGAAACAAAGCAAAACAACGAGAAAGATGCAGGTGACCAAAGTGAGATAAACCATGTTGTTGGCACATAACTAACATGTCATGGTACTGAGCAGTCCTTGTGAGTCGGAGAACGGGGACACCAGAGTTAACACTAAGACTGACAAGGGACCAACTACTACTTCAGGAGATGTCATACCTGAATGTCCCCACAATCCAGTTAGCAGTGGCTCATAGAAATGTTTGACGTAAGCCAGATGGGGCACCCACCCAGAATAACGCAACAGCCCTCTATCTTTTGATGTTAAAAAGGGTGTGAAATTACATTCTCTGTAAACCCAGCAACGGAAATCATAGATTGAAAGAAACTAATACTAAGATTTAACCAGTAGCGGCCCGTGGTGGGAGTGCTGCCGGGCGCTGACGTGGGGCGGGGGATGGGCAGGGTGGGGGGGTAGTAAACTATGGATTTCGGCCGATTAGAGGTAAGTAAACATATGAATAAATAAAACGAATTTCGTTGCGCGCGCTGCATCGCCAAACTCGATGCAGCTCACGCAACGAAATTCGTTTTATTTATATGTTTACTTACCTCTAATCGGCCGTAATCCGTAGTTTACTACCCCCCACCCTGCCCCTCCCCACGTCAGCGCCCGGCAGCACTCCCACAACGGGCCGCTACTGGATTTAACACCATGCTTGCGTCACAAAAGTGACACAAAACAACGCTAAATCGTTTTAAACTAATTTACTTTCCAGCGCTAAACTTGTTTGGCGCTGGAGATTGACTCGAAAGTAGTGCAAAGCAGCGCAATAACGCTGCTTTGAATTACTTAGCGCCAAGGGGGCGTACCATGAGTGGTGCATGGGTGCTCCCATGCAGCCACCCAAGGTTTCTGACGCTAAGCCCTATTTACTTAAAAACAGTAGACAAGTTTTACCGTCAGAAAATAGCCCCCTCTTCAACCAGGTGCTATTACGGAGAAATGCTTTAATTTCTCCTTTCTTTTCCGACTTTGCATGTGTGCTGCACTGTACAGCACACATACAAAGTGGGAAAAAGTTTAAAGTGAGTCTCCTTCCAGTATAGTGTACCCTTCCTGTACAAACATTATGCTAGACTCCCTGGGCCTTATTTATGAGCCCTTGCGACAGTTTTGCGCTTCCGTTGCGTCACTTTTTGTGACGCATTGGCGGCGTAAAACATGCCCCCTGTTGCGCCCTATTTACAAAGTGACGCATCTAAGCAGATGCGTCACTTTGTAAACCCCTGCGCTACATTATACCTACGTCAGGTATAATGTATGCAGGGTGGGCGTTCCCACGTAAGTAAGCCTCGTAGAAGTGATGCAGTGAAATCTACGAGATTTCACTGCGCCACTTCTAGGGTGCAAATGCGTCAATATCTTACGCCTGCCTCACAGCAGGCGTAAGACTGACGCAGGCCCTTTCACATGGGGCTTGCCCCATGTGAAAGGACACATTGCTGGAGTTGTAAATGTAAATCCGTATTTGTAAAGCGCGAACTACTCACCCTTACGGGTCTCAAGGCGCTGGGGGCCGTCGTGGAAATTAAGTGAGCTATTGCCCAGAGTCACATGGTGCTGAGCTGAGCTGCCGCCGGAGCCGGGGATCGAACCGTGAGCCCTGTGCTCCGAAGTCAGCTGCCCTGGCCGCTGCACCACACCTCTCCACGAGCCCAGGTTAGATGGGCAGGGCATCTAACCTGGGCTCGTGCATCACTTTTGTAACACACTCCAGCAATGCGTCTACAGATACGTCAGAAATACTGACGTATCTGTAACTCCTTGCGACATGATGCGTCATACTGTAAATATGACGCATCCATAATGTCGCAAGGAGGGCGTAATGAGAAGTGATGCATCGCTGCTTTCACGCACCGATGCGTCACTTCTCATAAATGAGGCCCCCTGAAACACCCTTGCACTTTGGTGTACAGGTGTGTCCATGGCGCACAGCAGCACATTTCTGTGCCAGGGCTAGGGAGAGGGGAGGAGAGTGCTATATTTCTGTAAATATGGCGCTCTCCTTCTCACGCAGCACAGCAAGTGCGACTGCTGCACTGTGCTGCTTGACAATCTGGTAAATAGGGCCCCAACTATCATGAACAGTTTACAGCAGATGTGTTAGCTTGTAAAACAAACCAAAATGCAAGCGAAAAGTAGTATGTTTCTTAGAAGCAGCTTACACGAAAGTATATCTAAACTAAAAGCGTTTGCATCAGCGGTGCCTGCTGACCGTGTAGTAAGTGCTCCTTTGGCGCCATCTACTGGCTATATTGAAAACTTAACGCAACTTAACCTCTTTATGATCACTTTATTAGCAAACGAATAATTTTTTTATTACTAAGATGGCAATGTAATTATTGTAGGCGGTTTGTCTGGGAAGGCTCAATTTGAAATATCAGACAGGTCTATTCAGCTACAGGTCCTCATTGCTCACTAAACACAACAATCACAATGAAGCTTTCCTCGTTTGGTAAATATCGCCTCTCCGGGTTTGGTCTTCCTTGATTAGGACCCCTAGCAGAGGGTCTCATGCAAGCCAGAACTGCGTCTGTATGTAAAACAAGCATTGGCATAGACTACAGGTTTCGGTTGCATTTGGAGTCCTGGCTAAAACACTAGAGTAAAGATTGTTGCAGTGAAAAAAAAAACAACATAAAAGCGATTGCTTTCTGTATACATGCAGCTCTGTGATCAAGAATTTAATGTGATTCAGTGTACTTTTGAGATGTCGCTCATGCATTGCAATGCAAGTAATCTATAGGATGCTGAATCGTACAGCAAAATACAATAGCATGAAGGGAGCTAAAACTGCTCCTTTTATTTTAAAAACTGTTTGCAATACTTCTAGCAGAAAGCTTTGCTGTCAAGCTAGACCTAAAATTTACATTTAGATTAGACACAAGTGCATTCCCTAGTTTCAACATGGCAATGTGCTAACGTACAGAGTGTAATTGAGTAATATATATATATATATATATGTGTGTGTGTGTATATATGTGTGATTACTTACATATGTGTGTGTGTGTGTGTGTGTGTGTGTGTGTGTGTATATATATATATATATACCTACAGACAAAATAGATAGATAGATAGATATGGGTGGGTGGGTGGGTGGATGAATGGATGGATGGATGGATGGATGGACGAACTCTAGGACGTAGACCCTTTCTTGAAAAATCTGATTCACTGATTCAGATGAATCTCAAGGGGATGAGCAATGTGTCCAAGGCCATGGGGAGGGCAAGAAAAATATTGGGATGCACAGAGAATTATATTAGGTGTATTCTATATTTGCCCAGCGGGAGACATACTGGCTTCTTGGATGTGTAATGGAAAATAACCAGCAGCGCGGGAATAATATGGAGGCACAGAGCAAAATTATGTTTTCTGAATATGAAGCCAGAAAAGTCAAATTAGTGGGCATATTATGTGACTAAGGGAAGTTATGCACATTCTTTGGTATGAATATCTCTCTATTATCATTTTAACACATATGTATTTATATAAAACGGTTCAAAATCTTTAGAAAAGGCATGGACTCTTACATTTTGAAACTATGAGCTTTCAAAATATAATATTCAAATTGTTCTTAACAGGTATTAATTAATAAGTTTACCCTGCCTGGAAGCACAGGAGCAGCATTTTATTAGTACTGTCATAGTCTCCTCCAAGGTGCAAACATTTTGTAAAACATACAGTGCTACACTCAGCAGAACGCATTCTTACATCTGGACATTTCATGTAATAGAAGATGCGTCTCCTTGATTCTGCTCATTGCGGCTTTGTATTAACAGAGTCTTAGAGCTCAGTGTAAAATTCATTATGTGTTCATGCTGAGGGCTTCTAGAAGAACTCCTCTCCTACACGAAACTTCCTGACTTAGTAGCAATGCACTGTAAATATTCATTATGCAAGTGTCTCACTAGGTGCTACTTCAGTGTTCACATTTTGAAAGATGCGAAATAGGTAATGCATAGTTCCATATAAACATAACTGCTGATTTGAGAATATTGCAATACTAACATGAATTGCTTCGGAAGTGAGACCAAATATTTGCAGAGGTAAATAATCATTCTTTCTCTTTCAAATGTGTGTCAATATCAAAGGTTTTTTTAATTCAAGTTGTGGACAAAAGCAACCCAAGCCATGAAGAGTAGATTAGGGATGCTAATATTATCGTGTAGAAATTCTCACCGCTTAAATAGCTCCATACAGGAATCAATAGGTGAACGGTGACCAGTTACCTTTTAGACATCACAACGGATTCCCTAAGCAATATTTTTAGTAGGTTTTGTTTCCATCAAGCTAGAAACACCATGGCCCAGCTTCTCAAAGGTTTAGCATTGAGTTAGTGTTGCATTTCTCAACGCAAACCCAACACTAAACCTGTTTGGGGATTAACAAACCAACGTAAATTGGCATAAGCGTTGGTTTGTATGGAAAAGTAACACAAAGCAGTGTGAAACGTTGCTTTGCAATACTTTGCTTCAAGGGGGCGTTACATGAGTGGTACATGGGCATTCCCATGCAACCACCCATGCTTTTCGACGCTAAATCCTACCTACTAACATTAGTAGACACGGTTAAGCGCCAAAAATTAACGCCACTGAAAAGGAGGCCTTACATGGAGAAATGTTTTCATTTCTCCGTGCCTTTCCGACTTTACATGCATGCTGCACTGTACAGCACACTTATAAAGTAGGAACCGCTTTTAAACTTGTCTAGGCATAGTATGTTGTACTAGAAGGGTACCCTTCCTGTACAACACCTATGCTAGACTCAAGCATGCACCCTATCACTCGTGGCGCTAAGGTGTGTTCCTGGCGCACGGCAGCTGAAATCAGCGCTAGGGATTGGGAAGGAGAGGGCCATAGATCTGTAAATATGCTGCTCCCCAGCTCTCTCCTTGACGCGCAATGTAGCGCAGACTCTTTGGATGCTGCGCTGCCTGACACCTTTCAGTATCTGGGCTCATGTTTGTTGAAATCCGCAGAGTTTGCAGCACGTGAGAATTGTGATTCAAATTTGGCCGATCTGTGATTAGGCAGAAACCACAGCGGCGTGGAGCTAAATGTTTCCAGTTGCCATGATGTCACCAACGGACAGAAGAGTTGTTCCTAGTGAGTCACACATCACCGGGGAGGCCTTATGTTGAAAATGTAACCAGTTCTGGGGCCACGTCTTCAGATGGCTAAGGGCAGAGGGGGGGCAGGCAGCCCAGACACAGGCTCCGCATTGTACATGATTTAAGGCACCAGCTTCATAAAGAGAAATGAAAAATCCGTATACAGCAGGAGGAAGGATGAAAAGGACCGATATGCATTACACTTCGTATTTCATTAAAAACATAAGAAAGAAGCGCAAACAAGTATTTCCAAGTCTCCTTTAGGCAAGGGTGGCTTTGCTACCAGCATGCCACTGATTGCAGGCAGGAAAAGAGCATTAGGAACATTAAGGGCAGACTGAGGCAAAAAGTAAGTATCCCCTCTCGACGAGTTCAAAAAAATGTGAAAATCAAATCTATAGATGGTTATATGTGTTATGTGAAAAACAATTAGTCATAATTTAAGGGGAAATATCCATTAGCTTTTGAACCAATAGACCAATGTTCGTCATATTTCACATGCTAATGTCACACTTTGTTTCTTTTAATTAAACTTTTTATTTTGAATTAAAACGTTCATGGTAGTTTTTATATGATTCTTGAAGTGGGATAAAACTAAAGTGGTTATTTTTTATACTTATGGGCAAGCTTCTGAAAGAGTTCTGAGTGCTCTGTTGCCGTGGTGATGGAGATGTATTTTTTTTCCCAACTAATAGCCACTTAATGATGAATATCTGCATGACCAGCAATTCCAGGCTGTGAATGTATAACACGTATTTGTTACCATACAGCCCAGGAGAAAGGAGTTGTGTGCCATTTCCCAACCTCGAAGAAGGATGTGTTCCAACTTTGCTCTCCTGCACCTTTCATTCCTGGTAATGTGCCAAGCCTGTCAGTGCAGTGTGCAGTGGTTCTGTGTGCATGCAAGATTTGAGTCTAAGCAAGGTCATGCAAAGAAATGTTGCAGAAAGTTACTTCTGCCATGGTAAAAACCCATTTTGTTTCTTTATTTTCAGGACCCTGTGATTGGATATCTGCTCTAGGTCTAGGCCTGATAACCAGGCATCAGGCATTGTAGCTTATGTATAAAATTACCATTCCCTTGCATCTTTAGTACAGCCCTTCTACGGTGGAAATGGGTCTGCCTGAATTGGTACACTGGCTCGCACAGTGATAGATGGAATAAAACTAACCAAAATATTTTCAGGTAACATTAGTAGTTTGGAAATCTTTACATGTTACAGATATGCTGAGTTCTGGAACGGAGATGCACAATGCATGTAGATGTGTATGCATGTTGTGTTTGTGTAGCACAAGCCTAGCCAAATTATAGTGGTTGCTGTACAGTGTCAAAGACATACATACATTCAACAAGTGGTTGTAACCGAGTTCTGGGAGCAGAAGTTGACCATTGCTGTGGACTGAGATGTAGCGCTTTACAGAGAGGCGTGTCTTTAACTCTGTCTTAAATTGGAGCAGGACTGGGCAGTGCTGATGGGTACATGGATTAGGTTCAAGATCCTGGGTGCATAGATGTAGAATAACTGCTACTTTATTTTATTTTACCACTCAGACGGTGTCCTTGCTGCAGGCGTGCCAAGAGCCGCCAGATATAATGAGCTTGTCAGCCTGATATACAGGGATGCTGGATGTGATGGCATTGTATGTGATAAAACTGGTTTTGATGATATTGCGAGCCAGTGGAGTTCCATTGGTATGGAGGTGATGTGATAATATTCTTTTAGGCTCTGGATGAGACATGTTGTGGAATGTAGGATGCCCTGAAGGTGAGTCAATGTGGAGTCTGGGAGGCCATAGAGCAGGGTGTTGCCACCATCCAGATGCAAGAGTTGAAGGGCTTGAAGAGCCATTATGAAGGCATTTTCTGGAAGGGATTGCTTCACTTTCTTTAGTAGAAAGAGCTGGTACCAGTCTGTGTTTGTTTTCTTGGCAATGTGCTCCTTGAGGGTGACGTTATTGTCACAGGTGAATCCAAATGACTTGCCTTTGGATGAAAGTTGGGCCTTGTATCTTTCCAGGTCCATGTCAGTCAGTCAGGTTTGGACTAGCTGTTGCTTGTTGTTCTCAGCAAATAACAGGAATTTAGTCGTGGGGGTTGTGTTTCTGGAAGATGCTGGACATCCGAGTCTGGATGAGGTGCAGGTAGTGTTTGAAGCATAAGGTATTTGAAGTAGAGGAGACCTTCAAGTTCAATTGTGTATCATTGGCATTTTGGTGAATTATAATGCTGTTAGCTGTAAGTAGAGCCTCATAGAGCTCCATGTACAAGAAGACTGGGGACAAGATGGAAACCTGACGGATACCACAGATGACAAGGATCTTCTGGGACCCAACGGTGCCAATGTGAACAATCTGTTGTTGGTTGCATAAGTAGGACAATCGGTAAAAATTGTAGCCAGTGATTCCCATTCAAGATATCACGGGGGATGAGGGTGTGATAGTCAATGGTGTTGACGACTGTTGTGAGGACAGCAATATCAAAAGACAGGCATCATCTTTGTGGTCAGGAACATTGTCTATGATATGTAAGGTAGCTTACTCCATGCTGCAGCATGATCTGAAGCCAGATCTGTAGCCCTGCTGGAGATGGGTGGTGTTATTGTTATTTTGGATTTAAGCCCAGACTAACTTTTTGATGATTTTGCCAATGAAGGGCAGGTGAGGGATGGGCCGGTAATTGGCAATGTAATTTTGGGTTTAGTGTGGTTTCTTCAGAAGTGGGAGGATCTGACCAATCTTGAGAGCTTTTGGGAGAATCCCTTAAGTGAGGGAGGTGTTGACAATGGTGAGAGTGCTTCCACAGAGAGGACTTTGTTGAAGGACAAGTGTAAGATATAAGCCCAGATTTACCACAGCTCAGCACCATTGAAAAATAATGCAAAGTGATCCCGCGTGACACAAAGTGATGCAAAGTGACGCGTTGAAACTTACTTCGCAGCATAAAAGGTATTTTGTGCTGGAAAGGTGGCCTTTTCTGAGAGGAAAAACCACTTGGAATTGATTTACATAAAGGGGGAGTTACGAATGGATCAGTGCAAACACCATTAGGTTTTGACAAATAAGCTTGATCTACTAAGATAGTGAGACTGGGATTTACATAAAAAATAACACCTTCTTGAAACAGGCTTTAGCAAGAAGAATTGTGTTAATTTCTCTAAAAAACCTAAGCTTTGCGTATGTGCTGAAGTACACAGCGCACATCCAATCCTTCCGAGTTTGCAGTAAGCATACAAATTTGTATTTGGAAGAGTATGGTTTCAGTACAAATCTTATTCTAGACAGCCCACAAACACCCTGCACCATGGTGGGAGACTGTGCACCACGCAAAGCAATTTCATTAGAGCGTCAGTGCAGGGATGCTGATTGCTTACAGAGGACCCTGTTATTTCAGAGAGAGCCGCCATCCAGTGGTGAATATCCAGTTAAGTGGTGGCGCTGTAGTGTAGTGTTCGGGGAGCATTGCTGCACTGCAGACACTTGGGGTCTGCGGATGGACCTCCTTTCCTCTTGCTTGAAAAGTTGGAAGCAGACAAGACTGAAACAGAGGATTTCCTTTTGCCACTGGGAAGAACTTCAAGTTAATTGGTGTGCTGGGAGGACTATGGGCCCCATGTGCTAAAATGTGAAGTTGGTTGCAATGGGCACACCAACGTTTACCAAATCCATTTGTTTTTACAACCCGACCTATGTATTCATAGGTCATTCACAAAATACAGAATTGACGTGGGTCGCAATTCTACCTACCTCATAAACATTCAGGATGTAGGTCGCAAATCGCGACCCACAGCGATTGGCTACAATCATAGGCATGGCGGCCTGCTGGAGTAGTAGACCATTATTTCTCTGACTGCTTTTCAATAAAGCATTTTTTTAATGCAGCCTGTTTGCTTAAATGGAAAACGGGAAAAACAAATTGCTTTCAAAACATGTTTTATTATTAAGCAGTTATCCCATGGAGCACTGCATAATCCTAAAAAGATAATTTTTTAAACATTCTCAAAAAGTAAGGGATTTATGAATGGGTTACCACCTCCTTTGAGGTGGTGGTAAAATATTAATGTTTTGTGACACAAAACATGAATGCATACCATTAGGAATTGATATTTAGAAGGAACGCCTTTAAAAGGCCCCTTCCAAATAACGATTGCTTAATGCCTCAAACTCATTTAATGATTTGGAAAACGTTTTCCAAATCATTATATGGGTTTAGTACATTTAAAAATGGGTTTTAGCATTCACAAAATCTCTGATTTACCGAATCAGAGGGTTTGCAAATTATAAAGCCTTAGTATATGGTGCCCTTTGTGACCTCAACATTTAATCATATGGAACCTGTCTTAAAGTTTGATTGCAATTTCTGATATAAGGATAAAACTGCTTTTAGAATTTTCCAACTTCAAATCTGGGACCACCATCATTGAAACCAGAAAAGGTTCAGTGCTTTGAATGAAATAAAGCTTTTGAAACATCATAGGGAAGGTTCAGTGAGACGTTGAGCCAAAGGTATTTGGCTTTGAACACTCCTCGCTAGGCACAATCTCCTAGATCAATCTGCTTGAGTTATTTCTGCTGCTGAAAACTCTTTTAAGTTCCAAAGCAGGACTTCAAACTATGGATGTCCTGCATCTTCAGGATGCCCTCAAGCACATGTAGTTCAGCCTACGTAGGAACCTTTAACCGCTTAGAGCCCTTTAGCTCATATGTCTGAGTCCAGCTGAATACTTTTGGTAGGGATACTAGATCTGACCACACTAGATTACTACGCAGAAATAACCTCCAGGTGCTCATGCTGGAAAATTGTAAGCAGAATAATTTGTGCTAAGTGCAAAACTAGTAACCCTTAAAACTACAGACCCCACATTGTGTCTGACCACGTACACTCGCAGTTGAAGGCAGGACTTATAAAAAAGGGCAGCATCTCTATAGAGATGAAAGATGTCTCTCACAACAAAGATGGTTTTACTAACTGGCCTACAGGAATTAAAAAGCTGAAGGGATGAGACACTGCACCAACGTTTGTGTTTTACAACCATCAGGGCAATGAAAAGATCCGAAACCACCATCATAGAATATATAGAGAATATTAAAAATGGATTTCGTTTTGTGAAAAATGAAAAGAGAATATTTTCATAATTTGAAGACGAGTAAATTCCTGTGTTTTGATAGATGTGTGACGTTTATTTGTGAGGGATTGCATGGTAATTTGCCCCTCCACAATTAGAGCAAACGTCAAAAGGATCTCTGAGGTTCTGATGAAGGCTATTGTGAAGGAATTGGAACAGCAGAAACACACATTGACATAGAAGTATAAGTACTGTATTAATAAGCAACACCATTCATGCCATATGTGATGACACAATATAAGGTCATTGGATGAAGAGAGCTGGCTGACAGCCGCTATAAGTAAGTATAATATATATACAAGTTTATGAAAATCAAAAAATCTCTTCTAACACCAGACCTAAAAAATGCTAATTTAGAGTCGCAACAACACATAATACTAGCAGGAAGTGCTCTCTGAAAGGTGTACACCCAGGCAAGACTGTTAATCTCTGGGAGCAGGTCATGCCCTGCCTTGGCATAGCATTAGGTTCTATATGACTATGATCTTGACAATTTGCAAGGACACTATCAAATACATACCAAAGATCATGGAGCCAATGGAAACAACCTAGATGGCTTCATCTATGAACCAATTCCATAGGAGTGGTTGAGCAAGAAGAGAATGCTTCAAATGGTGAAGAAAGGTTACCTTTGGAAGAGAACAAATCTTAAAATGTATATTTATTTTAAAAAGCACATCAGATATTTTAAGAGTATTATGTTTTGATGGCATATCCTGCCTGGCTTGCCAGTTTCATACCATCAACTTGTAGGTGATCGTCCACATTTTCATTTGTGGTCCCGAGGGAGGTCATTGACTACTTTTTACTCTGTGGGCACATGCCACCATCATACTAGCCACTTTTGACATTCCTTGTGCTCTTGGCAAAATCTTTTGCTTTCTTGAGTCTTACATCATCTAATGTTCAGAGCTTTTTTCTCTAAAATTGCAATCGTCTCATTAGACACAGGTTGTTAAATAGGCACCATATTTCTGGGTTAGAAAGTGGGGGTGTTGGAGATGGAATCATGCAATCTGATCCAAATTGTCTAGTGCCATATGTCAAGAAGGTGTCCATATCACACCTACACCAGCAAGGGATACTAGACTTAGCATTTGCATCAATGCTAAAAAGCAAAAGATTATTTCTGCAATGTCAATTACTTCACTGTCACCACTTGCACATTATTTACCAATTTCCAGTAGCAACTAATTTAGTTATGGGGGAGAAGGTCTGATTCATTCATAGTCAGCCAGTATTGAAGTCCCTAGTGCAACCCGAAAACTAGCTTTAGGGCAAGATCTTAGTATAACAAAATAAAATGTTCCTGGCCATTTTATGCAGACAAAGTAGCTATTTTTTCAAAAGCCTGTAAATAAATATGGTTTGCTGAGAATGGTAATATTAAGTGATTACTCAACTGCATAACGCAAATACATTAAAACATACAAAGCATGGGGAAACAAATATACAGTTAATTTCAATTATTTTTTGCAATCTTGCTGTAGTCAAAGTAGTTTCTTTACATGGCATAATAACGGTCTTTGTGAAAATACAGCATTTATTCGTTCAAAAAAAGTCTAAAATAAATGGAATTGTCCTTGCTTATATCAACATATGACTCTTATATACACCTGAGACCACAGTCTTTCAAAAATACTGAAAGTGGTATTTCTTGTACTTACATTTCATAATGGAGCATAAATTATTTTAATTATAGAGGACGCAGGAACCATGTGAAAAAATGAAGGGCACTACAGACATAAAACACTTCTGTAAATAATAGCCCAAGATGAGCATAATGAGGCGGTCATTAACGTTGCTGAAAAATAAATATTCTACAGTGCATAACAGCTGAAACCAACATTAACAATACAAGCCTCCTTTCCCCGTAAGCTCCAGACATTGGGTCTGATTACGACTTTGGCGGTCTCGTTGCGGTGGCGTTGTAGTCCACGCCCACCGGCTTGGCGGTCCGCCAGCCGTATTTCGATGTTGACGGTCCCACCACCTGGTTCTCGCCATCATCGCCAGGATTTCTGGGTAATAGAACTGCTTTTGGGTTCAAGCTCTCTGGTCATCTCACCAGTATATTTGGCGAGACTGATGTTTTATTCGTGAAACATTCGTTTTTTGTCGTAGGGCATACTGATAGAATCTTACTATTATGTCTCACTCTTTCTTCTGAGAAACTTTTCGGTTCAATTATTTATTTATTAATGGAATTTTTATAATGTGAACCTAGCCACGTGGGCAGTGGAGGGCTTGCACGCTCGGATAACAAAAAATATATGAGAATAGATGTTGCAAAAGTAGGGGTGGAGGTAAATAATTACGTCTAATAAAACTTGAGGTGTGTTCTTAAGCAGTGTCCATGTCTTTTCTGAAAGGTCGTTGATAAGCATTGAGCCTGGTTTGTTACGAGACTGAGGAGTTATTTCCTTAATTTCTGGCTTAAGAAGCTATTTTATTTGCGCACAAACAAATAATTGATGTCCTTGGGGGGCATATTTACAAGCCCCTTGCGCCACTTTTGCGCCGCAAACCATGCTCCGCGTTGTGCTATATTTACAACGTGACGCATCTGGGGAGATGCGTCACGTAGTAAACCCCTGCGCCACATGAAACCTGCGTCAGGTTTCATGTGGGCGTACCGGCTCAGGGTGGGGCGTTCCGGCGCAGGAACGCCTCGGAAAAGTGACATAGTGAAATCTACAAGATTTCACGCAGTCACTTTTCCGACGCTGGTGCGTCAAATCCTTACGCCTGCTTCAAGCAGGCGTAAGGATTGACGCACCATGTTAGGGATAGGGAAGGTTGGAACAGTGCTGGAGTTGCATCGCGCTTGCGACACAACTTCAGCACTGCGCCAACCTTCCGCCGGCAGATGCGTCACGCATCTGCTTATCCTTGCGCCACGATGCGCCGCATTGTTAATGCGGCGCATCGGACGTGGCGCAAGGGTAAACTTGCGTGACGCATTTACCCTGGCGCATCCCTGCTAATATGCAGGGATGCGCCAGGGAACGTAAATATGCCCCTTGATTTCTAATTCGAAGTACTATTTCCTCAATTTCGAAATTAGCATGTGTGATTTATGCTCCCAAAAATATTGAAAATTATTTTCAGTTCATTTAATTCTGAAAAGGTTTTGATGCGTTGCAGTTTGACATCATTTCAGCAGATCTCTTCAATTGGCCCAGACAACATAATTATTCACCAAATTAATATTTTCCACTTCAAAAATACAACCCCTACCTCTTGGTACTAGGCTGCTATGTGTTCATTCAAAAAAAGAAGACAGACTTGCCGGAATGTAATTAACCAACCTCACTTTGGAACTCAATTGCACATGTTTATCTAAATTGTGTCTTGATACAAAATAACATGTTAGCTCAACTCGACTGAATTCTTCAGATGAAACAGCAAGGTTTCAAGATTGACTGCTGAGATAGGTCTTTAGGTTTTTAAAGGAACAGTTGAAAATATTTTACATTCAAAAAGGCATTCGTGGCTTTTCTGAAAATCAGTAGATCCATACTTTAGAAAGTAATTTGGGGCAAGATGTACCAAAATAAAACCTACTTTAGAGCAGTCCCGTGAAAAAAACAAAAAAGAGACAACTCCAAGGTCAGAACTGGAGTACAACGTGAATAACAGATTGGGAACCCACCCATGACATCACATACAGTGCATGCACACATAACATAGTGGCCTGTTGCTACACTGTACACCAACACCATGCATAAGCACTCGAATAGGCGTGCTACCACTACAATCAACACAACTTTTGCAAGCTCAGGAAGAAGCCAGACAAGCCCGTTAGTCTTGCCAAACAGGAGCATGACAGACAAAGAGAAAACATATCAGAAGCAAACCTGTTGGAAGAATAGTTACCAAGACCACTGACTAATTGTCTGCAAACACTGCAAACATGTGCTGGGGGCCACAGTTCAGCCAATTCCGGAGTGCATAACAATAAATATTAATTTCCCTGAGAAGAAAAAAACCAAAAGACATACAAAAAAGGAAATACAGTTTACAGGAAGAAATGCACTGTCAACACGTGATAACACCTTCTAAACCAGAAATGGCATGATGTGAACAAATCACAAGTACTCCTGAAGTAATTCCCCTCAAACAATAATATTACTTAACATGGCACATGCGGAAACTGTATTTTTAAAAGTACGCACAAAGCAACATGTGACGGAAACTATATACCTGGCTGAGAAACTAACCATCTCAGGTGAATTTAAAGAAAGGTAAAAAAAAAACTAAAGCCAAGCTCTCTCAGTCACTCCACCCAGGTTCTGGAACAACATACACGATTACATAAGGGCTGCTCCTAACATCCGAAAGAAACTGAAGACAAAGGGGCATATTTACAAGAAACTGGCAGAGTGCGGTGTTATGTCAAAATTGGTAACGCTGCGCTCCAACAGTTTTAAAACGCAGGGATGCGCTGTACTCACCCTTGCATTACCCCTAGCGCTCGTGCTAAAAAAGCTGCCTAGCGCAAGCGCAGGCACCCTAGCACCATTTTTCCAGGGTGCCTGTGCTGCAGGGACAATTGTTTATGTCCTTGAAGGTACACCTTCCTGCACATAAACAATCTTTACAGGTGATTTGTTCTATCTATGTGTGCTGCAGCAGCACACGTGGAAAGAGCAAAATACGATGAGAAATAAAACATTTCTCCTCATAAAGCCTGCTTAACCCCTTCGATGCTCATGACGAGCTGAGCTCGTCATGCTGCGCGGTGGGCGTGTGCGCATGACGAGCTGAGCTCGTCACGACCACACCCGCGATCGGAATGTCCAGCACCTGGGCGGAATTCCGATCGCGGCGAAGCGGTTAAGACCAGGTATTCCCTGGTGGTGTTTTTGGTGCTTCCCCATACCTTGTAAATATGGGGCAGCGACAAACAGCAATGGGTGTTGCAGCAGAACACCCACTGCAACACCCATTGCATGCCCCTTTGACGATAAGTGCTTCGTAAATAGGGGCATTATTTACAAGGTGGCGTTAAGCCACGTTAAATTGCTTAATGCTGCTTTGTAAATAAGGAGGAGTTAATGCCACTAGAATCTCGAATAAAGTAATGTTGGTGGCATTAATTCCTTGTAAATATGCCCCACATCTTATTACAGGGCATTTTCACCTCACCCACTAGGGAGCCACCTTCTCCTTGTCTCATTGTAGAAATTCTATAACATTTTACTGGACCCTAACTATTTTATTCAGTGCTCCTTTGCTCCCCCGCTAGCTTTGCGGTGTTGAAATGTATACAAAGCAAGATGTAGGTGGTATGGGTATTTCCTGGGATTTTGGTAACTATGTCATGCATGACATGGTTGGTACTAGACACTACTTACATTCAGGTAATTAAAACAGTTTGTAGCAGTGGTTGCTAAGGGCCCTAATGCAAGTAAGAAAAATTGGTACTATGCCTCCAAGTTTGAGGGTAAACACTTGATATAACTGGGGTTCAGAGGGTCTCCCCCATCCCTGGGTCCCAGCGGCACTGCACCTAATTCACGATTGATAGCCACACCCCTGCCCTGTACCCACGCTGTCTCGCTAATCATATGTCTTCTTTCATGTCCTGCAATTCTGTCTGTTTGTGCAAGGAAAAGATGTTACTCCACTTTTGACAAAATGGCTTGTCAAAACGCCAGAAGCCGCATCACAAAAAACTTGTACAGTCCATCCATTCTGTCATAACCAGAGTGGACTGGTAGCATGCTGGACCTGGAAGGTGCAACTATAGCAATCCGGAAGTATCCCTTGACAGAGGCTGTCTGTCTTCCGTTAGCCTTCAGAGTTCTCGGTTTAGGCCATGCATCAGGTCTAGCAGTACGTACATGCAGATAGGATATTACTGACAGAACTATAGTCTGGTCACACTATAATCCTTTTCCTGAAAACAATGTCTGCTACTCACCACCCCCTCTCCTCTTTTTTTTGAGCTGCCATTATTTGAAATACATCTGCCTTTAACTTACATTGTTGCCAGTGGAACAAACATTGCACTTCAAATAAGGGTGCTCACATGGACACTGTGATAGCATATAGGTTGAATGTGGTAATGCAATGATAGCAAATGTTTTGCACCTGCTCTAAATGTAAAGGGGCAGATTTACAAGCCCATTGCGCCGCCGTTGCGTCATTTTTGTGATGCAGCGGCGACGTAAACCATGCGCCACGTTGCGCCTTATTTACAACGTGACGCGTCTAGGGAGATGCGTCACGTTGTAAAGCCTTGCGCCACATGAAACCTGCGTCAGGTCTCATGTGGGCGTTCCGTCACAGGGTGGGCGTTCCGTCGCAGGAAAGCCTCGTAAAAGTGACGCAGTGAAATCTACAAGATTTCACTGAGTCACTTTTCCGACGCCGCTGCGACAAATCCTTACGCCTGCTTCAAGCAGGCGTAAGGAGTGGCGCGCCACGTTAGAGATGGGCGGCCCACGAGCATTGCTGGAGTTGCGTCGCACTTGCGACACGACTCCAGCAATGCGCCACCCTTCCGACGGGAGATGCGACACGCATCTTTTTATCTTTGCGCCACGGTGCGCCGCATAGTAAATGCGGCGCACCTGTGGTGGCGCAAGGGTAAACTTGCGTGACGCATCTTTCCTGGCGCATCTCTGCTGATTTGCAGGGATGCGCCAGGCATTGTAAATCTGCCCCGATGTATTTTATTTGGTGTGTATGGCCTTGAGGCTTCTATGTGGGAATCACAGTGATGTTCTCCATAAATGGTGGTTTGTGATGGAAAATGCTCATTACTGGCTCTGCTATACTACTGTCCCAATCGCCTTTGTCGATTTTAATTTCAATGATTGGGAGATAAAGATATTCTGTGTGTTTGTCCACAGAAACTGCCATTTGGTACTCCTGCTTTGAAATCTGAAAGATGGCTTATTTCCATTGCCTGTGGGGTTTTAACAATGTCATCAATTGTTTCTTTCTATTTTTCATCAAATGTAGACTATTGTCAGGGTCACTGGAATTATGCAATTCTGCGGCCATGGTGTTTTCTGCATAATTATGGATTTGTGGCATCTGCCACATAATCCATTATCTGCTGCAAAATCTGCAGATTTTAACAAACCATTGTTTCTAGCTTAAACAGATCAAAAGTTACTGAAATTGCAGTGACTCACGTTGCAGCGCGAGGGTTGACTGGTCACCTTTCAGTTGCTTATTACTGTATTTGGAAGTTAAGCTGGTCTTCATGAGGTGAAACCTTTGCCGAGACATCTGCCCCATTAGGTCCCATAATTTGAGATTTCTTGACGCATAATTTAGTCAACCCAGAAACAGAAAGAGGCCCCTTTTGCTCTATGCTTCTGAGCTGTGCTGTCAGAAAACCATGCACTAACTCGGGAGCTTCCTTCCGGATGGAAGTTGGAATCTAAAGTAGGTTGACCACTTAACTCCAGGTCATCATGAACACTGTCTCTTGTCCTGAACTGCTAACCCACAAATCATTGTTTTCAGGTGTGTTTTTGTAATTAGGTGAATGGAAGCGAAACGAGACTGCAGTGGTCTGAGTGCATTATGTTATCACATGAAAATCAAAGATTGGAAGCACTGTCCGTAATGTCCTGGAGGAAGATGGCCCTCCGAGTCTGAAGACAGATAGCAGATGTGGATCTATGCCCCCTTAAACCAACCAGACCATCTCAATAAATTGCTGGAAAAAAAACATTCAGGCCCAGATTCTGAAAGGTTTAGCGTCGGGTTAGCGTTACCTTTTTAACGCTAACCTGACGCTAAACCTGTTTTGGGATTCACAAACAAAGGTAAATACATATTTGCATTGGTTTGTATGGAAAAGTAACGCAAAGCAGCGTGAAACACAGGTTTGCATCACTTTGCATTAAGGGGGTGTTACATGTGGTACATTGCGTTCCCATGCAGCCACCCATGTTTTTTGTCGCTAAACCCGACATTAACATTAGTGGAAAGGGTTTAGCGCCAAAAATTAACACTGTGCAGCACACATAAAAAGTAGGAAATGCTTTTGGATATGTCTAGGCTTACGATTTTGTACAGGAAGGGTATCCTTCCTATACAAAACCTATACTAGTCTCAGGCATGCACCCTAGCTCTTGGCACTAAGGTGTGTGCCTGGCACACTGCCGTTGAAATTAGCGCCGGCGCTAGGGAGAGGGGAGGAGAGTGCCCTTTCTCTGTGAATATGGAGCTCTCCTGCTCTCTCCCTGTCACGCAATGCAGCGCAGCTGCTGCGTTGCGTGATAGTGTTCAGAATATGGAGCTCAGTCTGTTCACACCTGACCAAATTGCAACACCAAAGTTTCTCTGTATGAGCTCCGCTCTTATCTACACACAGTTATTTCCTCCAACTGTAACCGCTTGTTGCTCACATTCTTTCCCAAAACTTTGAAATATCGCTCTCTTTTTAAAGTGTGAAGTACTCGAATGCTTTTAAGTAGAGCAGCGTTGTAAAAAACGTTCCATAAATAGGATGGTCAGTCCTATATCTTAACTACCCAGCTTCCTAATCAAACTTGAAACCAATATCGGAGCGAACTATTATGTACACTAATTTATATAACATAGATCAAATAATTGTTTGTCATAGAAAATTATGCTTCTCAACATCCAGCTCAGTGCAAAATTAATACTTAACCTCATTTCAAGTGTAATAATATAGGGCATATTAGCAAGACCACGTTAAAATTATCGCCGCTTTAGCGGCAGGAACTGCCGCTAAAACGGCGATAATGGGCTTGCTAATATGCGTTATAGAATTCAATAGAAGCCCAGGTTAGATGTGCAGGACATCTAACCTGGGCTTCTATTGGAATTCTATAACGCATATTAGCAAGCCCATTATCGCCGCTTTAGCGGCAGTTTCCTGCCGCTAAAACGGCGATAATTTTATCGCCGGTCTTGCTAATATGCCCCATAATTTTATGTTACACAACAACCAAAATGCAGATTTAATTTAACAGGCAAGGAAAATACAGAAAATGAAAAAAGTAATACAAACGTAAAGTGTTTTATATAGTTATGAATATAATTAACAAGTAAAATGCACCCTGAGTGGAAAATAATCAAATCAATTTCAAAGGAATGAGCGAAATAAAATACATCGAAATCCATTAGTAAAGGACTTGGCCATCCACAAGGCAGTGGTAGAATAACACCTACAATTTGCAGCTTTTCTTGAATGATTCCATCGACAGCCACAATGTACAATACTTGGACCTGCGTTTCCCAATGGGAATTCAGCCGTTTGCTTCATAAAGGTGATTGATTGCTGTCAGACCCAGCTCCATTGGCCCCAGAGCAATAAAGGATCACAGGCTCCAATTGTAACAAATGTTTGCTTTCCGTTGATGTGCTGGGCACCACAGTACCATTGGAATACGAACTGAATTAAAGTATTCCGCGATATCATTTTACCCCTTAATAATTGGATATTCAGTCAGATCTTTACGTTTATAAAAAGTAAAAAACTTCAATACCACAAACAGAATCCCACACATAAAAGTCTTATTATAGCACCTTGACACTAACCTCTATATTTTCCTTTACTGTTAGATTCAATGGGCAATGTTAAGTCTGTCAGAGTGTTTGCGATCAGTTTCCAATTTTGTGTCAATCTTAGGTGTCATTGACCATCTACTTCATTAAGGACAGCACCCACAGCATGTTCCTGAGCACAGGCCCCAGCACAATGCCAGTCCTTCACATGAAGCAGTTCAGCAGTTATAAGTCAGGTTGCTACACTTATCTAAATAATTAATTTGATTGCCTGGCTACTATTTATGCTAGTATTCAGATTATCAAGAGTTTTACAAGCTTTTTATAAACCAGCATGAAACATCTCACCCCAAACTGTGATGGGCATAACACTCCTAAAGGAGTAAAGAGAAAACAAGGCCTGGTAAACTCAAGCAGTCACCTTAGGAATTATGGAGACACCACCCAGTTCCATGGGATCGAATGCTGAGGTTTTTGGAATTGCTTGATGGATGTTCATGTGCTCAACACTTCTTGTTCAGCTCAGCCTCACCAGCTACCTCTCCAACTTCCCCATGACAGGTGATGGCTTTGAGGTAATCGGCAAGGTTGCAGGAGAAAGCCAAGGACACTCACATTTCTCTGCTGCACAAAGGGGTCAGAGAAGAAGCGAGCTCACCAGTAGATGATGCACTTGGCAACTCTTCAATAGCACACTAGGCGATGCAGACAGATGGTATTTGGTTCCACCTTCTGCATACCACTTGGCCAACCATATGTCTTTGAGCAGAGTAGAACTCACAACAGTTCCTACTGGGCCTCACATGCAGCAGGCTGATGAAATAGACTTACCAGACAGGCTCCCCTCTATATGGCGCAATTCAGATTTAGCATCTACTTCCACAGCGGTTAGGGTTTTCCCCTCTCAGGGCACGCCAGCAGCACTTCTAGCAATATTCCTGTCCAATACTTATTACTAGCCTGGCTGGAGGAGAGTAGCCAGGCAGGTTTCACCCCTAAATCTCTGTTCTTCTCTACTGTATTGGTGTACATCTCTGGCTGATTTGCATTTCTGCAACCCACTAACTGCTCAACAGGAGTGTATTCATGATCTGAGCTGATCAATTAACTCTCCTGCAATGCTAAATTCTGGGAAGCCTCCTCCAATGATAGACTGCAAAGCTACTGCATGATCAACTCATGCTAGGGCCATGGGAAATAGTAGTCTGTACTGGGCTGGTTCCAAATAGTCTGGGTAAGCTGTGTATTCAGTCCCAGACAAAAGGTTATATCTCTCATAGATGCAGCCATATGGTCGCCAATTAGGGGTCGCCAGGGGTCACAACTGCGTCCACTAAGCCACCTGTTGTAACCCCTGCCACCTTGCTTGCGACCCCTGGCTGTTTGTTTTTAGCCTTGGGCATGCACTTGGCTCTGGTGGCATAAAATCAGCGAGCAGCAGCGCTTGATTGCACTGGTAGCCAAAGATGACGCCTATCAGTGACACGTGCAAGCTCAGCGAATAAACGAAAAGCTTGCTGCATGGCTGGGGCATGATTGGACACGATTTGGAGTGACTAACTAGTTATTATACACGTGCTGCTTAGCCAGCAGCTCGTGTGTGCAACTGCAAGCGCACCTGCTGTTCCCGTTGCCAACGCAGCCAACCTAGCATAGTGGTAGACTGGTGCAGCTAGTGCTGTGAGTGTACAGTGTGTTTGGGTCACAGGGCCATCAATCTCGTAGCACGCAAAAGCACAAACAATGACGGCCCTAGCAACATTTATTGGCCAGTCCCGCTCCCACGGTGCTCTAAAAGCCACAATGACGCACCATGCCACCATGTGGGTCTCTGCAGTGCCGCTGAACTTGAGTCGTCACTTACTCGTTTGATTGATTCTGCATACTTTACTCAGTGACAGTGAGGCAACAGACTTCAAGTCCCACTCCCCAGACTCCTGACTGGGCAGTGAGTGACTTCACTCTGTCACTATGAGTCGGAGTATTACCCTAGTGGTGGTTCGGCCCGGTGGTCATCGACTCGTGACTCATGTGGGCCCGGCTGCAGCAAAGCTGTACAAGCACAATCAGAAAGTAACCAATTGCTTCTTTAGAAGTAAAATTTTACGTGCATGCATTATTATGTGGACAAGATCATCCCTGGGGGCAGTGGCCACTGCGACCTGCATTGCATTGTGGCCTGAAGTGTGGCATCACCTCTGCTCCGCAGTGCTGTCCGCTCTGCGCCGGCCCCTTTCTGCCACTTGCTAAGAAAACAGCTTTATACAAAAACAGAAGTTTTGGTTGTAGCTGTGGCTGATGGCAGTGCATCCCTGGTGAGAAGGCTGCCTACTGGTTCCCCTCTGGTGAAATCTGCACAGTTTGTCATAACTGGAATCTTTCACCCCTGTTGCAAGATGTATGTGCTTAGCATGATTGTGAGCAAATAGTAGAATGGAGCATGCCTGCTTGGGCACCGCCATGAGCATACAGCCCCAATACAGTGGGTTAACATACAAGACACTTGTGCATCTCTCTTGTACCTGTCTTCCATTTGTTTCCCTGTGTTTTGGGGCTGCCATTCTTGCCTCGCTTCCTGCATTTTTTTCTACATCAATTTATTGATTTTCAGAAAAAAACATTGGTGCATCGGTGCATCGCTCTACATTATATGGCATTAGTACCCTCCACAACTTACTGTAATTACAAATGCATTACAGCAAGTGTTATCTTTATAGTTCTCAGTGTCTTTTTTCCCTGATGTATGTAAGTGAAGCAAAGTCAAATCATATATGTTGCCCTACAGTTCAGTTGACTTATAACACTTTTTTATTCCATTCAATGGATGTAAAGCATAGCAGCTTCATGAAAACCGCATTGACTACCTTCAATCGGTAGTTTGCTTTGGGGGGGGGGGGGCAAAGGCTCATGTTACACATCACCTAAGGGTGGGGCTGTAACCTGGAACACTCACACCCGAAGTGCAGTCTCACATCCATATATCCAGGCTCATCTTTTTGGATGGTGGATCCTACTGCCTTCATTATTCCCACTGTTGTAAAATTCCATCAATAAATTCTCCCTGTCCCTCATGCAATCCACCATACCGCGTCTCTTGTAAGTTTGCAAAGCCTCCTCTTCAAGTTTTGCCCACTTCAGCACTTCACCTCGCCACATACTAATTGCAGACAACCTGTTAACTTTCTATCTCATAACCAGTCACTGCTTTGCCATCAGTAGCAGTAGATCTATAAATATGGAAGTTGTTCTAGATTTCTCTCTGTGGTCATCCACAGTGTATCAAATATTTCTGTCCAGTAGTTCCAAATGCCCTGGCACATCCACAGCATATGTATCAGCTCAGCACTGTCTACTCTACCGCTAGGCTAGAGCACTCCAAAGAGAGTAGGTCTTATATTTTTGGGAGTCCACAATGCTTAGGTCATATGTAGGAGTATGATGGCATTTCATATGTGATTAGGGATGTTATAAATGTAGTCAATGAATGTCATGAGTGATTTAATATGCAAGAGCAAAAGCAGTGTATGGCGAGGGTGCAAGTAATAGTTACCTTAAGGTGAATTTCAGTGGTTTTGTTAGTTTCGAATGGTATATTTTAAGTGACATAGTCACCTAACTATAACATCCCTTTAACCTTTGTTTTTGCCAGTGAATTTCTAAGGTTTTGTTAATGTAAAGTTAGATATTCTTACAATTCCTTTGTTTTTTCCAGTGAATTTCTAGGGTTTTTGTAAATTAAAGTAAGATGTCGATCGTAATGCACAGCAGGGGGGCTGGGAGCAGGGTCTGGCCTGGGGTTGTCCATTGCGCTGCCCCGTCAAAGCTTGCTGCACCTAACCCACCTCCTCCTTCCCCTCCATTGTCCAAGTCCATACCCCTTCCACCACGTCCATCCTGTGTGGCCATTGTTCTGCCACTGCCCTTTCCACCTGCATTGCACAGTTAGCTTGCTGCCCCTACCCACTACCTCCCTGCCTTCTATTGTGCAAGTCCATGCACCTGCCCCCTCCCTCCTGCCCTGCATGGTCCGATGTTTCCTCACTGTCCGATGTTTCCTCACTGTTATGTGCAGTATACCATGCCATGCCCTAACCTTTTCTGTATGTTTGACATTTTAGCAGTGGAATTGCTGAGTTCAGCTGCAAACAAAGACAACCATTTTTCCCTACTACAAAACCCAAAGATCCAAAACAAAGATCACTATTGGATTTGTTCACTAAAAAAAGGAATACTGAAGAAAACCGACCTACAGGCTCTAATCAAGGCAAGAGAACAAAAGAGTTGTCTGATGCTGCTCTGCTAGCAGTGAAGACATATGCTCACATTCTTATGACATCCCTGAAACATCATCTGCTGCCAAAGCAGCTGCTTCTTCCTGTACTGATGATAGTCCTGCCATTGTTGACATTACTGATATTTCTTCACATGCTGATTGTGCATTTCAAACTGAGGTTGAAGATTCATCTTCTTATGTTGGCAGCTTAGACAACAGTACTTCCCTGGTTAGCCTTGCTGACTGTTCATCATCCTATGATGACAATACAGCCAGCTCTTTTTTGCGGAGTGACATAATAGAGGCACCTCAAATCAAAGAAACTAATCAGACATCAACATCAAAATCCCACCTGGCAAGTGAATTCTTGGAAGACGACTTATTATTGAATCATTATAGCAACCCAGTGCAACCAAAACATCAAACATTCCCCTTAACTGCATACCATAGGTTTGATTGAGATTACAAAGCCCATCCTTGGGTGGAGTATTCAGTCCTTAAAGATGATGTTTATTATTTTGCATGCAGGCATTTTAGTGCTGTTTCTGTTGGAGGATGTGAACTTGGCAATGTTGCATTCGTTGATATTGGTTTCAGTAAGTGGGAAAAGCTTACTCGTTCTTTGTCCATAATATACAGTCAGAGAAGCATAAATCATCAGTTATTGCTTGGACCAACTTCAAAAGATTACAGCAGCCTACAAACTCTCAGCAGTCAGTTTCTTCCATGACAGTTAGAGGTGCGGAACAGGAAATTGAGGAGAATAGACAACATGTGGAGCAGCTGCTAAAGGTAGTATGTTTCTTAGATTATCAAGGGCTTGCATTCTATACCAAGGATGAAACTGAGCATTCTCACAATAGGGAAAATGTCATTGAATTATTAGAGAAGATTCCTTATAAAGATGAGCGGTTAAAAGAAAAAATGACCAGGAGGTATGGGCACTATACCGCTCCTGATTACCAAAATGACATATCTCTGGTTGCAGCGCTTGTCCGTGAGCGTATTGTCAAAAAGTGACAAATATTTTGCATGCAAGTGGATGAAACTAAAGATTGTCTCGCATAAAGAGCAGCTGAGTTTTATTATCCGCTTTGTTGATGGTGGTGGAAATGTTCAGGAGAATGCACCAGGGTGTTACCATATGAAGAAAGTAGATGCCTCCAACCTTGCTGCAGCCATTGTTGAAGCAGTACAGAAAGGTGGATTTGACTGGAAGAAATGTGTTGCACAGTGCTATGATGGAGCATCCATTATGAGTGGCTGTTTTAATGGTGTCCAAGCAAAAATAAGAGAGATCGCATCACAAGCACTTTATATACACTGCCATGCCCATCGCCTAAAACTTGAGCTAGTGTAAACAGTAACTAGCATACAACCAGTAAAACATTTATTTTCAACATTGCAAACAGTTTATGTTTTTCTTTCACAAAGTTCACCAAGGCATGAGCTCTTTGCGAAAGCTCAGAAAGAGAGTAATCTATATGTAATTGATGTAGAAAAACTCTCAGGTACGAGGTGGTTTTACTGGTACTCCTGTGTTAAAAAAGTACAGATGCTATTTGAGTCTATTATCGTTGTTCTCCATGTAGTAGAATCACAACAACTTGACAAGGAGGCTAGTTCAAAAGCCAAAGGAATTCTTAAGGATATTGAAAACTTTGGTTTCTTACTTACATTGCAGTGTATGGAACTCATTTTCCGAAAGATTCACAGTCTTTCCAAAGTACCTCAGACCTTGACTTGCTGAGAGAATGTGACCGGATTAAGTCAATGAGAAGTGATTTAGTGAAACTCCATCAAGACAGTCAGTGGACTGAATTGTTAAGTCAGGTTAAGTACTTGGCAGAGTAGTGCAGAATTGAGATTCAAGAAAAATCCAATCATAGGGCTCAACCTTTGAGACACCATAAATTGAGTAACAAACTGACAGATTATTTTGTCAGTACCTCTGTAGGAAAAAGATCCAGCCATTTTGATGTCTCAGGAAGTTGAACTCCACCTTCTGAGTACTTAAAGCAGGAAGTTTAATTCTCTACTTTGGATAGATTTGTAAATGAGGATTGATGCTCGATTTACAGACAACATGGGTCTCATGTCTCCTGTTGGAATGTTCAATCTAAAAGCTGAAAAATGTTGGGACTTTTCCTCTGCACTAGTTATTGTTGACAAATATCCAGAGGCTCCAATAGACCGAAGTCTTCTACAATCTGAACTGGAAACTGCTAAATCATATCTTTCAGACAAGAATGTACTGGGTATTCACTCTGACAGGCATTTCCTCAGGTTTTGGATCTTTTAAATCTAGTTCTTACATAACCTATTACTACTGCTACAAATGAAAGATTCTTCTCCTGTACGAAAACTGTGAAATATTTTTTGCGCAATAAATGTAGAGACAAGAGGCTCAGTTATTTAATGATAATGGCTTGTGAACCAAATGAGGTTAAGCAGCTAAATTTGAATTAAGCCATTGACAGATTTGCTGGCATGAGCCACCGGAGGTATCCTCTTAAAAAATGAGCTGGTCCTTTCCCTCATACAGGGAAGCAGCCTCAGAGAAGCAGAGTAGCATCCTCACAATTTGCCAGGCAAACAACAGTTACTCCTCAATCAGTCTCAATTCCCCTTGAGGCCCATGCCACCTGAAGATATCTGCCAATGATTGCAGAAGTCAGTAACCTATGCAGGGGCAAGAAGAGAGCAGCCACCACGCTTTTAAGCACTATTGGTAAAGCACCAACTTGGTGTCCATTTCGTTTCTTTCTGTCACAGTAGATATGCAGCCTCATCACATCAGATTGTCATGTGTAGAAATATGGAAACAGAATTACAAAGCACCATTGGCCACCTTGATTTCCTGCAGCCAAGAACTTGCCGCCTACCTATTTGTTCTCTCAACAAGACTGGCAACTATCAGTGCAGCGACTATTCTTTGTACCAGCCAGTATCCTATTCAGAGATCTGTATACCGTAACTGTGGAACTGTCAGCCTATTCTGGATTTCATATCAACTGAGCATCAACTTACCCTTAAGTCAGTCTCTACATAGGAGGATTCCCCAATCATCACTAGAATCAGCTGCTGCTCATACCAGCAGATACAATTCTAGATGGGGACATGTAAACTGTTAGCTTCTTTCTATTCACCCAGTCAGTGCCTTCTCCTTTTCAAGGAAACTGAGCAGCAGTATCTCTTCTTATCAGTAATGCAGTATCAACATGACAGCCAGTATCTTCGTCCATGTGAGTAAAGTCTGCCAAAAAGTTCTTAACGCTCTTTAAACATGCTAAAGCAGAACAAGTACATTATTAATCAACACAAGTACTGTACCAGTGATGATGTGCATGTTTTCGGTAGAAGAAATTAATAATAGTACACCTGGAAAGGTTCAATGGCTCCACAGGTTTAGAAGTATGTATACCATGTTATGGAAAGGAAGGTTGCTGGGAGACCTTGACCTACATTAAATAGCACTATTATCTACATACCAATCCTTAGATTTAATTACATGGTACTCTTACTTTCTAAAACAAATGATAAAGTGAACTTGTTTTGAACAATATAGGCCCATCAACCTTCCCATTTTATAAGTTATTTGATATTGATAATGGTTGACTTCAACTTGACTAGTGTATTCTCTTCTTGTTGTACACTATTTGATAAGTTCTTAATCAAAACTACATTATCTCAATTGTATATCTGAAGATACTACTTGAAACAATATATACAGCTGCTTTTTCAATAGGATTTAAAGTATTTCTGTTTATAGGGTAATTCTTTTGTATCTGTGGAGATTTTCCAGCCTCTGTCTGTGATGTAAGTAACCAAAAGTTAGATGCATCACTTCCTGTGATAAATGCAAAAGAAACAATTGATGGACGGAATGCTGGACAATGCAAACATTCACCCCCAGTCACAAGGATCTGGGTTAAATCCATCATTCTTTTGCTCACCACAACACCCCAGTTTGGACCCAGCCATATGCAAATCAGTCTTGACCCTGTTCTTTGTGGGAACAGTCCAGCCCGAACTGCCAAGCCAGGTCCTCCCTGGACCGGAAACAAGCATCCTGGGACCGGTTTCAGGGCATCACCCTTCATCAGCCAGGCTAGCTTGAATCCAGTGGTGTAGTGAGCACGGGACCCATGTCTGGGCATACCCTTCCCACTTAGGGTGACAAATGCAAAAGAAATAATTGATGGACGGAGTGCTGTACAATGCAAACATTCACCCCCAGTTACAAGGATCTGGGTTAAATCCATCATTCTTTTGCTCACCACACCACCCCAGTTTGGACCCAGCCATATGCAAATCAGTCTTGACCCTGTTCCTTGTGGGAACAGTCCAGCCCGAACTGCCAAGCCAGGTCCTCCCTGGACCGGAAACAAGCATCTTGGGACCGGTTTCAGGGCATCAACCTTCATCAGCCAGGCTAGCTTGAATCCAGTGGTGTAGTGAGCACGGGACCCACGTCTGGGCATACCCTTCCCACTTAGGGTGACAAATGCAAAAGAAACAATTGATGGACGGAATGCTGGACAATGCAAACATTCACCCCCAGTCACAAGGATCTGGGTTAAATCCATCATTCTTTTGCTCACCACACCACCCCAGTTTGGACCCAGCCATATGCAAATCAGTCTTGACCCTGTTCCTTGTGGGAACAGTCCAGCCCGAACTGCCAAGCCAGGTCCTCCCTGGACCGGAAACAAGCATCCTGGGACCGATTTCAGGGCATCACCCTTCATCAGCCAGGCTAGCTTGAATCCAGTGGTGTAGTGAGCACGGGACCTATGTCTGGGCATACCCTTCCCACTTAGGGTGACAAATGCAAAAGAAACAATTGATGGACGGAATGCTGGACAATGCAAACATTCACCCCCAGTCACAAGGATCTGGGTTAAATCCATCATTCTTTTGCTCACCACACCACCCCAGTTTGGACACAGCCATACGCAAATCAGTCTTGACCTTGTTCCTTGTGGGAACAGTCCAGCCCGAACTGCCAAGCCAGGTCCTCCCTGGACCGGAAACAAGCATCCTGGGACCAGTTTCAGGGCATCACCCTTCATCAGCCAGGCTAGCTTGAATCCAGTGGTGTAGTGAGCACGGGACCCACGTCTGGGCATACCCTTCCCACTTAGGGTGACAAATGCAAAAGAAACAATTGATGTACGGAATGCTGGACAATGCAAACATTCACCCTCAGTCACAAGGATCTGGGTTAATTCCATCATTCTTTTGCTCACCACACTACCCCAGTTTAGACCCAGCCATATGCAAATCAGTCTTGACCCTGTTCCTTGTGGGAACATTCCAGCCCGAACTGCCAAGCCAGGTCCTCCCTGGACCGGAAACAAGCATCCTGGGACCGGTTTCAGGGCATCACCCTTCATCAGCCAGGCTAGCTTGAATCCAGTGGTGTAGTGAGCACGGGACCCACGTCTGGGCATACCCTTCCCACTTAGGGTGACAAATGCAAAAGAAACAATTGATGGACGGAATGCTGGACAATACAAACATTCACCCCCAGTCACAAGGATCTGGGTTAAATCCATCATTCTTTTGCTCACCACACCACCCCAGTTTGGACCCAGCCATATGCAAATCAGTCTTGACCATGTTCCTTGTGGGAACAGTCCAGCCCAAACTGCTAAGCCAGGTCCTCCCTGGACCGGAAACAAGCATCCTGGGACCGGTTTTAGGGCATCACCCTTCATCAGCCAGGTTAGCTTGAATCCAGTGGTGTAGTGAGCACGGGACCCACGTCTGGGCATACCCTACCCACTTAGGGTGCCAAATGCAAAAGAAACAATTGATGGACGGAATGCTGGACAATGCAAACATTCACCCCCAGTCACAAGGATCTGGGTTAAATCCATCATTCTTTTGCTCACCACACCACCCCAGTTTGGACCCAGCCATATACAAATCAGTCTTGACCCTGTTCCTTGTGGGAACATTCCAGCCCGAACTGCCAAGCCATGTCCTCCCTGGACCGGAAACAAGCATCCTGGGACCAGTTTCAGGGCATCACCCTTCATCAGCCAGGCTAGCTTGAATCCAGTGGTGTAGTGAGCACGGGACACACGTCTGGGCATACCCTTCCCACTTAGGGTGACAAATGCAAAAGAAACAATTGATGGACGGAATGCTGGACAATGCAAACATTCACCCCCAGTCACAAGGATCTGGGTTAAATCCATCATTCTTTTGCTCACCACACCACCCCAGTTTGGACCCAGCCATATGCAAATCAGTCTTGACCCTGTTCCTTGTGGGAACAGTCCAGCCTGAACTGCCAAACCAGGTCCTCCCTGGACCGGAAACAAGCATCCTGGGACCGGTTTCAGGGCATCACCCTTCATCAGCTAGGCTAGCTTGAATCCAGTGGTGTAGTGAGCACGGGACCCACGGCTGGGCATACCCTTCCCACTTAGGGTGACAAATGCAAAAGAAACAATTGATGGACGGAATGCTGGACAATGCAAACATTCACCCCCAGTCACAAGGATCTGGGTTAAATCCATCATTCTTTTGCTCACCACACCACCCCAGTTTGGACCCAGCCATATGCAAATCAGTCTTGACCCTGTTCCTTGTGGGAACAGTCCAGCCCGAACTGCTAAGCCAGGTCCTCCCTGGACCGGAAACAAGCATCCTGGGACCGGTTTTAGGGCATCACCCTTCATCAGCCAGGCTAGCTTGAATCCAGTGGTGTAGTGAGCACGGGACCCACGTCTGGGCATACCCTACCCACTTAGGGTGCCAAATGCAAAAGAAACAATTGATGGACGGAATGCTGGACAATGCAAACATTCACCCCCAGTCACAAGGATCTGGGTTAAATCCATCATTCTTTTGCTCACCACACCACCCCAGTTTGGACCCAGCCATATGCAAATCAGTCTTGACCCTGTTCCTTGTGGGAACAGTCCAGCCCAAACTGCCAAGCCAGGTCCTCCCTGGACCGGAAACAAGCATCCTGGGACCAGTTTCAGTGCATCACCCTTCATCAGCCAGGCTAGCTTGAATCCAGTGGTGTAGTGAGCACGGGACCCACGTCTGGGCATACCCTTGCCACTTAGGGTGACAAATGCAAAAGAAACAATTGATGGACGGAATGCTGGACAATGCAAACATTCACCACCAGTCACAAGGATCTGGGTTAAATCCATCATTCTTTTGCTCACCACACCACCCCAGTTTGGACCCAGCCATATGCAAATCAGTCTTGACCCTGTTCCTTGTGGGAACAGTCCAGCCCGAACGGCCTGGCAGTTCGGGCTGGACTGTTCCCATTGGGCACAGGGTCAAGACTGATTTGCATATGGCTGGGTTCAAACTGGAATGGCATGGTGAGCAAAAAAACGATGGATTTAGGCCCAGATCTCTGTACTGGGGTGAATGTATGACATTGTTCTGCATTCTTTAAACACAAGAGGGTTCAGCACTATGCAGCAAATTTATAACAGTTCAATATCAGTGATTTAAGGAAGCAATGAGCACACAGAACGATGTCCAGATCACCGATGTGAATGTCTTAAAAGGATTTTCTCTTTATTTCCTTTTTTTCATAAAAGCAGAAGATCATAGCCATAGCCGACGCGTTTCGTCTCTAAAAGAGACTTCTTCAGGGCTATTGAAAAAACATACAAGTGCAATTTTAAAAAGGTGTTTTACATACAAACAGTTAAAACACAATCATTACAATTAAAAAAACATAATATTTACAACAATTGCTGTAGAACTTGTGTCCTTGTGATAATACGGAATATATCCCTTAGATTTATTTGGAGGCCTATATACAATGAGCTACATCAGGGACAATTTATATAAGAAAATACTATAGTGCAATTTACACTACAATAGAGAGCTCACAAAACAGTCCAGAAGATACAATAATGGATAAATAAACAATGATTATTAGTATCGTACCTTCACAGAGTAACAAAAGAGGGTGTTCACTTTGACGTTTATACAATTCAACCGGAAAACCGAGAATCCAATTTTCAGAAGACTTCTTATATAGTAGACATTATCTAAAATAGTAGACGTTTGAATGATAAGACAATGTCTATTTCTGTATCACATGTAATGAAACAAATAAGAGATCCACAAGAGTGAGAGCAGAAACTAGAGAAACCACTGTGGAGTGCTATAAAACTTTATGCAGTCAATCAGTAATTGTATCATCACTAACAAAATTATGTTTCTTATTCGTATATAAAAACCATCCTAAACAAAAGCGACTTATCTCAACACACATGAAACATTCAATACAATATTAACCATGTTTGATGAGTGTCCATAGCAGTTCACTAAATATAAGAGCAGATGGTATGATCACACATAACTAGTTTTGTAAGTATTGAGACTGTAGTTCAAATAAACTCATAACAGTCAACAGAGACTAAAAGTTGACATTGTTCTGCATTCTGTCCATCAATTGTTATTTTTGCATTTGTCACCCCGAGTGGGACGGGTATGCCCAGACGTGGGTCCCGTGCTCTCCATGCCACTGGAGTCAAGCTATCCTGGCTGAAGAGGGGTGAAACCCCGAAACCGGTCCTAGGATGCTTGTTTCCAGTCCAGGGAGGGCCTGGCAGTTCGGACTGGACTGTTCCCATTGGGCACAGGGTCAAGACTGATTTGCATATAGCTGGGTTCAAACTGGAATGGCATGGTGAGCAAAAAAACGATGGATTTAGGCCCAGATCTCTGTATTGGGGTGAATGTATGACATTGTTCTGCATTCTGTCCATCAATTGTTGTTTTTGCATTTGTCACTTCCTGTGATAGCACCAAGGCAAAGGTCATGCAATGTTGCTTCATTTGATTTCATGACGATCCAAAGGGCAGGTGATCACTTCTTGTGATGTCATCAGGTCAAAGTGTGTGTGATGTCACTTCCTGTGAAATCATCGGGGTGGGTCAAAGGGCACGTGATGTCACTTCTTGTGATATCATTAGGTAAACGTTTGTGTGATGTCGGGGGTTACTTGGCATTTGATGTCACTTCTGCTACCTCTGGCATTTTGATGAATCGATGTCCATGTGCATATCAGGAAGGAAGAGTGGAAGGGGCTGGGAGCCTACTGTCAGGGCACTGCAGAAAACTTTAAAGGAGTCCTGACACACCTTCCCATCTGAGCACTGTAGCTTTACAGAAAGAACTGGGAAGAAGTGAATGTCAAAGGAAGGATTCTCATATGAGACCTTTAAAGCTTTGCACAAAGCCCACCTCTAGTTTAGGCTGCCACACACACCTGGGGCCCAAAATACATTTCACCATGCACTGCATACAACAAATGCACACAGATAGATTTCCCATTCAACTATGATACAAACGGTTCCCCTCCCATTCTACATATGACACACACATTTTGAATTGTAAAGAACCTGGCTAAGGGAGACCTACAGACCTGTAGCTGAGGTTCGTTAAAAGGTATCTCCCATGTGTATACAAAGAGAAAAAGCATGACCTCTTCTATTTATCCTGCCAACACCACAGTCCCACATAGCAGTAACCACTCTCTTTAAAAAAACAAAAAAGAAGTGCACTTTGGGTGCCCCTTGACCTCAGAGGACTGTTTTGGCTTCTCGGTACACTAAATAGGGGAACCCTCAGTGAGCTTGTATGCATATTAGGCTCTCAAGAGAAATTATAGAAACCCCCAAATACTGCACAGAGATAAAACACAGGCAGGACTGCACAGAGATCCAGAATAATAGGGAAGATATTCCACCCTTCCAATTGCTTAATCTGATGTTATTGATCCTTTCATATCTATTATGTACTAATGCCACATTTCATTACAATGGTAAAATGCAGTGTGCTAACAGGTGAAAAACTGTTTTGTAAAATTCACCATTCCTCCTACCAGTAATACATTGCAGCTATAAATGTAAGATCGCTCAATGGGTTTGTGCAGAAGATATATCTAGCCTATGAGTTCTGAAAAATAAAAAGTTACATAAAAATGTTCTTACTCAATCTGAAATGTTTTTTTTTTCTAGAAGTGGCAGAAAGCTGTCGAGTCTTTCCACAGAAATAAATATTTGTTTTGTGAGATAGTAACCAAAAACTGAGCAGATGGAGTAAGGTCAGTCATTTTATTCCCAGAGCAAGAGCGCCCCACAGATAAGTCAAAAGCAATAGTATTGAGAGCTAGAGGCAAGATAGCATATGCATGTGCTCTTTTATTATTGGCACGGATCAAATTCCTTTTTCCTGACTCTATCCTAAGTGACATTACTTAATAATTATCCCTGATCTGATTTGATAGTAGTTCTATTTTGCTCAGTTTATTAACACCACCATTACACAATCCATCTCATTCCTACCCGCTGGGATATGGCAGCCCCAACCTAAGGTCTTCTCTGTCTTGAAGCATTTGATTTAATCATCAAAGCAACTACAGTTTTGAAATCAATCTTGGTATTAATTTATGCCTATCATAACCAAGTTATTTTTATATCTACTGCGTATGGCATACAAATGATACCAAGTAATCGATTATAATTGTTAAATGCCTAATCAGTAACATCTGAATATAACTGTGCTATCACATGGTTCCTGTTTCTAGCCGGTTGATCCTTTTCTTAATGTGAATTGAGAAAAGGATCAGAAGTAAACCTTTTGACCTCCCTGACTTTCATTTATATGTGTTATCAGCTAACTGTTAAGGATTCCACAAAGAGCTCTTGGAAACTCCAGAGTTGCTTATATAATCAAGGTCTTGTCGGCCTTGACTGAGTGAAATATGTCCACTTGAAACTTTTGACCATGGAAACTATTATTACCAATACAGGCAATGCCTTCCTCCGCTTTGTTACCTGAAACCACACTTTATGTTTAAATTTCTTCATTAGTTTTATAGCATGAATATAACACAAAGAAGCCAATATAAATCTAAAATAACCTACTATCATAGGATAGCATATGACATTCAGAATTAAACCCCGGTAGCTCCCTCCGTCCCCCAATGGGCTTCCCCCCCTGGGAATCGGGGAAGCTATGTGTCAAGGTGTTTATTGATGTCCTCCAGCACTTGCGTCCAATAGTTAGCGAGTTTGGGGCAGTCCCATAGTATATGTGTCAGGTTACCCGGGGATCCACAACCTCGCCAACACAAGGGGTCTCTTGCAGGGTTTCCTCTTTGAAGTCTAGGGGGTGTGAGGTACCAGTTGGTGGCTATTTTGGTGGCCGTCTCTATGCTTGCTACATTGCGCGCCGTGTATCGGGCCCTGTAGTATATGTCCTCCCATTCGCGTTGCGTAAGTGTGCGGCCTAGCTCCACCTCCCACCTCCTCTGACTGGGGGATTTGATGACTGCTGGGGACGCTCGTAATACGGTGTATATTTCGGAAATAAGGTGAGTGTCGGAGGATTTGGATAACAGTCATTTTTCAATTGCAGTTAGGTGACGCTGCACCCAAGGTCGGACCCCGGGATGCATCACCCTGTGTCTTATTTGTTGATACCGGTATCTTTCAGTTTCCGGGAGCTCCTGCTGTAGATGGAGGTCTTCAAAGGACAGAGGACCAGTCTCATTAAAAAAAAGTGCCCAATGGATCTGCAACCCTCTCGGGTCCAGTCGGTAAAGGCCTCTTCTCGCAGACCAGGTGTGAATTCAGGATTTCCTACTATGGGCATTAGTGGTGAAGGGAATGTTGTTAATGCTCTTTTCTCTGCTGCTTTGTTACATGCCACTAGGGGAGCACGTGTGACAGGTGAGAGATAGAGCCTCTGAGGTCGTGCTCGTCTGGAAAGGAAGGGGATTTTCCACAGCGACTGCCCCGCCACTGCCCTGTACATAAAAAGCCAGTGCTTTTCTGATTCAGGGCATGACCATTCCACAAATGTCTTGATCTGAGCTGCACAGTAATACTCCCTTAAGTTTGGCACCCCTAGACCTCCCTTTTTTGGGAATCTGTAGCACAGTTCTCGATGTAGTCGGGGTCTCTCGTCAGCCCATATGAATCGTTCCATCTCGCTCTACAGGGAGTGCAGGGTGCTAGATGGAGGTTCTAATGGCAGAGTCTGAAAGACAAACAATATTTTGGGCAAGATGGTCATCTTTATTGCCGCTATCCGGCCGAGCTAGGACAATGTATACGGCCTCCAGCGGCGTAGGTCAGTCTTGACACCACACTTTAGAATGTCATATGGCTAGTCTAGGTAAGATTTCTTTATTGTTTGTGTATACCTCTCAGATCTGCTAACCCACCCTTAACATGCAGTATTGTGAAACCACAACATGCTGCAGTCAAATTCTGCAAAGCATCACTGCCAAGGAGCTTTGGGTGACCCACTGCACTGATAAAGAAAATGCTGCAGTTGTCCCTGAACTAGAAATCCTGCTAAAACCTCTCTGCCACAACATTTCTTCTACTATCCACAAGCTTGTACTACTGAAATCAAAATATCGAAAACATTTATAACGTCTGCAAACATATGGTGCAACAGACATCTGGATGAGTTGAAAGAAACAAGCCAATACCTTGAACCTCAGTCTCATAAATCAAGGACAGATAAGGGCCAGTCCTAGTGGAAGATAAGCTACGAGAAAGCTGTTAAGACAGCCAAAAAGGATTTTATCGCCTAATGCTTTAGCAAACCATCAAACCCTACAAGGTAGATTTCCAACATCTACCAAGAGATGACCACTTCAAGTGCCCTCAAAAACTACTAATATGTAACTTATCCACACAGTAAAGTTTCCATTGTTTTTTTTTATTTAAAATCGCCAATACCCAGAAGTAGATGTACAAAAACTCAGGACCCTCACTTTATCCTCCCAGTAATGAGCATGTGTCCCAATCCACTCTCTTTGCTTTCCACCTTGTAACTTATCAGGACTGGCCCACAAAAAGTGTCTAATCAGCTATTTGAGGCTTGCACTGCTGGAAACATGAAGCAATCGCTCCCATCACTTGAAATGGACCTCAAGAATGCTTTGTGTCTTGCCATCGGTCCTCTCTGTGGTCATAGAACTCCTCAGTGACTTGGAATATGGCAGGAGATATTGGGACTGGGAGGCAGAAAATACATTAGCATAATTAGGTACTAGAGCACTGCATGCAGACTGTGGACAAGGCTGTAACACGTGTTTTTGTACCCCCTTAGGAAACATCTAGACTATTCAGTGATCAAAGAATATCGAACAAAGGTTTTCATCTTACAGACAAGACTCTAATATTCCAGACAGAAAGACATCCAAACTGTTTGCACTATGACGTAACCACAAGGCAACAAACTGTGCTCGATAAATCAGTAAATTGTTTTATTTTTATGTTGAACGAATTTAATCAGACTGGGCTAAAACTAGGCTTTCACCATTGTTCAATTTGTTTTATCTAAAAAAAAAAGACCCTGTTAATTCCCTGATGGCAGGTACTGCTCTCACCTGCCACGCATGAGGTGTATGTAGTTAAATTCAAACTTCTCAAGAACTCTTTTGAAGCTTCCAACCAATATGAAACCATGAAAAGCACATGTGGTGCTTCACTAAGAACAAAATTAATGACTCGTTGTTATATCTGATACTCCTTGCCAGTGAGAGTTCCTTCCCGCATACATATTCTTTTTAAAAATCTGTGGGATCTGTTCCTAGATACAAAGTCCACCTTGTAGGATTCAACACCACAGCATCTGTTCATGAGGTTTCATAAATGGGTATAAAAACACCTGTTCTGCAATGGAAATGGTCTGCTGAGCTTTGATCTTGAAGATCCAGTGCAGTGCTCTACTGCCTAACTTGTAACAATCTATTTTGTATAAATGTATGTTTGTATGTATATGGTATTTCTGTAGTGCGAATCCATCAAAAGTCAGTGGAGCTCTGTACATGGTAAAAGACAGAGCATAAATTCAACAAGTAATATGAGAGGTTAATGCATTGTGAAGTAGTGTTTAAAGAGGTGAGTCTTCAACACTTTCGTAAACTGGAGCAGCATTGGGGCTATCCTGATGGATATGGAGATGTTATTCCAGATCCTAGGTGCATAGATGGCCTGCTGTCATGTTTTAATCTTTTTTACAGTTCTTAGTCTTAAGTCTGATGGTGTCCTAGCTGTGGGTGTGCCGAGAACCACCAAAGATGGTGCGCTTAGTTCAAGATAAGCCAGGGTGCTGGCCGTGATGACTTTGTAAATGATGCCGCTGATTTTGAAGGTGTAAGTTAGCCAGCAATGGGAGCCAATGAGTTTCATCAAGTGGGGGTGATGTGATCATGTTCTTTCAGGCCCTGAATGAGATGTGGTGTGGCATGTATGATGCCCCTAAGGTGAGCCAGAGTGGAGTCGGGGAGGCCAAGTAGCAGAGCATTATCACCATTCAGATGCATGAGGGCAAGGGCTTGAACAGCAGTTCTGAGGTCAGTTTGACTTTCTTTAGAAGAGAGAGCTGGTAACAGGCCATCTTTATTTTTTTGGCACTGTGCTTTGAGGATGAGTTGGGGGTCAAAGCCATCAAGGTTCATGTCATTGAACCAGGATTGTACTGAATCTAGTTTTTAGTACTGAATTCTGTCTTGATTTGTTTGAGCTTCAGGTAGGCACTGGACATCGTGGCATGGATAATGTGTAAGCAGTGTTTGAGGTGTTTGATGCATGAAGAAGTGGATACTCTCAGATAGTGTTGTGTATCATCTGCATTTTGGTGACTCTTGACTCAGCTATCTATGAGTAGAGAGCCAGGTTGCTGCATGTAAAAGGCTGAAGATGACAGGAGACTGTCTGGAACCCTGGGGAGTGCCATAGGTGATAGTGATCTTTTGTGACCTCGAGGTGCCCATGTGAATAAACTGGAGTTGATTGGAAAGGTAGGTGGAGAACCTGTTTGGAAATTTGCAGGTGAATCCCATGCAACAGTCCAGGGTGCACATAAGTGCGGGATGGTAGACTGAATCAAAGGCAGATGGTAGGTTCAGCAATATTAGGAGGCAGGGGTCACCTTAATTTGTGGTCAAGAGGGCATTGTCTACAATGTGTAATGTAACAGTCTCCATACTGCAGCTTGCTCCGAAGCCAGACTGGTAGTCATGCAAGGTTGGCATTGATGTGATTTTGGACTGTGGAGAAGTGTGGCTCAATGGTTAGAGCGGCAGACCCTGATGCGGAGATCTGGCCCGGGACCAGGGTTCAATTCCCGCCTCGGCGGGTCTTGGGCTCAATTTCCTCGGACCTGATAATTCTTGCCTCGGTGCTTATTCTAATCATGGGTCCCACTCTGCAACTCTGGGCAATAGCTTGCTTAATCTCCACAACGGCCCAACCAGCGCTGGGATGCCTGGCTTCACCTTGGGGGTGCCCAGGAGTGGACATTTCTCAGGGAAAAGACAGGAAGGGTTCCACAGCGGTATGCGTACAGCGCCAGGACACCCTAGGGTAACAGTGCGCTTTACAAGTACAAATTTCATTTCATTCATTTTGGAGTTTAACATAGGCTACTTTTTCAATAATTTTGCTGATGAATGGTGAGTGATGGACTGTTAATTGGCGAGGTCATCATGGTCTAGTGTAGGTTTCTTTAGGAGTGGGTGGATCCAACCCGTCTTGAGAGCTTCTGGTAAGATGGCTTGAGTGATGGATGAGTTGGCAATAAAAAGCGGGGGTAAGAGAGCAGTTCCCAGAGAGCTTTGATGAAGGACAATGGCTAGACATCATCTTCATAAGAAGTAGCAATGAGGGAATGAAGTATGTCAATGAGATCTAGGAAAGATAGGGCTTCCAAGGTTGACTTTTGTGGGATACTATGAGAAGGGGTGAGTGTAAGAAATGAAGCAGGCTAGATGTCTTCGATGTCTTCGATGTCCTGTCAGTTTGATATTGCACTTTTCTGTGGAGTGCGGAATAGGTGGGTAAGTCAAGGAATTGATGCAGTGCTTGATTGTCATGAACAGTGTTTTGCTTCAGTTGGTTACTTCATTGATTTGTTTTGGCTGATGTGATAAGCTGTGGACATGTTGTGCGGAGAGACTTCACTATCAAGTGGTCCTAAAGAGTTCTGTTTCTCTTCCATTTACTTTCCTGTCTGCGGTTGAATCATGTATTGTCTGCAAGGTCTTTGGAGTACCAGGGTAAGGAAGGCTTTGGCTTGCACTTTTGTCCTATAATTGGGAGCTGGATACTGGACAGTGCATTGCAACTCATCCAGGTCAGAAGCAATCTCAAAGTCTTATGCATGGGGATCTTGGGTAAAGGAGTAAACGTTTCAGTTGGCCAACGGAGTCAGCGTGCAGAAGTGACATGCATTGGTGCACATGCTGGGGCACATGGATACCCACTCATGGGTAGAAATCTTGCAGCAAATATTTAGGGTTCAGGCAATCAGTCTTGTAGGGTCCTCACACTGCTCGTAGAAAACATCACACTCCCTATAGGTCAAGCACTGTGAATTAGTATGAGTTCTCCACAATACAATAAATGAATAATAAAGCATCAATCTGAATCCCAACATAGATTGAACTGTTAATAAATAACGGGGTATATATTTACAAGTGAAGTGGCGGAGCGCGGCGTTAGCCTTGTTGGCTTAAGGCCGCACTCCCCCACTTCTGAAACGCAGGGATACACCGTATTTACAAGAATATGGTGCCGCCCTGCATTTCCCCCTGCGCTGGCGCTATATACAGCTGTTTAGTGCCAACAAAGGCACCCTTGCACCTTAGTGCAAGGGTGCCTGCGTTGAGGGGAAGGATTGTTTATGTACAGGAAGGTGTCCCTTCTGGCACATAAACAATCTGAAATGGCGATGTGTACCTTCTATGTGTACTACTTTGTGCAGCACACATAGAAGTTGCAACTCGTCATTTTTAAAAAAATGATTGTTTATGTGCAGGAAGGGACACCTTCCTGCACACATACAATCAATGTCGTTTTGCTGTTTTCATGTGTGCTGCACAGTGCAGCACACATAGAAACAGCAAAAATTAGGAGAAATAAAGAATTTCTCCTCATTTCGCCAGGGTAAGACCAGGTTTTCCCTGGTCTTAATTTTTGCGCTGCCCCATATTTACCCCATCCTTGTAAATGTGGGGCAACGTCAAAATCAATGGGTGTTGCTGTGGAACGCCCACCACAACACCCATTGCCTGCCCCTTTCACGCTAAGTATAGCGTGAAAGGGTGCCTTATTCACAAGGCGGCGTTAAGCCACGTTAAGTGGCTTAACACCGCCTTGTGAATAAGGTGAAGCCTCTATCGCCACAGGAACGAACACTAAAAGTGACGTTCCTGTGGCGCTTGAGACTTGTAAATATGCCCCAATGTGTTTTACTTGCTCTGTTTTTCTTAGGTAAACTATACAAGTGCTGTTTTATTACTGTAGTTAGGCACTTTGCTTTCCTTTTAATCTAAACTCGCCTTACAAGCTGCTATCTACTCACTCCAGATAACGGCATTTCTACATAAGCACATTCAATTGTGATTATTTGCATGCCTTGTCTTCCAGATAGGTTATCACACTAGTTTTTGTACTGGCTACCTTTCTATGATATCACATTGGAAACCAAATTTAGAATATACTTGTACGTGACTACTTTGACTGCATATATATTTTAGTCACTTTAAAGGGTCGAGATGCAAGGCCCCCTACCCAGCCCCTATGTAGCAATGCAGACGCTATTAATAGAGACTGAAACCAGGTATCAATCTATGCAGAAAGAACAGCCTTACAGAAGACTTTTGGGCTTAGCTAGTGATGAGATTATTCCCACTAAATATAACTTCTGACAACTGTGTTTTGATCTTAGGCACAACCACAAAACAAAAAGTACTTTTTCAGTAGAAAAATTAATGCTATAAAAACCTCTGTTCTTGAGCCTATTTCCTTGTGGCTAATAGGTCTCATATTTGTACTTGGAGAATAACTCTGCTTGGACAATATATCATTGAGCATTATATATGTGCTGCCTGAACTAGAGTTTAACCCTACACAACCATCCATGACTAAACTCAGACTGGTTGAGTTTGCCATCCCCTAAATGCAAAACAATTAAAAAGGAGGTTCTTGTAATATCAATGAGCTGGTAGTAGTATCTGCTCTTTCTTTTTCTAGGGACCATGGAAACTGTCTGACAGCCTCCTTCTTGACTCGCAGACTTTGGGAATACTTGAGTAACACAACTCTCCCCTTCTGGAATCTCACACACTTTGGGAACTTCAGTCGAATCTCCTGGTTTTGTTTTAGACTAACATCTTACTCTCAAATTCCATGTAGCCAAACCAATAATATAATCTTGCATTCACCCCATCTTCTTCAGAAACTAAAGCTGTTGATCTCACCCAAACATATATAAACAATGATGTAAAACATAGTGATTTCACACATCAATGATGGAAGGGAATGCCCATTTGGTGAGCCAAATGTAACCCACTAAAAACAGTTCTTCTCTCTGCTGTAAAACCAATGACAAGAGACCCCTCTTCACCAGTGGTGGCAAGTGCCATCTGAAAGTGGTGGGGTGAGCAGGTCTCGGGGCTCACACGGGCTAACACATACATGCCACGGAGACAGTACTGTTAGTGTAGTACATTCCAAGCTCTATAACCGAGTAGGTTTGGTGGGATAAAAATGATGACATTTAGAATGCTAACATGTGCGATTAAACACGATAAAAAATAAAAGTGACCATAATAATAATAAAACCCTAACCAATGTGTATTATAGGTCTAATCCTTAACCGCTTGGTTTGGATACTGCGTTTGGCTCTGCAAGGTTGTCCTCAGTCTCCGTGGCCCGATAATAATCCCTACCTTTTCCCCGTCGCCGTCTCACCGTCGTTGCTTCCCTTCCTGGCAGTCCCGGAACAAGGAAGCACCCAAGCTCCCTGCCCTAAGCCAATCACAACGCTGCAATGCAGCGTTGTGATTGGTCTGAGCGCCGTGGTTCAGCACTTAGCCGGGGACAGGGAGCCTGTGCATGTTCCTCACCAGGCTGTCTATAACAGCCTGGTGGGGAACATGCAAAGTGCGCATGACTGTTTGCCCGGGCCAAGACGGCCGGCCAAGCAGTCATGCGCACTTAGTATGTGCACGCCACTTCTCCCCCTGTGCCATCAGCCCCGCCCTAACCCAGCCCGGTAGCAAAGAAAAATAAAATGATAATTACGAGGTTATCATCATTTAATTTTTATTTTTTTCTGCTCTGCTTTTAAATTAATCCTAAGGTAGTCCTTAGGTAGCCCATTGGCCAGTGTTCATTGCAATTAAAAGGTCGGACATGTACTTTTAAGTTTTACATGTCCTGGTAGTGAAAAACTCCTAAATTTGATTTTCACTACTGTGCGGCTTACCTCTCGCACAGGATAATATTGGGTTACCTTATTACATTTAATAAGTGCAAACTTTTGATTGGGAACAGGTGAGCATCTTATGTTTGGTGTCTGAAAAATGACAATTAAAAATACTCTTTAATGGTAAAGTCGGATTTTAAATTACAATTTTGAAAACACCACTTTTAGAAAGGTGCCATTTTCCTCCCTTATCGATTTGGTGCCTGCAGTCTGTCCTAGGTACATGACTGGGTGTCTAGTTGGACTTTGTTTATTTCTCCCAGACTGCCACACAAAAGAGAGATTAGGTGTGCCTGGATGGGCCATCAATGGGCAGGAGGTGGCTGATCTGGGCACAGCCCCGCTTGCAACTGAATAGGCTGTGCTCTGCCTTCACATAAAGAACTTGCCACTCCTGCATTGTTTATGCAGCCAGCTTGGAGCCAGGGCTGGGAAGGCAATAAACTTCAAGCACTTCAAGGTTATTTCTCTAGAAACCTCCTACTTCAAAGAAGGCACCAGATATTTTAAAACAAACTCTTCAGTTCCCTTTCTGGACCTACAGAAGGACTCTCACAGGACTGCCTGGTGCTGTGGCCTGCAGTGTGCTCCACACGACTGCTTTGCTGCACCTGGAAGGACTGCTTTGCTGCCTGGAGACTGACTTGAACCCTCAGAGGCCTGCCCTGCCAACTGAGCCCTGTTTCACCAGTTGAACCCAAGACTACCGGAGTGACTCCAAGGGCTAGTTGGCTGGCATCCTGATCAAAACCTCAGGGACAGAAAAGGCTCCAACCATCTTGAACTCGCACCTGGACCCAACCTGAGTGAGTCTTAATCCTCCAAGTGGTTTCCCTCCAGGACCCTTAGTGGTGGCACTAAAGGTGCCTAGATAGCCAAAATCCAAAAGTTGGGAATTATGGCTAAAAGCTGCTTTGAGAACCAAGAGAAGACTGAGATAAACCTGCTCGTCTATCCGCCCAAGGTGCATCGCTGGCCAGACTCACATTGTGACAGCTCCTGCCACATTCTTCTCTGTAGCAGCAAGTCCTGTTCAGTGGTCTTTCGCCAAAGAGGCATCCATCCTCGTGGTGCTCTTGTCAGCTACGGCCTCCAGCTTTGTCCCGCTGGAGCTTTTTGGCCTCCAAACAAAATGACTAATTCCGAATTTAGAAATCTTCACAATGACTTTGTCCAACGGCTCCCCGATGACATTCCCTCCTCAGACACCACCTCCAGCCTTGCCCCACTGAACTTTACCTTCCCAGAACATTTTATTCAAAATTTCTTCTAAACCCAAAGGTAAGCACCGACCGGGCCCAATCCACTTCTTGTATCCAAAGCAGGCTGCATCACAGTCTGCCATATGTTTAGACTTTGACCCAGTCTCATGCGACTCGATGTCTGCGGTTGGTTCTTTCATCTTTTAGGTGCTAGTTTTTACTTTTAACTTTAAAAATTCATAACTCTGGTTCTACTGATTGGAATTTAGTTGTTTTGGTGTCCAATAATTTATTACAATTTACAATATTTTTCTAGTGCTGTATTTTCACTTTATTGCTATTTGCATGGTGCCTAAATACTTTACACATTACCTTTAAGTTAGGTTTGACTACTTTTGTGCCAAGCTACCAGAGGGTTAGGCATAGAGTAATTTAGTGACTTTTGTGGTTCACCATGGCAGGGATTGCTTGACCAGTGTTAACATCCCAGTCAATCAACAAGCCAATTTCTCACAATGCCCTCTCAAGATAACACTGGTGCAGTATAGAAATTGACACTATCTGCATTACAGAAGAGGCCGCAAAAGCATCTGCGGCCCCTTCTATAATACCAAAGTGCTTTGGTGGGCTCAGAAAGTGGAAGCACACCCCAGTGGTACACCCGGGTACTGTCTGTAATGCGGCCCATGATACCAACATTTCATCCTCATTTATGACCTCATTTCCTTTAAACAGTAAATTATCCTTTCCTCTCCTTGTAAAACTACAGTGGAAACAAAACATAAAAACTTCAGCAACATCAGTTTGTATTGCAGAATTTGCTCAGTTTCACCTTTGAGCACAGTGAATATTATATCATGTATCAATTTAGGTTTTTTTTCTCATGCAGTCCTATTTTAAACAAAATATATTTCAAAACTGTCATGATCAAACCCAAGATATAAATAAATCACTTCACCTTTTACGATTTCCAATTGCTTTTGCAGAAATCTGTGGCAGGTTTGGACTGTCTTAAACAACCTTATCTACATTGTGCTTTAACATAGCACCATTCTACCTAGGTGAATCTACTCTACCACCGCTGCTTTACTAAGGACACTTGCGCTTTTTGAAGGCACTCTTACATTTCAATATAGTATCGTTCAACTTGGAAACTGGTTCAGGCATCTACCACAATATCTGCAATAACTACTTCATTTAGTGTCTCATTGTCTGACTCTGTTCACCTTATATCAAGATCCCTTATTTTATAAGTTACATCCTAAAGCATGATTCTTGTTTAATATACATTTGTTATACAAGCAAGGTAGTTATTAATTACGCCTTTTTGCTGCCTCTTATGAGAACATAGATATATCCTCACCTGTCCTCTAGTGGGTGTGAACAGGACCACTAATTTTTTGTAAACCATTCTCCTTAAATTTGTTCCTCCTAATTTGTGGTCAGCAAAATAGAATATGATCTCCATTGTATTGTATCCATCACATTATAGTGCTATAACTATAAGGTATCGATGTGCCTTGAGGAGGGCTGATCAGATGACAAGAATACAACATATATGTATTAATAATCACCTGAAAATAACAGATCCTATGTAGAGACAAAGGTTCTGGACAGAGGAGCTCGGAATAGGTGAAAATATAACATCACCTGCCTTCGTTGACAGTTATACCACACCTATATTACCATCCAACCATATAAGAAACAGCATATCTCCTGCCATTTAATTTCCCCCTATAAGTTTTATTTCTCAAATGTGTGACTTTGTGTTTCTTTTAATTAAATCTTAGAGAGCAAATATTCAGAAACATATTTACTCGGTTCTTGTCTTCAGGGTGCCCTTGACATTTCCAATGGTGAAAATAAAGCTTAACTTACAATAACTGAATAAATGAAGAGTAAAATTCTTATTATTAACACTCACAAAAATAGATTGAGATAGACTGTTGTGCCTTTCATAGTTCTTTTAACTAACAGCACATCTGAAACATAAATTCAAGTTTCTGTTTGTTCTTTTCAAAGGTGGAACATGTATCATGTAAAATTTATTTATCTGTTAGTCTGTTGAACTCTCACCCAATTCTCCTGAGCACAATATTGTTTTTTAAACTAGTAGGGAGAAATAAATAAAGGTCTGACCGCTCTGTAAACCTATTTTTCTCTTTTTGATAAAATAAAAGGTTCTTTTAGTGAATTATTTGAATTTCCACCGCTATTTAATGGAGATCATGTTGTCTGCAAACCAGTGAGCTTGTTTATTGTGGTGCCTGAATAAAAATCGTCCTGCTGCCCGACTGAACCCCATTCACCGCTATAATTGGCCACCAAATTTTACTGTTTGGATATGTTAACCAAAAGTAATGTTAAGGGTCATACCAAAAATTGGCTAAACTGTAAATCCATCTGTGTAAATACAGTTAAAGTCCTTTTACAAATCTATTTAGGTTGCATGCACAGCTGCTCTGCTGATTTACGTTTGTGCTCTGGAGGTCGAAGAAATCCATAAAGCTGTAGTCTACATAGAATTTCTCTTCTTAATCCTTAGCAACTCAGTGTCTATTATCTCTTGAATTCAAACGATTCCAAAATTGTAAGCTAGTTCATCCCCGGTGTCTGGGTTTACCTCGGGGTTATGAAAGAAATAGGAGGTTTTCATAATCCCAGATCTGCACTCATACTACATAACATGTATTTCAAGACATATCTCCTGGCCTTAGAAAAGATAAATTCACTTACTCCCCAAATAAAGAAATGCAGAAACTGATAACCTAAAATATTTTCTTCTAAAACTTCCACACAAAAAGAAAACTGCACTAATTATAAGACATTCCTGTAGAATCTGGAGGGACACAAATGAAAATCGAACCATTTCTTAAGGTTTCATTTGAAACATCCATAAGGGAAATCCACGTATTAAAAATAATGACTGATTCTCACATTGGAAATCATGGACTGAGACGAAAATTCTTTCAATAAAGCAGGTGTATGAGCAGGGCGCCTATCTGAACTTCTCCGATTTCCAATCCAAGTGATATTTAGGGAAGAGGCAACTACGGTGAGTTAAATATAAAATTGACCAACAACATAGGGGCATATTAACAACAGGTAGTTACTAAACGCGCTCAGCGCGGTTTGTGCTATCGCCGGCTATCACTGAATTTATACGCCATGATAGCGCTGTATTAACAACGCTCTGCGCATTGGCGATGACAAATCCAGTGATAGCCGGCGAAAACCCCTTCAACGCAAGTATTCCGGCGAAGAATGGACAGCCATGCTGGCAGAGCTCGCTGATACGGAGGGGTGGATTAAACTTCATAATCCACCTCCCCATAGGATATTATTGCTAAATCTGCTTTTTAGCAGACGTTAGGATCTGGCGATAACAGGGTCTCAGCGCGAGTTCAGGCAGCACTTCGCGGGTCCGCTGCCGGCTTGTTGATTTGGCGAAGCCGTGTCAGCGGGTACTGCAATGCTGTTTTACCTCCGGAACGCCTACTTTGCATCTAATTAGCGATGCAAGGCGAGGCGTTAGGAAAACAGCTGCTAACATGCGATAATGCATGTTAGCGGCGCATTGCTGATATCGCGCTATTGTCATCGCCGCTTTTCCGGCGCTACGCGCCTGGAAAGCAGCGATGATGTCCGTTGGTAATATGCCCCATAGATTTATAACAAGTTGACACTACGTGGCCGAATTCGAATGATTACCTAAAAAAGGACTTTCAGCTTAGTAAATAAAAAAGTTGATTCTTCAGGAATAGTGAAAATACCCTCATAAATAGGTGGAGTGTGTAAACTAATGATAGTATAACACATGAAATATGGGACATAGTGTTGAAATACAGTTGTTTTTGTTTCATCTTTCTTTATTGAGGATTTGGTACATATATGGGGAGGAATGTAAGAGGGGTAAGGTAAGGTAAGAGGGGTGTGGAGGCGTGGGGGACAGTCACAACAAAGCTGGTGCTTCATGCAATACAAGGCATGGGGTAGCCCGCCAAGGCCAGTGGCACAAGGGCGTGTTAGGGGCATCAGCGGGGCTCATCCGAAGCTACGGTACCGCCCAGGATGATCAGCACTAAGTAGATTAACCGGGATAGGGGTAGGACTGGAGGAAAAGGAAAGGGAAGGAGCAAGGTGGGGGAACTATGGGCCCAGGAAGGGGGAGCAGGGGGGTGAGAAAGGCAGGATAGAGAAAGAGAGGAGGCAGGGTGAGAGTAGAGGAGAAAGAGAGGAGTGAAAGGGAGGGGGGAAGGTGAGGAGGAGCTGGAGAGAGTGTCAGCCTGTGGGGGCCAGGGAGAGGCCTTAAGGTCAAGGGGAGCCAGGGGGGGCCAGCCTGACCCCAGTGGGTCAAGGGCACTTAGTGTCCATCGTCCCGTAGGAAGGGCACCCAGGTGAGAAGGAAGGTCTCCGCTTTGTCCTGTAGATTGCAGATGACCCACCCATTCATGGCCGTCTGAGACATGGCCGAGAGAGACTCTTCATGGGAGGGGTAGATGGACGAGTGCTAATGGCAAAGGATGCAGTTCTTAGCCGTGGCAAGCACCATGTGGAGCAGGCGGCTCCTAAGCCGTGAGATGTCCAGGGAGTCTGAGAGGTTGTGCAGTAGGATCAAGGGTTGGGGCAGAGGGACTGGGACAGGCAGGGTCTCACTCAGCGTGGTATCAACAGCTTCCCAGAAGGGTTTAACTGCAGGGCACTTGTAAAGTATATGGACTAGGTCACAGTGGTCGCTTTCAGAGTCAGCAATCAGAGTGGGGCACCAGGCCTGCCGCTCGTAGTTTCATATGGGTCCAGTGCAAGTCATGTAAGGACTTAAAAGGCAAAACTTCAACGTGCCTCCCTGGTGCCATGATCCAGCGCCTCTATGAGTGCTGCCCAGCCCTCTGGTTCATATTCCGTCCGCAGTCAGGCTTGCCATTTGGTATGGAGACTATGCAGTAGGGGCAAGGAGAATAAATGACTTGTCAGGAGGCTATAAAACATGGACATCACCCCCGGAAACATCCCCATGTTCTGAGGTAATTGACTAGGACGAAAGATTGGTAGGTCCAGGGGCTCGGACCCAGGTGACGGGTGAGGCAATGTCGCAGCTGAAGGTACCACCAGGACTGGTGTGGGAGGCCAAACTACTCACGGAGCACCGCAAAGGGTTTGAGGGCACTGTGTGCGAGCAGGTCTTAGAGGGTGTGGATACCCGCTGTGTGCCACATCCCCCTATTCAGTAGTTCACAGCCAACATACATGGAGGTGAGCATCCACCTCGAAAAGGCGGTAGGCTCTCTGCCATCATTTAGCCTTCGCATGGAGCATCCGGGTGGGGTGTCACCCTTCTAAAGGGGGTCTAGCCCCTGGGAACATTCCAAAATGGTTCGCTGAACCATTACCCACAATGGTGGGTCATGTTCCGGGAAGCATGTAGGTGAGCGGCGCCATGTGTAGGGCAAGGGCGTAATGTTCAACCAAGGGGAGACCCAGGCCTCCACATAATCGATGGGCCATGAGTTTACCGCTGGCCAACCGGGGCGGGACAACCCCCCAAATTAAAGACCTTATGCCTTTATCCAATATTTGGAGCTGCGAGAAGGGCACCAGCAAGGGGAGCATGCCGAGGACGTAGGTGTATCATGGCAGGGTCACCATCCTGACCGCCTGCACCACAGTGAGAGGCCAAGGTGGGCCAACTTTGCAAAGCCCAGTTTCATGCACGCCACCAGGGGATCAAGGTTGTCCGCCACTATACGGTCCAGATTCTGGTTGATGTAAATCCCCAAGTACTTCAGACGAGAGGACTTCCACTGGAAGGGGTAGTCGGATACTGCGGCTTGGTTGATCACTCGAGACAGTGGCATGGCCTCGCTTTTGTCTTAGTTGATCCGGTAGCCCAAGAGTGCCGCGAAGTCAGAGATGATGTCCAGGAAGTCTGGAGGGGGTGGGAGGGGTCAGAGTGTGTAAATAGGATGTCATCAGCATAAAGGTAAACAGTCAACATCCCCCCGGGGATTTGGATGCTGGTCAACCGCATAGATTTGCGGAGGGAGGCCGCGAGTTGTTCCACAGCGAAGAGGAACAAGAGGGATGACAGTGGGCAACCTTGCCAAGTCCCCCGGTAAACTGGAAATGGGTCCGAGAGGAAACCCCCACAATTAACCTAGGCAGCCAGTGAGTCATAGAGTCACCAGACCTTCGTTATGAAGTACTCACCCAGGCCGAATTTCCAGATCGTCACAAACAGGTATCCCCACTCGATCCTGTCAAATTCTCAGCATCCAGGGAGAGGGCAAGCACGTCTTTGTGCATGTCCTTGGCGGACCACAGGATGTGTGCCAATGAGCAAAGGTGGTTTTACTCATCATTTTGTTTATAAAACGTGACATATAGAAAATATCGAACTCCATTAAGAAAATAGAAGTATCGTCTGCAAATTAATGATTAACGCTGGTCATCTTACTTCAGCCCAATTACTTTCACCAATATAGTATGGGATTCCCATAAAGATCAACATTTATTTTCCAGAATATTTCAAAACAAAATTGATTATGCTGTGGTATTTTCAATGTTAAAGTTTCTAGCAGTCCTTCATAATCACCCTTCCTTGGCATTGTTCCACAACATGTAAGACACATTGTTCTGCGGGCTATGTTTACAAGTAAAAACAGATATTTGAAATCTGTTTAATTACACTTCATTGCAGGAATGTATGCTAGATGTGTGTACATTGATGAATTATGAAATGTGGTATTGTTGGGTAAAGAGTATCTTAAGGAAAGGTATGATGTGATATGGAACTCTTAAATATTATGTATAAAAATGGATTTATATAATATAAAATATATAATGAAAACATATTCAATATTTTATGTAGAACTTTCCCTTTGAGGCCATGCAACTATCAGAAGGTACATTCTGAATATATATGGAAAGGCAAATTGTAAGTTTACTTACAACTTTATATCTGGATAACTTGTATCTAACGAATGTCCTAGTGGCACTCCATCCCCTAAATTCCATATGAGATACATGCGGCGATAGCAACTGTGAAGTTATGGTTGGCTTAGATAGTACATAGGAAAATAATTTTAATGACAGATCCATTTGCCTATTGAAAGACTATGGTTAACGTTTTCTATAAAAAAAAAAAAAGAGTATATGTAAATTTGATCAGGTCCGTCTAGGGCAGCTATAGTTGTGTCATAGCGGTTGTCAAAATGTGTGCAATGTTGCATCTGCTACACCTGGGATTTTGCTGAAATGCCATCCAATCTATTCTGTACTTATTTAGAAAATGTTTCTACTTATGCTCAGATTCACAAATAAAAGTGGTATAACCTCAACTGTTTACTACTCATGCAAAAGGGTGCAAATGTACTACTTTTGAAAATTCACAAATATTCCAAATAAGTATTCGTGGATATGGCTCAGGTTTACAGGAGTAAAACTTGTAGCATCAGTTCATATGTTGCTTACACTCCAAATTCACTAATGCCTAACGCATTGAGGAAATAACACCCGATATGCAATTGTGCATATTTTTCTGTTCTTTTTTTTTCTTCGCATATAACACATTTTCCCCATGGAGAAACCCCCTCTCCTGCACCCCTTCTATGTAAGGAGATGATTCATTTCCCTTCCACCCTGAAAGGATACCTATCCCAGCCGTTTGCAGGAGTAATACGGTTTCCAGAGTGGGTGCGTTTCGTATCATGGTTTGTGAACCCCTACAAAACTCACACGTTTGAGGATGGTCAAAAACTTTCAAGATTAAGACACCTTGAGCCACAGCCCTGTGTGTGTGGTATACGCCTTTCAGAAATCTATATGAAGCCCTTGCAGACGTAAAATGAAGCCTTATTGGACGCAGATATAGGTTGAAAGACGAAAACGGCCTTTAGAATCCAGGTTTAAGTTCTATTTATGTGTCATCATTCAATGGCATGAACCAAAAACTTACATATTGCAGAAAATAACCAAAAAAATGACTGAACAATAATCAAATTCATTGTAGCATAATGAGCTAGTCTTGAGATAGGCCGTTGTCGGTCATGAGTCGTTGGTTCTGCAACATTCATTAGCAGCCGCCGCTGCCGGCGAAGTTTTAATAAATCCTTTTCTCTACAATAATTGCTACAAAAGTACATTTCCCTGTATTGTTTAACAGCGCAAATGGCCCATTATGCCCCCTTTTCCAGGTCTTTTATTGAAATACAAACACGAAGTAACGTTTGTGCCGCCGCTGCGGTTTTTTTACACCACAGAATTAAGAATCAGGGTTTTGGATAATTGGTGCTCTCGGCGATGCGGGATAACTCCCAAGGGATCAATTCCGCACATCGCATTCCCTAACAGGAAATAACAGGGAAAGCACTGGAGCAGCACAAAACGGAATCAGGGGCTCTAATGTGCACGGCTTTCGCATCTGCTTTCTATAGTTTCCCAAATAAAGATCTTTGCAGGTTGTAAGTGATCATTTTCGGACATATCACTTCCCAAACGTGTTTACAAGGCACAAAGCTGCTTTGCTTTAGAAGGCTGAAACTCACTGGAATCATAAACTTATCACTGCTGCAGTGTAGTTGTGCACTGCCGTGTGCATCAACAGACTAGCCACTGCACTGAGCATTTGCAAAGCCATATGGTCTCGCCTTTGAGATCTATTGGCTTTGTCAATGGTTTTTAGCCCTACTCCAGAGCATCCGTGATGGTGTGCGGCATCGGTAAATAAGAAAAAAAAAAAGCCTATAAAGCGGTTGCTTTTTTTCTTTTTATTTGCTGATCCGAGTTTGATTTGAAAAATCATTTTTTCTAAGAGCGGGGTGAGTAACAGAGGGTGCGGATGGGGCAACATGGATGGCGCACATGGGGGAAGCAGAGTGAGGGGCGGAAAGAACTAAGAAGATGTAATTGGTGACAGAGAAGGAGGGCCCAGGTGGGAGGAAGCAACAAAGAGGGTGGGGATGGGGAGGAGAAGCAATAGGCGTTAGAGTAATGGGGATTTTCAACTGGTTCACACTTAATTTGCAACGCTTGGTATGGATGCATCCAGATGGTTCCCTGTCAATTTACGGATTACACATGCGGGACAGACACATGCACACCGATGCTGTGCAAATCTATTTGATAGGGGTACAAAGCGAAATAGGGTTGAACACTTCGCCAGGTGAAAGTGGAATTCCTATCTGTACTTCTCTGCTGCGTTGCTTTGCCATGACGAAGCGTGCCACCCCCATTGGGCTAAAAGGGCTTCGCCCTCACGCCCCTCGTCGTTTGCCATAGCCCGGGCTGCTCTTGTGGGTGCTTGTCACTGGGAAGGCCTGGGCAGCTGCAGAGCACTGCTCGAGAAACGGACGCCAGAGCAAAACATTTTATTTCCTAAGACAGGCATGTTCAGCTTCTCTGACTGCTGGGACATGTAATCAAAGGAGAAGGTGGAGTCACCTGGTAATTCACAGTACCCTAGGGCACGGACCCCATGATGGGGACTCTCACTGCTCTGGGCGATGCCTTTTCAGCATTTCCCATTGTTTAAAAGAGCAATGGGGGTATATTTACAAGAATTGCCGCTAAGCAGTTTTCACGCAGTTTAGCAGCAATTTATTTACCGCTGCTGATCGCCAAATACTAATGCTATGTTTGCGACGTATTTACAATACATCACTACATGGCGTTAGGATCAGCTAGGGGACAGGGAATATGTCACTAACACTAGCGTCAGGGCGATCGAAAAATACACGCTAACGTGAAAAAAGTGACTGCCTGCCAATCAGCGGCAAAAAAAATCACGCTAATCAGCCCAACATCACTTTTCAGCGTCTAGCGGCAAAAATAGCTTACAAATACCCCTCTAAGGAAAAAAATAAATAAAAACGCCGGAATGCAAAATGGAGCAGCCAGGACCAAGTTCCGCACAGGTCACAACAACACCCCCAACTCCTCCCAACAGCCAGAATGAACAGCCAGAGTGCCAGGAGAAGAGGAAATGCAGATTCAGGGCCTCATTTATGAAAAGTGGTGCATCGCTGGTGAAAAACAGTGATGCGTCACTTTTCATTGCGCCATCCTTGCGACAACATTGATGCATCGTATTTACAACAATACGGTGCAGCCCTGCGTTTCCCCCTGCGCTGGCTCTAATTTCAGCTGCCTAGCACCAACGCAGGCACCCGTGCACCATAGTGCAATGGTGCCTGTGTTGTGGGGAATGATTGTTTATGTGCAGGAAGGTGTCATTTTCTCATCTACAGGTCCCCCGGCCACCGCCCACCCTTCACCAACACCATTGTAGACCTCATTGCACCCCAGGCTCTCGCATCCACCGATGACATCCTACTCAGAGACCTCAATTTCCACCTGGACAACCCCAGTGATCAGAACACTGCATCCCTACTGGAAAACCTCGACATCATCGGACTCAAGAAGATAGTCACCGCACTGACCCACACAGCTCGACCCCGTTTTTTCTGCCAGCAGGAACTTCACCTACAGCCACACCACCGAGCTCCTCTGGACCGACCACCACTGCGTACATCTCGCCTTTGCCACACCCACCGCACACCTCTGCCCTCATTGCCCCCCCACATCGGTGCTGGAAAAAGGCCACGAAGAACATCTTGTTAACTTCCTTAGCATGACCACTCCGCCAACACAAACAAATGCCAACACCGCAGCGCGCAACCTTCACCGATGGATCTCCAACTGGGCCGACACTCTGGCACCCCTCAAGAAGACACCAGGCAAGCAACACTCCAAGAAAGCCAGCTGGTTCACTCCCGCCCTCCACGAGTCCAGATGCACCTGCAGACAACTCGAGAAGAGATGGAGGATCAACAAAACCCTGGAAACTCACGCAACCTTCAAATCCGCCATCAACGCACACCACCTTCTCCTCCAAACCACAAGGAAAATGGCTTTCCAAGACAGAATCAATGCCAGCGCACACAATAGCAAAGAACTCTTCGCTGTCATCAAGGAGTTCGCCACGCCCAACAGTGAGACCACAGACGTCCCACCCTCCCACGACCTCTGCAACAAACTCGGAACCTTCTTCCACCACAAGATCAGGCAGATCTATGACAGCTTCGACACCCAAGACCCTGCCACTACGCTCGTCACCACCGCACGCAACCATGCAGCACTCTAACAGATCATGCTCAACTGGACTCCACTCACCACAGACAACACACTCAAGACTATAAAGAGCATCCACTCAGGAGCTCCATCGGATCCCTGCCCATACCACATCTTCGATAGAGCAGCCGCATCCATTGACCTCAGCTTCGCCACACCGTCAACTGCTCCACCGAAACCGCCACCTTCCCCGACGACTGGAAATACGCTGAGATCAAGGTCATCGAGAAGGCCATCAGCGAAGAGAACCACGTCCTGGACACCTCCCAATCCGGCTTCCGAAGCAACCACAGCACCGAGACCACACTCCTTGCCACCACCGACGACATCCGCTCCCTCCTCGACTGGGGCGAAACCACAGCCCTCATCGTACTGGACCTCTCGGAAGTGGAGTAACAAAACTTGAGGGGGCCCCCCTGCAAGGTACATGGAGGGGCCCCCGCTCCAGATTTAGTCAGGAGATCTCAGGCCAGAGTAATGTCCTGAGGGGACTCCCTGCAGCTCGGGTCCCCCCACACTGCGGGGGCCTGTGTTACACCACTGCCTCTCAGCCGCCTTTGACACCGTCTCCCACCGCACCCTAATCACAAGACTCCACAACACCAGCATCTTGGACAAGGCACTGGACAGGACTGGATCCACTCCTTCCTGACCAGCCGAACACAGCAAGTCAGACTACCCCCTGTTCCTCTCAGAACCTACAGAGATCAGCTGTGGAGTGCCCCAAGGCTCCTCCCTGAGCCCCAACCTCTTCAACATCTACGTGGCCCCCTCCCAGCCATCGTCAGAAGCCACAAACTCAACATCATCTCCTACGCAGACGATACCCAGCTGATTATCTCCCTCACCAACGAACTCACAGCTGCCAGAATCAACTTTCACAATTGTTTGAAAGCCGTCGCTGCCTGGATGAAAGACAGCTGTCGCAAGCTCAACTCGGACAAGACCGAAGTACTCATCCTGGGATCCACCCCCTCCGCCTGGGACGACTCCTGGTGGCCTGTCGCACTTGGAAGCCCTCCCACCCCTATGGACCATGCACGCAACCTCAGCATCATACTGGACTCCATGCTCTCAATGAACTGTCAAATCAACGCAGTATCCTCATCCTGCTTCCACATGCTCCACCTGTTTCAAAAGAAATTTAGATGGATCCCCACAGAATCCAGAAGGATGGTCACCCACGCACTCATCCCCAGTAGACTCCACTACTGCAATGCACTCTACGCCAGCGTCACCAGAAACAGCTCAGGAAACTACAGAACGTTCAAAACGCCGCAGCCAGACTGGTCCTGGCATCCATCGGCACAGCCACATGACAGAACACCTCAGACAACTCCACTGGCTCCCAATCAACAAGAGAATCACCTTCAAGCTCCTCACACACACCTACAAGACTCTCCACGACGCAGGACCAGTATATCTGAACCTGTGCCCTTGAAAGGGGAACTCCACCCTCTCCTAACCTAAAGCATGCCCTCATTCTTGCAAACATTTAACAGCTGGAAAGTGGGACATTTCGAAGGAAAATAAAATCGAGGGATGCATTTCCCCGATTAACATTGAAACTGAGGCAATTTTAGGTGAGAGACAGGTAAAATAAAGCCATTTTTGGCTTTACAAATCAGAAGTTTCCCGCCTGAATCAGTGCTGTAGTATGTATGAAACCTGAGTGCTTCCAAGTAAAAAAGGCTCAAATTAACAAATTGGATTGTATGTAATTGCATTTATATAGCGCTTGCTACCCATGATGAGTGGTAGCAAGCAGTATATAAATGAAACAAATGGGAGAAAGAGTTTTTTTTTTCTTCCGTAAATGAATTTACGATTTAGTGTCCATCAGGCAATCCAGAATTATTTGCCTAAAGCATCATGTATTCTTGGGGGGAGGGATGAGAGCACTTGTGGCTTTTTTTCTGTTCTTGGAGTTTTTAAAAACGAAGAAAGCGCTAGGTGATGTTGGCAAATAGGGGTTGATGGTGGGTGGCACCGGCATGTATTATTGGGGACAGGGACCTTTAAAAGATCAACCCACAGGCAGCCTCTGAGTAAAATCTCCCTGGTTGCCTGTTCCATACCAGAAGGAAGGCCAGCTAAAGCCCAAGTATTGATGTGCCAGTCAGGGTTATGGTTTGGCAATAATGTCATGTCACAGAGTTACTTTAACAGCCACGCAAATACTCTAAAATTCTGTGTACACAGGCAGCAGCGCAGTCACCTGTACCTCTACCTCATGATTGCTCTGTGGCTCTCTTTGGGTAGGGATGGACATGTGTACCACAATAGGGACATTGCATAATCTGAGCCAGTGGTTGCAGATGGGGCGCACCCAGTTTTGGGGACCAACAGTTATTTTTACACATCAGACTTTGACCCAGAGCCAGAGAGAAAAAACACAAAAGGGCGAAAGAAGGAGGAAGAGAAACACAGAAAAAACTGCGACAACCAAAAAAAGCAGGAATGAAAAAGTACAGAAAGAGTGATATAATATGCTAGAAAGTACTTGGTGGTGGGTGAAGAGGCACGAGGTGAAATCAAGACTACGCTGCCTTGGTATTAACCACGCTGATATTTAATAGCACTGCACATGGGTGCACTATTTCACTGTGCCTTGTTGAGGACTACTGGGTGTTGATCCTTTGCAGTCCATCTCACAGAAAGCTGTGTCTGACTTTTGCCTAGGGTGTTTGGTAGCCGAGCATTAATTAGATTGACAAAGTGGATTAGCATGGCACTATGCATGGACAGCAACAGGCACTATGCCCACCAAAACTTTCCTTCGCAAAGCATGGTGTGCCTCAGACTGCTTGCTTGGCCTTTGTGTCGTTTGCCTGTTGGTTCTCCTTACCATCTCTGCGAGTGGCAGTCGGAAAACATGGAGAAAAAGGTGCACAGCTCCAAATAAAAAAAAAGTACACATTGTAAAAAGTTCAGTTGAAATGCATCCTGGCTGTATAACATCTGGGCCTTGCGGTCCTTCGAGCTGACCCACTTTTGCAGTCAATTGGGGCCTGCCCTGCATTCTCCCACCCTATGCCGAGTTCAAACTGGCATGTGTATTCCTGTGGGTTAACAAGTCTGCTGCTAAAACACAGCCAAGATGATTCCACCTTTTTAATGTCCACCTGAAGAGTGGATTTTAAAGCTCGAGCTTGGTGCCAGAGACAAGAGGGCACTTTTACTTAGGTGAGGGACCCATTGAGGGTGAGCATAGCTGACATCTGGGTTAATACCAACTCAATGCCCCACCACAGCATCAAAGCAATGAAGTAGTCTGAGAGCACGCATCACTAAAAAAACATACCACAGCTACATCATGACATTGGCAGCATCCATTCCACAAAAAATAGAATACTGGGCACATGAAAGCAGATGGAGAAGCAGTCCAAGGTGTTGTCAAGCAGATTAGGTACAAAATAGACAGCAATTGTGAAACCGACCCTGCAGAACAGCTAGATGTCAAGCAGCAATAGAAATGTGTGCCTCTCACACAACAAGGATATATGAGGAAGGAGCAGTGAAAGCTTCACTTCCTTTAAGCGCAGGCACAACTGTTAATAATATGTATGAGCTGGCAGCAGCAATGTAAGCTTCATGGCACATTTGGACCCTACAGTGCAAGCTTTCTTTCCTCACGAAACTGGTACTCCTTGACAGCAATAAACATGCTTTCCTTGCGCCCAGTAGTTAGAAGCAGTGCAAGTTTACCCTCCGTTTAGAACAGACACAACCTGGCAGCTGACAGTACATCTGTAGTCACACTCTTTTCCTTAAGATGCTTCTGTCATATCCTGAAACTTCTGAAGCTGTCACACTGAGTCCTGCTGTTACCACAACTTCTACGTTTGGCATATCTTGGAGCCTTTCTGTTGTCATAGATGCCTGCTTTCAGTGCCTGCAGGTCTTAACGCTGCCATTCCCTGCAACTCGTGCTCCTGTCACCGCAAGCGACTGTTGCTGCTATTATATAACATCAATTCCTGCTGCTCTTATTCTTGAGTGCTGCTGTCAATGGATAGAACCTATGCCAATTGACCTGCTTCTTTAGCTCGTCATGCACAATGCTGTCAACCACTACTGGTTCAGATGTCAGTCCTCCTGCTGTCACCTCTCCGGGCTTGGTTCGAAAAGGCAACCCCCAAACTGAGTGAATGGATGTGCCTAGCATAAAGCCTGTAAGATTATCTCAACTTCAAAGGTGCAGGAGGAGGACTTTCCTGCAGCAGCCTCAAGCTACAATCATGGTTCCCTCGGCAGATAAAAGGTCTAAGCACTCCCCTAGCCTGATAGCTAATCCTTCTTTCTTCCTGTGAGAGAACTTTAGGCATCTGTTCAGGTGGAGGCACATGCGCCTCACACTAGCTGGGAATACAGGTGTTATGCACTATCTAGAGCTACATGAGCCCAGTGTGAGAGGTGCAGAACGTTCATGGGCATGCTCACACCCTCCCACATGCAATGGTCTTTGCACCGATCTCAGTCTGGGCAAAGACTTCTTCAGTCTAATCCTGCAGTGTTTTGTGCTGTTGATCCTCACATAACAAGATCTAATCTAATTTTTACGCCCCTTCAGCTCTGTCATAAACATAGCTGTCAACATTATTTGCATATTAGAAGTGGTAGAATGCACTCCAAGTTATTAGACCAACATTTCTAATGCTTAACGGTGTTAAAGGCGTGCGACCTTGATGCGTGCTCCGTCAGTGCACGTTTTCTGTATGTATCACAAGATGGAGCCTCATCAAGTCCCCAAACAAGGGGCTGCGCAACTTGTTTGGGGACCTGACAAAGCTCAATCTTGTGATGCCAACATTATTTATCACGATGCATTTCTAGTGCAGCATGTGCACATACAAATCTTCGTACCAGTCGGCTGTTCGAATGGGGCACTGTAGGATCACAGTGGGCTCTCTAACTTCACAAAAGTGTGACAACAGGAGAGGCCCACCCCGAACAGACCATGCAGCAATTAGCATATTAGAACTAGATTACTTCTAGCAATAGCTTTCTACTGAGAGGTAGGTCCTCTCTGTTTATCTTATCTATGGGTTCTCTGCACAAACTTTCTGTAGTGTAGGGACACATAGACTTAGCCCTGATGAATGCCTTAGACCCATAGGCTTACAATAGGCAGAAACATGTTGCCATGAAATGTATTTCCATGCAGTGACACATAGGTCATTATACCAATATATGCTTCCTGCTTTTTGCCCTTTGGTAATTTTTTAATAAGCCTAGGATACCACCTTAATAAAGTATACCTTTCTGGTTTATCCTAAGGTTTTTTAATCAGCAGACTGGATCAGAACATTATCCAGAACTATCTAAGAGCTCCCTCAGGTTAGCCCACCCTTCCTTGAGGTCGAGTCTGCCCTGGTAGTACCATCTTACTAGGGTGGGACGAGGTGGCACATGATGAAGCATTTCAAATTACGTGAGTGAGCCATCCTCGTCCAATTCTTGGAATTGCCTGGACACCGTAATTACAGTAGGTAGTGACAGCAGGGACCTCTCTAGGTCCTCTTACATATCTCACTGAGAAGCCAACTGGGCTCAGAGCGAAATCCAAGAGTATCACGCCAGTTTGTGGTACATCACATTCAAATCTTGTCATCTTTAGCCAAGCCTCATTTTTTAGGAGAAAAAGAAAGTGTCACAGTGCACATTTGGCCTAGACATATATGTGTATTTTTAAAAGAAAATTAACCTAAAGCTAACAAAAAAAGACACTGGTATTATAGTTGTAATTTGGTGCCTACCTATCACAACAGAGCATAGCCATTTCAAGAAGGGATTTCAGGGCCAAAGACTGAAAAAAAGATGTATTAACCTTTTAAACACTAACACAGTGGTTCCCAAACTGTGCACCGTGGCTCCCTGGGGAGCCATCAAACCTAGCCAGGGGAGCCGCGCACCAAGCACTTAAATGATTTAATGTTGAAGGGGTTGTTGGCTTCAGTTAAACTAATTAGACTTAAATGCATGATGTCGATGATCTGTAAGTGACATGCCTAAAGCTGTAAACCTAATGCTTAATTGATAGCATGTCGAGGGAGATGACCTCCATATTTCACTGGGTCCCCACATTCCAACACTCCCAAAGTAACCGGAAGATGCCGGATTTATTTTGTTAGACTCATTAATAGTTTCGTTTTGTTTCCCAAACGCATTTTACACCAATGCAAGTTATCAGGAAAGTACAGTTGTCCTGTCTATTAAACACACTAAGTATTATTAAGTATTGACATTTGTACTTGAATCATAAGTACTTCCAGTACACATTTCTTTGAGTACACACACATTTCCAGACAGGCCTGCTCTCTCCTTGAGCACAGGGAATTAAAACACCATATACGGCATAATGCCAACATTTAGAAGCAAGAAAGAGGGACTTGGAAAAAAAATAAATCTGAGGAATGTATTTTACTTGCATTGGCTTGGAGGCAATTTTAGGGAGGAGACAGCAAAATTAAAGCTGTATGTGGTTTAAAAAATCGTTAGTCACCCTGCTGAGACAGGTGTGTTGGAATGTATGACATGGGTAGAAATGGAAGTGCATGCAAATATTTTTCAAGCAGAAGTGTAACTAGGAATATTTTATTAGAGGCACCGCCTTAGTTATACGAAACACCCTGCGTATATGATTATAATACCTTCATCAGCTTCATCCCAATTATTTTCAGGGAGATAAATGCAAGTACTCCCGAGGCCGGGCTTACATCCCCCTCACCCTCCAAAAAAAGTAACAGTGGGGAGCAATGGCCAATGGGTCAAGGGAGCCACGGGTCAAAAAAGTTTGGGAACCACTACACTAACTTCAATGATAGAAAATGCAAAAGTAAAATGAAAAGGTACTTATCATCTGAACCATGATCCCTGTTCTACCCTGATAGGTACAATGGGGATACATTACTAATAATAAATCTTTAAATCTTTGAAAAATATGTAAATATTTGTGTTATATATCATGGTGTACTCTAAACTATAGTATATATGCACATAAACAAACCTGAACCTTAAACAAGAGACAACGTAATCAAAGTGCGACCCCTGTGTAATACCTACATACCACAATAATTTGCATTCGGTCTACTCACTAGATATCATGGGGAACATAACGCCTTGGGGAAGACATCAAAAGAAAACCTATTGTTCACAAGGATTAGTGAAGGTGAATTTTTGGAGCATCTTCAACTACATCCTTGACGTTCTTGGTTAACTAAGGAAGTAAATGTGATATAGTGACCAAGTCAACCAGGGAGAGCGGATTTTAATCCAGCATGGCAGTGTGATGCCAGTGTAGGGAGAGGATGTGGCTTAGCGTCGAGATCTGCTGACTTTGAAGCTGGGGAACCAGGTTTGAGTCTCAACATACTGTGATTCTGGGTAAATCACCTAATCTCCCCAGCCACAAAAAAAAAAAATTGAAGTTGTACTTATGTAATGTAACTGGCGCTCCTGTGAAGCTCTCTAATGCAGGGTCAAGTTCAAGCTATATAAAACTGAAAACAAAAACTGTGATGTAAGTGTGTGTGTGTGTATAAGTTAACAATTTAAGCTGCCACTTCATATGTACAATCTTGCATCGTCTTCCATCACTCAATATAAGGTACAACGTTCTGTTGCTCTCTAGATAGGTCCATGCTATATAAATATAAACACAAATATGTTTTTACATTGTGAACAGGTATTCAAACCTATCCCCCTCTGTGAATGCCACTACGTTTTAAGATCTTGGTGAATCCTCATGATTTTGAAATCCAGATAGAAGCTCTGCATAATTTTCTTTATGCCAGTACACGCTCTACACCTTTAATGAAGTTCATATAAATCACTTCTCAATGTCTGTCAGAGTAGTTTCTTGTGCTCATTTTGAGATGCTCTTACAAACACCTTGTTCCCGAAAACATTTGTCTATTATGCAGTTTATTTTGCTTTCAGTAAGAAAATAACTTTTCCAATAAGGCTTGAGTGCTTTCTTTTCTGTGTGTCTGACATGCACACCTGGCACAAGAATTATTTGGTACCTGCCATCTTGCAACCATCGTTTGCTCGCAGGTCTAGTGGACACTCTTAAAGCTCCAGCAGTGCTTACTATATCAGTGGAAAGTATTGGCAAAGACAATAGATCTGGCTTTAATGTGCTAAACCAAGAATACAGGCATACACAAAGGCTGTGTATGTGTCAGAACTATAAAAACAGACATATTGACATGTATGGTCTCATATTTGCAATGTGGATGTGTCTACCCCACTGTGTAAAGTGATCGCACCACCACTGTGGCTGCAGTATTAGCCCCCCCCCTCCCCTCCTCACCCTGACGTTCGGGTCTAGTTGCGCCCCTGGCCATGACTGCATATTGAACACAGTAGCAAGTTATGGGAGGGTATTGAGCAGGTTACTGGGTGTTTGCGCCATAAGCGATTTTGGGGTTTCATTCTTTTTCACTGTGATTAAAGCTACTGCCATCTCTCATTCCACCCTTGTCATTTATGAGGGCATTGGGTGCTCCAGAGAACTTCAAAGTCTTTTTTATATGTATAAGGCGTGTGAGAGAGCCTATAGTAAAACAGCAGTTATTTTTGGCCTTTGGGATATTGCTGAGGGTCACAGGACAAGCTCTAGTGGTGCTTTGTGTGTTGCTTTAAGTTTGGCTCAATAAGAATGATATAAATGTAATATTTAGGTGCCTGCCATGGACCTGCAGGGAATACTATTTTTTGTTCACTGCTGCCCAGTAAAATCATTAAATATGGAAAACCTGTACTAAATACTAAGAGTGCCATGAGCTCTAAGTGCCCTAATGAGACAAGCTCCAGGAATGAGGTAAACAGTTCTCAGAATTAAACAAACCGCAATTTAGAAACCCAATAAGTAAAAATCGAATTGATTGAGTTTGTGCAGGCAGGTAAAACCCAGGCCATGCACAATACATGAACATAGATGCAAAGGACAAGGAGCGCTCACCAACACAGGTGCCAATGACCAATGTACTCATGGCCAAATGGCTCCATGACAAGGAGCATTCACCTACATTAGGCCCTATAATGAGGAGTGCTCACCAATACAGGACACAATGACAAGGAGCAGTCACCAAAAGAAGAACCCCAAGAAAAAGACCGCTCACCAAAACTGGGTCCCAAGACAAGGAGCACTCACCAACACTAGGCACTGCGACAAGGATCACTTACCAACACAGTGCCTAATGACAAAGAATGTTGATCAACACGGGTATCAACGACAGGGAGTGCTCACCAACAAAGACACAATGCCAAAAAGTGCTCACTGACACTGAGCCCCATGATGAGGAATGCTGACCAATACAAGGATTGATGATAAGGAGCACTCTCCAACGTAGGCCTGATGGCAAGGAGCACTCACCAACAAAGGCCTGATGTCAAAGAGCGCTCACCAACTCAAGGCTCGATGACAAAGGGCGCTAACCAGTACATGGCCCAATGACAACCAGCGCACGTCCACAGAGGCACCGTAACAAGGCAGGCTTACCAACACCAGAGACCAATTCAAACAGCTTTTCTGCATGAGTACATGCGACATACTGATGGAAATTCAGGAGGAAGTTGCATCAACTCACCTGAATATCTTTGTGAATAATGCCCAGTCTCAACATTCTGCAGGAATACATTTACCAAAATAAAAATTACATTTTTTCTTCAGTATGTATGGCAAAATGCCATAAATGGTAAAATCATTTAATAGTCCAAATGCCAAGTCATAAACACAAACATAAAGGGCAGCAGCGCATATCTACACCTATCCAAGGGAAATTTAACACAGAGCAAGTGTCTATGACAGAACATGCAGGACATTCACTCTTATTCCCAAGTCATAGTAGAAAGGTCATACCCTCAAAAGGTACTTAGCAGGCAAGCAAGGGCAGAGATCGTGCACAATCAACAAGCATACTCAGAAAACGCATTTAAAAAGAGGAAGGAACTAACCCCCAACATATCTAGAAGAGCAACACACAGGTAGTATCAACAATATATAGAAAACAGTATGTAAGAAAGTGGGCTTGAGTTTGGAAGCATGTGAGTCCTTCACAATTAATAAGTCTGCAACCTTCTGCTATTGGAAACCAACTACCCCTTTGTAGTACTTGACTCTCTCAGGGTAGTGAAGCAGAGCAGTCCAAGGCCAACTCATGGGAAGTGGTGAAGGCTAGTATAGCAGTCTGCTGATGTTCAACTAACACCCAATAAATCACTGTCCAGTGTGTGCTTTTATTTATTAAAAGGAAAAGCACTTTATTACAAATGCACTACTCACTTTATTACAAATGCACTACTCACTCCTAATCATTAACATACGAATGTCAGGTAGCTATACTATTGGGACTTCTTCCTAACAATGTACACTATCAGTGAGCCCTAAAACACAATACTACCACATATATACTAGACCCTATATAATGGGTTCAGTTATTAAAAGTCAGTCCTACTGGCTTTGTTAGAGTGTCAACACAATGATAAGAGCATTGATATATCAAGATAAACCAATATAACACCATTAAAATCTCTCAGATTAGGACCATCATACAATGACATTCATGAGTACATGTGCTGCTTCACTGTTAACTTTGTATTAGTCAATAAAACATTGCATTCTGAATGAACTGATGCATGAGGTTTTCTTGTACTTTTACACATGCTGCAAAGCAGCCTTAGGACCCAACAGCAAAGGTGCCTGCACCCCAAAGGCAACTTTTAAACTTTAACAGGTACTCAAGTGGGGAGCTCATGTACTTTTGCAAGCCCCCAGAACACTCGGTAAAACAGAAGTAGTGCCCCTGTCCCAAGCGACCTATGCACATTTCTCAAAACCATTGCAAGGGCTTATGGGGCAGCCCCTCGCCTGCAGCATTCTGTTAATGCACCACAGGCCAAGGGAAATGCTTTCTTTCCTATTTCTTTTTCCCTTTTGCTCTCGGGCTGCGAAGCATGGCCAGTTAACACCAATTGAGACAGTTTTTTGTTTCAGAGCACAGCTAGCACGCTCTTCCCCCAGCCTGTGCTCCCAAACAATTTTGTTCCCAGGGCCTTGGCCCTCCATGTGGAGTTCTGAAAGGTTAGAGAGGGGGGCACCATTTGTGCCAGATTCTGGCTGGTCCACCAGGGGACCATATTTCTCTCTCCCATTTCTCTGGCCCCGTTGGGCCAATTTTAATTAACTAGGTGTCACTTTGCCCCTGGTGGCTGTCTCTAGCCACCAGGAGTGTTTATTTTTTGTCATTCTGGTCTCATATTTCTATTTTGCTTCTAGGAGCTATTTTTTATTTGCTCCCCCTCTGTTGAGGGAGGGTTCCTGGCCAAGAACCTTTCCTCTCTTTAGCACCTGGTGTTATCAGCCAGGGGTCACCTCCAGAGGCACCCCATAACCATCAATGCTGAATACCCCCGCCCCCGCCAGCATTCTTCGGGTCCCATAGCCTCCTTTAGCCACTTGCAGGGCACCAGTTTGCTGGCAGACGATAGGCAGCCACACTAAAATTAGGGCTCCCTATTTTCAGTTTTTACATATAAATACATACAGGAAGCATTGTGTTTCTTGTCTGTATTTTTACAAGTGAAAAAATGCAGATAATTTGGCTTCTTTTGAGTGACTCTCCATGCCGAGTTTAATTAATTTCAGGCCATATTGGCAGCATAGGGAGTTAGAAAGCTGAATGTGATTTGCTTAAATTGCTGCATATTTCAACAAGTGTGTGTACTATTCTGTTACTTTTTTTTCAAGTGGGCTTATTTTTTTAAAATATTTTGGCTGTGTAATATGCTAAAACCTGACAGGCATCAAAGTTTGAGTGCACGTTGATCCATTAAATAAATGTGGAAATATACGAGTTATCCCCTCTTCTGTTCTCAAAACACAAAATAAATATGGATAAGAACCAATAAGATGGTTAAAAAATAAATACTGATATATACAGATGGAAATGATAAAAAAATAAATACCATAATAAAGGTTACCCCCTCTGCAGGTTTAGGCTCAAATGTTACAGGAGAGCCCTTCGTCTCTAAAGTATCACAGCATGTCCATCCCTCTACTGTCCCTAAGAGGAGTTAAGGGGTTCAACTCCACTGGCTGTGGAGAGGCAGATCACAGAGCTGCATTCTGTCCAATCCAGAGTGTCCGAACACTTTGGACAGGGGTCCGGTCTTCGTCACGGTCCTGGAAAATTAATCTTTTCTTGCCCTTCCTCTCCACTGTGCAGAGGGCTTTAAGTGGTGGCAGAAAGTTCCAAAAGTTAGGCATCTCTGTCCAAAAACCTAAGAAGACACAGCATTACACTGTCCCAGTCCCAATCCTCTTGCACAGAAGTTTGGGACATTACATAATGGTGATTTGGAATGGTCTTTGAAAGAGGTCTCTCAGAGCCTGAAACCACTACCCTAACTGCCACAGCTGCCTGGACCTTCTCTCCAAAACTACAAAGGGGAGCCATTTCTGTGATTGGCTCTAGAGGTATGGCCTTCTCCCCTTTGCTCTCCTTGAGATGAGCCTTCCCAGGCCTGGTGCAGTGTAAAAGGTAATTAGTGCATGCAGATTTTGACTCCACCCATTCCTCTGCTAGAAGCCGGCGTAATCACTGTCACATGGCCCTAAAGCATGGGAAAGCTTTTGATCCTCCTGCTGGTCAGTAGAGTACTTATATTGGACTAGCTGGGTAAACAAAAGCCAGAATCTAATTTGAAGCTGTGTCAGAGAGATCTTCGTGTGCCAAGAATACAGATATGGCAAAATGAACATTAAGTCCGCACTTGTGATCCTTGTTTATCATAATAATGGTGTGTCATCATAGACCCTAGGCCTAAGTATGCTGAAGTTGTACTGTGGTGCAGATTTCACCAATATTGTACAATAAAGAGAAGCACACACACACACTTTTCAGTGAGGCACTACAGACTTAAACTACGACTACCCACTCACATTATGAGGTATGCACAGATCGGGACCAATCCAAGAAGGCTCTCTTCTGTGTCAGGCTATCTGTGCAGAGATACCAGGCTGAGCTAGATGGTAGTCCCTCTCACTCAGCCCACACACATGTTCACATGCAACCAAAACCAAAGAGGATGTGGCCTAATGGCTAGAGCAGTCGACCTCGAAGCTGGGGAACCAGGTTCGATTTTGGGCAGAAACGCTCAACATCCTGTGATTCTGGGCAAATCACTTAATCTCCCTGTGCCTAACAAAAATAAATGTGTCCATCTGTAAAGGGCAACAGCGTTTACAAAGCTGTCATCACATCGCGTAACTATTACAACGCGGTCGTTTGTTAGAACCCGATGCCTTTACATCGCAAGTCATTAGATCGACTTGCTGTAGGGGGCGCTCTAACCTAAGGAATAGTATAATTTACTATTCCAACACCTTTCCTACTGTTGCGCAGGCTGGTGTTGGAATAGTAAATTATACTATTCCTAAATCCAGCACGCCCCCTTCAGCAAGTCGATCTAATGACTTGCGATGTAAAGGTATCGAGTTCTAACAACGCGGTCGTTGTAACGACAGCGTTGTAATAGAACACGATGTTATAGCATGCGATGTAACATGCTATATTCATCTGTAACGCAACTGGTGCTCATGTAAAGCGCTCTGATACTTTCGGGTCGAGTTCGCGCTGTATGAAACTCACCCACAAAAATACCTTGAGCCTTTTACTCCAAGTGCACAGCAGAAGACCTTGTTTTAAAAGGCAAATACTGACTGCTAGCACTCCCAGTCAATTTTAAAAGAGGTTACAGTGATGGAGATTCAGGTAAAGAGACTCACTCACAGCAAAAGTCCAAAAAACAGGTAGTCCAAAAAGCAAATATCCAGGGGTTAGATGGGCCAAAACCCATTTTCCAGCGCTATGAAAATGGGCTCTGCCAATAGATAAAGATAGAAAGGTAAAAGGTGGTATAGAGGACAATGGAAGATATCTAAAGGACCACCATCCCCAAAAAAGGCACCCAGAAGAAATAAATATATTTGCCAAAACATTGACCAGACATGCAAGTATGGTTTATTTGCCACTTTGTGCTTATTAGTGCTACGAACCTTCAACTTACATGATCCCAACCAGGTATGTCCGAAGTTGGACTTCACCAACTTCCTGACATCTAAAAAATAGAGGTGAAAATGGGAATAATAGTAGGTTTTGTGGGCAAAGTAACCTGCAAAACCTACTTTTGGTGGCAGAATTCCAACATAAAAGTAGTTATTAGATTAAATTCATGCAAGGACTGTTTTGTTTTCAAGAAACTTTAACACAAATTTTGAGAAGCAGATTAATTTCACACACATTTGCTAGCAGAACATAAGCCGTCAAAAAAAAAAAAAAAAGATATGGCTAGACCACATCACACAACTTCATAACTGCATGTATGTACACCCTCTACACGGAGAAACAACAACCAACAAATGAGTGCAAAGGACAAAAAATGCAATAGGTCATCAATCCACACGGCATTTCAACAATATGGTGTTAGACTGATAAAAACCACTAAGTTCCTGTGAAAACCTGACCGGACCCACAGCCAGATACTATAGAAAACAACTTACCCTTCAGTATGAGGGGCCTGAAATGTGGTGGGGGTCGCAAACTAATCAGTGTATTTGTGCACCGAATCATTTGTGATCTATCTTTGATTTGTGATCCATCTTCAGTTTGAGATGCTAAACAGTCACATTGCAAAATGCCCATTCCGGGACTCACAAAATCCCCTACCTCAAAAATATTTATGAGGCATGTGCCCCTTCTGTGACTCCTGTAAATGCAAGGCTGGAGGCCTGATGGGGGACAGAGGATCGCTGTCCCTGAATTCCCATTCGCTGCATGCTAGCATGTTTAGGTCGAGCCTAGACAGAGCGCATGCGCTATCTTCGAGACATGCTGCATTCACTGTATGGGCTAACATCCCACCCATTGTTGTTGGTTGGTTTGTGTGTGTGTGTGTGTGTGTGTGTGTGTGCTGTTTAAAAAAGCTTGCGTGTATGTGGCTAATATGAGTTTGTTGTCCCTCCTTTTGTTATTTTGTTTACGCATACGGAGCAGTGACCTATTACTTGTCTTCTTCCACTTTTGGCTATTTAAGGTGGTGTGCAGACTTTCGTTTTTTACTTTCTTGCCTATCCTGATTGCCATGTGTTTCAAATGTCGGCTTTTTTCCCTGTAAGCGTACACCCATCCCGATTCCTGTAGTGCTCATAAAATTACATTGTTTATTTACGTTTTTCATAGCAGCATGCCTCTAAATTTTTGCTTTTAAATGGGCTTGTTTAAATATACTTCAACCACTGTTCAAAATAACCAATCCAGTGGCAGGAGGTGTTGCAGGCACGTGACAAAAGACAGCAGAGGGTAGCAGATAATCGTTGCCTATTATGCCAGAGAGGGTGTGGCGTTATAGCCGGGGCTGTTGACTTTGGAACTGGAGAAGCAGGTTAGAGTCTCCACTGGGCTCAGCAGCCTGTGATTCTGGGCAGAACACCTAATCTCCCCCTTGCCTAAAAACATGAGTATGACCTTATGTAATGTAAATGTTGCTTGTGTAAAGTGCTCCCATACCTCTGGGGTGAGTTCGCTCCATATAATTTAAAAAAAGAAAAATTCGCAGAGATGGTGTGAAGCGAAAATTCCATAGAAAATAATAATGAGGACTTAATATTACAGTCGGTCTCGTTCCCATTAAAAATCAATTTAATACAAAGTGTGCATGGGGAGCACATTCCTTGTAAACATGAGAAAGCATGTGCGTGGGTGCTAAGGCCCAATGTCTCTGATCCCGTGATCAGAAGTAAACAGCAGAGCTCAGCTCGAGGCACCATACACCGCTTGTAAACAGAGTTGAAGAGAGTGGGAAAACATCAACCAAATGTACAATTAATTACAAGACCACTTGCAACTGCCGAGCAAGATGCAAACAAGAAGACATGGATTTTCTTCCAAAATTCTCCAGAGAAACATGGACTCTGCTTGCCGTCTTGTTGACCCTACTGTGTCTGTAAGTGTTGCACAGCACCCCTCTCAATTGCCTGTACTAGAATGGCAACTACAGTTTAAGACTAGACTGTCTGATTTACACCCCCTATGCCATGTTTTAGCCATGATCAGCATAGGCTATGGCATGATGTCATAAATGCTATAACATGTTGTAGTAAGGAGGTCCACGCAGGTAGGATGTAGTTCATGAAGTTTTATTGAAGTCTGTTACATGTATATAGTTCCAGTACAGCAGGTAGTTAAGTTCTGTAGAGCAGCCCTACCAGGAGCAGCCTGCTTGCTGCTCAGCCCATTCTCAACTGTCACTCCCAACCTCTCAGGCACCCAACATTCCAATCGCATCATCACTCCAACATTCCGTGCAGCACACACACACACAAACACACTGGCAGGGCAGGGGGTGTAAAAGGCATAACAAGAACCAGAGTAGGATACTACATATCCCCCTTTCTTATAAAACGGAAGCAATAGTCCTATACCTAAAAGAGATGTAACAATAAGAACCCAGTAAGGAAAGAGCTGAAAGGAATGCAAATGCAACAGAGGAAGTAAAGATAAGAAAAGAACAGAAAGGAACAAGCGAAGAGATAGGTGTGGGAAAACAAAGAGGAAGCAAAGGTTGAATGGCACAAATAGAAATAACCCATCCTCTCCAACAAGGAAAACAGTGATAAGTCGTAAGAAACAACAAATAAGTAAAAGGACATAGTCGCACCAAAGACTACCCCCAAACACACCCACTGGCCAGGGAGGCAAGCAAGGAAGGAAGGACAAGGCACAACGCCTACTGAACACTAGACTAACACCCAGACACCCGAAGAAAAGAAGGAATGATCTCCACTTGAACAAGGAAGAAAGAGAAAAACACTACAGAAAAGGAAAGACTAGAGGCAAAGGAAGAATAACAACAATGTCTATAGTTCAGGTTCCAAGGATGAGAAAGGAATGTAACATCACATGGATTACTGAACAAGTACGAAAACAGAGGAGAAGAATAAAAAAACAAATAAGTAAAATTCAACATCCCCCACTTTCATAATGATAATAAAATGAATATGAAAATACCGTTGCAAATACAACAATGTAATATGATGTAAGCAAGACATTGGAAGAAAAAGACAGTAAATGGGACTGAAACCCATGACTGATACCCTAGGAGAGGGTAAGTATGTACGAGGACGTGGGACAAAAACCCAAGACCGACCCCTACCCCGAGGCAAAGGGGTGAGGGATAACTATGAATGGGACAAAGACCCATGAAACAATAACACATGTAAGAACAACCCCTGTGTAGAGGTCACAACCTGTGCAATGTATTGATGGGACTATAACCCATGAAAGACACCCAGAGTGAGAGTAACAATGTAAGAGAAAATGGGACTAAGACCCATGACCTACCCCTAGAATAAGGGTGGTAGACTTTATGTAAATGGGACTGGCACCCATATGGGACTGAACACCCAAGAACGTGTAGATGGGACTGGTACACAAAGAGAGACACCCTGTGTAAGGGTAATAATGTAACAACAGAAGCTAACGTAGATGGGACTGAACCCATGACCTACCCCAAGATGTAGGGATGGTTGGCACTGTGAATTGGACTAACACCCATACAGCGATGCCCTGTGTGAGGGTGAGAAACCGAAAGTAGCCCATGTAGGCAAGTGTATGAGAGCAAATGGGGATAGTACCCATTGCTGTCCCTATGTAGGGAAAAGTTAAATGTAAAGTGTGAACATACGAAATGAACAACGAAGTCAAGAAGGTGTATAACATGTCAGGAGCTTAACCTTTTATGCGAACGAATCTCACCAGGCAAACCCGTTGAGTGTAGCAGGTGAGAAAAACAGTTCCTTGATGTAGTGCTCCAAAAACCATGACTTAAATGCAACTGTAAACGCAGCCAAGCATAGAATAGGCTTCAATGCTGAATCACCAAAACTGATAAGAGACAGTTAAAGTTTAGGGTGTGCGTGTCACCGTAATGCTGTGACACACACAAGCGTTTGTGAGCAAAGACGCTTTGCAGAGATAGCCAGGAGCTGACAATGTCTTGTAACACCCATGTGCACTGGCAGATAAAGCACAATGTGCTGTGGTCACGCTGGTGCAGTGCCAGCTGAAATAAGTGTTCCAAAGGGCATATAGGGTCCTGTGGATGGCATGCAACATGAAATATGGTGAAGCAGTAGACACAGAATTCAGCACTCGACCTGAGTGGACCGTAAAACCAAGCACAGAATGCACTCACTGAATTCATCACACGTCCATGTAAGTAATATTTATATGTTCCTCAAATGTGCCAGGGTCCCAAAGGAAGCATGAAGACAACTATGAGGGGAAAACTTGCAGATAGACGAGTTGCGGCAGGTGCATGGCGCATTGACCAGTTTTGAAATGCTTTAGAGTCAAAGTCTGCTGTATCTGTGTTGATGCCAAGCAAAAGATGGCGGCACGCACGGCACGCCATGCCGGATGGCTCACGACACCCTCGTGCACCAAACATTGTCACACAGGAGTCCTTTCACAGTGGGAGCTCGTGTCGTCATGGGGATCCTTGAGGAACTATGCGCGGCATAAACGTTGAGGTGAGATGCGCGCGCTAAGTGTTACACCGTTGGGATTCCAAACCGCAGAGTGGCGGTTAAACGGCCACAGGAGCCAGGTCTAAGATAAGGGAAAGTGACATAAACTGACTCACCAGCATGTCCCGCCAAAAACACTGGCATCGCGTCGACATACCTTGCGATGCCATACAGGAAAACAGTCACACCATTTCCACAGTGACGGACAAGACCCAAAACAGCTCCATTGAAAAATTTTCAGTAAGCGTGAAAAAATGCCTCACGAGTGAAACATGAATATTATAGAACACCAACAAAGTCAGATGGAGTGAAAAGCATCGACACAGGATGTTGTCCAGACCGGATGATCACAAGTACATGCATTCACACATGTTGACACAGCATTGAAGCTCACTGACCTCCAAAAACACATTTTGGCTCTATGGAGCTACGTGTCACCCACACACCGAGACTCCGTAGTGTCAGGTTGTAGTCAGCAGCAAACACCATATTGTAGACAGGATTCATTTGCGCAGCATCACTTGCTGTGGAAGATTGTGGGGAGAAGCCATTCTTCCCATACATGTTGACAAACCGTATGTTTGTGAGCTTGAAGACAGAATCACTGCTTGTAAAGTTAAAAAACCATAGAAAGTAATCCAGATGAGCACAGCACGCCTGAGCTAGGGCTGTCCGATGGTGATGACACTGGTGGGGCTGAGAGGCGTAGTGCTTCATCTTTACATGTTTCTTGTTGTCTTCTTTGCTTTTCTGTGTAGGTCTTGTGTCTTCCTTGTAGTCATCTATGTTGTTCTATGTAGAACACCCTTGTATCTTGTTATCTTCTTTTCTTTTCTGTGAGGAAGATCTTTCTTTCATGTAGACGTCTTTGTTGTTCTGTGAAGAACACCCTTGTATCTTCTTTGGAGTTTTTCTTTTCTGGTGGATACCTCCTCTTGTACTTTTTGTTGCCTGTGACTGTATGTCTGTAGCTTGTTTCATCTTCAGGTCCTCTATTGTACACCAGGTTCTTGAGATCTGCTTGTTTCACGTAGGTTCGTCACCATCCTCGTCGCCAAATAAATGTAGTAAGGAGGTCCACGCAGGTAGGATGTAGTTCATGAAGTTTTATTGAAGTCTGTTACATGTAGATAGTTCCAGTACAGCAGGCAGTGGCGGCTGGTGACATTTGAAAGTGGTGAGGCGTAAAACAAGTATCGTACTGCGCTGCCGCGAGCGAGCCCGAACCACCTAAGGGTGGTTCGGGTGGGTTCTCCCCCTGAGAATTTTTTTTTTAAAAGAGTGGGCAAATGGTGCATTTTCAAGCAAATTTGAGAAAGCAGGAAGGTTGAGCAGCACTCCTGCTAGGCTTAATATTTACATTCAATTTGTTCGCAATCGCAGTACAGACATTTGCCTGGTTCCTTCTGGCACAGGAACAGTGATGTGCTTTGTGTCCTGGGACATATTGTAAAACGTATTTTATTTACCTTAGCACACAATACTATATCGGACTGTTTGGACTTAGGGGCACTGTGTAGGAGGTAAGCACTGCATCCCCTTTGGCATAAATATTATCCTAGTTTGCAGCCACCTGTCACAGACCCCGCAATGGAAGACGGACTGCAACGCACCCCTTTAGGACCTCTCATGGCCCCCAACAGGCTGTAAAGTACCCTTACCATGCGATACAAATATGTTTAATTTTGCCCATGTCTATCTATGTGGAAGAAATAAAGGGTTACACGCAATTCTCTGTTTCCAGGGACTCTACGTTCCCAGCCTTGAAACAGAGAATAAGTGACCTACAAGTGGTACTTTCAAACCACATCAATACACCAAATTGGTTGTTCTGCCACAGTTCTGACTGAAAATAAGATTAGAAGGGCCACATGTGTCCCTAAAATTACACATATTTACCAGATAGCTCTTAAAATGTGCACTCAAACCCTGAAAAGAAACCAAACAATGTTCACGTAAAACATCGGACGTTGCAGTAAAACGCAGGTAGAGCAGCTCGACGGGTGGAAGGGTTCGTTGTGGGTACTCTGGGCACAACTTGTGAATTAGCGGCCTGCTCACTCTATTTATTTTCAATTTATCTTACATACATCCCCACGCAAAAAAAGATAATACAGTGCCCACACCCTCACACAGGGGTCTTCCAGGAGAAGTTGCGGCCGGCATGATGGACGGGTGGGGGGGGTTGAAATGGGGTCGTCGCGGGAGGGATGGGGGGAGGCGGGAGGGGTTTAATTAAATTAAAATAAAACTTACCTTCTCCAGGCCGCCTCAGCTCCTGGCCGGGTCCCGATTCGCGCTTTTTCTGCTGCTCCAGTCCTCAACAGGAAGCAGCCACCCACATGCAGCCTCCCTCCCCTCCGCCAATCACAACGCTGCTACGGTGAGTACTAAACTCAGCACCAAAACTAATATTGAATACTAAAAAGGCATATCACATCACATAGACCCTCACACCTTCCCAATGAAGAGCTATATGCTCGGATATGAAAAACATACAAAGCCTTACATCATGACTCCTTGACTTACCTTGCACAGAAACTGAATGTACAAGGATGAACCACAAATGCCTGAAGCAAGGATGTTAAATACTGCAAAATTCAACAAGCGCTCTACCAATCATTCCATAGACAGCACCAAGAATGTGGAACAACTTTCCCTTCAGGCCTCAGGACAGCTCCTTCTTACACTTCTTTTAAGGGAAGGCTGGAAGAATTCTTAATAAACCAACACCATGCTCCCGCCAAACTGGCCTACAAACAGCTTTCCAAAAGCCTCAGATCCTTAGGACACTCTATGAATATCTATAGGCTATTGATACGTCCATACTGACTAGAGTCCATCAGGCATTATACATCAATCTGTAAAGTGGAGGACCATGTCACCTACTGGGATTCAGTATAGCAACACTTTTGTACATGCAGAATGTGTCTTGTCATATAGTAATGTATTGTATCTTTGAAATCCAAATGTTTTATTGTACATGCTATATGTGTAGCGCTTTGACGTCAACAATGACTTGACCAGCGCTATAAAAAAACACAAAAATATCCCATTTTCTCTCATCTTATCAAACACTTTGTCCCTCTCTCTTTCTCTCAGTCCCTTGCCCCGTATGTCTCCTCCTCATATCTGTCTGCTTTCCTTCCCCTCACACAACCTGTCCCCCATTGCTTCCTCCATTTCCCTTTTTCAGCATCTCATCCTGTCCCGCTCCCTTTCCCTCCTCACTCACACACCTTCTCCGTGCCCCTCTACATTTATCTGTGCCTTCCTCCATACACCATCTCTCCCTCCACGCACACCTCTCTATTTTCCTGCTCTTCCTCATTTCCCCCTCTGTCCTTCTCCTGACACACCTATTCCCCCGCCTCTCTCCCTTTTCCTCGGGCTCTCTTCCTTATCTCTGTATCTTTGTCGCTCTCCCACTCTCTCCCCCTCTCTGTCCATCTTCCTTTGCTCTTTCCCTCCTTCTCTGCACCCTTTACCCTTCTCTTCATCACTCTCCCAACTAAGCATAAACAGAAGCGGCATTGTCAGGGGAGAGCATCTGCCCATTAGCACTGTCTGTCCAGACTTAGTAAGGAGCTGCACTTACTGTATGATGAGAGAGAGAGGGATCCATTAACTGCAGCCAGGACGGAGAGAGCTCAGATGTGCTTAGGATTGTAAATGATTAAATCCTAAAACCCGCGCAACGAGGCAAGGTCTAGAAAAACATGGAGAGGAGACATGCTGATGCAAGCAAGCCCCGTGCTGCCACCAGAGCCTGGTGACACGGCTGTGGGGCGCTGTTTCCTTTTCAGTCTTCCCATGCACCGCTGGGGCACACACTGACCTTTGCACCTTGAGGCGGGCGTGGCAAAGGGTCATCTCTGCGGTTATAGGCCTTTCCGAAGCACAGAGGCGCATCGTGGTTGAGCTTTCGGAACTCTGGATGCGTGAAGAATACAAAGTAGTGATTGTGTGTCGTTGGCAATTGAGTTGGGGGCTATCAGAGGAGAGGGCTGGCAAGCACCCAGCAAAACAGATGCCAAAGTAAGGCCCGAGATGTTCTGATAAATGTGTAGTCTGTGGGCCTTTGCCCGGGAAAAGAACGGCGAATTTGATGCTCTTTCTTGGTGCCTGGAATTGTAGGAGTTGCATCGGGCACTGAAAGCAACATGGCTGGATTTGGGGGGATTGGTACAATACAGCCGCGGCCGGCATGCTCGCGGGGGGGCGCGCGGGTGGGGAATAATAAAAAAATAAAACCTACCTTACCGCCGGCATCACCTGCGCTCCTGGCCGGTGTGATGGTGCAGCCGGGTCCGCAAGAACAGGAAGCAGCCAGCAGGCAGCCTCCTTCCCCGGCCGGCCCTAAGTCAATCACAACGCTGCAATGGCAGCATTGTGATTGGTGAGGCGCAGCAGGAGAGCGCCCCAGCCGGGCCATTTTCTCTATGTAGGCTGCATGCAGCATCTCTATGTAGGCTGCATGCAGCAGCCTACATAGAGAAAAAGGGAGAGTGCGCATGACTGGGTTGGTCGGCCCTGGGGCCGACCAAACAGTCAGTACCCACAACAGTGGGCAAACCACTCCCCCCTGCCCTCGAGCAGGACCAAACAACCAGGCACTGCAGGCACTTCTGCTTTCTCGCAGTGCGAGAAGCAGAAACATAAAATGGTAGTTTTACCATTTTATGTTTCTGCTTCTCGCACTGCAAGAAAGCAGTGGGGCGACGCCCCTATGGAGGAGCCGCCACTGACAGTAGGTAGTTAAGTTCTGAAGAGCAGCCCCACCAGGAGCAGCCTGCTTGCTGCTCAGCCCATTCTCAACTGTCACTCCCAACCTCTCAGGCACCCAACATTCCAATCGCATCATCACTCCAACATTCCGTGCAGCACACACATAAACACACTGGCAGGGCAGGGGGTGTAAAAGGCATAACAAGAACCAGAGTAGGATACTACACATGTATTGTATACAAATATGTAATCCTGTGCAGGTCATCTGCAGCAAAACATCGATAAGTGAGTATACAGTACAGAAAACATAATTTGCTGTCCGTTACACAGTAGATACTTTGCAAGTCTGTATTTTTAGAGTCAATATGAATGCTCTTGCCTGAGATTTCGTAGTCTGTGACACCCTACCACTAGCCTCCTGATTTTCAGGAAATAGAATCCTTGTCAAGGCATTTCCGCACTGTGACTATGCCTTGCAACAAGCATTAACAACGCCTTTCCCTCCTTGTGGTTTGGAAAGAAAAGGTTTTGTGTGCTGAGGCTGCCTGTGAAAATGCATAAGTAACAAGGAGTGTTTTTTGTTGTCTCAGATGTTAGATCTATGTAAGTCGAGCTCAGCTGTCTTAGCTGCTACCAAGAGCTGTGTAACAAAGGCAACAGTCAATCTTTGCAATGACTTGTTTTGCAGACGTCCCAAAACATTAACTGGAAAACAATCTAACCAACCGCAGTACTGCAAGTACATGCTTACTTGAAATTTAAAAACCAAAATATTTAGGGTGCTCTTCTTATGCTCATTCTATTTATCTAGCAAATCAAAGTTTTATTTATCTTGTTATCTGGAAAGCGGTCTGAAGCACTCCTTTGACGTGTTAAGCCCCTTCTAATCCTTTAAATAAATAGTCCACCTCAGTTGTGTTTGCCAGCACAGCAACACAGTATGATAGCCCTAGCTCGCAACTAGACCTAAAACATGTTTAGTTCTGTTTAGTAAAGAGTAATTATTATTAACAGTGTGTCGATGACCATGCAGTGCTTCGAGGCCTGGCTAAAGCGATGTATGCTTGCTGCTGTAAAAATAAAACATTTTACCACAGTCAACCTTGAGTCGATGCTCTAGAGTCTTCTGACCTGGGTAAGTATGCAGTATGGGGGACCCATCAATAATCTTTGGTACCCAGAGACAGCATCCACTAACATCACCCATCCTCTCACTTGTCTCGCTGCATGTCTAAACACTTATAAGGTCCAAAAGGTGAGACCTATTGGCTATGCCAATGCTTGTTTTTTTTTTAAAGCAACCCCATATTACCTCAGAAAGACACAGGCTGCTTTTGAAACACAAAAGTCAGCAAGCACTGAGCATGTAGTGGTCCTCTGGATCACTGTCCATACCCTATAATGGCAGCAGTTAACATTCACAAGGTGGAAGCTGTCTCTCAGGGACGGCGTTCACTTTCTGAATGTATTTCAACCCCTTCGGGTCTTGGTAACACATCAATGGCTTGCAGTTGCAGATTATTGACATGCACAGAAGAGAAGAGATCATCGATTACATGAGCATTCTGAATCATTGAGAGCCAGGGTGGAACATTTGAGTGAGACAACAAAGCAAGGATAGAAAGCATAAACAATTGGAGAGCTGTGGGTTGGCTTCTGTAACATGACTGGAAATCCTCAGGTGCATCCCAGATTACAATACTGGTGGCATCCTCATCTGTTAATGGAGCTAATATAGAACAGCTCATCAACTACAGGACGGGACTTGGTCGCCCAGAGACCATAGTGCTCTTCGTCATGCCCATTATGGGATGGCTGAAAGTAGAGTTGGGGGAGCTGGAGCAGACTACAGGGCTGACCTCATTCCCCCAGAGTCCATGGTGGCATCTGCCTGCATCACGCCCGGGCGAAGCAGCTAGCCTGGTGGGAGTAGTCTCTTCGATTTTGGACTTCAATGTTCTGCCTTATAGGCATCAGAAATATATGATATGGGAAGCACAGATTAAAAAGTCTATCTACCCTGACATTTGATTGCTTCTTAGAGAATGCTGCCCAATTGATGTTTTATTCGCTTCCTCCTGTACCACAGTTTAACTTATTTGATGTAGGTCCTCTTACTAAGAGTTTTAGTACGGTTCCCTCTGGCAATTTACATATTGTACATGCTGAAGTTCACCCACATCTGTGGGCAAAGTTATCCTCTTTGGTACCTTTAGTAGGCCTCCAGTTGAGAAAGGAGTCAAATGTAAGAAAGTAATTAGCTCGTAGTTTCTAATAAAGTGATCAATAACAGTGTCAGCATTGATATTTTAAGGAAGGTGTTAATTAGCAAATTAGACCAGTGTTTTACACCCTCGCTTTATGAACACTAATATAAGGTTGTCTCAGAAGCATAACACTTCTAGTAGGTACTTGGGCCAGTCTGCTTACATCACTGATCTTGTGAATAAGCAGATCTTCACACAAGAAACTGTTGACATTAACGACTCTCCTGATAACATCACCACCAAGGCTAAAACCTGCTCAACACTTGCAAAGTATGCTTCATTAAGTGAAAAATAATCTATACAAAATTTGTTCCATTTGCCCCCACATGCAACCCCATTTGTTAAAGCATTGGTAAATGATTCTTCTTTTTAGGTCGAGCCTAGCGCAGCGTGCATGCGCTGCTCTAGGAGAGGGCCTCTTGGAATCACTCCAGACATTCTGAAAGCTCGTGCGTGTGGTTGTCACATTCAATTGGCCTTTGCGTGTGGCTTTCAAAAATGAAAGCACGCAATTGGCCAAAGGCGGGTGCATGTCCCACCTTTCCTGAAAATGTTCACTCCCACGGCCTCCAGCTGTCGGGAGCGAGCAGCGGTGCGCAGGGTGCCATCTGTTGTGGATCATGTTTCTAATTAGCGGGGTCGCGGTCGCTTTCACTTTCGAGGCCGCGCTTGCTGCATTTGCCTCCCTGTATTGTGCTTGTGGCCGCCTTCTCATGCACAAATCGCTTCTGTTGCTCTTTGCTCGTTTTTGTAGTTTTATTTGTGCGAACCGGACCCGAAGGTCACCATTTAAGGACACATTCATTATTTAATAGGCACGGGGACATTAAGGGCTCGGTCCGACCGCAACTCTGCAGTGCTGCTCGCATCCACGGCTGGTTTTCTTTTTACTTTGTGCACCCACAGAAAATGTGCGCAGTTCAAGAAAGAAGTAAATAAGTTGGCTTTAGCTCTTTTCTGAACTGCATGTCGTCTGGTGAGCCTAATATGCAGTGGCGCTCCTAAATTAACCACAACAGTCATGTATCCACACATCAACAAACTGCTGCGTCATACCTTCCCTGAAGGTGGCTTGCCTGTTTTTTATGTAAATGAGCGCTCTACAAGAGAATACATCAAATCTAATTTCGAACGGTAATGCAATGCTTCGCTGTGAATGCAAATAGTGTATGTGCACGTCAGTTACTACATGCCTTGCTTTAGGGCGGTCCTGAGCTAGCAGCCTCCCCCCACCCCCACCACCCCGTACTGTAAAGGTAGAGTCTGGATTTAACCTAGCATGTGCCCAGCAACAAAGTAAGGGTCATCCCTGGGGCATATGAGCCATGAGAAGTTCAGAGCACCGTTTTTGACATGTAAAAGCATGTTCTGCCTGTGAGTGTGGCAAGTCATGCTGAAACTGACCGTCAAGCTCCGGTGAGTCACCGCCACGTGGGCACACTTTCTGCTGACTCACTCGCGGGGGTAAACATGCAGAGTCACTGTCGCCGTCTTCTCCTCGAGCTAACCGTGGTCCGCACCTTTCAGAGGGAAACTCCATGCTGTCTGGGGCAGGGGAAAGGGTGATTCCAGGCCGGGGTGAGTCACAGCACGGCTGCTGGGCACCCGCAGAAATACTACTTGTTTACAGGTATGGCAGGCTGTAGTGTGAGCTCTGCTTGCCCCTACTCACCACAGTGGTTTTATCTTTCCGTGGTGTGGCCCCCGAGGCTCAGAGCTGCCTCGCAGTGCGATGCCGCCGCTAATAAACGCTGAGCGCAGCTTTCACGGCCTACATAAACTGTTACCAGTACTCCTAACTCCAACCATTGCTCCAAGCCAGACCCATTCACTAAATCATTACTACAGTCTCTCACATTCCTCCTACCAATAACCCCAGCAAAAGTTTTGTAGCACCATGGACCCATTTATTTGTTTCTTTTTTTAAACTAATTTTGAAATAAAAACTTTGTGTAATGTGTTTTGGTTTTCGTTGCCGCAACCTAACATTATTTTTAGGTCGAGCCTAGCGCAGTAGGATATCACCACATCTTATACCATAACCAGCAGCGTTAAAGAACAGTAAATGTTAAGCACGCAGGATAATGTGCTGCATGGCTAACTAATTATAAGGTCCCAAAGACGAGACCTATTGGCTATGCCAATGCTTGTTTTTTTAGCATCCAACATTAGTTAAAATCACATTCAGTTAAAAACAAATTAAATGCTCTTGGCTGAATACTTATCTGTGGAGGCCTACGGTGGACTGCAATGATATTATATGGGGTGGGTGAAATTTGTGCAATTTGCTTTTGTGTATTCGCTTGAAAACACAATTGCCGCAAATAACAGGAGCTGGCATTCTGGTTGTTCACCATGTTCCTATGCTGCTCTGCTATAACTTTGTCACAAATGTCGGTGTAATAGCATAATTTCGGGAATTTTGCGTAACACAAAATTCCTGAAATTACATTAATTACACCAATGTCATTTAAATTTAATCTGAGCCTGATAATATAGTGAGCTGGGTGGGGAAAATAATCAAAACATATCAGAAGACTGCTAGGCCATTAATTTTGTTAGGTTGTCATGCCTGTCGGAAAAGCCTCTTTAGTTAATTTAATAATAGACTTATTGTAGCAATCGCATATGAGCCGTTTCCCTTGGGTATTTATACAAACTGAGGTCCACCGAGTTAGTCACTTCATATTCTGGATATGTTAGCCTCACTAAATAAGCTCACTGTCATTCTATGCCCCCATTACCTAACAAATAGCCACCTCTTGAATCACTAGCAGGTATTATCTCATGGAACATTGCTGGTTTGACGTCAAAGCGGTCTAATCTTGTTTCAGCAATTTGATATTATTATTTTGAAAGAAACTTTGGCAACAAATGATTTGTTTATTCATTGGTATGCATTTTACATAGTCCTGGGTAAACCTTTTACCTACGGAAGAGTGAAGGGAGGGTTGTTAATCTGGATCGCAGTCACTTTAGATTGTGAAGTTGGACTATTTACTTATTGATTTTTGTAATGATAATTTCACAGTAACAAATACAGCAAATATTCCCACATTACCTAAAGCTATGATCATTTGACAATTGATGGGGAACCTTGTAATAAGAAAACACCTCAAATTATTCTTTCTGGAGATGTTAACATGAAACTAGGTAACTTATCAACTGAATTACATTGGGTTTAGGAATAGTTTACACAACTATTCTTGATCAATCTTTGTTCTTGGGGTTCATCCTCAAATTATTTCTTTCCTAAGTTTATTGATTGAAAAGCCTCTACACGAATTGTAGTTCTTTCTAACAGCTCACACCCTCCCACTTTTCAGACAGATGTAGTCATAGTACTGTTGATTACATTTTTGTGTCTTCTACCATGCTTTGACAAGTCACTGATTAAACAGTTTTACCAACTCCATTTGGTGATCCTATTGTTATACAATTCGATCCAGATGTAGCCAAGACGTCAGCACAGATAATTGCCCACAATGAAAAGTTTAAGAATGCTGGGTTAAAACTTAGCTGAAAAATGATGAATCCCACTTTGATAACTCAGCAAGTGTTTAAAGCCTCTGGTCAGGAAATCCTTCTTTAATTGACTAGGTTGAGGCTAATGCAATTTGGGAAGCCTTTTAGATTACCTCTCCTATCATTCCAGATGTCTTTAAGGTCCTGCAGTGTCTTCATCCTATCAGCTATTCAGAGAACTGATTTGACAGAAAGTATAGTATGAGCAAAAGAATTTTGCTTTGCGCCCTGAGCGCTCACCACGAAATCTGGCCAATATTTCTTTGAACTTGTATCTGGTGTTTGTCATACTAATTATCGAAAAAACAACTAACATTGTGTTATAGTAATCCCGAAGACAAAATATCGATGCCCAAGATACAGACAACCCTATCTTTATATTTAAGTAACTAAAATAATGAATCCTGAATGTCTTTGCACAAAAATATCAACATTTTAAACATATCAAAACCCAAAATATAGGGGACAATAGGCTTTTTGAAACAATTAAAAAAATAAAATAATGAAATCAAAACATAGACTTAAAATATTTTATAAATAATAGATATATTGAATGAAAATTAATTTTAAACTTGTAAAATGTATAAACTTATTTCTAAAATTATATTAATATAGAATTATAATAAATTAATAATGTAATTATCTAAATATATATATACACTTTGGAAAATAAATATTTTTAAATATAAGAAATAAAAGTCACTCTTTTGCTTGAATTTTAAAAAACAATCATTAATTTAAAATATAGAACAATTTAAATCATTTCTGTGGCAGAAATATTAGTGAAATAGAAAACACATAGGGATGGAGGGAAAGCCCATCCATGTCCCGAAAAACGAATCAGTATTCCTGTGCAACACCCATCCATACGCCATAAAATCTAACCAGTAATCCAGTGCAACATACGTTCCTGTGCCCGAAAAACGAATCAATAACTCGATACACTGACTACACCGGCGCCTAAAAACTGATCAGTAACTCAGTGAAATACCCATCAATCAACACCTATAAAAACTAAAAAGCAAAAACAAAAATTAGATATTTAATTTTTGTAAACTAAAAATCTCCATTTTTATTTTTTAATAATGCACTTTAGTACACTAGTAAAAAAAAGAAACTTCAAAAGCACAACAAAACAACAGTGGCAGCCGGCACAAGTAAGAGCGGTGAGGCTGGGGCGAGGCAGGGTGGACGCCGGGGATGTCATCATACGACGGGATAAGTTAAATTAAATAAAAAATGAAATAATTCACTTACCTTGAGCTCGCCGCATCGGCAATGTGGCGAGCACAAGCTAAGTGTTTTTTTTTTAATTTAATGTAACATATCCCGTCGTATGTTGACTACCCCGAACCCCACCCCGCCCCACTGAAGAAACATAAATAACATGTAAACAATTAATAAAAATAATATTTAAACATTTAAATACATTAAACATTCAATACAATACCCACCCAAATCCCTATAAAACTCCAAAATTGGAATTATAAAAATAATTACATTATTAAATTTTATAATAACATTAAACAAATTATAACATTTTAAAAATTCAATTTAACCCACCAAAAACCCCAAAATAATCAACCCCAAAAATAAATAACAGTAAATAATTAACAAAAAATCATTCAACTAAAATAATGTATTGACAAGTAGCTATTTAATATACTACCCACCCAAACCCCTACAAAATAAAAAACCCAACCAACAAAAAACAAAATGTAATTTTTCTATGCAAAAAATCATTAACAAATAAATACAACATTTAAAATATGTAATTCAACTACCCACCCAAACTTCAAAATGACCATAATCTGAATAATATATAACAAAAATATTTAAAAACTAAAACAATGCAAATATTTTTCTTTAAACATATATAATTATTTTTTATACTACCCACCCTAATCCTCTACAATACTCAGCACCCCCAAAAAATGTGAAATGAATAATTATTATAACCATATATATATATACATACATATCTATAACTATATATATATATATAACTATATATATATATATATATATATATATATATATATATATATATATATATATATAACTATATGTATACACCTATATATATATATAACTGTAGAAGAATTACAACTGTTATCGCTAGGACTTTCTTTTTGTCCCACCAATGGCTTCAAATATGTCCAAACCAGGATTGACATTTTCAAATTTATCAGGAAATTGAAACTAAGGAAACATTTTAAACTCAACAAGGCTTCAGAAAAAGCTGTGTCCATTTTGAAACAGGGAACTTGTGCAAGCAACCTTAAGGTATCTGACATTGATACGCTTAGATCTCTACATTCTTTGGTGCTCAATAAGGAAGATGCCATCACCTCGACACAGGAAGATTTAAGTGAGATGAGCATATGTAGCAATATCCATCCAATGAGTCCATTTCGCGCTCCGTCAACCTTTATTCCCATGATGCCGAAGGACGCAATTGACATATTTAATGATGTGGTCACAGATGATTTAAAAGTCTTGAACCGGAAAACTCTTAATAAACAGCGTCAAAGAAAATATTCGGAAATGCAATATACCACTCTTATGCGGAAATAACAAGACAACAATGAGATCATTATAAATAAGGCGGATAAAGGTGGTAATACAGTGATATGGCCCAGAGCTCAATATATGGCGGAGGCTCAACGGCATCTAAATGATGGAGCATGCTACAGAAAAGCGACCTACAATGATCAGCGACTCATCAAAGACTATGGGGCCGATTCCGATTCGGGCCGGAAATCTCTCCGACCGAGCCGGACCCGGAGAGATATCCGACCGAATCGGACCCGTGCAGCCCGACCGAACGAGTACGATGCGCACGTATGCCATCGGCCTCGAGACGGTCGCACTCCCATTGAAGTCAATGGGAGCCTGTCGTACAACGCGTACGCGGGCTCCCATTGACTCAATGGGTGCGATGCGGACTAGGGCGCCCCCTACAGCGTGTACGCGGCGAAGCGATTCGCGCCGTACACGCACAGGTAGGAGGGACCCATGGGTCCCCCCTGTGTGCGACTCGCGCGGCTACGCGTACAGGGGAGTCCGAGACGGACCCCCAAAGTACTGCTCCGACAGCTCTTTCGAGCCGGAGTGCGCGGCTCGGTCGGACTGCTCGCGGCGCGCATCGTACTTACCCGGCCGGGGAACGTCTCCATTGCGCGGTGCGAGTCGTGTCCGTGCGAGTCGGTCGGTGCGGTTAGACCCGGGATCGAGTCGGTCGGAGCGGTCGGGACGCCCGGACGAGTCGGTCGGCGAATTCGCATCGTACTCGCTCGCCCGGACGGGAAATAGGGCTCCGAATCGGATCCGGTTAAGCCGAATCCAATTCGGAGCCCTACCGGCCGAGATCGGAATCGGTCCCACTGTCTTCAAAGAACTGGCCCAATGGAAGCGAGAAGGTTTGCTCAGCAAAAGTGAGTTTAGTTTCCTCAAAAATGAACATCCGATTACTCCTGTACTTTATTTTATCCCAAAGGTACACAAACAAGTAACACCAATTCCGGGTAGGCCCATCATATCAGCCCAAAGAAGTCTATTGGAAGCAATGTCAAAGTATGTAGACTTCTTTTTACGTGGATTTGTTGAGGACCTTCCGTCATACATCAAGGACACGGGTCATTTTCTAACAAAAGTTAAAAAAAAGTACCTGGGATGAAAACTGTTTTTTAATTGTAATGGACATATGTTCATTATACACGAGTATCCAACATTCTGATGGACTTGAAGCAGTGAAGTATTACTTGAGCAAACGTAATATTGATATGTATCAACACAATAACATGCTCCTGAAAATGATTGATTCATGCCTTAACAACAATTATTTCCTTTTCAATAAGGAGGTTCATCAGCAGCTGCGGGGTGTAGCCATGGGGGCATGCTTCTCTCCCAGCTATGCGTGCTTGCACGTTGGTTGGTGGGAGGAGCATGTCCTCAGGGGCACCCATAAAGCGCTGTATGATACCCATGTCCTACATTGGTGGCGCTTTATTGACGATGTGTGTGTGGTTTGGAAGGGTTCGGCTGAATCCGCCCAAGGATTTGTGAATAGTATTAACAATAACAATCTTAACCTAGAATTCACTGCACACATAAGCAATGAGGTAGCCCAGTTCCTGGATGTCGAACTTTATATCAAAAACGGGGCCGTGCATACAAAACTTTATAGAAAAAGTACAGCGGGGAACTCAGTTCTCCATGCTACCAGCTCGCACCCTAGACATCTAGTTAGGAGTATCCCTTACGGTGAGTTCCTCCATATAAAAAGGATTTGTAGTTCTGAGGCTGATTTAAAAATGTGCCAGAATGAATCATTTCAGAGATTTCAAGCCCGAGGCTATAAATCGATCGATCTTAAAAGAGCAATGTCAAAAGCTAACAACTATGAGAACACGACAGGCACACTCAATTTAGACAATACATGTACAGAGATTCTACCAGCTATCTCAGCAGTTCCCCCTGTGGTATCAGAACCAATTCGGTTGATAACCACTTACAGCAGTCAGCATAAACAGATAAGAGGGATTATATACAAAAACTGGCCCATCATTAAAACAGATTTAACATTATCTCAAATAGTGCCAGAAGTCCCTTCGATTACATTCAGAAGAGCACCATCAATGAGAGATGCACTGGTGAAATCAAGTCCAGAAGTAAGCACTACTGCTAACTGGATGTCTAGTAGAACAGGGTTTCGCAAGTGCTCTACATGTAGGGCTTGTAAATTTGGTATCAATACCATCGACTATACCAGCGCTTTTGATTCCAAACCTACAAAAATTAAAGGGTTATTTACCTGCCATACAGAGTATGCAGTCTACATACTACAATGTTCATGCCACCTTAGTTATGTAGGCAGCACAAAGCTGCAAGTGTATAACCGGATCTTGCAGCATCTACGTGCAATAGTGAATTCTGACCCCAGCTACCCTGTTGCCCGTCATTTTAAACTTGTGCACAACAACAACCTCAACGATTTAAAATATTATGTTATTGATGCTGTACCTAAATCACCTAGGGAGGTAATCGTGAAAAGAAACTCCGCCAGCTAGAATCTCAATACATTTTGATCCTCGACACTAAGATGCCAAATGGGCTTAACACAGGAGAGGATCTGCACAATTTTTTATAAGCTGAAATTATCTGGACAGTGCATTACTTGATAATCCATGAATTATTTCCTAATCTCTATTTTGAGTTTTTACTTTTGGATGTATAGTTTTAAGCCTGATTTTTTAGCCCGGAAATGAGACTCGTGCGACTTAGTGTGCTTGGTTTTACCTGGTTTTATCCAGTTTTATGGATTTTAACTGGGTTTTACTGGGTTTTACGAAGTCTTATGAGGGTTGGGGTCTGGTTTTTAACTACCTTTGTAATTACTGGTTTACTTGTTCTCAATATAGTTGCTAATAGCTGGGTGATACCCATCTGGTATTTGGATGATAATTTAGAACTTGAAGGACATATATTTTTTAACCTTTATTTAATGATTTCTCCTTTTTCATTACTGTCTACTGTATATTTTAGTATTATAGGTTGTTATGATGGTGGGATATATTAGAGTCTCTTGTATCCCCATCTCCCATTCCTAGGTCTGTTTACTATAAGTGCACTTGCACTTTATTTTGTCCATATTAGGAAAGGATGTAACCGACATACTATAGTACCCAATATAAGTGTTATCCCTTCTGAATTCATACTGTATATGCACTTGCACTTTAGATGTAATCATTAGTGAGCATCTCGGCCTCCATGAATTTTAAGCAGGCTGTCGACTATGATTTCAATAGTCAGCACCACAGTATTATTATGAAGCACTAGCACTTTTTTGATTCAACGTCCTCTCCTCGGTTCATGTGTTTAGCATATGTCTACACGTGCTTTTTATATATTGGGAATTTTTCCTTGTTTAATCTGTACAGTTCAAATGTATTATACCAGATTTACTGTTTATTTTAACAGGTTGGATATATTTATTATGAAGGGTTACATCTTTTACTGTGTTGACCATATGGGGTTAGATATGTCTAAGCAACATGTAACTCATAGTATGTTTTCTTTGTTTACTAGAGGGGAGGTGTTGGATCTGCACTCTGTCACTTTAAAAATGTTCAATGCGGTTCAGCGTGTCGTGTGATCAAGCTTGCGGAAACGCAGGCGAAACGCGTAATGCTGGGCACTGGCCACAATCATTTTTGATGCACTGATATCACCGAATAAAAGCACCTTTGAAATCCATGGATTTGCCCCGTATGGTCCGTACCTGCTGTGCTGCTGTGAAGTTGGCGCTTCAAGGACTTTGGTTTTTCCATATAACTATATATATATATATATATATATATATATATATATATATATATATCCTACAGCCGGTCGCCAGTAGGTAGTTATAGTTAGGACTTGATTTCTATTAAAAAGCTGTTTTTGATTTGCCAATAACTTTGGCATCGTTTGACGAATCTTCGCAAAATTTTCAAAACTAATTTGACTCCCACTTGAGCTCCTGTCTTGAAAATTCGGGGTGATCCATCAAGCGGGGGCTGAGAAATAGGTGGGGTCCCAAAATGCTTTTTCTCCATGTTAATTTCCATAGGAAACTTAAGCCATGGCTACAGCCCGAACTGCTGAACAGAATTACACCAAATTTGGCAAAAAGGTAGCTCTTGGTTCAATGGTGTATTCCGTTCAGTAGTTCCTGAGAAATGTAAAGATTTCTCAGATATACAACTTTGGCCATGGTGGATCTGCGACCCCTTCCGATCTTCTGCCTGAGATCTGATTGGCTGCCAACACTTCAAATCAGGAAGTGTTGGCAGCCATCTTGTGACTCGGTTGAACAGAGTCGCAAGAAAAAACATTAAAAAAAAGATAAGGGGGCAAGGTAGAAGCACCCGGACCCCCTGGGCCCCTTGTAATGGTCCCACAGGACCCAAAAATCTTGCAGTGGTTCCGCGAATCCCGCCGAAAAAGTTTAAAAAATGAAGTGCGGTTTTTCAATATGCAGTAATGCATTTCAATATTCAATAATTATGTCACTGTTGTGCAAGAAGAATTGTACTTCACCACTTTTGATTTGCAGTCATGCATTTAAAAATCTGTATTCACAGCAGTGAGAGCCATTGCAAGTATGCATATCCCCTTGACATATGTCATTTATAAAATGTATTGAGTATTTTTTCTATGTTCATCACCTTGTTTGATTTTTATGGGAGATCGAGCACATCTAACATTCCAACAAACAATATAAAATTAACGTATAAATAATACATTAAACATACTTTAAAATGATATTCTACAACAGTATTTAAGTTTCAGATATTTAGAACTTTGATATCATTAATATTCAATTTTATGGTGGACGCCATATCTATTTATAAAAATGTAATTAAAAATGTAAGTTAATTTTTGTAAAGGTTTGGGAAGATACAATATCCACTTTACATAACAATGCTTCAGCTGCTTTTTGGGAAATAACTATTTATCCAATGCTTCAAATGGACTCTGTTTCTACTAGGTTAGATGTTCATTATTTATTTACATGTGAGTTTTTATATAAAGCAGATATTACCACAAAGGTGTTAGATCACTTTACAAAACAAATAGAAATATCTCAGAAGAGCACTGAATTGCTCACTTTAACTCTGATACTATGCAGGTTATATTGAATCCCCTTTTATTTGACATTAATCCCTGTTATACCAACATTACATTTACTTTACTAGAGGTGACCAGTACTATTAGGTAAAGCCCATCTGGTTAAGCTCAGGACCAGATGGATTTTTTCAAATATAACATTGATCTTTGGACTCCATTGATTACTGATATGTTGAATGCTGCACCTAGTCTCAGTTGGTTATAATCTCAGTTTTAGAGAAGGGTGCTAGAGTAGACCTTAAACATTATAGTTCAGTATCCTTATTATATTCAATTGTTATAGCAATTTAATGAATTTTGATGCTGAGAATTCAGAAATGTGTAACTTTCAGTAGACTATAGGCAGAAGTGCAGTATGTGCCTTAACTTCAGTTTGTCATCATGCAAATATTTGGTTGCCCTTTAGGGATCTTAACATCTAGCCCTTATGAATCTGAGCTTGGCGTTTGATGAATAAACAGGTCTAAACTTTGGTCCATTCTAGAATCTATTGGTGTAAATTTGACCATTATTGATTTCCTGGAGTGGTTGCATTTTAACGTGTGTACCAAAGTGATATATGGAGCATGAGGTGAGAGTATGGATAGCTTCAGTCTAATTAGGTGAGTTCAGCAGGGTTGTGTTTTAGCTCCACCCCTCTTTACACTAACAATCTTGATGAGTATTTGAGACAGCACAGGCAGAACCCCCCTAGAGTGGGATCAAAATGTATTCCGGTCATGTTTTATGCAGATGATGCAGTTCTTAAGTCTAGAACAGCAAATGACCCTAAAAAAACTAATAGATGGTTATATATCCTTTATGGATCAATCAAATTTAGACAAAAATGTACCCAAAACTTACATTTTAAATATGGGCCCTAAATTCTTCAAGTCTAGCACACCTTCCATCAAATGCTAAGTCTTAAACCACAGCTTTTCATACCTAGGAGTTCCATTTAAACATGGTTATAGATAGACCAACTTAATTCAATCTAGGAGACTTAGTTGATGCAATCAGTAGGGGTAATTTCTAACTTTGATAACCATTTTGGGAATAAGCTACAAGAGATTATGAAGTCCATGTATAATCATAAATGTGTCTCTGCTTTTGTCTATGGATCTGGAGTCGGGGGCACCACTGATGACTGTAGCCTGCAAGTTGAAGAGAACAGATTTCGCAGACATCTATTAGGTGTACACCATAGTGCATCACATTTTATATGTCACAAGCAGCTGGATCTAGATTACTTGCAGGACAAGATCAAAGTTGCTCAGTCCTCCGATTGATTACTTTATGGACTAACCCCAGAGCTAGATTAAATGAGGAGATCATAATGGATTGCAAGAATAGTGATCTAAGCCATTAATTTACATGGCTAAAATAAATTTAAAAAAAGACATGTTAGGATTGAGGTCACCCCAAGATTTAAGACTTCCTACAAAATCTGTTCTCTAAGCAGAACACGACATGGTTGTAAATAAAGATTTGTTTTTTAAGATGGAGATCTATATGCTCAGCGGGAACACCAAGTTTGAGAATTCGCATGCCAGGGCTTTTGTGGTCCATGAGATGGTTATTAGTTCAGAACCTTATCTAGACTTGGTCTACAATGTATATACACAAAATATGTTGACCAGATTCAGAATGGGCACCATTCATCATTCATTATCTTAACCCATGGCATGCAGTGCAAGGGATGCCTTGAGTCTATGCCATCTGTGAAAATATTTCACTTCTAACTTCAATGTTCTTTTGTGTTTTTTGTTGTTTAACACAAGTAAAATATTGAATTGCAGTGCTTTGTCATGAGAAATGTGTTAATTTTAAAGCGCCACGTTTATCCTTGCAGAAGATTTCAGCTCTGTTACTTTGCTATGGGAAGTTTATACGTATGTCCCATGGTACAAAACATATGGGCCATTTTTTAATTTTGTCTGTCAAATCTGATGAGATACAGGTTAGAAGATTAACGTGCATTCTAAAAATTTCTTTATATATTTTTTTTTTAATGAATATCATGAATTATGTTTCTTTTGAAATGTTTTTATGGTTGTTTCCTTTCAACTGAAATAAACTTAAAATGCAGTCTTTTGCAGCTGTCACCGAAGTTAGAGGAGTTGCCAGGCTTCCAACAAGAGATCCGTCTGGCATAAAGTCCTGATTAGGAAGCTTGGTGATTGACTTAGGAAATCCAGGACAAAGGGATATTGTGACCAGTGTTGCTACAGGAAAACACAATATGATTCTGCATGTGGTAAAAGTATATATGTTTTTGGACCTGAATAAGGCCACTTTAATGAGAAGTCAAGATTTACAATTGAGGGCTCTGCCCGAATGGCTACCATGTTATGCAGAGTTATACATGTTTTGCTGGTTTATTTGAAATGGTCTCCTATATGTGAAGTACTATTTTCTTGAATCTCTTTATTGTTGCCTTGAGTTTCCAAATCAGAAAAGCCTGTTGCCACTTGGTCACAGCCCGACCTCATTAGCCTCATCTTTAAGGCCCAGTAATTGTTTCTGGGTACCTAGAGCCTTACGTTGAACTAGAGACTGCTATATTTCTGTTGTAAAATATACAAAAGGTTAGTTGTGAGGCTTTACATCATTACGTTACATTTTGGTGCCTTATACTATAAATAAAGTTGTTTAAAATAAATGAACAACGTGCATCCTGGGAATTCAAAAATGTACCAGGCCCTCACTTTCTTTGAAAAGCAAAATTGTATAACAGTCCTAAATCAAAGGCAGGATCACCTGTCAATCAGAAGGTGGGGGAGGGGGTAGCTGCTCACGCTGTCTAGAGCCTATGGTCGATAACAGAGGTTGTTCACACCTCAACAAGCGTTCTTGAATTTAACTGCAGCCCAGGAGCATCAAGATCAATTGATATATGGATAGGTCTAGTTAGAGGAATGTGAAATTCCGAGTGCTTAGTATACAGAAGTTAAAAGTATTTTAGCACAGATGCTTTTAGAAACAAATTTCATTAATGTAAAGTGGGAATCAGAGGTTTAACATATCAATCTATATGCCTTCCGAAATGTGGACACATTCTGGGGGTCAACAGCGATATCTTACAATTCACTTTAAATTATTTTTAAAGGTAAAATCACACAATGGCCTGGAGGCTCATTGTTCAATGAATGTTGGAGAGCCCCGTGAAATTGGCAGGCTAAGGCAAAAGGAGTTGACTACAATATGTTTCTCCTTGCCTACTTCAAAAGACACGAGTCACTTCCTTATGTGCTCATTTAATGAAACAAACATACTCCAAGAAAAATATCAATAGGATTAACTTGTCCCAGGCCACTCATGTCATGAGAATTATGCTACTGGAATGAAGCGGGCATCTATTACATACAAGCATGGGTAAAAAAATGCAAGTGTGGGTATCAGTGGAGGTACTTAAAGGAGGCATAAATAAGGAAGAAAGCTCCGGTCTCAAAATAGACAGTCAATCAATCAGGATTTATAAAGCGCGGCAAATCACACGAGGGTCTCAAGGTGCTGGAGTTGCTAGTTGCTTCGTGGTGCTCTGCTCATTCGACCAGCCAGGTCTTGAGTCCTTTCCTGAATTCTCTGAGTGATGCGGCGTTCTTAAGGTGCAGGGGAAGGTCATTCCAGGCTTTGGCCATCAGGTGAGAGAAGGAGTGTCCCCCACTGTCAGCTCAGAAGATCCAGGGGTGGTGTCTGCAAAGAAGAGGGAAGCGGATTGCAGGTGTCTGGTTACTTGGTGGAAGGTCATTCGTTTGTTGATGTATGCTGGTCCTTCGTTGTGCGGGGCTTTGTATGCGTGGGTCAGCATCTTGAATTGGAATTTCTTCTGGATCGGGAGCCAGTGTAGCTTCTTGAAGTGTGAGGTGATGTGAGTTCATCTGAGGAGGTTGAGGATTAGTCCTGCCGCAAAGTTTTGTATTGTCTGTAGTCTCTTCCGGAGGCATGCAGTGATTCCTATGTAGAGAGTGTTACTTAAGTCCAGCCTGCTGGTTACAAGGGTTTGAGTAATGGTCCTTCTGGTGTTGAATGGGAGCCACCTGAATATCTTACGGAGCATGCATAGGGTGTGGAAGCATTTACCTCTTTCTACATAGATAACTTGCTGTCCAAGATGATGTCGAGGTTGCAGGTGTGGTCTTTCAGAGCGGAGAAATGACCAAGTTCAGCAGGTCACCTAGTGTCGTTCCATGGCGATGTGTTGTTCCCAAAAATAAGGACTTCTGTCTTGTCCATTTTGAGCTTGAGACAGTTGTCCTTCATCCAGTCGGTGACATTCAACAGATATCTGTGGAAGTTGGCTTTAGTGGTGAAGGGGTCTTCTGACAGCAAGAGGATGAGCTGGGTGTTGTCGGCATAGGAGAGGATGTGGAGTCCGTTCTATCTGACAGTGTTGACCAGGGGGTCATGTACGTGTTGAAGAGGGTGGGGCTGAGGGACAATCTTTTGTGGGGCACCACAGGTGCTCTTCCTGAGTCCCAAGGTGAATGGTGGGAGACAGATTTCTCTGGGTTCTTCCAGTGAGGTCTGAGGCGATCCATTTGAGGACATCTCCCTGGATTCTGATTTGGTGGAGTCTGTTGATCAAAATGTGGTGGAAGACAGTGTCGAAGGCGGCTGACAGATACAGGAGGATGAAGGCTGCTGTTTCACCATGGTCCAGGAGGGCCCTGATATCATCGGTGGCTGCGATCAGGGCTGTCTCAGTGCTGTGGTTGGCTCGGAATCTGGATTGAGAGGGGTCCAGGAGGATGTAGTGTTCCAGGGGTTCAGTGAGTTGCTGGTTGATTGCCTTTGAGAACCTTCGCCAGACAGGGGAACAGGGAGATGGGCCAGTGTTAGACCTGGCATTGTTAGAGTGGTCTTTCCTCTAACATTTTGCCTTTTGCCTCTCATTTTTGCTGATTCTTATTGTTGGTCTTAGGACTCTGAGCACATTACCACTGCTACCCAGTGCTAAAGTGCATGTTCTTCTCCCCAAAACATGTTGACATTTGGTATATACCTGATTGGCATATTTGTTGTATTGGTAAGTACCTTGTAAAGTGGTATACCATATACCCAGGGGGCCTGTACTTCAAACGCTACTGGTGGACTGCAGCACTGATTGTGCTACCCACAGAAGTAGGCTTTCAAACATATCTCAGGCCAGCCACTGCAGTGCCTGTGTGTGCAGTTTAATGCCACTTCGACTTGGCATTTAAAACTACTTGATAAGCCTTAAACTCCCCTTTTATTACTTATAAGTCACCCCTAAGGCAGGCCCTAAGTAACCTTAAAGGGCAGGGTGCCATGTAAGTAAAAGGTAGGACATGTACTTGTATGTTTTTCATGTCCTGTAGTGACAAACCGCCTATTTAGTTTTTTCACTATTGTGCGGCCTACCCCTCTCACAGGCCAGCATTGGGTATTCCTTAATACACTTTTAAGCTGTAATTCGTGATCAGAGAGGAGTAGCTTTTTCATGTTTAATATGTTTGGAATGGTTATGATAAGACCTCCTTACTGGTGAATTTGGATTTAACCTTACTGTTTTAGAAATGCCACTTTTAGAAAGTGGACATTTCTCTGTACTTACTGCTCTTTGTGCCCGACAGCCTGTCTCCAATGCAAGTCCAGGCTGTGTGGCAGCTACACTTTGTGCATTCCCTTTAGACAGCCACGAACACAGGAAGGTGAGGCCCATTTGCATTCTGAGCACTCCTCTGCAATCATCAGCATTCTCATGGATCTTCCTGGGCAGAGAGGAATGGGAGGGGCTGACACACTTCAATAGGTAGCGTCCTGTCCACTCACAAAGCGCTGATTTACACCCCACAGGTAGCCTGGTAGACAGGACTGGGTTGAAAGGGACCATTGTGTCCTTCAGAGAGTTCCTTTAAAATTGCCCCCTACATCAAAGGCACTTTTGGGAATAAGTACTGAGTCTCTGAGCTCCTAAAATCAGACACTTCTATAGAGAGAGAAATTCTACCCATTTTCATTTGGGTGTGGTACCGAGCGCGGCTCAACGATGACGCAGTAGGCTCTCAACAGCAAATCTTGTATTTCTTCAGCGGGACCTGTCTGGATCCAGCCGGCCCTCAATCGGCTCGAACTTTGGATTTGCACCAGTCCCTCACAACCTCAAGTAACCTTTAGACAGCTAGTGAGTTCTAAGCACTATTTTTGCATTTAGTTTTTAAAAATTCATATCTCGACTTCTACTGATTGGATTTTTGTCATTGTGGTATTATTTTGCTCAGATATTCTCTATTTTTCTGAACCTGTGTGGAGTCTTTTTGTGGTGTATTCATATTGAGTGTGAGTGTGAGAGTTACAAATACTTTAGCCATTGCCTCTTAAGTTTAACCTGCCTGCTATGTGCCAAGCTACCAGAGGGTGAGCACAGGTTAATTTAAAATGTGCATCTAGCTTACCCTGACTAGAGTGGTGGTTCCTGCCTGGGTACATACCTCAGCCAACCAGGAATCCTATTTCTAACAGTCGGTTTCTTCAGGAGGGCCTCAATTCAGCATGTTTCCAGTCCTCAGGGAAGAAGGCCATGGTGATGGAGGCATTTAGGACTCTTTAGAGCTCATTACCAATCGTCTTGCTCTCGAGACTGAAGATGTGGTTGGGACATGGGTGCTCCAGAGTGTACGAAGTTCATGATGGAGATTGTGGCTTCATTTGTGAGGGGGTCTCAATGGGTAAGCAAGTGTTCAGGGTTTGTGTTCGTGGGTGTGAGTAAGCTGATGCTGTCAGCAGTGGGGGGGGGTTGGAGTTTGAACTTCTCATAATGGCTGAGATCTTGTTGTGGAAAAAGTCCGCCAGGGTGTCACACATTTCTTGGGAGGGGGTGGTGTCATTTCCGGGCAGCTGTTGGGTTGGAGAATTCCTTCATGATGACAAAGAGCTCCTTCATGTGGTTTATGCTAGCTTTGATTCGATCTGCTAGAGCGTTCTTCTTTGTTTCTCTCAGGAGGTGGTGGTACTGGTTAAGTTCTGTTTTGAAGGTAGTATGGTCTCCTGTCTTTTTGCTAGTACGACACTTCCTTTCTAGTAAGCAAGTATTTTATTTGCAGATTAGTTAAAATCATTGCAATTTAAATAAAATATCTTGTTAAGAAAGCGTTATGGATTAAAAGTGATTCATGGTTAAAATTTCATTAAATTGAAAAAATGCGATAGTCTAAAAAACAATGATCCATCAAGTGCTCTGTGCGTGGGTGCACCTGTGGGATTTGACGATAAGGATTTTTTATTTAACAATAGTAAAGAATTAGCGCACAGTTCAACTAGCGGTTGGCAAGATCTTTGCTACGAGGTTCCCTGCCCCACGACTGCCATTGTTTTTCGGGGGGCCGAGTTGATGCTAGTAAATTATTCACTTGTAAAAGGAACTTAGCGGCCCTGCAGGAGAGCTGAATTGATTTGCTGTTTAGTAATGTCAGCACTGCAGAATGAGTGCCTGAAAGGCGGGGCAAAGTAATTTCGGCCTTAAAAAGTTCACAGCCGGCCAGATGCGCAAAAAGTGTAGTAAACTTTCGTTGAATTGACCACAAAGACGGCAAAGAGGGTTCGGCCATCTTTGATCCCAGGGCGGCACCTGATCTTTTGAAGGAAAGGCTCCCATTTGTATTTTTAAGTAAAAATGATGGATGGTTTGGGAAATATGACACATAAGGTATGGTTGTGGCCCCCAGCTGCCGTAAAATTGTAAGACTGACCAGCTGTGATTTTTGCCTGCCAGTTCCGCTTTATCCATTGACCACGATTTTAATTTGGCAGCTTTGTTGGCGATTATTTTGAATGCTGCATGGCTAATGTTTAGCTCCCAAGCCTCATGTAAGTTGAGGGCTGACAAAGCTTGGCGGAGCACAGTTGGCCAGCTGTTTTTGGTCGTGTGCTGGCTTTTCATTTCAGACCAACACAAAGCGGTCAAGGACTCACTTCCTTTCTAGTTGCCGTCAGTTGCATTTGGAGAACTTCAGCTCTGCGGTGAACCAGCTGGCTCTTCTGGCCAGTCTTTAAGTTTGGCGGGGGAGCTTGTGTCGGTGCATTCTATGATCCTCTGGGAGAAGTTCTTTGCAGCCTTTTCTGGGTTGGATGATGTGCCTGGGGGGTGGGAGTTGCAAGTGTTGTTCCAATGGTCTTCTGATATCTTTTTCCAGTTTCTACTGGTGGTCATGGTGCCAGTGCTGGTAGATTCTGATATGGTGAAGTGAATGCTGTAGTGATCGTTCAAGGTGAGCTGTGTGACGTGATTGTACTTGACTTTGTTGCTGGATGTAAAAATGGGGTCAAGGATTTGTCGTGGGATGTGGGTGAGTTCGATGACAAGTTGTTGGAGACCAATGTTGCTCATGCTTTTCAGTAGGTTGGTTGTGTTGGTGTGGTTGGGGTCATCGAGGTAAAAGTTAAGATCTCCTAGGAAGATGTAGTGCTTGGAGTCAATGGTGATCGGGGCGATGAGGTCAAGGATGGTGTTGCAGAAGCGGGGGCATGGTCCAGGTGGCCTGTATGCGAGGGTGCCTCTGATGGTGCTTTTTTCCATCTGTGTGAAGTTGGAAATTGAGATGTTCCATTATCAGGTTTGGGTTGTCTGAGAAGGTTGTGGAGCGGATAGTAAATGTGTAGATGACTGCAATTCCACCTCCATGTTTGGTGATTTGATCCCAGTGTGTTATCTTATAGCCTTCAGGTGTGGCGATGGCGATGTCTGGTGTAGAGACAGGGTTCAGCCAGGTTTCTATGAGTAAGATGACGTCCAGGGTGAGGGATCTGATCGTGTCCCAGATCTCTATGGTGTGTTTGCCGAGCAATCATGCTTTGAGTAGAATGCACTGAAGTTGGGCCATGGCGGTCTCAGTCGGCGTGGTGGGCGCAGCCGTGTTTGCGGTGTATCCGGCGTTGTTGGTTGCTTCAGTGTTGCAGGTGAAGCGGCAGTGCTGGCAGGAGAATGGTCCTCTGGTGGTGGGGTGCAGCAGCAGTTGTTGTCCCTGCGCCGGGGGTCAGGGTTTGGAGGTCTGCGGTGGCGTAGCTACGGGGGGTGGAAGAACCAGGGTTAATGGCGTTGGGTGCGGTCCAGTCACAGATGGACTTGCCTTTGGCATGCCATGTGGTAGGTCCTGGGAGGAGAGAGGGGTACTGGGAGGCAGTGGGCAGGGCTAGGTCAGAGGTGCAAAAACAGGCAGTTGGAGGGAGCGGTAATGAGGGGAAAAAACAAGGAGATAGCAGTGAAAAATGGGGAGAAAGGAAGGAGAAAGCAGTTAAAAACGAGGGAAAAGCAAGGAGAAAGCATTCAGAAAATGTGGAAGAAGCAAGGGGAAGACAGGAGCAAGAGCAATGCAGCAGCACAGGGGGAGCTTGGCCTGGGATCTGCTCCCAGTCATTAGCAATTCATGCTTATATTTAAGCTAGGCTAGTGAGGAAAGCCATTTATATTTAATCTATTGTCTCAACAACTTAATTTACCAATTTTATATATTGCACAGCAGCTTGAACAGATAGCGGGAGGCTATACCAGACAGCGGGTGGAGGGCAAGGGGGTGGGTACTGGACAGAGCAAAAAGCGCAGGTGTGTGGGGTAACAGTCAGCAGGAGAGGGGGTGGGGTACCAGATGGCAGGAGGAGGGTGGGGGTGGCATTACCTGATAGCAGAAGGAGAGCGGAGGGGTGACATTACCAGATGTCTGGAGGAGGACCGAGGGTGGGGAACCAGACATCAGGAGGAGAGCCAGGTGGGGAACCTGGAAGCGGGAGGAGGGTGGGGAACCTGGCCACGTGAGGAGGGTGGGGCGGTGGAGAACATAGTCGGGTAGGAGGACGGGGGCACTGCGGAACCTGGTGACAGGAGAAGAGCATGGGTGGGGAACCTGGCAGTGTGAGGAAGGTGGGTAGTAGGGAACCTGGTGGTGCGAGGAGGGCCAGGGGTGGAGAAATACACAGTGGTAGGGGAACTGCACTTTGGGAGGAGGGCGAGGGGGAAGGGAACCGCACAGCAGGAGCAGGGTGGGGGTTGGGGAACCATACAGCAGGAGGACAGGGGGTGGGGAACTGCACCGCGGGGGAAGGATGGGGGGTTGGGAACCCCACGGAGGGAGGAGGGCAGGGAATGGGAAACCGCATGGCAGAAGGATGATGGGGAGGGGAACCACATGCCCGGAGGAGGGTGGGGAAGGGGAACCACATGCCCGGAGGAGGGTGGGGAAGGGGAACCACATGCCCGGAGGAGGGTGGGGGAGGGGAACCACATGCCAGGAGGGAGGTGGGGAACCACATGCTGGGAGATTGAACCACATGCCAGGAGGAGGGCAGGGGCGTAGGGAACCGCATGCTGGGAGGATGAACCACATGCCGAGAGGATGGAGGGGGACCACATGCCAGGAGGAGGGCTGGGGAGTGGGGAACCACGTGCCGGGAGGAGGGCTGGGGAAACCACATGCCCGGGTGGTAAACCACATGCCAGGTGGAGGGTGGTAAACCACATGCCAGGTGGAGGGTGGGGAACCACATGCCAGGAGGAGAGCAGGGGTGGGGAACCACATGCCGGGAGGATGGGGTTAGGGAATTGCACAGTGGGAAAATTGTGGGGGGTGGTAAGACGCACGGCGGTAGAAGATTGGGGGGTGGGGAACTGCACAGCAGGAGGAATGCTGGGGTGGGGAACCACATGGCGGTAGGGTTACAGGAGAGCGGGAGGAGAGTGGGTGGTGGGGAACTGGATGGCTGGAGGAGGGTGGGGAACTGAATGGTGGGAGGATTGACCAGATGGTGTGAGGTTAACCGTATGATGGGAGGAGAGCAGGGGGTGGGGAACCAGACGGCGGTAGAGGGAATCAGATAGGTGAGGAGGGTGGTCGGTTGAACCCCATGGCAGTATGGGGAGCCAGACAGTGGGAAGAGTGTGGGTGGGTGGGGAACCTGAGGGTGGGGGAAGTGGGGATCCGGACAGCAGGAGGGGGGGGGGGTTGGTGGGTGGGGACCCAGATGGCAGAAGGAGGGTAGATTGGTGGTGAACCAGATGGCAAGAGGAGGGCGGATGAATGGGGAGTTCAAAGATAGTCATCAGCTGAAAGCCGGACGTTAAGCGTTCCAGTCCATTCATGATACGCGACATCGTAGATTAGAACATCTGAACCAGTTGCAGTGACCTGGTTTCGGTATACGCTTACTCTAGCAGTACAGTGCACTAAGAAAAGAACATAGTATCAGTTTGAATACAAATATATTGTTTCAACCTTCAATTGGCAGGAGACATATGATAGTTTGCCAAAAGAAGTAGTTGGATAGATTCTGAAGTGTCAGAGTAGGACATCAAAATATCGCTTGTAATTCAAGTAAGAAAATATTGGGAATAAAGTACCTACTTTAAACGGCTGGGTACTACAGTTAGTGATGTTATTTTTTTGTTCATCTATTAAACAGCTCAGGCAGTCAAATTCTATAGCTTTATCTCAGATTGTGGCATTTTCACCCTATAATTGTTTTTTTAATTGATTGAACTCAATATGTACAAGCATTATAGTAACAGTCTATTAGAATGGTAACAACTTACTGCTGTTTTTTTGTGGAAAATGAATAAGCATGAGGAGGACGGAGGGTGGTGAAGTGAACATCGGGGGGTGGGGAACCGAACAACAAGAGGGCGAAAGGTGGGTAACCAAACAATGGACAGCGGGTATAGGGAAGGGAACAACAGACTGTGGAAAGGGTGTGGGGGGAAAGAAACAAAGATAGCGGGAGGTAACACGAGGGAGGGAGAAGTAACAGCAGGGCGAGGGAGAGGGACTGCAGAGACACACACTCTCTAAGAGTGTATGTTAAAAAGTAGAAATAAGAGTGCCTGCGGTCAGTGGAAGGACACTGGCCACAGACAGGAAGCTGTACTTCGTCCATGCTACATGGCAAGGACACACATGAAGCCCCAGGAGGAAGCCGGAGGTGAGGCTGACCAATAACAAAGCAAGGAAACGAGTGACGTGAAAGCCAACCAATGGTAAGCAATGGGTGGGCTCTAAGCCTATTTTAAACTTTTTTTTTTTGTTTGCGTACAAGAGATTTCAAAAGTACAACACAAGCACTGTGCAGGCCAAACGTAAAAATGGATGCTTTTCAATTAATACCAAGTGGCAACGTTTCTTAGGAATTTTAACGGAGAATACAACATTGCAATTTACTGAACTAAATCAGTAAGTTTAATTTTCGAAAACAGATATGTCAGCTGTGCCTCTTTGGGAGAGTTATCTCCACTTTCAGTTGTACAGGTCTCAACCAGCCTCTCCACAATCAAATCAGGATACTCTTTTGAACCGTGCTCTACTCAGCAGCTCACACAAGTGGTTTAGACAGACTCCTATTTTCTGTCCCTGCCACAATGGCTCTTTGATAATACAGTTGTTTTATAAGCAAGCACTGTTATACCTTTAAGATTTTTTTAAAATATTTAATAAAAAAAAAAAAAGTTTCCCCCCCACCTTGTGGTACTTAAACATGACAGACCAGGCCTATATCTCTTCTGCCGCTAGCATTCAAGATCGTAGAAAAATCTATTAATAATCAACATAATTTCTTTCTTGAGCCTTCTAATTGCTCCGATCAGTGTCAAGCACTGAAAGTAGAACTTGTTGACATCAGGACTGGATAAGAGCGTCATCACAGCCCGTATCCTTTTGGCATTGTCAGCAAAGTGGAACACTTCCCATCATCAAGTGCTATTAAATGAGATGCACAATCTTGACATCTCTCATGCCCAAGGATTGATTAAATCCTTTCGAATAGGCCAGACTCAAGCGGTCCGCTTTCCTCCTTTTGGATCAGAATTTAGGTCCTGCAGAGGCTTCCAAAGCTCTGCTATCAGCCCTTCACTTTTTAATGCCCATGTCATCCTCTTAGCCAATTTAATCCATCATTATGAATTTATTTTTTATGGCAACACAGATGTTGCCCAACTGCTTCTAGTGGCAAATCCGAATGCAGCTAAGGCTGCCATATTTCGATCCTTTCTGGTGTTTGAAGGCCGAACATCTATATGGGAATGTGCAAGGTCGTCACTTATGTTCGTCATTCCAGTGGTGAAACTTGCAACTTATAGTTTGACTCTCCTCTGCCTTTTGTGCCTCACATTAAAAGAGTTGTCACCACCGTTTTCCTTTTACTTACACTCTCATCGAAAATGCTGTGCTTTCTTGACCTCTGTGGCCACAGATCAGTAATCCAGGTGGTAATTCCTACACTTTGATTACTTGACTATTTCCAATTATCTTATCAACCACCTTCAGATGGCGCAGAACACTGTTGCTTGCTTTATTCTTGGAGTACTGAGAACAGAACACACAAGTGGGAACCTTGTACTTTGCATTGCCTGTCGGAATTTAAAAGCATTCTATTCAAAACCATGTACATAACCCATAAGCAGTCTATGCTATTGGACCCAAACATCTATCTGCAGATTCGTCTTGCATTTTCCATCCGGACCACTGGGTCTACTGCTCTCATAACCGTAAAGGCTGATCATTCCTCGGCTTAAGCGTTCCTGCCTGGACTCAACTCATTCCCTCACCTCGCAGGATTGCATTGGAACAGGCTCAGGGCCGGACTGGCCATTCATCCCACCGAGCAGTGCCCCAAGGGCTAAACTTATTGGAGGCCAGTTTTTGAAGGCCCAGAGCCGCTGCTGGCACCTGTGTTACTTTTACTGCAGCTGCCCTGGTTCAAAGAGAGATAGAGAGAGAGAAAGAAAGCGAGAGAGAGAGAGAAAGAAAGAGAACGAGCGAGAGAAACAGAGAGAAAGAGAGAGAATCGATAGATCGAAACCAAGAGAAATGGAGAAAGGGAACAGGGCCCGTTTGAACATTTTTGCCAGGGCTGCTTTTGATTCTCCGTCCGGTCCCGAACAGACTTCTCCACAGTCTCTGGTTAAATGCCTAACCATTTTAGCTTTCGTGTGCAATAATTCATCAATTCCACAGCACATCAGTTAGGTTGTCTGTGGTTTCTGTAGCTAGCATGAGTCCGTGGCAGCACACTGCATCCTCAAGGTGTTCTTTGGAAGCCAATCAATCAACAGATCGAAACAAACTCAATACCGTAGCTCAAAGTGTGGAGAGAAAATGATAGAGAGTAATCAAAGAGACAGCGTGCAATTTACCTGAAGAGAAACATTGAAAACCGAGAGCAAAAACCTCTGGTAAAAATGAAATTCTATGGACTTGAATGCCTCATTAAGATCACCTGAACTACTGTGGGTAGAATATCGTGAAAACCTAGTCAATTTGGTGCACACGTCCAATTGTGATGGGCTTCGGTTGATTAAAGACATCTGTATCGAGCAGTGAGAATATTGGACTATTTTTAAACACAAATGTAACAGTAGGGAGTAGTAAGAGATAGACATTGACAATGCACTATGTATAAACTTAAAATAACATGGGATATGGTATTGCAGAGGAGATTACAACTGTATTTGACTAAATGTTAAGATTAGAAAGCCAAGGGTCTAATGATATGGGGAGAGTGGCTAACTTTGGTTTTCATCTATGGCATGTGTACACTTTCTTGCTTCCGGATATGCCCAGGAAAAGACAACGTCCAACCTGGTATAGAGGATTCGGAACAAATGCTCCTGAGGTCCAGTGAATAAATCCACATAGCCCAAACCACAAACCTTCTCTACATCAGAAAACAAGGCAGACACAACTCCCTGTGATTTTGTGGACTTGCAGTGGCTCGGGGGGGGGTGGACAACGTGACTTGGCATGTTCCCACTAGTCTCACACACTGCAACAATTGACATCAGAGCAGACTGTCTGACCTTCAATATAGATTAATCTCATAAGTGGTAAATTTTCCAGGAAGAATTGAATCTCCAATAGAGGGCCGGAGGTCATCCACCCTCACATGCCCGTGCACCAATTCTGAACAAATGTGATCAGCTTGCTCCCTAGATCAACAGGAGGACAGTATCTTTAAAGGTGATCTGCTGGAGTAAACAGGGATGTTTCTTCATGCAAGTCCTCCAACTGCTCTGAAACAGAGCGTCCTCCAGAAGATATGTGAGAGCCTTGGTGAGTGGTCATCCAGGTGACCCATGCTTGGCATTCGCAGGTAATGTATTTAAACAGCCCAAACCTTTTCAAACAGACAGTGTCCACCTACAGAAGAGAGGAACCTCTTGTACACATAGGGTGCGAGATTGCTATATCTCTCCCTACCATCGTTCAGCTTCAGTGTATGGCTCCTGAGGTGTTGTCATTTCACTATGCTGGCCTATCCTTTGAGAACGTCGAGGCTCTTGCAGCGGATAGGAAATCCTCTACCAGAATCCAGTTTAAAAGCAAATGGCTGCAGACGGCTGTGGTTCTGCCAATGGGCTCTAGAAGGGATAAATAGACCTGGTTACCTGGTTACCTGCTCAGTGAGCAACTGAATGTCTTTTTTCCCATCATCTTGCTGAAACAGATATGCAGGAGCCCATAGGTGACTACCAGAACAGGCCTAGAAATTATATTTGATGTCTAACAAGATTGTCAAGAGGAAATTGCTGGTCTAATGCACAAGCCATTTGGAAAAAATAGCATTTTTCTTTCATGAAAGATAATCATTTTGATGGCCAGATGTGTAAGCAAGCTAAACATTATTTTGTGCCTCAAACTTTTACAATGTTCTATAAAGACAGATTAGGTTCACCTGACTAACCCTTTCTTAATACCTAAAGAACTGTTGGATTTCTGTTCTTCATTATTTCTGCATCTGTCAGACCCGCTTCTGCTGACCTTTGGGGCAATGATGCTAGCAAAGTCGTTACAAAGGTCACCATTAGCCGATGAATAACGTCATGCATCAGTCATCGCTACACTCTGCCTAAAGTCCAATCACCATCAGGTTTCAGTGAACATTTCACCACGGCTAAGGCAGTGTTTGTGGCATTCTCCATGTAAGTACCTGTCAAAGACGTATGCTGGGCAGATAGGTGGACTGAAATACACAAAGCGAAACTACACTAATGAAGGATGTGGACAATTATTCCATAGGATGAGAACAGTACCTTATGTCCTGTGATTTAGTTCGTGGTGGGCATTTCAAAAAATGTTAGGTAAGCCCTCACCCACCTCCCCAGATGCAGCGCTTCTTTCTCAGGGTTTATTGGCATCTAAAGTATTATAGAGGCAGACAAAAAAAAAAAAAACATCTTTCCTTGCCGCCCCCCCTTCGCTTGAGGTTTATTTGTACATTTATGTGAAACGTTTTGGAAAATATAAATAAAAAGTGAAAAAACAGTGCAAAAGAAAAGTTTACATTTTAGTTCATTGACTGGCAATGCTTATATGCATCAGAGGCGATGAACTTCATATAAAACACACTTAACTGATCTACTATCCAATAAACACCTGTGGAGTCATTAGTGTGTTTACTGAGAAAGGACAAGGAAAATAGAGGAATTAACATATTGGTAAAGTGCAAGCGTCATTGAATATATGCAGAAGAACTCCTGCTACTATATGTTACAATCCAGCAGTTGAGGAGATCATCAAGAGCTTTCGTGAAGTCTTGTCTCTTTTCTCTTCGTAGACCGTTAGCCCATAATGAACAAAGGCTAATGGCAAAACCACCGAAAACAGAAGTAAGAAACGTCTGCCATTGGGAATTCGGATATCCCACGATAAAAACAAATATAAAAGAAAGAGCACTACATTCCATGGTAGATTTGAATATTTTGTATCTGTGCCTTACTCCGTCGGTGAAGGGTAGGACCCGTCAGGAAAATTATTACAGTGCCTAGGTTATTGTGTAAATTGCGGGCTCAACTGATAGCTTTATTTGTTCAATTTTTTTCACGACTTAGACTAACTTCTTACTTAGCTCGCTTTGGGAACTCTAGTAACTGAATGTTCCCCAGCAGAAATAAACAGACCCTCCCAGTTTTTCGCGATTTTGCGTATTGCACAATTACCACAAAATCAGCTGATGCGCACGATGTCTGCAATTTTAAGCCCAGGACCATGAAATTGAAAGAAAAACAAACATTAGCAAAGCAAATAGGTCTCGCCTTTGCAAGAGCTAGTGGCTTTGACAATGTGTTTTTGCCATGTTGTACACCAGTGTGGCTGCTTTTTAGCATGGCTAAAAGTTTGTGGCATATAGATGAGAGGAGAGTGGTGAGCGGAGTGGCATGGAGTGGTGTAGAGTGGAGTGGTGTAGAGTGGCCTAGAGTGTCAAATAGTGGAGTGTTGTGGAGAGCAGTGTCACGGAGGGGTGCAGAGTGGCATAGCGTGGAGTGAAGTGCTGTGGAGTAAAGCGCCGTGGAGTGGAGTAAAGTGCCGTGGAGTGGTGAGAAAAAGAGAGACTTGGGAATGGATAATGTAGATGGACTTGAACTGCATTCTCTTGATTTGCGAAAAACAGCGAGAAAGATTATTCCTGAAAACCCCGCCCGAGGATTTAAAGAGCTGCATTGTGAACTTGCTGAAGTCTACAAAGTAGAGCCAGATGTGCACAAAGGTAAAGAGTTTCCCTGTAACCTACCCTGGAAGGCAGAACTCAAGGATGCACTTCAAAGAGTGACATTTTGGATTTCTGTATATTTTCTAGCCAGTTTGTCACGTTTTGAAAACACTGTACAGGGGAGCAAGAAAGAGAATGTTTACTCTTAGGTCGTTAGAGAGGTCAGAGTGGACCACATGTATGGTTGCGATCAAAATCACATATCTCCCATTGCAACAAAAAAAAACATGGGGGTGTCTTTTGAATTACAAACCTCAAATCAAGTACATAAAAAGTTGTTAAATTGCTGGATGTACCCATTGCTCAAGTAGGCATGAACTGAGAGAACAAACATTTTCAAACAGTGGTGTTGGATAAAAAGGGACAAACATTTGGAGTGGATTTATATAGAACTTGCCATTTTTTTTTTTTTTTTTTTAAATGAGTGACTGCTTCTTACATATTGTGAGAAGCTAATAAACAGACCTTTTTATTTCAATAAGCAGTTCAGTTTTATCAGTAGCCTAGCCCACAACCTGGTATCTGAGCACTTGCAAAGCCTCCTGTGACAGTTCTACTAGCACACTGTTGAAATAAATGTTTTGTTGACAGCAAAGGTAAAGGAGATGTTGCGTTCTGAATTGGTCTGAGTCTCCATGCAAGACTTTAGAGAAAAGAAGTGTTCTGCTAAGTGCTGAAGACGTCTTCAGCATTTCACAAGAGGGCACTTTTCTATAACGTTTGCTTTTATGTTTTTTTTTTTTTTTTTTTACATGGGGAAGCCTATGGATAAATGGAGTCAGCCACGGATACATTATGAATCACAGAAAGACGTTATTTATCTCCACAGACTAACCTATCAGAAAGTCAGCTCCCGTTTATGCATGGTACATAAAATGAACACAAGGCTGGTGTCTGATACCCCAGTGCAGCCTGGAGAAGGTGACAGTCCCTACACGTATTGCAGGTGACAAGCTCCAAGGTAATTGTGTAGAAGATATTAGTTTTGTCTGCTGCTTGTGTCATTCCCGTCATACATATAGAGGTGGGCAGGTGGCATGTGGCATAAGGCATAGCAAACTCATCTCTCAAGCAACCTACAGAACTTTACAGACCGGATATACATAAATATTTGACAGAGCCTGGATGTTATCGTTCATCTGATCTCTATGAATTCACCCTGGAAAAATTGATGGTGACAATAATTTACAGATATGACAAATGTGTGTCGAGTTATCATGCCTTGAGAACATGCATGAAAATGAAGTTGATCTAGACACTCCATCGTAAAAGCATGCAGAATGTTAGACGTAGATTTGTGATACCTAACCACAGATGAAATAATGAGAAGTTTAATAAAGCTATTGGTATACATTTACTTTAACAATAACAGACACACAATAACATGAATTTCCTTATATATGTAGGAGTAAAGTTGTTTTAGGTATTAAGAAAATGAACATTAACATTAGAATGTGTAAGGTGAGCACTGATATTCATGAGAAAAACAAATTACCATATTTTATTGCTCAGTAAAGGTTTACTTTAGCTACGCTTCCAAATACCGAATGATGTATTAAACTTGTATCGTGAGCAGAAATTTGCAAAACTAATATGCGAAATAAATGAGACGTTATAATTTTTTTTATAATGGGTACTTTATATTTACATGATGTAATCACAAGTAAGTAACCTGCCTAATTGAAGAGCTAATGTACTGTATTCAATGATGTGAAATTCATAATTTAGCACAATTCAGCGCGCACAAGCTGCATTCCATAGAGGACTCAAACTTCTTTTCCTTCCTAGCATGAACTAATGAACTGAATAGTCTGAAGTCTAGGAGGACTTTTCGTAAGGTTTCTACTTGTGCTCTAACACTCAATAATTCCTTTCATACTTGTAGCTTACATGACCGAACTTGCAACAAATGTGTTACTTCCTAGAGTACATGCTTAGGAAAGGACTCACAAAGGATGAGATTCACATGAAACAAGAGCGACCCATACAACCTTGCGAAATGGATGTTGCTGATTAGCAAAAAACAATGTTCACAAGGAACTCATTTACCTGATAAATGCAGTTTATGCAAGACTAGGAATGGCTTGCATGAATAAATCAAAAGCTAAAGAAACATTAGGAATAGGACCTTAATTTAATTCAGTCAGACAAAAATACATTGATTAATAGATATGGAAGCCCACGTGACAATTTATCAAAACTGTACTCACTTCAGCCGAAATGAGCAGAATTTATTTTGCATTAATCATAGTCATTACACAGACAAAATTAGGATCCCTCCGCAAGTTCAGCTTCATCTCCGGCGTCCGTAGCTAATCTTCCAACGGACGTCATTGGTCCATAATTTTTAACACTTCCAGGTCGCATAATAACGAATACTATGGCTGAGCATATACTGGGCGTGAGTATGGGAGGGATCCTAATCCCTGGCGGCTGGCACAGTAGTGATTAGATTACTCAGCACCGAACTCGAGTCGGATAACATTGGTGAACCATAACGAACATTTCACTCACCATCCATCTATTGGGTCTACGATACCCAGGTTTGCAGTGAATTACACCCACAGCCCCATTGGCTATCCATGCCACGGACCACTCCCTCTGGACATCATTGAAATATCCAGTCTTTAACTAGGAAGGACTTGACTTCCAGCACCTTGTGTGTCAACTGTCCCCAGAATTCCTGTCCTGAAGAGACCCCGTACCGAGAGAGGGTCGAAACATCGTCGGCTAGTAAAAAAAGAGAGAGCCTAAGGAACTTGGAACACCTCTTATAATTTATTGTACCATTTTTGACAAGAGCTCCTCTTTGTGTTAATACCAATAACCACTACCTTCCCTTCTTCTCAGCACCATCTATACATCACTGTTGGTTATGGTCACCGCACTGGGGTTCACAAATCACGTTGGAATATAAATGTACATAGTGTAAATACAAGATCAAATTTCTTTGATAATTTTTGTTTTTGTCTGTGTAATGACTATGATTAATGCAAAATAAATTCTGCTCATTTCGGCTGAAGTGAGTACAGTTTTGATAAATTGTCATGTGGGCTTCCATATCTATTAATCAATGTATTTTTGTCTGACTGAATTGAATTAAGGTCCTATTCCTAATGTTTCTTTAGCTTATGATTTATTCACGCAAGCCATTCCTAGTCTTGCATAAACTGCATTTATCAGGTAAATGAGTTCCTTGTGAACATTGGTTTTTGCTAATAACAAAGGATGAGGGCATGGGCTCGCCCTACTTCCTACATGTTATAACCAATCGGGCAAAGTAATGGATTACTTAATCTTCCGGATTTGTATGCTTTACCTACTACATCATCTCATCCTATCGAAACTGACCAATGGAACAGAATGGTCCGATCAAATTGGTGATGTGAAGGGGTGTCAACCAAAAATCAATGGAGTACAATTGCCTAAAGTACGGACAGGGGCGGTTCCTATTTTGCCCACCTTCTCAACCCACCTTGTGGTACAGAGACTGATGATTTGGACTTCCAGAACCTATTGTGAACTAGGACAATTACAGTGTTTGGTGCCGGCTGGTATGCTTGCGTAAGTGAAAACTTTCCGGCTGGAAGGTTTCCAACAACAGCTGTGGCATTTGATGCTGCAGGGTTGACAGGGCGGAAAACCTGTTCATAAACTGGAACTGGTCATTTTGGCAATAACTGAACTTACATCTATAGGGTTTGTATGAGAGTTATATGCTTTAAAAGACTAATTTCTCATGATATAATCTTCCTCGTGGAGGAAGGATTTCCTTTAAACTTGATTCTTACAGCTCTATTAATGCTTATTAAAACTCTAGAAGTTGTAAATCAAATTGGCATGAAAATTACTTTAAAATGCGATAAAGTTACCAACTGAGATAATAATTTTGCTGATTCCGTTTCATTCATTTGTTGTGGTCAGCTTATCTGTTTCCAAATTAATTTGATCTGGACATTTTTTGCCCGAACAAATCCATTTGGTAATGAATAAATGCTATTATCTTATTCTAGGTCCTCATATGATAATAGTACATCCCCTAAATATTCTAGTCCCGTTCAGCACAGAACAAGATCCATCGGAGGACCTAAGGGGAACAGGAAATGGTAACTGAGGTTATTCTGGGGAAATGTATTCAGTGGTAGAAATTAATTTGAGGCCCAACACGTTTACGTTACCACATATTGTTAAGAGAATCGGGTCGTGTCCTCCAAAGCAACCAGTGGAAAGTGTCAGCTCTTTAAACTTTGTTATGAAATTTAAAAAAGCATCCTGTTTGACCACATCAGACAGTGCAAGATCCTAGTCATTGCACACAAATGCTTTTGAGATGGGAGGGGAATGGACTCCAAGACTCACTTGTGTACACAGGGGATAGTAAGGCACGGTCTACCAGAGAACTAACCCAAACAAAATACGTTGTTATATTGGAGTGGCAGTTAGATGGTCTTCTCTGTAGACAGAACACAAGGGGAGATGCGAGGGAAGAGCTGACTAACTACATATTCTCACAGGGCACCCTGAGGCAGGGACATTCATGCAGAAGCGCTGCACAGTATAAGATCATACACTACTAACAGGTGTGCTACTATGGAAGGGGGCTGAAACAATGTAAGGACTATACAGGGGTAAAACTTCAGAATCGCCTATCGGGCAGGCTAAGAAGGGGGAAGAGAGAATTCTCCACGTAAGCATATTATAGAGAGCTGTGAGGCAAGTTAAACTCAGGGGCATAGTGATCTCTGATTAAGACAAATCTCACCTGGCTTGCCAAATGCACCTAAGCAGGCACATTAGGTGGGTGGAAGAGGGGACACACCGAGCAGGTATAGTGTAGAGAGGCTGGAGGAAAGGAGCAGTCCACAGAGATGTTGAAGTGAGCAGTGGGCAGGCAGAAAATACCCACAGAAGTGAGAGAGATACCACAGAGAAGCTGAAGTGATAGAGAGGTAGAGAAGATGTTCACTATTCACACAAAAAGAGGGGGTGAAGGCAGGTACATACTTCTTGGTAAGCTAAAGGGGAAAAGGCAGAGTACCTCTGCAGACACACTCCAGTGAGTACCCTCGCACGTGTCCTGAAGAGCAAACATTCCTGCAGGTGCCCTATAGAGATCTTGGGCAGAAAACAAAGACCTCTAGGTGATCTATAGAAGAGTGTTAGGAGAAGGACTAGCTCCACAGGTTTGCTGTACTGAGGCATGACATTGGTGCGCTATAGCCAGGTTGGGAGATAGAAGCACACGCTGTTTAAAAGTAATGGATGTCAGTAACCCCCTTCCCCCCATCGCCCCCTCCACCCCCACAAGAAACATTACAGATTGGTTGGACAGACAAACACTTATCTTCACATGCAAGCTACAGGAGAGGTAGGAGAGCAAGCCATCCCAGAATGCATGCCATATGGGACCTCCGCAGCAGCTGGTGCACTGGACAGAGAGGTGGGATAGATGAACAATTGTATGGCTCTATGGAGGGGTTGTACAAAAAGAATTTCAGCAAACACATTTGAGATTAGCTGGAGGGAATACTTTCCCACATGGGCACACACTAGAGTGGTAGGAGGACTAAGCCACTGCCACCAGTAAACTGTAGAGAAGCAGGAAGAAAGAGCCTCTATATCTCTCAAACAAAGGAATGGCTGAAGGGCAAATGCACTAGGAGGCCTCGGGCGCGCTATAGACGGGTAGGAAGGCAGACTCACCGCTGCATGGCCTGCTGATCACAGAGGGCTGCCGCAGGAGTAATTACTCACTTGCTCGGCCAGAAGCTGCCAACTCTAGCTTGCATTGTTCAACAGCAGCAGGAAGGCCTCGGTGAGGTGGTGGGTTGCCATGTCTAAAGGGAGGAAAGGAGCAACCCGCCTGATGGACAGGGCCACCCCTGGGTGCTTATCCCATTACAATGGCAGGGCTGAGGACTGGCACCCGAGACCTGCCTTCTGCAGGGACTGGCAAATTGTGCAGTGTGCACCGCAGAAACCAGTCCTGCAGGGACACAGAACCAGAGGTTGAGAGAGCTGTCAGGCATAGGAACATAGAAGGACTAGGCATGAGACTGCCGGCCTTGGACAGATAACTGGGCAGCCATCTTATAATGATGACTTCTGGTAGATAACCGTCAGATGACTTTAGCATCTACTTAAACATTCTACAGTTTTGCAAGATTTCTATTAGTTCACAGTCATCAGCACACCTTAAAGGTATATAAATCTGAATTTCTTTGGAAAAATTGCACTGTACCACCGGCTAGAGCGGCTGACTTTGAAGCTGGGGAACTGGGTTCGAGTCTCAGCGGGAGGCTCAACATCCTGTAATTCTGGGAACATCCTGTAATTCTGGGTAAATCACTTAATCTCTCTGGTGCCTAAAAATAAAAATCAATGTGTCCGAATGAATGCAACTCATGCTCATGTAAAGCACTTGATACCTGTAGGTCGAGTTTGCGTTCTGTACAAGCAACACCCCCATGACGGTGGGAAAGGGACTGGACAAGTAGCCACAGGCGTGCTGGAGGGAGCAAGCAACAGCGAGAGGAAGGTGATTGGGGATGGGAGAAGCAAGAATGTGGAGCAGAGGGTAGAGCAATTTAAACTCTTGCAAGCGCTTTGGACAGAGAAGGAGTGGGAGGGGGCTAGAAAAAGTACCTCAATCGCGCGGGGAGCAGTGGATGAGCACGGATTACGTTGAATTAATCTGTGCTTGGTCTGTGCTCCACGGCAAGGATCAGCAGTGCCGTTTCAGCTACACTGTCCAATGAATATGCCTGCAAAGAAGAGTGACTCTGAAACAGACAAATGGGAAGCAACGGGTGGGCTCTAAGCCCTTTTTGAATATGAGTGTCTTGCAAGCAAAACGCATGCGCTAGCGCTGGCTCGACACTAAAAACAATTGCCTGCAACTGCCCATTGACTCTGCATACAGTACGGTATGACGTAACTCTTTGGTGTGAAAACAGAAGAGCCGCATCTCTTTATTGCCTGCCTGCTCGAAGAAGTCTTTGCAAACAATGCCTTTAATATGGTTCTTCCCTACTCCTCCTCCATCTCCATGTTTCTGGATTTGCCGTGGGGAGAGCGAGGAAGCTGGGCATGAATCTGCATGTCCTTTACAATTAGAGTGTCTAGAAGAGGAGAACGGCTTTCCAAATGTATTGAGCTGTGCTATATTTCACTTGTGTAAATATTTGGGCTATAAAACATTGCTTCTCGGAGTGGGGAGTATGAGGAAGCCACTTTTTCAATAAAGAGGATATTCCGGTTGTTTCTAGTGACAGCCAGGATTGCAGCTCCTTAAAGTGCATAAAAAGGTTTGGCAACTGTGATCCTCAGTTCCATGGGCAGGCCAGGGTGAGTGAGTGCAGGGGCAGGTAAAAAGAACAAAGTGTTCTGTAACCCTTTTGTTGGTTTTTTGTCTCCGGTAGCTGCATATATAAAAAACATTTTTTTTTAAAAGCAACTTCAATGAAATACAAATGCAATTTAAAGTAGAAGAGGGGAAATGCACCCTAGAATAATAGAAAAATACATTTATTCGATTAATGTAGGTGTCTGTCTGTGCATATAACCAGTTATAGAATTGAATCCTGGTTTGCACTTTGGGTACTAGAGACGCTTGTGAATATATCAGCAAGCAAAGATGCTGCTTTGTGAAAACTGGAGAGAACAGATCTGTGCCATTTCTACATAGAAATGGTGCAATTCTGGTCTCCGCATGCGTTGGTGCATTTTATACAGCCATGCACCAACACAGCCACCTTTGAGCTATAGTGCAAATGTGTCTGCATTGTGGTCTGCATAGTTTTCGTGCAGGAAGAGGTCCCTTCCTACACAAAAACTATGTTTTAACGCTATTTTCTCGAAGTGTGTATGCTTTTCGGTTTATGTGTGCTTTTCTGTAGCACACTGTCAAAGAGGAAAAGGAGAAATAAAGATATTTCTCCTGGTTATGCTAGCCTCAGGTAGGCACAGGATTTTGGCCTAAATGCATGTCTACAAGTCTTAATAGATTTGAATTTGTGTTGAAATTCATGGGTGAAAGCACAGAAACGGCCATGCACCACCCATGAAATGCCTCCCTGATGCACAGAAATGAAAGGCAGTGTATTGTGTTGCGTTACTTTTGGTTACAAACCAATGCAAATAGTTATTTGTGTTGGGGATAGTCCAGTCCAATTGCCCAATTTTCTTAGCGTCTTCTTTATTTTATATTCATAGTCCTATCTTTACAGCCTCAGCCAACACGTTTCATCCATTACAGTGAACTTCTTCAGGGCATCCCAAATGTACTGATACTGGTCTATTGAGCATTTCGAAGATGCCAAATTCCAGCTTCCCCATTTAATTAATCCAAGCAACATCACTTCAATTAAGATTTTCAAAAGTGCATAATAATGCCTAAATCCTCACATTCAGGATTAGAACAATGAATCCCATCCCAGACACCAGAGTCCGTGTCCTACATCAAAACGGGTACTCAACACATAAATGACACACAACAAAGACAAAGTGGGATTGAGGCAATATTATGCACTTTTGAAGTTCTTAATTGAGGTATCAGCACTTGGTATGATAAAACAAGGAAGCTGGAATTTGGCATCTTCGATATGATCAATGGACCAGTATCAGTAAATTTGGGATGCCATGAAGAAGTTCACTGCGGTGGACAAAATGCGTTGGCTGAGGCTGTAAAGATTGAAACATGAATACTGAAAATATAGGAACTTTTTAGAATATAAAATAAAAATGAAGCTAAAAAAATTAGACAACTGGATTTGACTATTTTACTTATTATTTTGATTTGTGAGTGCACCGCTAGATTTATGAAATTTGGTTATCTGTATACCAAAGATGTCCATGAGCAACAGACATTAATAGGGTGTGCACCAGTTATACTCTTAGGGACAAAAAGCGGTGGGAGTTATTTTACCTGCCACTTTTAGTAACTATTAAAACAGTTATTTGTGCTGGTTTGTAAAACTGGTAATATCCTTACATCAAGCCTCAAATCACTTCACCAATTAAAGATCTACAATGGCTCCCAAACAGCCTTTAGATTTGCAGATTAACCAATTGCACACACTTACATTTTTTCAGATGACATGGACCCTGGCAAGAAGGTTTCTTGCTTATAAAGTTTTATTTACAAAAGTTGGTCATTGGAAGTGCGTGTTGGTGAGAAACAAATTGTAGCATTAGCATCCCCCAGTCCACCATCTTTTGAAAATGTAACCACCAACTGTCATATCTGCACAGTGCAGAATCCTTTTTAAAAAAAAAAAAATATATATATATATATATATATATACACACACACAGCTACACCATGTATACAATTCAAGATAAATCAGAAGATGAAACGGTATATAACTACTGAATGAGAGTAACACAAGGTGCCACAAAGTTTCTGCAAAAAATGCAATAGTGTGCTGCGAAATGTCCTTTTTTGTACCACACAAATTTCTAATCCATGCCACAATATCCTGGGGGGTCTGAATAGATGGCTCATGACAATATTACGTTGCTAACATGGGATCAACGATAAAATGTCTGGGTAAAAAAAAAAAAAAAACTAACAAGAGTGAAAGCTTTATAGCAACATCAACCTCACCTTCAAACGAAAAAGATTCATTACTTGTAGGTACGGTCAAGCAACTGGCATGTTCTTTTGAAATGGGAAACAGCGTTTACAACGCTGTCTCCACAACGCAATGCCATTATAACGCTGTCGTTACAACGACCGCATAGTTAGTACGCAATACCATTACATCGCAAGTCATTACAACGACTTGCTGTAGGGGGCGCACTGGTATTGGATTTAAAATCCAACACCTTCCCTGCTGTTGCGTGAACTGGAGTAGGAATAGTAAATAATACTATTCCTAAGTTCAGCGCGCCCCCTACTGCAACTCGTTGTAATGACTTGCGATGTAATGGTATTGCGTACTAACAACGCGGTCGTTGTAACGACCGCATTGTAATGGCATGCAATCAAATCGCATGCGTTGTAAGGAGCTATATTTTTTTGAAATTGATGTACACATGAAAACCTATGGTTGGTTATCTTGCATAACACAAGCGAATGCTAACCCTGGCAACCACATACTTATTCAAAGGTCTGCTATTCAGTGGCAGCTTGCTGACTAGTATGCTGAAGTGCAACCACAGTAGCACTGCTGTTTTCTAGTAGCAAGCTGAAGCTACCTCATTTTCCTCTGCCATAATCTATTTTCTACCCTATCCTTTAGTCTGGAACACCATTTTTTATTGCCACTTATGTCATTTTGAGCCAATTTTCTTAAGGCAATGTAACATCCACTTGGGATCTAGCGGATACTATCGAATGTTTTTCGGAAATCACTTAAAAATTCATGGTAACATTAACTGCACTGAAGTTCTACATTTCATCCACAATCAGAAGGGGAAAAAAAAAGAATAAATAACCATATTTACAATGCTTCATTAATACACACCAGGGGAACTAGACAAATGTAAGCAGTTGTAAAACTGATACATTATAATGTGTCAAATGTTTCCACTAGTTTCACCAGTCTTTTGATTAAAGGCTCACCATCTGTGACGCCTTGTAATGGTTACTCACGATGATCTGCAGCTAGAGATGTTATCTGAAAACTTCAGTGGTGGAAAGAACAGATTTTGCAGGCATGTGAAGACTGTTAAGACATGTTGGCAATAGAAATTAGATGTCAAAAGAAACCTGTGTTGGTGAATTGATTGGAGTAAATTATGAACCATTACTGATATAAGAACTTTGGATCACAGGCAGTCACAAGAAATTGCAGCTATATTTTGAGGGTCTATTCTCTGTTCAATAAGTTATTAAACCCATTAAGGTATTACTCCTGTGACCATGAGGCCTTAGGGTGGTCATCTGCCTGCATGTGAAGGACATTATGGAGGTTTTAAAACATACAATAAGAAAATCATATAAATCACCTTTCCAAGAAAGCACTTTCACAACTATCACACTCCTAATCACAGCTGGAAACATTTATATGCAAAAGTGCTGCTTCATTAAAGTGCATCACATGCAAGGGATGGGAGCAGGTACTGGCTATCTCAGTGCTTGTTTTTTATGACAAACTGTGAGAAACAGCTGAAGCGGTTACTACACCAGACATTAAAAGTACTGTCATCATCAGCACCTTCTTAGGGGGCATGCAACAGAGACTGATGAGATGGAGCTCGGCCTCAGAGCTAGTCAGAAGCGGACAACAGAGTGGCTACAGATGGAAAGCAGAGATAGCCAAAGTCTAGAGACAAATATTGGAGATCGTGAAAGGCTGGATATGAACAGCAGAGACATTCAGGGTGTAAAGATTGTCAGCAGAGACTGGGGCTAGAGACGCGTGGCCAACATGATCAGAAGCAACAGACAGTCCGTCAAAAAGTACACAAGAGAGAATGAGGAACTAGAGATGGACAGCAGAGACAGAGGGCTAAGTTAAGCAGTAGGCACAGGTGAGGGAAGTGATGAGTAGCAGAGATAGTTGGGGGATAGAAATAGGCAGCAAAGACAATTTGGGGCTTGAGGTCGCAGCAGAGGTATTTAGAGATTAGAGTCGGCCAACAGAGAAAGGTCAGGGCTACAGAGCAGCAGCAGAGACAAAGGCTCATGGTGGGTAGCAATGGCAGTGTGGGGGAAGAGGCAAACATTAATCTAGGCTCCATATGTCTTAGTAAGTAAAGGATGCGTGTAGGAATGTAATGCTGTGTAAGTATGTTTTGGTGTGTCAATATTGAGGCAGGTGAGGGGTAGCACAGAAAGATACCTGTAGCAGCATAGAAGTGATACTCCAGACACGTGGCCCGGGATCATGGTCTGCTCATTCTACAAACCCCTCCTATGCACAAGCACAGGGTAGTGACAGAAGGGTTGGTGGGAATTAGATTACTAAAGGGGGAGGAATCAGCACCCATCGAGCACCATGGTTTTAAACAGACAGGAAGTGCTTGCAATCTCGGTCACCTCTGCTGCTTCTGCTTTGCGTTTTTTTGCATTTCCTCCATCTCAGCAGCTGCAGTGGCCCAGTAGGATAAATGGGGGTTTGTGTAAACAAGCGAGCTGGGTGTGTCTGTGCTGCTCAGGATGCATAAGTAGGACAGCCTGCATGTGCGTTGAGTGTGTAAATGCAAGGCACACCCCAAGTACAAGTTGCAGGGCAGAGAGCAGAATGGGACTCAATGTGGGCTAGATACAAGCCATGATCGCCCCTGCTACTATCTAACTGTTGTTGTTAGTTTAGTGCAGTTTATGAAGAGTTTTGCAGTATTCACTTCAGTAATTATGTTACTGACCTATATTTGATAGGTCGCTTTCACCCGCTTTGGGTGGATGCCCGGCGGGTCACCTTACCGAAAGCCTCATTCTTTGCGCACTGAGATCATAAGGCGCCATTTAGTGCACCTTACTTTGCTGTTTGTAGTCACATTTCTGCCTTCTCCACTTTTAGAACTAAACAAGTCATTAGGGACTGCTCCCGTGGCGTACATATGTCACAAGAAGAAGTGACCATTTGAAGATCCCTTCGGCAGAGCCCGTACAAATTAATGCCCAGAAAGTATGTGTATTTACAGTGCATGTTCTTCAGATGGCTTTAAGCCACTGATCTAGTTGTACTCCCAGCGCCCTGATGAAGGAATTCTCTATCTATGTGCCACTTCCGAAACGCGCGTCAGAGCTTTTCTTTTTGAAATATATAAATGAGCAATGATTTGATTAACTGGGCATATATTGAATTTTGTTCTAGTGTGTTTGTGTATTCTCCTTGTGTCAATATGGTTTGTCTACTGTTCATTTGTCTAGGCAAGGTCTCATGTTTTTTGTCATGTTTTATTAATTAATCTACGTACAATATGTTAATGGTACATTGTAACGTTGGTGGGGCTCCTCAACATTTGATATGTTAAGTATTTATTCTTCATAGTTTGTTGGTGTATTTTTTATAATGAAATGTATATGTATTCGATAAAAGAAAAACAGGATTTATAAATCTAGTATACTTTTGAATAATAAAAATTGAAAACCATTGGTCTGTTGGACAATTGTAATTCTACCTTGGACATAATGCCTTATACTAAATAATTGGTTTTGGAGAAGTGTTGTCATATATCTTGCTGTTTTCCCTGCCTTCTTCTCCTTACATATTTATTCTCCCTGGGACCCTCTTGTTTTCTTCATATAAGCCATGATCGGCCTCTCTCGTTTACAGCGCAGCAGAGCCTACCCTGGTAGCTTACAGCAACATTGCAGAAAAGGATACAAGCACAGGGGCACTGGCCGAAAGTTGCAGTTGTGAAGTCTAGATTAATTCCAAATATATAGCTTTGAGGCTTACAACTTAAAATGGGAAAATGGTAGAAACAGAAGATGGACTAACAGGGAATCTCTCACGCCTCTTGAAGATTAGTATGATAGGGTTCCAAGATGCCTACAGCAGGAGAGGAGTAGTGTAGGAGAGACCCATTTCTCTTCTGTAGCAACCATACTGGGGGTGGGCTCCTCACCATGACAACCAAAGGGACTTCCTTTTATTTCAATGATGCTAATATTGCATCAAACAGACGGGGGTGAGAATGGAAGGTTATGGATAATGAAGTTCTGAATTACACTGATTCACACGTTTAAAGGTGCCTGGGGGTAGTCACTGTGTAAAAGCAGCAATATCTCACACTGCTTCTATGCCCCAATCTCTGCCTCTGTGTGCGTTGGTGTGAGTGGTATCAAATTGTGACTCCAATCCTTCCTCCTCAAGACCCAGGGTCAGACTGTAACTGGCTGCTCATAAGGTAAGGAAGAGGAGCATCTCCTGAGCACCTTAAACTAGGTAAATTTATGTTCAGCTCACACAACATGTAACACTAGATCCTGTGCACTTACACAATGCCTTGGTGAGTACTGAGACAGTCTACATGCAGCAACAAGAGTGCTAGAAGCTGAGCGATGCCTTCCATAGCTGCAGAATGGTGTCTCTATGCCAGACCAAACAATGATTGGCAAAGCCAATAGGTATTGCCTATGCAAGAGCTATTGGCTTGGCCAATGTGTTTTAACCATGTTGTACACCAGCATGGCTGCTGCTCAGCATGTCTAAAAGTTAGTGGCATAGAGGAATGTGGATTGGAGTGGCATGGTGAAAAGTGGCGAAGAGTAGAGTAGAGTGTCACAGTGGAGTGGAGTGTCATGGACTGGAGCAGAGTGGAGATGCCTACAGTGAAGTGGTAAAGAGTGGAGGGGAGTAGAGTGGCTTAGTGTGGAGTATGTATGGTCTGCCATTACAGACAACACATTTTCAATTGAAATGACCATTACATATGCACATACAGTTCTACTGATAAAACTATACAGCGCCCAAACAATGTGTGCAAATAGAATCACCTAATGTACTGATTTGCTTTGATCGTATTAAATTATTTGTTTCCACACTTCCGAATTACAAAAAATTTGCGTTTTCCTAATTCCAATATATTCTGGAATATTTGCACAGTTGATTTACAGACATTTAAATGTTGTGTGCTCGAAGAAAACCTTTTCTTTCCAGGGACCCGGCAAGATTGTCCCATAAATCTTCTCACTTTGAAGTCAGAGAAAGAAAAGTAAACACTAAGCTTCCTTGGAAGACAGAGCCTGACGTTTGACCTCTGTCACTGAACACAGCAAATGTGACAAGATAAGAACAAAATGTAAAGGCCTGTTTACAGAAAGCGAGGACTCATGGAAGAAGACAATGAATGCTGGTGGACAAGCTATGCTCCATAGCAGGGACAAAAACATGCTGGACAGCCTACAACAAATAAAGCCAGCAAATGGAAAGCCAGAAAACGTGAGGTACAAACCATAAAGTCAATGGTAAGCAGTGAGCCGAATGCATTCCCAGGGAAGCTTTCAGAATACCCACAAAAAGTATTTTCGCAACCAGACAGGTATCAACATACAAAGGCACACAGCTTAGAAAATGTCTGACATTCCAACCACAATGAGGAAAAAAAATACAACAATCGAAGTTTTTTCCTTCCCAACGGGCATTTATTTTTACAGAGTCTGTATCAGGTAATCATCTGAGACGTTTCAACAACGAAGCGGCAGTCAAGGCAAGGAGAAACAAGTGTAATAGCTCTATATAAAGAACTCCTACATTGGGCTAGGTTTGGTTCAAACTGCAAGAATGAGTTCCTTACACAGAAAAAACAAAAGGATGGGTAAGTATCAAAACAGAGTAAGAAGGGGAAAGGCACTGTTTCTCAGTTTGTAAATTAAAGAAATTAACAAAATGACATTTCTCGCTTATAGAGATTTACATTCAGACTCTTTCAGTAATGCTCACAGCAGAATTTATGAATGTAATAGCAGCAGAATCTGTACATTCCGCAGAAAAATGACAATATGACAGACTTGCAACAACTTGTTAAAAATGTTGGCTTGGCACGAAAACCAAGCTGCCTGGCCTGAAAGCTCGGAAATCCCATAAGATAACGGCCCATTAAGTAGTCCAATTGTAAACGGCAGTGGTGTCAAGCAGGTTATTTTCAACAGGTTTCTTCAACAGCGCATTGAGGAAGGCACCCTTCATCAAGTTGCCTCTTTAAATACCAGATGTAATAGACCGGATGATTCGAGTAACATCAATGTCACAATGTATTAGCACAGTGGCCATGTCACAGATATTAAAACTTCACTATATCTGCTGCTTTTGTAATATGGAATAAAGCAAACCGAATTTTCTCCAGTCCATACCGGAAATTTCTACCAATGCAAAAAATTCATTTAAAAACGGTAAGGATTGCTTAGAAGTCATTTTCAGCCATAAAAGTTAACAAAGCAATTCTGAGTCACAAATAAGCCTTGTTAAATAGAAAAAATAAAGTAAACGTATTATGTATTATTTTAATATGACTGATTCAAATAGACTTTTTAAAAGAAAAATATTTTATTCGCTTATGAAAACAAACCTAGTGAATCAGTTCTTTTTGGGCTTAAAACCCCTGGTGCAAATACCATTTGGTCAATTACGTATTACACAAACAGCATAAAAGGGGCAAAAGATTTACACCACTTTTTATGATCCAGTGAAAAGGTACTATGATAGTTGTAAATGTGGGCAAACATTATTGTGAAAGCATAAGTTACTCCTAGTGGAAATCTAAAGCATTTATAAAAGACAGCTCCGTCTAAGTGTTGCTGAGCCTCGCTTGCCCTTCTTATCTTTGTGTTACAATATTTCCTAACTGACATTAAGCTTATACCCAACTGCTTGATGTTCTTTCTTTTCTTGCCGTTGCTATCGCAGTTTTATAAGAAAATATGTACATATATACAGTTTCTATAACTTTTTTCTTTGTTTACATGGCACACCGATTCCAGGTGAGAATGAGCTCCTCACACTATTACACTGCGTTTACTGACATTTTAGGACATTTGTGCGTGTGCTTTTCTTCAAATGAAACACTAGGTTGGAAAAATACCAATGCACATGGATGACGTAACAACAATATGGACCCTTATTGCGAGTTAGGAGGAAATCCTAGTCAATCGATAACAGCCAAATCGCGATTACAGATTGTCCAAACCAACGCCAGCTTTGGGTTTCCCCTCTGAAAGTATTAGGGTAAAATGCCCAGAATGTGTGAAAGACAAAGGTAATTCTGCAAGTGGTATTACCGCATCGGGGAGTCCCGCCTCATCCACAAGGAGAGTCAATATGTCATTTAAGGTCTGCATCAGTTTACTTAACAAATATGGAATACAGAAACAATAGAGTGATGAAACCAGGAAATATACAATAAAGATATCTCTTGAGAAGATCTTTACCTCGGACCTAAACAGAAAACTGCAAACACATTTCCGCTTCCTCCATGTTTCCCAAGAAAAAAGTACACATTATCAATGGGGTCCACCATTTTCGCTAATTTGATCGATATAAAAAATTTGCAACACATAGCAATCTTCCAATTTACACTTTGTGAATGGACACAAAAGCTATTTCGTTGCTCAAAAAAATTCCAGAATGCAACCTTGGAGTAGTTTCAAGCCGCTTTTTTTCACTGAAAGATTTAAGTTCTTTTAGAGAAGGGATGAGAGTTGAAGAGCATAGCAACGCTGCAGGAAAAGAAACTGTAGCTCACTTCCTGCTAATTCTGCGTTTAGCCACTCCTGATACGTCGTGTAGGGGATACTTTTTATTTCTATGGAATCTACAGTCGATTGACTAGGTTTACGCATTGCAGAATTAACTGAGATGTGTTTTTGGAACACTACTAACAGGAGAACAGAACAGATGACACGGTCATTAGGAAACAGCTTCCAATTGATACTGCATTCCGAGGTTTCCATAAAATCATCCTGAGTGAGTGTTCTTGATTATCTCAGTGTTTGAGCCACAACCATCACACCCGAAGGCAGATTTTCAAAATTACTAAATATTTTCAAGCACTCCATGCAGGTTTAAAAGGCATTTTAAAAATGTATCACAACATAAAGAAGTTGGACACAATCTTTGGTGAAGCCATCTTCGATAAAGAATCATACCCATATTAGGAAAGACCGTAAATGGTTCAGAAAATGGTAAGTCTTGAACAGTACTAACCCTTCATCCAGATGTCTGAGCTACTAATAATCCAGCCATTAAAGTGACAACTCAGAAGTGAGTATCACCTTGCAGCAGAGTGTGAAAGATGCCATATGCTGAACTTCAGATAACTTTGAAAAGGACCATACCCAATTGATGGAAACATAACAATCTCTGCAGATTTTAAATAGCAAAGCTCTGCATTGAAAAGTTTACAGCAACTGCATTTAATTATTACACGAAACAGTGTTGTTTGTCGGTAAATCGGCTCTCATGAGAACTCACAAAACTGGATGCCAGAGCTCCTACTTTGCATCTTGACATTCCACTCAGACAGTAGATCTTTACCCGAAGGGAAAGACATTTGTCAAACCTTGAACAAAGGCAGGTAACCAGAGAATCAAAATTGAGATTTATTTGGAGTCGAAAAATTTAAGAAAAACCAAATGTCATCATACCCACCTGTTCTAAAACTAGCGACTGCACACAGTTCCATCCCAAATTTATTGTATTCCTAGCTTGCGTACTCAGCATTTCAGTGAGATATAACTGCATCTTTACTTGCCAAGAAATTCATGAGAGGTTCTAAACAATTTTATCGGAGTACTCCACATCTATGGATATTAAGGCAAACCTACATGCCTGAAAAAAACTATCTTGGCCAAATATGCTCTAACAGAGTTGATGAAGTAAGCTGGAGCCTGCTGCCTTAGGCTAAAGGCTTACCTGCCGAGCACTGAACAAGAAATGCCTCCTTGCTTGTTCACAAATAAAGTTGCCAGGGTGCATATAGTTAAAACCTACAAATTTCCATAAAATAGTACAAGAACTCATTGAAGTGTCATATGGAATTTAGATAAAATAGCACAAGAACTCATTGAAGGGTCATATTGAGCACTGGGATGTTTACATTCAGAATCAACTCCCAAGATTAAGTAGCATGGATAGTTTGTCCTGTTCAGTCATACACTGGTTTGGAACTTTTATCTCCTGCATTAACAGCCGGCCACATACTTACACAACAGAATTTACAATCATCGAGTCTGAAAGACACCTATAGAATTTAAATCAAGTTCCGGGCATCGGAACTCTCAATTAACACTTTCTTAGACTCGCACAGGGGACTTAAATCATCAAGAGAGACCATCTGAAGCGGAGTTTACTGGAACCACAAGAAACAGGTTTAGGATCCTGCCTGAAATCCAGGCAGCACATCCTCGAAGGAAAAAAAAATGATCAGAGGATTCAAAGAAATGCTCTAAGCGCAGTAGTACAGACGGAGAAATGATAAATTGATGCTTCAAGCAAAGACGCCAAGAGAAATTTAGCTTTTTGATAAATAGGTACCATACCCATTCAAGAGTTGCCATGTCTAAGCTGGCACCGAAAGTGAATGTCTTAGATAATAAAACATTTGTCAAGAGATGTGGACAGGCAGTATACCAACCAAAAAAAAATGTTTAGTAATGCGGAACCGAATTATAAAATAACAAAAAATCATGTAAGCTGTAAGTGCAGAAATAGTCCCTGTGAAAGTTCACATAGGAGGACACTCCTATTCCTTGAAAGGACAGAAGTGAGCTAAATTTAATGTGATACATGTCTGAAGCATGAGAAAACTCACTGCACTGAATCAACACCTACCTTTATTAAGAGTCACAACCTCTATTTAGATATCAACCAAAAGTCTTTATACCTTCAAAATATACTCAATACTTCATTTGAAAAGTTAGTCACAAAATAAGAATAACTTCAAATGAAAGCTATACCCGAGTATTTCTGTACAATGTAAGGGTCAGTGGTGGCAAAAAGTTGATTAAACATACTTCAATGCAGGAAAGCTACCCCAAGAGAATGCAGTTGACTGAGAGCCCACTAAGAGAGCAGGAGGGGTGTACCTTTAACCAATAATCATCGTGAAGAGATGTTGATGCAGAAAATATATGCAATCATCAGACATGCCCGGGACACAAAAGGGCAACAATTTCCAAAGTAGAAGCCATCTGAAATGTCTATTTATAAGCTAGAACAAGAGACAGAAAATATGAAGGGCAGCAAAGGACCCTGCTCAACCTCTATATGATCTTGACACCAATCGCACAAGTTACTAACTTGTGTAACGATATATCTGTAAGAGACAGTAGTTAGTGACAGTAGTTAGTGACAGTAGTTAGTGACAGATTCCTTACCTTAGAATATCCCCAGGCGTCAGGCTGGATCCGGAAAGTTTTTGCGTAGCAGTACCCTTGCGCGTCGGTAGGCGGCGTCGTGCGGCTCCGCGTCCGTCGTCGGCGTCGTGATCGCCGGGATGACGTCGCGGGCAGTACTAGACGCCGCCCCTGCGCGCTGACGTTGGTTCTGTACACGACTTTCCGCGCCAGGAACGCAGAGCCATGCAAGAAGCTGACATAGGTGTCTGAAAAATACTAGGCCCTGAAAGGGATGTCCTTAACCCTAGAAATCAGTTCGCAGAATGGGGAGGATGGTGGGCGGTAGGAATCTGTCACTAACTACTGTCTCTTACAGATATATCGTTACACAAGTTAGTAACTTGTGCATCTGAAAGAGACACGTTAGTGACAGATTCCTTACCTTAGAATAGATACCCCAGCAATACCAACCCCGGTGGTGGGACTGCGAACAAAGATCAGACAAGGAAGTCCTGGAGGACAGAACGGCCAAAGAAGCCGTCCCTCCGGACCTGACTGTCAAGGCAGTAATGCTTTGTAAACGTGTGCAGCGAGGCCCACGTAGCTGCCTGACAGATAACCGGCAGCGGAACACCACGGCCCAAAGCCGTGGTAGCAGCCGTTGCCCTGGTGGAATGGGCACACAGCCCAACAGGAGGCTCCTTCTTAGCCAAAGAATAGCAGGCCTTGATGCACAAGGTAACCCAGCGGGAGATGGTTCGCTTGTGCACCGCCCGACCTTTGGCGCCCACGTAGCCAACAAAGAGCTGGTCATCCACCCGGAAGTGTTTCGTGCGGTCGATATAGAAGGAGAGCGCACGCTTTGGGTCCAGACGGTGGAGCCTCTCTTCCTCTCTGGAAGGATGCGGAGGCGGAAAGAAGGTAGGCAAAGTGATGGTCTGCCCAATGTGGAAGGCAGTAACCACCTTTGGCAAGAAGGACGGACGCGTCCTAAGAACAACCTTGTCTGGATGGACAGACAGAAAGGGAGGTTTGCAGGATAGAGCCTGGAGCTCACTCACCCGCCGAGCGGAGGTGACGGCCACCAGAAAGGCTGTCTTCAGAAGACGAAGAGGACAGTTATGTAAAGGCTCAAAGGGAGCGCACATTAAAAAGGTAAGAACCAAGTTCAAGTCCCACTGAGGCATTACAAACGGAACAGGAGGGAAGAGGTGTGTAATGCCTTTTAAGAACCTGTTAACAACAGGGGACTTGAAAAGGGAGGGCTGATCAGGGAGCCTGAGGAAGGCCGAGATAGCACAAAGATAACCCTTGATGGTACCCAGGGCAGAACCCTGTTGGGCCAGAGAAAGAAGGAACAGACGGACCTCAGAAAGAGGGGCAGAAAGGGGATTCACAGCCTTTGCTGTGCACCATGCCACAAATTTGTTCCACCTGCAGGCGTATACCACCTTAGCGGAGGGACGCCTGGCTGCCAGAATCACATCACAAACTTCGGGAGGCAAGTCGAAAGGAATCAACTGCCGCCGCTCAATCTCCACGCAAGCAGGTGTAGACTGGACAGGTTCGGTGGAGGACCGTCCCCTGCTGCTGCGACAGAAGATCCTCCCGAAGAGGCAGACAGATCGGGGGATCTACTCTCATACTGAGTAGCTCGGGATACCAAACTCTTTGAGCCCAGTCCGGAGCCACAAGGATGACTTGGGCCCGGTCGTGCCGAATCTTCTTCAACACTCTGGGTAGAAGTGGTATAGGCGGAATGGCGTACAACAGACCGCAACTCCACTCGCGACGAAAGCGCTGCCGAGCGAGTGCCGCCTTGGAAATTCCAACGCGCAGAACTGATGACATTGCGCGTTCTCTTCGGTGGCGAATAGATCTAACCAAGGCTCTCCCCATTGTAGAAAGAGTCCTTGTGCCACTTCCGAGTGAAGACGCCATTCGTGATCCATCATGCACCTGCGGCTGAGTTCGTCCGCCCTGGCGTTCAGGGAACCTGCCAGGTGTTGAACCATCAGGAACATGCCCTGATGTTCCAGCCATGTCCAGAGGCGCAGAGCCTCCTGACAGAGGGTCCACGACCCCACCCCGCCCTGTTTGTTGCAGTACCACATGGCGGTGGTGTTGTCTGTGAACACCTGCACTACCTTCCCTTTGACAAAGGGAAGGAATGCCTTTAGTGCAAGTCGGATCGCCCGGAGCTCCAGAAGGTTGATATGGAGCCGGGACTCCGCCGGAGACCAGAGGCCTCTGATCTCCGCCTCTCCCATGTGACCGCCCCATCCCAGAAGGGACGCGTCCGTCACAACTGTGTGCTCTGGCTGGGGAAGGGAGAGGGATCTGCCCATGACCCATTGCCGGTTCGAGAGCCACCACTGCAACTGTTTTGCAGTCCCCACCGAGATCTGGACGTGATCGGACAGGTTGCCCTGGTGCTGCGCCCACTGGAACTTCAGGTCCCACTGCAGAGCCCGCATATGCCATCTGGCATGATTGACCAGCAGGTTGCAGGAGGCCATGAGGCCCAGCAGCCTCAGGGCCATCCGTACCGAAACCCAGGATAAAGGCTGAAAGATCGGAATCATAGCCTGAATCTCCCGGACTCGCCGTTCGGGAGGATAGGCCCGAAACTGCGTCGTGTCCAGAACTGCTCCGATGAAAAGGAGCTGTGGAGAAGGAATCAGATGCGACTTCGGCACATTGATGGAGAACCCCAGCGAGTGCAGGAGTTCGGCCGTAGTCTGGAGGTGGGAGACGACTGCCTGGGACGAGCCCGCCTTCAGCAGCCAGTCGTCGAGGTAGGGGAAGACTGAAACCCCTGCCCGGCGCAGATGAGCTGCGACCACCGCCATCACTTTCGTGAACACCCGATGGGCACTGGTAAGGCCAAAGGGGAGCACGGTGAACTGAAAATGCTCGAGGCCTACCGTGAACCGAAGGTAATGCCGGTGGGCCGGCAGGACGGGGATGTGGAAATAGGCGTCCTGCAAGTCCAACGCTACCAACCAGTCTCCAGGGTCGAGGGCAGTCAAGACCTGAGCTAGGGTGAGCATCTTGAACTTCTCCTTCCGGAGGAAGCGATTGACGTTCGGGAGGTCCAAGATAGGACGCATGTCCTCCTTGTCCTTTTTGGGCACCAGGAAGTAGTGGGAGTAGCAACCACGTCCTACTTCTGGGGTCGGAACATGCTCGATGGCCCTCTTGGCCAAGAGGGCCGTGACTTCCTTCTGCAGAAGTACCAAGTGATCCCCTGACATGCGGTGGAATTGAGGTGGCATGGCTGGGGGTGGTCTCGAAGGGGAGGGAGTAGCCCCTTCGGACAATGTCCAAGACCCACCTGTCCGAGGTGATGGGACGCCAGTGGTGAAGGTGATGGCGGACCCTGCCCCTTACAGGCGTGCTGTGCACCTGAAAGGAGGGCTTGGAGGGCGCGGACGGGTTGGAGGTGGTGGCCTGACCCGCACGCTGGTTGCCCAAACCGCCACGGCGGTATCCACGTCCTCGGCCACGCGAAGACGCCTGCTGCGCGGGCCGGTGGCTGGGCTGCTGACGTGACCGGGCGCCCCTTCCGTGGCCACGATAGGGGCGAAAAGCAGAAGTTAGCGGAGGGCTTGAAGCAGAAAGGCCCAGGGACTTGCCAGTAGCCCGTGAGTCCTTAAAACGCTCCAACGCATGGTCTGCTTTGGAACCAAAAAGACCGACTCCATCAAAGGGCATGTCCATGAGTGTATTCTGGACATCACCCGAAAAACCAGTGGTTCTCAGCCAGGCGTGGCGACGTAGCGCCACCGTCGTTGCAATAGATCTGCCCAGCGAGTCGGCGGTATCAAGGCCACAACGTATGGTGTATTTGGCCGCATCCCTACCTTCCGCAATGGCGCGGGTAAGCAGTGTCTGGACCTCCTCAGAACACTGGGGCAAAACAGTCGCCACCGAATCCCACAGGGAGTGGGTATATCGGCCCAAAAGACAAGCGGTGTTGATGGACCGCAAGCCAGCACTGGAGGAAGAAAACCCTTCTTCCCAAATTGATCCAGGCGTTTGGATTCCCTATCCGGAGGGGCGGTAGGGAAGGCAGTTTGGGAAGCCGAGGCTTGGACAACCAAGCTCTCAGGAGTGGGGTGGACAGAGAGAAACAAGGGGTCGCCCGGAGCTGGGCGATGGCGTCGGGACACGTTCCTATCCACAGGAGCCCCTGTGTTGGGCTTGGACCAGGCGCCCAAAAGAACGTCAGTGAGTGCATCGTTGAACGGCAGCACAGTCTCCAAGGAGGAGGCTGCCGGCTGAAGCACCTCTGTCAAGAGATTAGTCTTGACCGCCACAGTAGGGAGTCTGAGATGTAAGGCTCCAGCTGCCCTACGCAACGCCGTTGCAAAATTGGCTCCCTCCTCCGTAGCCACGGGAGGAGACAGCATGCCAGTGTCAGGGGAAGTATCTAGACCACTGGCATCCCCTAGTTCCTCTGCCCAGTCCTCATCATACTGACACTGTTGTGCCAGAGGGTCCTCAGACCCCTCCCAGTCCTCCTGGTCCTCCTCCGGTTCAAAATAAGGAGGAGGAGGGACATTTGGGACCCAAGGTCTCATCGGCGCCGGAACCGGCGTCGAGCGACATCGGTCCGGCTCCATGTCCGGAGCCGGAGAGTACAGGGACGACGCCGCCCGGAGCCCCGGGCGGCGTCAGGAACGGCACCGGAGACATCGGCGCCGGCGGAGGCGTGGTCAGGTCGACCGGCGTCGATGGGGGTTGCGGTACCACCGGAGCCGGGATCGAGGCCGGGGCCGAAGCCGGAGCCGGGATCGAGGCACGAGCGACGCCGGGACCGGAGTCGCCGGCGACGCCGGGGCAACCCCACTCAGGGCCCGCGGGGCCCGAAGGCGCACCGGAGGGACCTTGAGGCCCGAAGAGGCGGGGCCATGGCCGACAGGAATTCCTGTATTTGGGCCGGATCCGCCCCGAACCCGGGAAGGACGGGTATTGCGGGGGCGACTCCACAGGCATGTCCGGGGCCGCGGGGACGGTGCCGGGAGGGGCCTCAGCCGAGTTGCGAGACCGGCGAGGCGAAGTCCGAGAGCGATGATGCTTCTTGGACTTCTTGTGTTTAGACTTACCGGATGACGAAGACTTGGATCCCGACGACCGGCGAGGACTCCGCGACCGACCCCTCGACCTCTCACGCGACCGGGGCTTGGTGTGGCGCGGAGCCGACTGCCGGGCCTCGAGGAGCTTTCGAGACCGCTCTCGCAAAGCTTTCGGGTTTAGGGACTGGCAGTCGGAACACGACTTTGTGTCGTGGTCTCGCCCGAGACAGAAGAGACACTCCAGATGCGGGTCTGTGATGGACATCATCCGAGCACAGGCGTCGCAACGTTTAAAGCCGGGCATCCATAACGACACCTTGGAGTCGATACGAAAAGAAACAGTGAAAAAATTCACCAAAAAAGTTAGTCAAAAAATGACTAGGGCACTGCTCTTCCCGGATCTGCGCTTGCTGGCGCGGAAAAAGAAGAACTGACGTCAGCGCGCAGGGGCGGCGTCTAAATACTGCCCGCGACGTCATCCCGGCGATCACGACGCCGACGACGGACGCGGAGCCGCACGACGCCGCCTACCGACGCGCAAGGGTACTGCTACGCAAAAACTTTCCGGATCCAGCCTGACGCCTGGGGATATTCTAAGGTAAGGAATCTATCACTAACGTGTCTCTTTCAGATGTGAGTGTCAACGATGGGTATTCTAAGCATTCCCAGTTATACTCTCTCTTTGAAAATGTTTTACTGTAAGTCTGACCGAAGGAAAAAACATCAAGTCAGTATCATATAGGATGTAAAAGTGACCCCGGTATCCTTGTAAAATAGATGGATGGTGGCTGTACAGGTGGGCTCTTACATGCACACATCAAGAACTTGTCCCACTAAGAAGTTCACTTTAAGCAAGGGCCTAGGTTTCCTGCAATATGATAACAACTACAAATGAGAAACATTTTCTTCATACTACTCCATAGCATTACTCAGACCTTGACTTTCATCCGATTGTAAGAACTACTAATCAGCCTCTCGAGACTCTGTAGCAATATAGTTCAGGCAAAACCACCTGCTGGGATTCTCAACCTCATGGGACTCTGGATGATAGGATGTCTGAACGCAGGGCTCAATACTGAGAAGCTTGAGGGGGTTGTACCATTTCAAACTTTGGGATGTTCATAAACGGCACAGCAAAGATGCCTCTAGCTAAAGAATTATAGCGGAGGCAAACCTGTATGCTACTCCATAAGCAAAGGTGGAAGTAAGATAATCTTATTATTCCCTTTTTACAGAAGGGAAGCAAGCACTTCTATTCCTTAATGGAAACCGTAGTGAACAATGGGCATTGTGATAAAAACGGCCATTAAAGCATCACTTTTGGAGTTCATGGAGGTGAACAGGGAGATTAGTTCTGCAGGGCACACAAACTCACAGAGATCTGTCCCCATCATCTCCTCCGCCTCCTCTTACTCTCTGCATGTGACAGAACTACTAGTCTGAAATGGGGTTTAAAAGGTGTAGTACAAGAGTTTCATTTTCTTCTAACTAGGGTCATCACAGAAACGGAATTCACTTCCAGCTCCCTATTCCTATTTAGTGCCTTTGCAAGCTGTTCTCTTTTATATGGCTGATAAAAATAACTCCCTCTGACACTTTTAGATTAGCCCCTGGTCCTGCCCCACCCCAAACATTTTGCTCCTGACCAAGAGAGATTAGGACAGAGAGAAAGATGGTCTGTGTTCCAAACCACTTCCTGTCCTTCATTTTCTATATCAACAGCCAAAGTGGGTCTACCTTTTAGGCTTCTTAACTGCTTCCATTTCCAGTTATTAACTCCTCCTATTTCCAAATAGACCATTCCATGATTAGGTGGGAGATGTGTGCTTTCCTGTGCCAAGTAACACGGATGTAAATATTTGCCTCATGACTGCTCCAGGCTACAAATGTTTAACATGCAGATATCTGCTATAGAATTTGCAGTAACAGAGGAATACTTGTGACCACCTCAGCTTCTTTGGACCAGCAGAGCTACTACAATAACCAACATACTCTGATTGTGTACTACAGTATGCAATTCCTACCTTGGAAGAATATTGTGACCACAAGGATATACTCTTCCCTGCTGTTCTAAGCTACTATGTTCACAGATGTGAGACGCAGATACAACTTACCATGAGGATACCTGTTTCTCCATCTTCCACTGATGTGAGGCAAGTTTAGATTCAGAAAATCTTGCAGACTATAGCTGCAGAGAAATGTATTTGCAGCCATGTCAAGGAGAAGAATCAATATCGCAAAAGAAAAAAACAGAAGAGTACAAACTAACCTTTAAGACTTCAAATAGGCAAATATTCAGCAGAGTGGAAGGGAACTCATGGACCATAATGCAGCTCTTGGTCACCAATAATCAAAGTTTCCTGCGCAGATACTAAACACAAACAACAAAAGGGCTGACTTAACAGCCAATGATGCAGGCTGGCACTATAGCACTCAACCCAGACACCTGCAGAACAGTGTGCTGGCCCCTCCCGCCTGGTGAACGCTCGGGTTTGTAAGCTCACTGCAGCTTATTTCACCAGTGCCTGGTTTCCCTTCAGCGAGGCTAAAATACAGACTTCACAACAATGACCCACAGTGATTGCACCATCAGACAGCATACTTACTAACTTTGACAATTTAGTTACTTGATTAGAAGTGGTGCATCCATAAAGCATCATGTGCCAAGCTGCAACACATGCTTTTATTTCAGTTATGGCTGGGTCATCCAGGACAATGGCTACCTTATTCTTACTCTTGCACTATTCCAGTTCAATTATATTCTCAAAACATCACTTTCAGTTTGGTTTATGCCCCGCCCACCAAACTTGTGGTTTCCAAACCCATTTAGAGGGATGGGAACCAAAGGGTTTCGGAGAGCAGAGCCTAGGATGGCTCTGCCGTTGGAAACCCTTGATCTGATAGCCTGTCCGCCAATGGACTGCCAGGACATTGCTAATTACTATTATACAGCCAGGGATGGCCATGAGTGGCATGGCAGTAGAGGGTAAGGAAATCAATCAATGACCCTAATGCAGAGGAAGAAATTCCCAGTAAGTGGGGTCACTGCATTGGGAGTTTGTGTTAGAAAAACAAAATTTTTACAGAGGGGAGCCATAAAAACCACATGGTGTCCTTAGCAAAAAAAAAAAAAAAGAGAACGGTTGACATGAAGACATCAATATTTACTATTTTGCTTGAGCCACTGAAGTTTGATTTGGTGAAAATGTAGGTTTAGCCACATGTTTCTATGCTTTTACTGACTTTCCATCTCACTGGAGGGTAAGCAAACTTTTAATACCACTAAAATCGAAGGCTTTCTCTACATTGGGTTCTTAAATCACACAAAAGGCAATTTAAAGAGAAAGCAAAAATAAAATTTGAGTAAATGTGGTGTGATTGAAAATCTCTCTGGCACACCGCCCAGTGCTCCAGGGTCTAGTCATGTGGGATGAAAAATAAAAAAGTGTTGGAAGAGCGATTATAGGATAGTGTAAAGATTGAGGACTCCCAATTACATATGTTAGACCAGCACTACTGGAAGGCATTTTTTCATCTAATGAAAGAATGTTGCAGTCCTTGACACAAGGTTGATTGGCTACAGAAATAAAGGTGGGTAGCAGATCTATGAAAGTTGGGCTTATGTCAAAGACACACAAAAAACAAACTGATAACCCCTTTTATAATAAAAACAATTAAATAGCGGCAGAATTGGTACAACATTTGAAAAAGCAATGTTCTTCAACATATACATTTAAAGCATATTACAGGACACAGGTTTATTTCCCACTTCAAAGTAAGGTCTGTATCAAAGAGTTTCAACGTGACGACTGGTAAATAAAATGGGAAATAACATGCACTGAAATGCTCAGAGTAAAAGGAGCTTTTACACATCATGTGCTGTTAGGCAATCCTTAGCAAGGAATTTCATCCCAGTATTAAGCTACCATCTGGAGGTGCGAGTATGAACTTTACAAAGCAACACCAACTATTTAGCTTTGAAAACTCAGAAAATATTACATTTCGAAAGTAGCAAGAGTGAAATAGCTCCGTTTGTAGCATCATCGTGAAACAGAGGCGGCAATTTTATTTAGCAATATATCTTGTTGCTTTCCCCTAAAAAATTATTTAGTTCTAAATCTGTGCTCCGAAAAGTTTTGATTTTATGAGGATTGTCAGTCTCAGAGTATTTATTCCCTGTAAACTACACTTCTTGTGCCCATATCACAATGGGACAGCAAATCCCATTTTGGGGAGGCCCTCTTGTTTCCACCCGAAATAGGATTAGAAAATCTGTTAAAGGCTGTGAGCATGTGCTCCGGGGACTTGCAGTAAGTGAAACTTGATGCAAATTGCAGGGCGAAATAGTGGATATGCATGGTTGCCAAATCGCAAAAGGGAATAACATGCTCTTTAATACGTGTTATTCACTATTCAGAGTAGCAAACATTCAATCTGGAACAATTTTCACCTGCAGTTTTAGGGTACATCAAAGTAGTGTTTTGGGTAGCTGATGATATGTTGATAATACGACATAGGAATCAGTAAGAAAAGCGAATCTGACCCTCTGGTCTACTGTGACCAGGTTACTGAATATGATTTTGTCAGTCCTCAGTGCGTCCAGTTGCTCCACATTTGAAAATGTGAATGCAGATTCACTTGTGAATCATGATTCAACAGAGAAGATATTGGAGTGCATTACCAAGACTGAGGCAATGAACGTCTAACTACAGCATCAGATGTAACCACTTGAAAAATGGGAGGGATTTTTGATATGTTGTAATAACATAACGACATGAACTTTTCACTTTTGCTATGTAAACTGTTTAAAGAGAAAAAACAAGGATAGTTGTGCGTTCTAATGAAGTATTTGACTGAACTCTCATTGTTGCAGGAGAATACGGATGCTTGCCTTGTACATTTAGAGATTGTTAGAGTCGCAGAATTATGAACTTACAGCCAGAAAGGACACCGGATATTACCAAACTAAACATTAGGGCTGGGTGACCCATTTTCAAAAGCATTTCTAGACTCTTGACTAAAAAAAACTTACATTTCAAAATTTGACAACTTGAGGCTACACCAGGAAACCCTTTCAATGTTGAGGAGTCCAACTTGCACTAGATAGGTTCCTGCGACTTTAGAAATATTTAGGTCATTAGACTTTTTGAAACCTCTCAAGGCATTTGATGTGTCTGCAAGCCTTCCGAGCTTTATATGTGTAGTGTGTATTGGATCCATTTATGACCCTACATGGACGCAGCAACCTGAGGACAGGACATGTGGTTTTAAATACATCCAATTGTTTTAGCATAGAATTGAATAGACCACAATAAATCTCTGTACCAACAATTGTCTGAAAAAAGACTTGATCCTTTAAAATGTGACACCTTGCACCTCAAGATGTTTACTTGAGTGTGAACGTCCCTCATGCCATACAGGTGCTGCACGATGACAAAACCGACTAGTGAGAATTACCACAGTCCCAACTGTGTTTTTATCCTTGAAAATTTACAATATTAATTAATTTGGAACCATTCTACTGCAGAAGTGACAGAGGAAAGGATCAGATACATTCTTTGAGATGTGAATCTGCGGATGACCCGCTTTGGCGTAGAGAATGAACAGGTAATCATTGAAATGTTGTTCAGGGACTGTAGCTATTAAACGTAAGTGAAACAGAACAAATGCTGTATTTTTCCTCCCACTTAACCAAAACCTGTGAAAACTATTGCAGCTTGATATTTTCTTACCTTTTGGTCCAAGTACACGAGTGACGCTTTATTTACAGCATTTTGAAAATGTAATTTAAGATACATCGCAAAGCACCTTGTTATAAACAACACACATTTCAAATGTAGGAAACCCTTAGCCAGACCACAGATCCTCATTTAAAATATGAAACGTGTCAAACAGTAGAATATACATTTATTAGAAACAATTCTTAGGCAGACTGAAGCTTTGTGGCATTTTTTGGTGTGTGCTTGCAGCCATTACCTATACTGCAGCAGAAACAAACACGATTTTTAGACTTATCTAAACTCTATTAAAAGGTGGTGGACAAGGGAAACTATATTGGAGACGGGGAGGGTCGCTTCAGCTGCAAATCGTGTTTCCCTCTTTCTCCATTTGCGCCTTGAACATCAGTGCCACGAATTATTTCTAATAACACATCCCCCATGTAAATATGGGGAAGCCCCACAGCTGCAACCATATATTGGTTCAGTAACATGATTCAACTTTCCAACTTTTTTCACGTGATATCATTTCACAAAAAATAAAAAAGCACCGATGTTGACTATTTCATAACACTATAAATAACCGCAATTGTATACAGCCGAAATCTATGAGTAAGAGGAAAAAAAATGGGTTCCTCTTCACGTACATCTGGAGGAAAATCAGCTGCTGGGAGAACCACAGCAGCCACTAGAGCAGTTTGTTGACATCTGTTGACTGCAGAATTTACAGTAGAGCTGTTGTGTGCTGCAGCTTTGTAACTGAAATGTAGACTTCTTCAGATGATGGACATTAATTGTGACCAGAGGGATTTGTTAGGAGAACTTGATCGACAGCATCCGTTAGATCCCTCTCCCTTGGCGTACCGCACATCTTACCACAGTGCAATAGCAAACCACCTCAAACATAAACCAGCATTCAAGTTATTGTTGAGTGAAAAAATAATAAGACCACGTGACCAAAGTTTAGTTCATTAGCCTAACAGAGTTCCTTGCTCCTTGGGTTATTTAGGGTAAATCTTTTCATAGAAAAAGTTCTGTGCCAAAATGTAAAGTTCGCCATCTTTCTCCCGGACCGCATGTGCCCGGATGAACTGGAACTGCTCCAATGCAAACTCATAGAACTCGTTCTCCATTTTCCAGATGTCGGACTGCTGCAGTTTGGCGGTGGTTTCTTTGTCGGGAGCTTTTTTTCTGTAGTTTTTCTTAGATGAGATTTCTTTCCTAAAGGTAAAAGGCATAGGTTTGTTTTGATCGAAGATTTAATGCACAGAACTGTAGGTAGTGTTTATGAACAAATAAGGCTTTCTACAAATGGTAACAGCTCACAGAGGAAATCCATCAATAGTATATTGCATACAGAAGTAGTAACTTTAGGCAAGACAGCATACTTAATAAACAAATATAAAAAGATAAAGCAAAATGTATGGACATTTGTGTTATTAGTGGGATAACCAGACAGATGACGTAAAAGAGAACTGTAGTTTCCTCACAGGGATGTGCTTAGTAAACAAACTTCTGAGACAGCTGGGGCCCTAGCGACACACGAGGTCAAATACTTTAGCTAAAATTTGTATCTCCATTTTAGTTGGATGTTATACAAAGACTAATTAGGACCGAAATAAATAAATGTACTGTTGAAATTTAACACCAGCAATCAAACGACCTGACAAGGCCTGGATGGTCTATATGACCTAGGGAAGTGACAGCAAACCAGCCTGCAGAAACTATTACCAGCAGGGATCCAACTGGATATTTGAAACAGCTCTTAGCACTGCACCACTTTCAGTTGTTTGATCAAATGGTGCTGTTTGGACCGGGACAAGTCAATATTTATTCCTGAATAAAAACACAACACTTCTTAAATGTCTTTGTTCTTTCGAGATCACTGAATTTCTCATTTTATAGGCCATTCTACTGTTTGAAAAGGAATCATACTCCACAGATCCTATCCACGGCAGTCATTTTTACACACATTAGTATATTTGACCATCATTATGTCTCCTTTCAGTATCTTTATGGAATCACTTTTGTTATCCTTGACTTCCATCGAGTTAATTCTTTGGAGAGTTTTTCCTACTTGCCTGCTGCTCCGCATTTCACACCATAATTTTTAACCTTCACTTCTGGCAAAAATGTCCATTGTCTTTCACTTTAACATTCAGGTTGTGTAATCTTTCTAGACTATGCGGTCTTTAGAGTTGAACTTCTAGTCTACCCTCCTTCGACTTTAGCAGCTGCTTTGTACTGTTAAGGTTGTTCTCTTTCCATCATCTGTCGTCTTCCATTCTTTACTTATTCACTGACCAACTTAGACCTTCTCCATCTCCTATCCTCAGCCAACTCATTTTAGTTAATAGTTACAATTATGTTGCTTCTATTTCATCTTCTCAGACTATTTCATAAACTACCAATGCTTAAGGCCTGTCCCTGCTCTTTCACAATGCCCACTCGTCCCACTCTTCCAATGGTATTCTGGCTTACTGCTTCATGCGTACAACCTTGCACAGGACTAAGGGGAAGTCAGGTAGGCTTCTTCCCACCCATTATATGCATACGTCTGTCTGTCTTGCCTTCTCTCGCTCTTGATCTCATGTATCCACTCACAGACTTGTTCTGAACTTAGCTTAACATGCTTAGAACAAGTCCATAATTATTGTGTGTCCCGCCAATAAAGATAGGTAAGGTAAGCTGCTCTGGTAAACTACCGCACGGACATGTTCCTGTGAGAAGGAATAACATTAAAGGAAAAAAAAAACCTTTCCAGAAGAATCTCAATTTCGTTTTCAAAGACATATCCTGTCTCTCAATCCTCAGCGGAGAGCTGTCATCCATAATTAACTCCTTCATGTGCACAAAAGCAAATGTATGCAGTTTGCTAATTTTTAATCATGCTGCTTGTCTGAAAAGGTTATGTTTTAACCAAAATCTCTTGAAAAAGCTATAGAACATGCAGGGCAATAACCAGGAGTCCCAAGAGGTGAAGTATCTCAGTAATATACTCCTGTGATGCATCCCCTCCAACATCATCTTGTGGTAGGGATCAGACTAGCGAGACATACTCCTGCATTAGGGGCCCAAAGAGAAATCGATATTTGCAAATCTTTTCAGCACGATCTTCTAGTCAATTAATCTGGAGTTTGGAGATCCGCAAGCCAACTCAGAAAACATATTATTGCTACAATTAACTTAAATCCTGGGGCCCATTCCAGTCTGCAAAGGTGGATAGCACCACACTGGTAATTCTGTGAGACTTGTCTAACATATACTGATAGTAGCCGACTGCTGATGGACATCTCTGTATCTGAAAGAAATCGGCATGTAATTGCTAGACAAAAGGGATTAATGACATCACCACTGTAGACTTCGTTCCAGAATTTAATTTTGCTAGTGTAGGAAACACAATCAAGGACTGTGCAGTGTTCTCACCAAATTTCTCTGCGCACATTGTTTGTGCAGTGATGTAAACGTGAGACTGCGGCAAAGGAAAGTGCTGAATGCACCTGAAACAACACATACTTTACCTAGATAGAGAAGGCAAATAAAACGAGCACGTTTGTCTATATTACTGAAAAGTTGGAACAAGGCTTCCATCTTGAGTGTGCAAACAACTGCTTCTAACCACCTAAGAATATGGCAAGTACTGCCTAATGTTGTTTGACCATCTGGAAGTTGAGAATACGATTTATTTTTGAAATTACAAAAAGCATTCTTTTCTGGTAAAGATTATTGATAGATTAACGTATACAAAAAAGTGATGGATGGAATGCTTGAATTAATCTCACCCACCGGTAATTGCTCGAGACCGCATCCCAGTCCATCATTATGTCACACACAATGCCACCTCAGTTTAGACCCAGTCATATGCAAATCGGTCTTGATCTTGCCCCAATGGGAACAGTTTAGCCCGAACTGCCCGGCCAGGTCCTCCCTGACTGGAATACAAGCAACCCAGGACCTGTTTCGCCCTAGTCAGGGCTTATAAGCCAGGTATTGCTTGATTCCAGAGCAAAATAATGATGGACTGTCATATGGCTGCAACTAGGGTTAGATAAAAATAAAAAAAACTGGCAAAACGTGAATAGGATGAAATCTGCACAGTGAAACTGGGCTACAAAATGCACAATATCACACTCCAGGTGAACTAGAAAAGCAGGCTGATTTCTAGCCCAACCAGAAACAAGTCCTTAAATGAACCAGTAATTTCGCCATGGCTTGTGAACTGTTCTGAAATTACTGCCTGCAGTACACCTTTGTTTTGCCTTTTGTAGGTGACTGAGGATGTAGTAAAATAATTGAGGGTTTCTTTATAGTTTGCAGATGCAAAACTGTGCGAAAACAAATGCCCAGTCTTGGGTGTAACTGCTTTCTGTCTGAAAGATCAATCAGTACTCCTTAAATTGTTTGCTTCTAATCCTGCCAGGGTGAACTGCATTGTTCCTCAGGGTTTCTCTCTGAGCCATAACCTATTTAATCTCTAAATGTCACCTCTTGCATACATTATCGGATTATAAAGCTTTGAGATCGTCTCCTACGCAGACCACATGCAAATCATAATTTCCACCTCAGAAAACGTCATTGATACACGCAAAAACTTTTCATCCTGCATAACGCATAATGCAGAGTGCATACTGCCTAAATAACATTGATTAAATGAAGGTTATGTAATTTGGCAATAACACCTCCTATTGGGCACAAGGCTGGTGGTCCAAGAAGCTGGGAAACATCCCACAGCCCACAAATCTTGCCTTCATCCTGGACACCAATCTGTTAACCAAATCACAACTGTGGCGACCTTCTGTTTTAGCATTCTCAAAATGTTTCGTAAAGTATTCCCTTGGTTGTCCTATAAATTAGTGACTCGAGCCTTAGTAGCCAGCTGTCTGGATTACATCAATGACGTCTATGTAGGCATTACTGCTCCATCTCTTCAGGACACTTCAAAGTACTCTCCTTTGTAGATCCTTACAGTCAGGGGCGTGTCTTTGTGGGTAGGGGATGGCTGTTTGGGATGTGACACCCCCCAAATACATGCATTCTTGACTTGATAGTTGGGTCTTGGGTCCAATAGTCGGGCCTGCTATGTCTGTGTTGGGTTTTCTCGTTGTGCACCAAGAATAAAAGAGAAAGAGTGACCTTTGATATAAAACAGGAGAGAGTGAGAGAAGGACTTGTATATATCTGGGGAATGAATTACAAAATGTGAAATCAGATAACCATTAGTAAATACCAGCTTCCCTGCTTGTTCAAATTATGTGATCTAAGGCAAGCATTTTATTTCACAGAGGCTCATGTTTCTTTATTATCATGCATGGGAGCACTTTTAAATATTTGAGTTCAGGATGTGCATTGTGCAAGCACCTCTTATGTTGATTTTTTGGACTATAATGTTGCTTTATCTAGAATAAGAATCTAGGACACGTTTAGGATTCACACGATTACTGACTTGCCTCTTAGTTCCCTAATGGCATTGTCGTTGAGGGAAATCCATTAATGTTTTCTGCATACGCAGTGATATAATCTGATGTACTAAAGTAAAACACTTCCACATGTTTATGAAATAAACTTTTTGGAATTTTGAAGACTATCTTATCTCTACATTATTTTTGTTGCACGATATACATGATGAATGTTTTCATAGCTTGGCTTGTGCATGGACTCTTGCAGCCAAACCAGAACCTTGGCTCACCCTAATAATTTGCTGGTGCGCCCCCCTTCATTTGCAACTTATTCTGAGTACATGGGAACATCAGTCACTTGATATGATGATTTTTAAAAAGCAAGGACTGTAAACATGAAACGCTGCTTACATGCACCATTTGACAACTCTACCATCACGGCTTCTCGTAGCAGAGATGGAGTGTGTGAAGTAAAAATACATTTTTAAAAAGTGATCCCAGGGCAGAGACTTTAGGCCGTTGTGGTATATGTGACTGTAGTCATGAGTTCCCAGGGAGAACCGCCAGGCCCAGGTAGGATGGGTAGGGAAATAGCTTCAGAGAAGGTTTTTTGGGTGCGACACCCCCAAAGGCATTCTTGGATAAGTATTTGGGACCAAAGTTGGGTTTGCTACGTCTGTGTCGGTTTTTCACGTCATTCTTATTTAGCTTGGAGATTTTGACTTGTCCATTTTTTGGAGCAAAAACGTGCATTTATATAGTGACTGGTTTACCAAAAACTAGTAAATCTGCACCCATTAGAAGATTACTTCTATAAGTGAAAATTTACAACTTTTTGGAGTTCACAAACATTGCCAGTAGTAGGCTTAGAAAGCTGCGCCTGCCTCAGGTTTTCAGGCATAGTACTGGCAATCAAACACCCAAAAGGTGATGGAATGAATGCTTGCAAATTGTTTAACCAGTGGCAATTGCTCAGGGTAGCATTTCAACCCATTGTTTTTTGCCCACTGTGCCACTTTAGACAGAGGCCTACATAATGCAATTCAGTACTAACCCTGTTCCTCATGTCCACCCCAACATTGGTCATCCCACCCCTCCACCCTACAGTTTTTTTTTAGTCTGGAAATTTATGATCCACTCCCTCCCCCCCACCCCCCAAATCTCACTGACTAAGCTATGCCCCAACTTACACTGGCTGCCAATCCAGAAAAGAGTACTAAGCAAACTCCTATGTCATACCCACATAGCACTTCGGGAGGGCCTCAGTAATTAACCATCTTCTTTCATCAGCCTTCTCAACTCTTCCTCTCTGCCTCTCTGAAGCTGGCTGTGTTTTTTTTTCTCCCAACGGTATTTGTAGAGCGCATGGCTACTCGAAGGAGTGTCCCAGCACTACAAAGTTGTCTACACACCAAAGCTGGACGGATTACTTCATTTGCTAAATAGCCAGGTTTTTAATTTCTTCCTGAAAATTGAGCGTTCCAAAGTGAGCCGAAGTGCCAGCGGAAGTTGATTCCAGGCTTTAGCACCAAGAAAAGAGAAAGATCTTCCACTGATTCTGACCCGGTGGATTTTAGGAATGTGGCAAGGTGACCAGAGGGCACCCGTAATGTCCTAGGAGGGGCATAAATAGACAGCCTCTTCCCAAGATACACGGCGCCATTTCCATGCAGAGCTTTATGCACTAGGACCAGTGCTTTGAATTGGATCCTCTTTCTCACAGGTAGCCAGTGAGGAGCGTGTAGGTGTGGGGTTCTAGGGGGGAGATTGAGAACGAGTCTGGCCGACGCATTTTTAACCACTTGCAATCTGCTCAAGAGGTATTCCAGCAGGCCCAAATATAAATCATTTCCATATTCGAGTCTGGAAGTGATAAGGGCCTGGACCACTGTTTTCCTGGTATTAATTGAAAGGAGTGGTAGACATGCTTTCAGGGTACGTAGCAGACCAAAACAGGTGCCCACCAGAGCCTGAATTTGGGGTTTCATGGACAGGGCACTGTCAATTTTAATTCCCAGATTTTTTACCGTGCTCTGAAGAGTGGCTGAGGGGGTGGGGGGGGGGAATAAGACGACATCCTGGCGCCACCACGATCTCCAGACTTCTGAAGGTGAAGTACCGAAGAAGACAATCTCCGATTTGTCTGGGCTCTCTCTATACGACTCTAAAGGACGAGGTTGGTCTTTCTCCCTCTAGCAGCATATAACTGGAACAAACTACCACTCTCATTATGCAAGACCAGCTGTCTTTGCCTGGTCTGCACAAATCTGAAGATCTGGCTATTCTAGATCAGTTCCAGGTCTAAAGGGCTTGCAGGCCAAGGCGCATTCCCTTTCTGCGCTAGAGTGAGCGTGCATGTTACAAAGTTTATTAACATAACTTAATGTAAAAGAACACATTTTCTGTAGTTAAACATTTTATACTATTGTTTTAAATTCTTCTTAGTGTACAGTAACCTCAGTCTCAGACACTGATTTGGGCCTGTGTTGAACATTTACATTTGAGCTCGTGGCATTGTGCATTATGCTGTTGAGATAAAAGTATTTGTGGGACTACAGAGACACTGTACTGCAGCAGACATTGTGCAGAAGCCACAAATCACAAAATAAACTCCAAGTACAGATGTTATCGAGACTTATCAGAATTAGTCACTCCTCCTCACATAAAGCACCAAGAACAACTTTCACAGGGCTCAGAGAGCAGCTACAACCAAAGGTAAAGAAACAGGAAGAGAAGCTAGAAAAAAGGGTGTTTGCAGTAATGCTCTGCGGCCGTGGATCAGGTTCTTCATACTGGTTTCCATTTTTACTGAACCAGCCCTACATGTGTCTTGTGCGGTTAAAGGAAGGGGTGCAAGTGACGCCACTCAGTAGCACACAGGACAGAAAAGGATGGACAAAAGAGGCAAGGATTGCTCAATGAGACATTTGATAATAATTAATGCATCTCGAATGCAATGGACGTAAATGAAAATGAATCTTACCGGAACGGTAGAGTTCTGTAGCACCCCTAAAGAAACGGGGCAAAGCGGCTTCTAAAAGCATGACAAAGTCTTCCAGCTCTTCCGTGACGCCGACAAGAAAGTATTCATTTACTAAGTTGTATTTGGCTTGTTCCAGCGCCCATCTGCTGCCCACATTCCTGAAAAAAAAGGACAGAGCCACAGAGATTGAGTACATTTACATTGCACCCAGGTACAGTCTTAAAAAAACATCACTGTGCAAGGGAGAAAGTTTCCGAGCTTCACCAAAATGTTTTCTTCGCAAAAAACCCCTGCAATAAATTCTGGATAAACACCAAAGCTTGTTGTCAGAATTCTTTCCGTGATGTTTACCTTTTCAAGAGGGCGAGAAACATTTATCAATCTAGAGCAGTGGTTCTTAGCATGTGCCGCAGGGACCCCTAGCGTTCGCAAAGCCTACTTAGAGGGTGTAAAACTGCTTAGAAAATTAAATAATTTTGACAGATTAATAAAATAAAGAAGCAGAATGTACAACTTAAAATTTTAAAACACTCTGCAAATGGGAAAGAATTTGAAATTGGAGGCAAAACATGAAATGAGTATCCTCAGGTTGATTAGCAGGAGCAGTGCAGGCGCATCCACAGAATTTAGCATGGGCTTGGAGTGGCTTCAATTGAATTGAGAAAAGCTCCAACCTTCCTATTAAAATTAAGGTTTTCGTTTTTTTAGATTTGTTAGCAAATTAAATAAAATGTGCCACCATGTATGTATTTTCTTCATTTCTGTATTGGTTTGATAAATGCTTGTTTCTGTATTCTTAAGAGTACGGTGTTGCAGTTCAAATCATCGAAAAAGCTTAGGTTGGGGACCCCCGCTTCCAAGCATGGCTCAGTGTGGGCCCTGGAATTCCAATAATGATTCAGTGGGGGTTCCCAGGTTCCAGTGATGATTAAGTGGAGGTCCACAGAAGTGAAAAGGTTAAGAAACACTGATCTAGAGAAATTTCAGCTAACTTCATTAGGAGTGCCCCGTATAATTCAGATATTTCCCCTACTCCTGTTATTGCATAAATGTGATGATTTTATCGCATCTAGTAACACCTGCCGAAGTTTAGTTGGATAAATGTGCCTGGAAAATACTGGTACATATGGATTTGGAGCAGCAATCAAGAAAATCTGCATTATGCCCCATTTTGTAGCCAAAACTTGTTCTAGGCGGTAATTAACGCTGAAAATAAAATCCTAACACCTCAGTGCCAGATTTTATCGTGTGCGATAATCATCACAAATGGCCCTCATAATGAGGACCTCAGACTAGTTGCAAAAACTTCAAAGAGATGCTACTTCGCATATATTGTGGAACATGTGGCATTCAGAGAAGACGGTACTCTATTCTCTCCTCCTGGGCATTACTGCAGCTCGTCTCTACATCAGGCTAGGGATCGGATGGAAGCAGAACACAGATTCGGGGAGCAGGCATTTGTTATGGAGTAAGAGGGGAGTAAGGACCTGCAGGGGCCCATCATGAGGAACATTTTTTTCTAACGTGTTCTCTTTTTTTTTTTTTTTTTTTTAACTTGCTCGAATACATTTCCCAACACAAACTCACTGGGAAGAAAGCGACGCACAGTCAGGAAGAGGAAATAAGGATGCAAACTCTGCAGGATTCCTTCACCAAAGGAAGCTTCACTCCCAGAAGAAAAGGGACCAATTTCTCCAAATGACTTGAGAGCCGGCCAAATGGGTGCCTTGCTGATTTGCAAGCTGTGCACATGCCTCAGAGGGGACACTGATGCAGATTTGGCTTTGGTGAATGGGTGCAAAGACTGTCGAGCGCAGTTATGGCACTGATTTTAGAAGACAATCGACAATCATCTAGCAGTAATAGTGAGGCTGGATTTTTGCCAGTGGTAGGACTACGTCGGGTTCCCACAATGCCAGCAATTATAGGCCTATTTGAAGTTTGCCAGATAGGGTCACCACCAATCAATATTCATGACAGACAGTTCAGTTTATGTCTATTTTGTCCATGCGCGTCAAGGTACAGATGCCATTTGCCGATACTTTGAGCTCAGGGAGGGTTCACATGGAGAGCACAGCTGTGACTGAGCAGGTGCGGGAAAATCTTACCTCTGTCACTACCTCCAGTCAGCCACATAGTTATCCACTGGCTGTCAGCATGACAGTTGGGTGGGGTAGGGTGGGATAACTTTCTGAAGTGCCCATCTTTCTTCTTAGGGATAGAACCCTCTGCGACAGAAAGGAACTTCTGCGACGTGCCTGCCCCTTAGTGATGGTGCAGGGAGATTGGCAACAATAAAGAAAGAGCGTAGAGGGGCAGAGGAGTGTAACTTGCCTGCTCTCACCCAAACTACACTCACAGTGGCGGACACTCCCTGATGGGATGAGGACGGCAGAATGTAGCTGCCTTCATTAGAGTTTGGGCTTTGGGAAGTGCTGTGTGTGCATCTGGCCTCATCTATCCTCTCCTTTGGTGTAATCTCAGAGTTAATAGACTCTTCTCATAGCAGACACCTGTCCTATCCTGTAAAGGCTCCCCATTCCTCCGGTGATATCTTCACTAACTTGGTGGTCACCACTGATTAGCTCCCCTTCTACAGTTGGCCTGTTCACTATTCAACCTCGGAGAATCTGCCTCCTGGGCAGTTTTTATCTCTCACTGACAGATCTTCCTTTCCATTCACCACGGTAATTGACTACCATTCAAACTTTTCTTTCCACCCTGGTAGCCTTTCCCAATTCAAGCTCAATCTCACCTATGGCCTTTACATTAATGTATTGGCCATTTTCTCTCCCAGGTGAGATCTCTCTCCCCCATAAAGTCTTCAAATTGTGGCCTTTCTTCAATAGCTTTTTCCCCCCAATAAAGGTTTTGCTATCTCCCCTCCTCTGGTGGCATCTATTCTCCCTTGCTACTACTCCTGGCATCTCTTCCTATCCCTGGTAGCATTCAAGAGCTGGACCTAGCATTCAGTCTGAAACTGAGAGCAGGGCCTGATATTGACTCACCCACTATGGTCTGCTTTTTTTCATAAGCATCAACTGCTTCACTTCTTTCTACCACCCGCACAATGTCAGGACCCAGATTTATTAATCAACAAAGTATTTAGGAGCGGGATTGCCAGTGCCTTCTCCCTCTGTGGCAGCAGATGATCGGAGCTGGCGCCGAAACATGGAAGTAGCATTCTGCCCACTCCCTGCGGCTGTTGCCACTAACAGAGGTCCATCAATGCTTGCTGCATTAAAGAGCTCACATTAAAAAGCGGGTTAAGGGGGAAGAAAGGACCACCACGGAGTCTCAAAATGCTATGATGTTGATAATCTTGATAAGCACCCCCACAGCACTAGCTGCAACCTAGTATATTGAGCATCACCATGTTGGCCATACCGGCCGTGGCACATTGAATGCTACCTGGGTGGTGGTATATGTGCACTGGCCAAGTGAGAACCATGCTAATGGCACAATAAGCTCTGAGGCATTGTTGGATCCTTCGGAATATACTAGCAACAACCGATCACATTGAAAATCAGGATGACACTTGCAGAACTCTGTCCTGTCATTCCTGTGGTATAGCAAAGAGGCACATCCCTCATCCAACCTTTACCTCATCATGTGTTTTTGATGCAGTGGGGGCCCACACTGCCATAATGAGGATGTGGCCTAACGACTAGAGCGGTTGACCTTGAAGCTGGGGAACCAGGTTCGAGTCTCGGCCTGGATGCTTAACATCCTGTGATTCTGGGAAAATCACTTATTCTCCCCATGCCTAACAAAAATGCATGTGTGTGTCTGTAACTCAACTGGTGCCCATGTAAAGCGCTCTGAGGCCTTCGGGTCTAGTCGCGCTATAGAAAACTCCCCAAATAAAAAAAATAAAAAATGTTGCAAGCAATGATGTTTGGGTCCAACACTGCAGGATCACAAGGTGTTGTTGGTCTTTGGGATCCAGTAGAAGACACTAGCACCAGCTGGTGGGAGGTCTTTTCTTCTCCAGTTCCTAACTGACCCTGGCATAAGATCTATCTCACCTCTAGAGAGGGAACATTCACAGGAAGTGAGGGAAGATGCAATCATATGATTGAAAGGAAGTGCAGGAAGTGAGCTAAGGCTGCCCACAGCAACTCACCTGAGACACGGGACCATCACAATAATCAAAAAGGTGAAATAAAGTCACCTAGAAAGAACAAGAATGCGAGTTGCACCAATAATATTTGTATACTGTGTCAAACCGTTATGGACAGGCAGGAAGGGGACAGTTAACTGATTGTGACATCACAGAATCAGGGCACAAGCTAATGAGCAAGGGAAGTACAGGATGCAAACGTGTCAACTGGGCCCTCAGGGTCACCTTCCCCCAGCTGAAGTTTGAAGTACTGTGGGTGAAAAAGGCAGAACATGCAGCTATGGGGCAGTCCTAAAATGGGATAGAAAAGTTCCACCTCTGCTATGAATAGTGTAAATGGCCACTGGGTAATAATAACTATCCTTTTCTTAAACCAAAAATGTGGAACAGCAAACATTCAGCACAGGAGGCATAATACAAAATGTTTAAATACATTAATCATCATCTCTAAGCACCTTGGACAAAATCTGGAAAATTCGAAGCTTGATTTTAATGGACCAACAGCACTGCAAGCATGACCTACAGCATGAGTAATAAATGCCATTTAAAATGCACAGCTCACTGGAACAAGCGAACAAATCCTTTAAGTGCTCGGAGGAGATAACATGAAAAGGCAGAAATCACTTAGCTGCGTGCTGCGATACGAGGCCCTGCATTCTTTCTTAATGTCTCACGCTGCAGGACACATTTAGACTTGTTAAACACAGGTTGTGGCGACAACAGCCTTGATGCGGACGATAAGCGCTGTGTTTCCTACCAGCACTCGGAGCTGTGGCCGCAGAAGAACGGGATCTGAAGCCAGAGCTTCTCCGGGGCGCAGTCGGAGCCGCCAGCTGCCACGCACTCGTCAAAGGTCTGGAAGAAAGACAAAGGCAGTCTGTGAGGTACGGGCCGCGCTTCAGAGCAGCAAACATCGCAATGCATCAGCTGTTCACGGGCGGGCCCAGGCCGATGCCAAGTTAGAATACACGTTGGAACAGAGTCCTGGAGCAGATTGGCAACAATTCTTCCGCCATTCACACGTGCCCATATCTCATCACGCCTGCATGTAATCGTCTATCGGGCATACGTTCAACGCACAGCATATACATTTAACCAAGGTCGCCTCCTGAAGCTGATAAGCTTTCGAGGCCGCCCTATGTACTATGCAAATGGCGGCCTGTTACATTTAGAAGCACACAGCAAAATAAAATAAAAATCAGTGGCTTTGGCTGACTGAAGTTGTCATTTGCAGCGCAAGACTTGCCAAAGACAACTTCAAGGGCACACTCAATACAGGAATAAAGAAGCAGCCAAGGTTAAAGATAGTTACAAGAGAAAAAGTAACATGAAAAAGTAAACAACGTATCAGCAGCAGGAAAACACTTTACTGAATGTCTAGTTTGTAGAGTGCTTTCAGCAGCCTTCCAAAATCCATGCTGCAGTACACTTACGTGAGAGCCCATGTACCTTTCAAATATCAGTCCTTATTATTCAACAGAATGGTTACTCACTGGCAGTCTTCTTTACAACACACCCCACTCTTCCACACTTATGTCATCAAGATGTGAGGGCCATTCCTCGCAAGGCAGGGGCCTCTGTGGTCTAATGACCAAATTAGCCCAGGAGAACCTATTCTGTTTGTTACATTGGCCAAAAGAAACATACAATGCATCACATTCACTAGACTAGGCTTCTCCAAAGAGTATGCACCTCTCCTGTATGCATGCAGGCCTATTCAATTAGAACCTTTTGCTTGGTTGAATGAATGTATGTATGCCACATTTGTGCATTCAGGGCAAACAGGAGTATATTCAGCACTTATAAGCTGATGTAGAAGAATGGCTGAATTCACAGTGATAAATTATGTTGGGAGACATTATTACTTTTGTACCAGGGGTATTGCTTGTGGCTGTCATGTTATTACCTATGTAGAGGTTCCAAGTTGCTAAAGCCTTTTTTACATTACTGCTGGGCAGTGCTTAATTTGTAAAAGAAAAGGTGCTGGTGCCCAAAACTCAGCTCAGAAGCCCCAGGCAAGTGTAAATAAACGTTGGCGCGCCAAATTACAAGGCTGGTAGTCTAAATCCACCTCAGGTCTTTTTTAATCCACGATCAGACACTCCCTGCCCCTGTATCTCATTCTTGAAGGGCCCTTCTCTCTCCATTTGTGAAGGTTTTGCGGTCTTCCTCTGTCGTCTTTTTCTTTTTTCGTCTTTCCAATCGGTGTGTTTCTGTCTTGTGGTCAGTAAATATCAGATGGGAAAAAAATAAGCGCAGGTCCCCACAAATAAGTGCTGGTTAACCACTGGCTCAAATAGAATACTGCCCTTACACCCCTGGCCGTGGCGCCACAGTACCTATTGCACCAGTGAAACACATGATTTACAGTTGTTATTCCTCATTGAAGTAGAAGTTACAATACCTATCGTTGTCTAGTGTTTTATCCCATACATTGAGCCATGGAAAGGCCACCAGTGGACAGAGTATTGGAAAAGTGTCCAGGAATTTGCAGCTACAAGCGACTGCTAAGTGCTGTATCTGCCTTTGTGTACTCTATGCAGTGGCCTAACAGGAATGGTGATTGTATTCTCTCATTTGGCAGTCGATGAGACACACTAGCCCAGGGCTGCAGAGATTACGACCTGTCCAAAACCTGGAAAAGCAATTGGGAAACAAGCCAGCAGTGATCCCTAAACCTTCTGGTCAGCACCTGTCAATCAGTTTAAGATATAAAACTTTATTTTCAGCTCATGCTTCCAAACTGCACCCGGCAGTCCAAAAGGGTTCAGACAGTGGAAACAAAAAGACCTCTACTTCCAGATCAGGTGTGGGGGGCGAAACATGGAAAGTTCAAAAGGTTGGCAATGGGAGAGGTGAGCAGGAAGTGGGTGCAAGCATCATTCTCGAGCAACATGTGAAAAGACTGGGCCCAAGCACCTCAAATGAGGAACTACAGACATCTCCAATTGATCTCACTTCTGTGCGAGCATATTAAAAAAAATCATGCTACGCACCTTTAATCTGAGCCTCCACGACGTCTGGAAAAGCCTATATCGCACTCTCACAGTCTGCCTCAATCCAGATTAGCCACGAGCCCGCCCTCAGCCACGACCATCCAATGAAAACCATATGTTACTTCGTGACAGGCATGCATGCTCCGCTGACATCACCAACGTGATGATGATGATGCACATTCAACATGCCTGGACCAGGGCTGGTCAGCCCGCGAAGACCCACCAGGCAGACACCAAAGGACAGGCAGATGTATCCCTAATAATTATCGGGTTTACCGCCAAGGGGAGAAAAATCACATGGACCCGGCCCGGTGAGGTAAGTGCCGGTGCTGAGCACTGGAAACCACCAGCACAAATTAAGCACTGCTGCTGGCAACCCTGTCTTATGTACTGAGGCGATCACTGCTAGTAATCTTGCATATGGAGGCTACTAATCTGATCTTTTCTCATGTGATCACTATTACAACACTAACAATAGTAGTAGCTCACAGCAATTTTTATTGAACAGACATAGCTCTTATTGCACAAAAGGTACCTAGGCAATGAATACAAACCAGATAAAGTCCAACAGCCTGCTCCGCATCCAAGGAACATTGTCCAGCGTCTTCCAGAGAGTATTGCTACGGATAAAATACAGAAAGAACCAATGCTAGGCCGGGAATCTCCCTTACCTGATTATAAGGCACATACCCCTGCTCAGAGTGACCTGAATGCATGTGAAACTGACATCCTGGCTTTTTGTTGGCCCAGCTAATACACTAACCTAGGATCAGTGCAGAGGCCCTGCCCAGTCTTTGATAAAACCAAGGTAGAGAATCGTTTCTGTGAACTGGAGGGGTGCACCAAGAAAGTCCTTTTATCCACATGGGACTACTGCCGATGTCTGGGGTGGTGACAAAGCAGTAGTGGCAATGTACAATTTTTTATGAATTAACAGTCATTAGCAGAATTTTTCCTGCTTCAGAAGGCGTGCGACCTACAGGACCTACAGGCCCCATTCATGTAAAGTTCAGCTCAGTTGTAACACAGAGACTCTTGTACAGACATTTAAAGTGCACGTATGCAGGGTGGATGTGTGGCACATGTATTTCAGCAAGACTCCATGTGTGATGACAGCCAGATTACTGGGACCAGAAAGCTCCATTTTAGATGGCCTGTGGTTTAGCATAGTATAAGTTGGAGGGTGGCTAAAGCTTCCCCAGACAGTGGAAGTGTATTGCCCGCATTCCTGCTATTGGAGTGTGGAGACACTGAAGGTAGACAGGATGGAGACAGGGATACCCTTAAAAATCCTGAGGACCTTTTATCAAGGGATTGCTTGGATCTTCCTGAGCAATGTAATTTGGTAAATGGTAGGGAAGAAGGATTGAGTCAGCAGATTCTGTTGCTGAAGGGAGAAGTTTCTAGGTCAGGAGTGCCCTCTGTCTTTTCTGAATTGCCACTTCTGGAAGACTGATGGTAGCCAGGTGAAGTTTTCTTCACACTTCATAGTGATCATGTTTTGGATACTCCTGCTTAGATCCAGCATCCTCACTACCTGCTTTGAGAGCCATCACCTTCCACAAAGTCTGTGCCTGCACTGCAGTGATTAAGTGACATATTAAAGGAACTACCTCTAACCCAGTCCAGGATCTTAGACAGTGGATTAATGTCCCCGGTCTGGAAAATGAGTATAAAAGTGGGACCTTAACCACCCCACTTGGTTCCAGATCGAAGCTGCTTCATGACCAAGGAAGGGAGTGCTGTTTCAAGACTATGGATGGTGTCTGCATGATAAAGCCTCCCTCAGGTGAAGTCTGAGCAATTTGCTGGAGAAGCCGAGGGTCTGCCTAGAATGTAGAAGCCTGCCTGCCTTCCTTCTCAGAGCAGGAAGGGCCGTGACTAACCATGCAGTAGGACATACAGTCCAGAAGACAAAGCTCCGTTGTGTTCCCTTCATATAGTGCACCCAGAAGGTGGCACCAGCCATCAGGAGTGCAACAAGTCGTTAGGTCATAGAGTCTCCCTATGTGACCCATAGAGCAAACTGCCTGAAGAAAATGTTCAAGTCAAACCAACTGAGTGTTGGTCAGCACCCCTGCAGTATACTGTGTAACTGATCCTGCCGCTGCTTGTCATACGATGTGCCCAGAGAAGATCCTTGTGATCACCGTTGCAGATAGTCTGACTAGAAGCACGGAGATACAAATGCCATGGACAAAGTACACGTTGGCAAGTTTGCCACACTGTTCATCCAAATGGTTCCAGCAAGGCCACCAGCCACAGTCCTACACCATTTCCAGGACACCACAGGTGGCAATCTAAGTGTACCCACGAGACATAATAACAGCTGTGTCCCCTGTGAAAGGGAACCATGGGGCCTCAAAATAAAGAGCTGAGACTGTTATTTGAACTGTAAAGACCATTCTGCTTCACATTACTAGCATTAACTCTTGAGTTGAGTACAGCTTGAGTCCGCACAAACTGACATACAGGTTAATGACGCCTGGTGAACACATACCTGTGCATCCGATTGCCTATGCCCTAATATCCCGCTTACTAACTACAGACCTGGGGGAGCCCCTTTGAAATCAGGACAAGGTGACAGTCTAGCCAGAAAACCGACTGAGGAATATCAAACTGTGTAATGAGCCCCAATATTGTGAGTAAGAATTCCTTTTGCAGTGACTTTAAAGTACTTCACTTTTCTGAAGACAAGGACTGGCCTGGACAGTGGATTATTGTGTCTGTTGGTTGATAGTCGAGTTCTGAGTCTTTGCAGCACAAACTATCTTCCCTGAGAAGCCCGACTGCTCGACCTCTCTACCATGAGAGTAAAGTGTGGAAGGAGCTTTTATCTGCCTTGGACTTCCATTCATCCATCACCTGTAAAAATGAAAATCTGATACAATATTAGGAAAAGAAGGGGGGGTGGGGAAGAGGTCCATCTGACAGAAAGATGGACAAGTCTGTCTGTAGGAAACCACAAATAGGGATAGCTAAACAGAAAGGCATCAAGATCCCCAATATATCAAATAGGTGCAATAACCACCAAAAAACAATGAATCATTCTGGATCTGCAAGAGACCTGTTCCAGGGGCTGAAAAGAGGGTAGTAACTGATGAACCTTAAGGACTAGAAGAATATTATGCAACCAAGGCATAAGGCCACGTAAACTGTGTGCTGGACCAAAAGGAATGGAAAGCTCTTATCACTGACAATTAAGGTAGATAAATGCAAAGAGGAATTTCTGAGGCCACTGAACAGTCACTGCATTGATACCCCAAGCCACGGGATCCCTGATGCTGGTTGAGATATATATCTCAGGAATCGAATAGTTGCATCTGAACGTGAAAAGGTCAAAATAAAGAGATACAGACAGAGGGTAATCTAGAGAAACAGCACTGGCCATAAAGAATACTCCAGAAAAGATGGAAATACATGGACCATGCTGATCAACCAGGGCTTTGTAGATGCTCGGGATGTACAGCACCAGCTGCGACCAAAAAGAAGTGTGTGTCCCTTTGTCTAGAACCTTAAACTGTTTGCACCATATCAATTTCACTTATCCTCTAGTAAGTTTATTCAAGAGTTATTACTCTTTGGAGGGGCTTTTCTGATTTGGTCCTGTTGCTGTGTGTCCACCAGAATTCTTCCAAGGGAATTGGTATGGAATATAGGAGTTTTCATTGATGTGCTGATTTTATTTATTCTCACTTCCATGTGTTCATGTGCCTTTTTTTGGAATACTTTTGGATGTTACATAAAATGCTTCCTATGGATTCTCGGTGCTCAGTGGTTGTTTCAATCCCATTGTTATGCCCTGAACTGATTACAGCAACTCTTATTTGGGACTTCCCAAGAAGTATATATTCCACCTACAGATAATCCATAGCTTTAAGGGCTGCCAGAGAATTACTGGGGCTTCCCTCTCATGGCTTCATCCCTCCCCATCTAAAGAAATTACATTGGCTCCCAGTACAGCATTGTCTGATCTTCAAATTTCTATATTTATGCTTCAGGGCCTTTTACAAAGAAGGAGCTGTGTTCACAGAATCAAGGACTCATCTTCACACCCAGCACGAAGGCTGGGCCCTTCAGATGCTTTACTATTATCAGTTGCTCACCTTGTCCATCAGAGAGCAGATGGAGATGCTTTTCTTATCTGGAATTTAAAATATAGAACTCTCTCATTCCACCTGCCCTTGGCTAATCATCCGAAGTTTCATATAGGCCTCAAGATTTGACTTCTCTTAGCATGTTTAGCTATCCTCTTACCTAGTACCGGGACACACTTCTTGGGCAACTGTTCAAGTCCTACAAGTAGATTGTCATTTATTCCTCTTGAATGAAATAATGGAAATGTATCTGTTCACCCATTTTAGTTACAGAATCAGACTATACCCTTTCGAGCCCTACAACACCGAAAATCCCTGTTCATATGATAGCACCACCAAAAGACTCTTCCATTGCCTGGAAATGCCGGACAATCAAAAAGATATCTCTTCAAATGATTGCTGGAAGATGAATTCAGACAGCCAGAATCTGGTGAGGCTTGAGAAAATATTATCTCGCAACAAGCCCACGTTGTCCGTAATGGACAATGGGCTGAACTGGATCTGGCCAACACCTAAAAAAAATGCTACATCCAGCTTTGAACTTGCAAGTGCTTGAAAAAAAAAGTCCACCAGTGGTCTGGAGAAGACAGGAAGGAGGATGCTGTTGAACAAATATAATTAGAATGAGGCCTTGGGTTGGTCTGGCAGGATGGACAGATTCTGGGCGAATATTTTCAAGTCAGACTGCTGTGTTCAGGATTGAACACGATGGAAAGCTTAATATTTTCCAAAGAATGCTCAGCTATCTTCTGAGTGCCAAAACGTTTTTTTTTTTTGTGGAAAAGGAAGTAAAGTACCTCTTACATTTGGCCGTCTGGGCCTTCCAATTCCTGAACCACAGATTTCTTTGAGTTGTGACAGTGCACCACTGACAAAGCAACTTGTTTGAATCTGTTACGTGAAATGTGCAAAATGAACAAACTACTAACCATTGGTCACACGCTTTCAGGTGGACACTATCTAACCGCACATTCCTCACCTCTGAACTCCATCTAGGTATTAGAATAGATTAACGTAAGTTACTTACCTGTAAACTGTGGTTCTCCAGTATTGGTATCTTTCATAGATTCACATGCTTGAATCATTCCCCGTCGTCGAAGTGGGAGTCCCACGGTACATAGAAAAGCAATACAACAATAGCATAGCAATAGCATAGCTAAAAAGAGTAATAGGAAGTATTAAGACATAGAACTCAATAGGAAAATTTTGTCACTTTAATAACTTATCCTAGTCATTAGATATGGTCCGAACTCCAGCCAATCAGGCGACAGCACCCTGTAGAACCTTCTCCTCAGAGGCTCAAGCTCTCAGATTTTCAAGTACAAGTGTGACATAAGAGCCCAGAGAAGGTGGGGAGCCTCTGACGGGAGGAGGGCGGGTCGCATGTGAATCTATGAACGATACCAATACTGGAGAACCACAGTTTACAGGTAAGTAACTTATGTTCTTCTCCAGTATTGGGGTATCTTTCATAGATTCACATGCTTGAATCAGAGTAGATCGCAGTAATTCTAGAACAAAGTATGTTACGTCATAAGCAAATCGTAAACTCAGTACGATGGCAAAGAAAAAACAAATATATACATCTTGTAGGAGGAGGGAAGCACAACAGAGGCTCACCTTATTTAAAGAGATTACGCAGCACTGCTTGCCCCACAGCTGTGTCAGCATTGTCAGCAGCCTCCAGACAGTAGTGCTTGGTGAACGTGTGCCTGCTGGACCATGTTGCAGCTCTGCAGATCTGATGAATAGGCACACCAGCAAAAAGAGCAGTAGAGGAAGAAACTGCTCTCGTAGAATGTGCGTTAGCCTTGGCCAGAAGAGGTTTTCCTGCTTGCTGATGACAAAAGGCAATTGCAGCCGCTATCCAACGTGCAATAGTGTGTTTAGTCACTGGACGTTCTTTATGCATCCTGCCATAGGCCACAAAAATCTGATCCGCTTTACGGATACTGGTTGTCCTTTGTAAATAAAACTTTAAACATCTCTTCACATCAAAAAGAGAACTTGCCACCGAGCCTTCTCCGGCGCCGCTGCAAAGATTTGGAACTCTCTGCCACCGGAAGTACGCAGAATCTCCTCAACGACGGACTTCAAACTGGAAGTCAAAAGATTCCCAATGAACAAATTCCTACCTTAATGTGGCTAGGCTCACCTGCTCAAAGCCATTGCCCCTACAACCACTTGACCATCACTGGATATTCCTCTTCTTTATCGCATAATATTTCCCCCCTGTAGTCCGATATTTATCTGTTTATTGTATTACTCTCCTTTGAGCCATTCGTAGTGCAATTATGTGATTATTCTGGTTTCTACTCGTACCTGATGTTGTTACTGCATTTATTACCTTCCTTCCATCCTTTTGTAAAGCGCTCGGATATCCTTCGGGATCTTGTTCGCGCTATATAAAACTTTATAAATAAATCAATAAATCAAGAGAATGTAGAGATCTTTCCGCTGGAGATTGAGGATTCGGGAAGAAAGTCTTTAAGATGACTGGCTCATTGAGGTGGAAATCAGATGGCACCTTAGGAATGAAGGTTGGATTAGTGCGGAGCACTACCGAATCCTTGGTGAAGCGAAGAAAAGGTGACTTAATAGTAAAAGCTTGTATGTCACTGACTCGCCGAGCAGAAGTAAGAGCTAACAGCAGCGATGTCTTCCAGGAGATTAATTTTAACTGGGCCCTATGAATAGGCTCAAATGGCGACTTCATGAGCTGTGCCAATACAATGTTCAGATGCCAAGATGGAGGCGGGCGTCGAATTGGGGGAAAAATCCGAAAGAGGCCCTTGAAAAATTGCTGAATAATTCTTGAAGAGTACAGTGAATTAGAACCATCCTGTCGGAATCTGGAAATTGCTGCAAGAAAAACCTTGAGGGTAGAGTGGGAGAGTCCGGATCTTGCTAATTGCAGAAAGAAAGGCAGAAGCTGCTCTGGTGAAGAATGAACCGGGTGAACCTTAGAAGCTTCACACCAAAGACAAAAGCGCTTCCACTTAAGTTTGTAAGTCTTTACAGTGGAAGGTGCTCTGGCGTTAGCCAAAACCTCCCTGCAGTCTGCAGGAATAACCAAGTTGGCAAACTCAGTGTTCAGGCGCCAGGCTGCTAATCTCAGAGATGCCGTATCCGGCTGGCAGACCTGAACGTTATCCGTAGTCAGGAGATTCGGTATTGGACGCAGGATAATAGGATTGCTCTCCGATAGTAGAAGGAGTTCCGTAAACCAGAACTGGCGAGGCCATCTGGGGGCTATGAGAAGAATGCGACAAGGTTCCTTCCGAATCTTTCGAAGTATTCTTGGGACTAAGGGTATCGGGGGAAAGGCGTTAGCATACATTTTTGACCAGTTCATCAAAAACGCATTCCCGCATGACCCTGGTTGGGGAAGCCAACTTGCGTAGGATGGGCATTTGCGGTTCGTCCTTGTCGCAAATAAATCCAGAGTGGGGCGACCGCATATCTGAAAGATGTGGTCCAGCGTGGGTTGATGAAGCTCCCACTCCTGGTTGGATGAGGCCGACCTGCTCAGAGAGTCCGCTAGAATGTTGGACACTCCCGGAACATGGACTGCTGTTAACATGATCGGATGTTGAATCACCCATTCCCAGATCCTTTGAGCTTGCAGGGATAGCTGCGCAGACCTTGTGCCTCCTTGTTTGTTCACGTAATGCATGCTTGTTGTGTTGTCCATCCTGATCAACACAGAAGCTCCGTGAATGAGGGTACGAAAGGATTTTAGTGCCAGGAATATAGCTAGCAACTCCAAAAGGTTTATGTGCCAAGTTCGTTGGAGAGAGTCCCATTTCCCCTTGACTGTCAGACCTTGAAGGTGCGCTCCCCACCCCTCGAGGGAGGAGTCTGTTGTGAGGATGAAATCTTGAGCATCCAGTACGAACGAACGACCTTCTGAGATGTTTGGGATGCGAGTCCACCATAGCAACGCTCTTCGTATCTGCGGAGTGATGTTGTCGAGATCGTTCAAAGATCCTGAAACCTGTTGCCACTGGATGTTGAGTTCCTCTTGTAATGGCCTCATCTTTAGGTGACAGTTGGGAATGAGGGGAATACAGGAAGATAGCATCCCCAGAAGCGATTTGAACTGTCGAACAGAAACTGACTTTTTTGTGCGTAGGAGGGTTGCTACCTTGCAAATTCGTTGTCGCTCTTCTGAGACAATCACCCTCGTGGTTTGTGTGTTTATGACTGCTCCCAGGAACGTCCTCACCTGAGAGGGATCGAACTGAGATTTCCCCAGATTGATGGATAGTCCCAGAGATTGGAACAGAGACCGGCATAAAAGTGTGTGCCTGGTCGCGACTGCCAATGACTGCGCTTTTATAAGGCAATCGTCGAGGTAGGGAAATATTTGGACACCAGCCTGGCGAAGATGCGCTGCCACCGGTGCCAGGACCTTGGTGAACACTCTGGGTGCAGATCGAAGGACAAAGGGAAGGACTTTGAATTGGAAGTCTCTGCCAGCCTCTCTGAACCGCAGGAATTTTGTGTGTCTGGGCAGGATAGGGACATGAAACTAGGCATCCTGAAGGTCTAATGTTGTCATGTAATCCCCTAGAGATCGAAATTGAAGCACCTCTTGTAGAGACAACATCCGAAAACTCTGCTTCTTGAGGAATTTGTTGAGGGCACGAAGGTCCAGAATGGGGCGCCATTCTCCCGATTCTTTCTTTATCAGGAAGAACCTTGAATAGAAACCTGAACCCCTTTGTAGATTTGGTACCACTTCGATGGCTCCCTTCTTTAACATGAGATTGATCTGGCCTAAAAGTTCCTTCAGGTGGGCAGGAGGACCACCTCTGGGAGGAGAGTTCGGAGGGAGATTCGCAAATTCCAGAGTGTGGCCTTTTAACACTATGTCTTAAACCCATCGATCTGTGGTTATTGCGGACCAATTGGATAAGAAATGGGAGATTCTCCCTCCAACCTTGGTCGGATTGATGGGTGGAGCGGTTGGCAGTTGTCACTGCTTTTTTGAGGTATCTCTACCTCTGTAAGTAGATTTTCCTCTGTACTGTTTGTAAGATGCAGCCGATGGTTGTCGAAACGACTGCTGTTGCTGGGAGGAGGAGTAACGTTGTTGGCCCTGGTAGGGTTGGTACTGCTGGTACTGACTTTAGCCTCCCCGAAAGGAAGAGGAGAAGGAGCCTCGACCCCTTGCACCACGAAAGGGCTGTCTTTTAAATTGTAGAGTGCCTAGAGCACTTGCAGTGTCGGTATCTTTTTTAATCGCCTGTAGGGCGTCATCAATATGTTGACCAAAAAGCGATTCGCCGTCATAAGGCATGTCCATAATCTTTGTCTGTACCTCCTGCCGAAAAGAGGTAGCCTTCAGCCAGCCTTGCCACCGGAGGACCGCTGCCCCTGCTAGTTGACGAAACCCCGTAGAAGAGACACCAACTGCACAATCAATCTCTGCAGAGATTCTTTCTCCCTCCTGAAGAATTTTTAAAGCTTCCGCTTTAGAGGCCTCAGGCAACATCTCGATGAATGGGGAAATGTCCGACCACATTTGCCGGTCGTATCGGCCTAGGATCGCTAGGGAGTTAGCCGCCCTGACCGTAGTTGCCGCCAGGGTGGAAAACTTCTTTCCAATCTAATCAAGACGCCTGCCATCTCGATCTGGAGGAGCCGAGAGCGGGGACGAGGGGTTCCTGGAACGACGCTGTGCCGCCTGAGAAATAACCGAGTCTGGTTTAGGCTGGCTAATAAGACAAGCTGGTGAGTTATCTGGCGCCTTGTATTTTTTATCCAGACGTGGCAAGACCGCTGGAATAGAGGCAGGGGTCTTCATAACCTAGAAACCCTCCTGCCAGATTAAATCGATAATTGGTATGGCCCGAATCGGTTTTCGAGGCTGGTCCTTGAAGTCATATAGGAAGCAGTCGTCATCCTTGGTGACCATAGGAAGTTCGAACCTTTTGGCCGCTCTATCCATAAGGACATGAAAACCACCTATGTTGGCTGGTGGAGAGTCGACTGGAGTTGTAGGCGATGGGGTCTGTATTTGATAATTGTCCCATTCAGAGAGTAAGGATCTTTCATCCAATTCCCAGTCTTCTTTATCCTCATCAGAGGTATGTCTCTCCTCAGGTTGGTGCGACGTCGATGCCATAGGAGAGACTGGAGGGGCCGGCCTTATGATAGATGAAGGCGGAGGAATAGGTGTCTGTGGCACAGATGAAACAGGCTCTGGAGGGAAACGACAGTAATAGTCATCAAGCATGTATTGTAGATTAGAGATAAGCGACATCGGTATTTGTGTATTTGGATTCTCCGGTGGTGCTTGAATATTAGATTCCTGATAATAGTCATATACTTGTTCATCCTCAGTATCTTGACATTTTATAAGCCGTTCAGAAGGACTGCGAGCAGCCCGGAACCTGTCGCCTTCGTCAGAGTCCTCCTCGTCGGCCCCATAATCAAAGAGCTGCACAGGAAGGTTAGGTGATGCCTAAACCGGCAATAAGATGTCCAGGGAAGAGTTTCTACGTTTAAGCAGGGTAGACTCTGCTACTCCTGGAGACGGCAAAAGTGTAGACGAAGGTTTTAAAGGGACAAGAGACATCAAGGAGTCCGCTGATGATGGTGCGGCCGCCGACGGTGAGCGTCGATGGGATTTCAAAACTGAGGGTTTTTGTGCCGTTGACTAGGCAGCCGTCGACGAGGCAGCCGTCGACGAGGCAGCCGTCGAAGAGATCGTCGGCGTAATCATTGTCGTCGACGCGGCCGTCGATGAAGCTTCCGTCGACGAAGGAGAGATAATCTTGACTGTCGTCGAATGTCGCGTCGACAAAAAGGCGTCAGTCAACGCAAGACTGGAGACGGTACGTTTCTTCTTTTTCGTCGACAACGAAGAAAGTGACGTGGTTGACGAGTGAGGCCTCACCGTCACAGACACCAGCGTCGACGGAGAAGACGCCGACGACAGAACCATTGCCGGTTTAGGAGATGAGAAGGTAGAAGTTGTCGTCGTCGTAGCGGCAACGGAAGACTTAATCGACGAAGGAATCGACGACGAGCTCGTCGGCGAAGGATCACTTTTCTGAGGTAAAGTTATGCCATGAAGAGACGTCGATGCCTGAGACTTGGAGGCAGATCTCGGAGGCATAGAAGACATAGACTGACCTTTCAGAGAAGCAGGAATCTTTGATGATGAAGACTGATCCACAGGCTTGGAGTGGTGTTTCTTCAACACCTTAGCCTTGGGAGATACCATCTCCGCCTCACTCGACGTCTTCTTAGAAATGACAGTCCTGAGAGAGGAATCACTCTCCACATCTGACAGAGGGTTATCTTTATTTTTAAGTTTCTGAAGCCACAGAAGCAAGCGACCCTCTCTGTCACGAAGAGTCTTTTGAGGAAAAGTCCTGCATATCTTACACTCCCTCACCTGATGGTCAGGGTAAAGGCAATAAATGCACTTCTTGTGTGGATCCTCAAAATGAAGCCGGAGCTTACCACAAGAGTCACAGTGTCTAAAGAGTGACCTCTTTGTTTGAGACATTGTAGAGATGAATTTTGAGAAGAAGCTGTGAAGAAACAGTTGATGTACTGAGCAGAGCTCAGGGAGACTCCCTTCACACGACGTGCGGTAGAAAATCTGAGAGCTTGAGCCTCGGAGGAGAAGGTTCAACAGGGTGCTGTCGCCTGATTGGCTGCAGTTCGGACCATATCTAATGACTAGGATAAGTTATTGAAGTGACAAAATTTTCCTATTGAGTTCTATGTCTTAATACTTCCTATTACTCTTTTTAGCTATGCTATTGCTATGCTATTGTTGTATTGCTTTTCTATGTACCGTGGGACTCCCACTTCGACGACGGGGAATGATTCAAGCATGTGAATCTATGAAAGATACCCCAATACTGGAGAACTGGAACTATCCCAGCTATTGCTCCCCTGCGCCTATGGGTGGTGTAATTGGACAGCATTATACTGCCTCCAGAAGTGACAGCATGGAACAACACATAGGCATAACACTAGCGCGCTGACAACAGTTTTCTTTTCCAATTCTTCTGCTCCAGCAAAAGCAATTCAACCGTGACAGACTGCAAACAAGATAATGTGTCAAAGCTACCTTAGGACCCATTTAAAACATGAAGTCCATTCACAGAACAGGGACACGGGAAGGCAGTGAGGAATCTTTAATAATCTAAGAATATCCACCAGAAAGAGTGTACAAAGGTAAGGAACTTGCTCTTCTGATGCATACTTCGAACCGCAGATAAGTATCCACCAGCTTTTAAGGTATTCTTACCTTTTAATTGGACACCAAAGAAGCACCTCGCAAAAGGTGGAGGACCTGAGGAGTGGATTTTAAACCATGAAGTCTTGCAGGACTAAATAGGCAAAATAGTCTTCTCTCCAGACTTAAAAGTTGAGATAGTAATGCCTAGAGAAGAGGTGAATGGTAACTCATGTAGTAGTTTTCCACACTTTAACACCCATAGCCAATACTGTAGTGATGGCCTTTGTGTAGGAGAGTAGGATCTGCTTCTTATAGTTAACCCCACTTCTTGCTGATGTATCACTGTTTTCGACTTAGACTGGCTGGGATCCTGCTATCCAGGACCCCAGCCTAGCTGCTTTCTCCTCTAAATTGATTGCATGTACTTTAGGTACACTCCAGATTGGATACTGGGGTACCCTTATAAGTTCCTAGTATATGGTACACCATGTACCCAGGGCATAGGTATCCCAGAGGCCTCGCAGGGGCTGCATCATGTATTATGCCACCCCTGGAAGACCATTCAAAATGACACCACAGGTCTGCTACTGCAGCCTGTGTAAGGTGGTGCCTGCACTCCTTACTTAGATATAGGTTCACTATATCTATTCTAAATCACTGCACATAAAAACCATTCAGTCACCCCTATGGCAGGCCTCATCAATCCTGAAGGCGGGTGCTGGGTTTTACGTGAGAGGGTGCCCCTGCATAAGCTGAGCCCCTCTGCAGCCTTCGGAATCTATTCCCCGGGGTTGTCTGTGATGCAGCTAACCATATATACTTAAGTGCATTATAACCTCGCGGTAAATGCTAACTTTAAAACGGCTGCTTAGAAACAGGTCATGTTTGGTGTCAAACATCTTGGAATCATACCTCCACACCAGTAAATGGTGTGGGAGGTATGATTCCTCCCTTGTAGTACCACTACTATGGGGCACCGGTCTACCCGGTACCAGCTTTCTCGACCTAGGCAGCACAAAATGGGTGCTGCCAGCCACAGACACGAGTCTGCCCTCCTGCTGCGGAGCCAAGCTCGAGCAGAGGAAGGCCTGACAATAGGTTACCTGTCACAGGGAGGTGTGACCACCTCCCAGACAGGCTTTAGTGTATTGGGGCTGGGTGGGTGCATTCTTAGAGTGCCAGAGAGTCTGCACTGGGGGCACATTTGGTGTCCCCGTGCATAGTCCAGCTCAAACCGGTTGCAGGAGCCATTGGCTCCTGCTCTGGCGCGAAACTGGACAAAGGACATGGGTGTAACCACCCCTCTGTCCTGACCCTCCCATAGGTGGGTCCCCAGAGTTTGTCCAACCCCTTCCTTGGGTATAAAGTAGGAACCCTGACTACAGGACTTTAGATTTTACCTGTACTAAACTCTGCAAGAAGAAACCAAGTACTTTGACGGTCTACACTTCGCTGGACGACAGAAGAATCTCCCTTGGAGTAAAGGAGTTACTCCCCTGCAAGGTAGGCACCTTAACACATCTGACCGGTTTGCATCTCCCGAGCTCCTGAGGACTCCGAAGATTTCTGCAACACAGGAGGTGGGTTCCCGAGCGTCCCCGAGGTTGATCTGACCTCTCAGCAATCCTGAGACCAGTATCCCTCGTGGGGACCGTGCAACCCGAACCCCTGTGCACTGTGTTCTTTTGCAGTAGCATATGCTTTTTGGCGATCCTGGAGTCTGTGCTTTGGGCTACGTGTAGTCCTGACCCTGAGCAGTATTTCCACCGAAGATTTCCGGCCTACACTCCACGAGTGTTCCGTGGGCTGGTATTTCGTGATTCAGCTCGAGGTCCCTTCATGATCCCTGGTCCGTTGGCCTGTGGGTCTCTGTGAAGGTAACTTTGACTTTCCTTGGGCTTTCCTGGTTGCTCCAGACGTGCCCTGACTCTCCATAGCTTGGAGAGTCCCCAGGACCTTGCTGGTCCTCACCGTGACTGGTTTCCTCTGCCCACGTGGGTTGCAGTTGCCAAGGCTTGTTGGTGTTCAATCCGGACTTTGGTAGTCGTCGACGTCTCCTGGTCCCCGTGGCTGCAGAATCAAGCATCCAAACTTCTCACCTGAAGCACCCGACATCGGTGGGCATTCGTCCACTGAGCCCCTGGCCACCTGAAGTGACCCAGACTCTGTCCCCTCTGCTTTCAGGTTCTTCTCACCTCGGATCCAGGCTTGAATTCCACCGGGCACTTTTCATCTTCCCGGCAGCAGTACTTCTTCGGATCACACCATTGAAAACAACGAGCGTTTCTGACACCACTTGACCCCTATGCACCCGGCTCCTCTGGGATAGGTAACACGGGTACCTCGGTACTCACAAGGGTGCTGGCCTTAGAACCTCTTATGTTCCAAAAGTTTGCTTGAAGTCCTCTCCGAAGTGTCCTTAAACTGTAATTATCCAACCGCGACTTTCCCATAGAGTTGTACGGAGCTCGCGTCTGTGTTCCCACACTGCACCCGTCCTCCGTGGGTCCCCTGTGTCACTACTTTGGGTGGTTCCTTGGGGTCCCAGCGATTCTACGTGCTCTAGGCACTGTGTCTATTGAAGTTGTGGTTGTTATACCACTTTCTTAGTATATGGTTCGGTCTCCCCCTGGAGCCCGCTGGGTATTGTGCTATTTACTGTCATTCTATTGATTTAATATTGTGTACCTTGTGCTCTAATCTCATAAAGAGGTTAGTAGAGAGGGTTTAGTAATAAATACATATATTTTATATATCTCTTGTGTGGTTCTCCTTTCATTTGGTCATTCAGGAGGTTCTGATCTGGTAAAACAAGCTGCTTTACATTCCTTCAAGACTTAGCCTGAAGGCTGCTCTCCACAGCTACCACTAGGATAGCTTTCTATAAAGGTGGTCTTTAACCTAATCATCAATAAGGGTCGTTTGGACTGGTGCAAGGTGCCCACTTTAATTAGTGGACAGCATATACCAGGCCAACTTCTCACATTGGTGTGCAGCGGTTGGGATTCAAGCTTGCTATTGTTTTACCAGATAAATCTCATTGAGTGATTAACTGAAAACCACTAAAGGTATCTAGGTACATATAATCAAGTCTAGAATAAGTAAGTTCTACTGAACTTGGAGTTGGGCAGTCAAGGGTCTAGCACACCCTTTCTCCAACTCAAGAGAGTTTAGTTCCCACTAGGTTAGGTAGGTGCCTACACCACATAACACTAGTATGTCCTCTAAAGGAGAAGCCAGTGGCTCTCTGCCAACTAGATATGACCAGCACACATTTCAAGAATTGAAAGCCATGTGTGCATCTAGGAAGCGGAGGACAGGGAGGAGTGCCAACACTCAGCGCCTCAGAGTTGTTAATTCTAGATTACCTCAGAAAAACTCCAGGGTCTGATGAGGCAGGTAGAGGGGCAGGAAGTGAACACTTCTTTGATCTAGACTCAAATGCTGGCCAGGAGGATCAAGATGATTCTAACCTGGAAGATCCAACTTTGCATTTAGGTGGAGCAGAAGGCCCCAGTGGCCCTCTCTTTACTCCCCCAGGAAGGATACAAAGTTTACCTAGAAGATCAAGATCTCCCTCTGTGGAGTCTAATCATTCAGGTACTTCTGTAGGGACCTCTGCTTCTCATAAAAGGGACTCCTCTTATGAGAAGAAGTGTCAATTACTCGAGTATGAGAGGACCAAACTCAGAATCAAGAGGGAACAATTGGCCTTAGACAGGGAATCCCTAGAGCTCCAGAGAGCTTCCAGAAGGATGGGGCTAGAGCCCCATGGTGGCAGCAACAGTGTCCCTAGACCTAGAGAGTATACTCATGATCATAGGAACCTGAACAAGATAGTCCCTCCCTATCAGAGTGGGGATGACATCCACAAATGGATAACTGCACTAGAGAGGACCTGTAAAGTACAGAGGGTCCCTCAAGAGCAGTGGGCAGCTGTCTTGTGGCTCTCCTTTGCTGGCAAAGGTAGAGATAAGCTCCTCACTGTAAGAGAAGAGGATGCTGATAATTACACTGTCTTGAAGAGTGCTCTCATAGATGGGTTTGGCTTAACCACTGAACAATACAGGATTAAGTTCAGAGACACCCAGAAGGCACAGACTAAGGACTGGGTTGACTTTGTAGATTGTGCTACTAAGGCTCTGGAAGGCTGGTTACTTGGCAGTAAAGTGTGTGATTTTAAAGGATTGTACAATTTAATTATGAGGGAGCAGATCCTTAATAATTGTCAAAATCAGTTGTTGCATCAGTACCTGGTGGACTCTGATCTGACCTCTCCCCAAGAATTGGGAAAGAAGGCAGACAAATGGGTCAGAACCAGGGTGAAGCAAAAAGTTCAGAACCAAGGTGGTGACTCCAAGAAGCAAGATTCTAAAACCTCAGATAAGGGTGGGGAAAAAGGTAAAGACCAGAAGTCTTCACAAGGGCCCCAAAAGTCTTCATCTGGGTGGGAGTCACAATCAAACAGGGGTAAAGGCAAAAAGAAACCTTGGTGTCATATCTGTAAACAGAAGACACATTGGACAAATGATTGTTCCAAATCCAAGGAATCTACTCCAGCCACCACTGCCCCCAAGGCAACTGTTCCCCCTAGTTCAGCTCAAAGTGGTGGTACTCAGAATAAGGGTGTAGTAGGGTTAACCCTGGGATCTGAGATGGACTCTGGCCTAGTCCAATTTCCAACTCAGGCTGTGTTAGTCTGTGATGGAGGCATGGATATTGCCTCCTTATTTGTCAGTCCCAGTAATCTGGGCAAATACAGACAGCAGCCTTTGATTAATGGCAAGGAGGCCATGGCATTCAGGGACACAGGTGCAAGTGTCACAATGGTGACAAAAGATCTTGTGGCCCCTGAACAAATCATACTTGGTGAGATGTACCAAGTGACCAATGCAAGCAATGTCAGGACAGACCATTCCTTGGCAGTTGTGAATTTCACCAGGGGAGGGGTAACTGGCCCTAAGAAGGTTGTGGTAAGTGCAGACCTCCCTGTTGAATGCTTATTGGGCCAGGATTTGGAAACTTCAGCATAGGCTGAAGTGGAACTCAGGACACATGCAGAAATGCTGGGCATCCCTGCAGATGTGTTTGCCATGACTAGGTCACACGCAAAAATGTCTTCCACTGAACAGGCCCTGGATCCTGGAATAATGGACCAGGTGCCTTCCAAGAGAAGAAGCAGTAGGGGTAAGGCAGTGTCTTCCCTCCTGCCTCAGAGTGCAGATCAGTCTCTTGAGGGAGATGATCTCAGTCCTGAAGAAGGAACTGTCTCAGAGGAACTTGAACCTGATCATGTTGAGTTCTTGGGGACAGGGGGCCCTTCTAGGGCAGATCTGAGCCAGGAGCAGCTGAGCTGCCCCGCTCTTGAACCCCTCAGACAGCAAGCTGCTGCTGAGGCTGCTGGGAGTACCAGTGGGTCCCATAGGATCTACTGGGATGATGGACTCTTAAACTCAGAGGGTCGAGACCCCAAACCTGGTGCTACCAGGAGGTTGGTTATACCTCTGAAGTTTAGGGGTCTCCTATTGACACTGGCACATGATATCCCATTAGCAGGTCACTTAGGCCAAAACAAGACTTGGGACAGGCTTGTCCCTCACTTTCATTGGCCACACATGTCAGAGGACACAAAGGAGTTTTGTCGCTCCTGTGTCACTTGCCAAGCCAGTGGGAAGGGAGGTGGCACCACAAAGGCCCCCCTGATACCACTACCTGTGGTGGGGGTTCCCTTTGAGAGGGTTGGGATTGACATTGTTGGTCCCATGAATCCTCAAACTGCATCTGGGCACAGATTTATACTGGTGGTGGTGGACCATGCCACTAGGTATCCAGAGGCAATCCCACTTAGGACTACCACAGCTCCTGTTGTGGCTAGGGCCCTCCTGGGAATCTTTTCCAGGGTGTGTTTTCCTAAGGAGGTAGTATCAGATAGGGGTGCAAACTTTATGTCTGGTTACTTGACTGCTATGTGGAAGGAGTGTGGAGTAAATTACAAATTTACCACCCCTTATCACCCATAATGCAATGGGTTAGTTGAAAGGTTCAACAAAACCCTCAAGGGCATGATTAAAGGTCTCCCTGAAAAGCTCAGGCGTAGATGGGACATACTTTTGCCCTGCCTTCTCTTTGCCTACAGAGAGGTTCCTCAGAAGGGGGTTGGCTACAGCCCTTTTGAACTTCTGTTTGGACATCCAGTTAGGGGTCCTTTATGTCTAGTGAAGGAGGGATGGGAGTTACCTCTCAAACCCCCTAAACAGGATTTTGTGGACTATGTACTTGGTCTCCGCTCCAGGATGGCAGAGTACATGAAGAAGGCATCTAAAAACCTTGAGGCTAGCCAGGAATTGCAAAAGGCCTGGCATGACCAAAAGGCTGTGTTGACTGTTTATCAGCCAGGACAGAAAGTATGGGTGAATGAAATGAAATTTGTACTTGTAAAGCGCACTTATACCCCCAAAGGGGTGTCCTGGCGCTGTACGCACACCGCTGTGGAACCCTTCCTGGCTTTTCCCTGTGAAATGTCCACTCCTGGGCACCCCCAGGGTGAAGCCAGGCATCCCAGCGCTGTTGGGGCCGTTGTGGAGATTAAGCAAGCTATTGCCCAGAGTTGCAGAGTGGGACCCATGATTAGAATAGGCACCGAGGCGAGAATTATCAGGTCCGAGGAAATTGAGCCCAAGACCCGCCGAGGCGGGAATTGAACCCTGGTCCCGGGCCAGATCTCTGCATCAGGGTCTGCCGCTCTAACCATTGAGCCACACCCTCCCCTGGGTGTTGGAGCCTGTGGCCCCAGCAGCCCTCCAAGACAAGTGGAGTGGCCCTCATACAATCATTGAGCAGAAGGGAGAGGTTACCTACCTGGTGGACCTTGGAACTCCCAGGAGCCCCCATAGGGTGCTCCATGTGAACAGGCTCAAACCATATGTTGACAGGGTAGACATGGGCTTGCTCATGGCTACTGATGAGGGACAGGAGGAAGAGAGTGATCCACTCCCTGACCTGCTCTCACAGAGCCCTGATGATGGTTCAGTTGATAGTGTAGCCTTGGCAGGCAGCCTCACTGACCAGCAGCAAACTGATTGCAGGAGAGTCCTAAATCAGTTCAGACATATGTTTGCACTGACTCCGAGTCAGACTACCTGGTGCACTCATGAAGTGGACACAGGTGACAGTCTGCCTGTTAAAAATAAGATTAACAGGCAACCTGACCATGTCAGGGACTGCATCAGGACAGAAGTCCAGAAGATGTTGGATCTGGGAGTAATTGAGCCCTCAGATAGCCCTTGGGCTAGTCCAGTAGTCCTTGTACCAAAACCTCACACCCAGGGTGGTAAGAGAGAGATGAGGTTCTGTGTGGACTACAGGGGTCTCAATGCAGTCACTAGGACTGATGCCCATCCAATACACAGGGCAGATGAACTTATAGATACTTTGGCCTCTGCCAAGTTTCTGAGTACATTTGACCTGACTGCTGGTTACTGGGAAATCAGATTAGCGGAGGATGCAAAACCCAAAACAGCATTCTCAACCCCTAGTGGCCACTACCAATTTGTGGTGATGCCCTTTGGCTTGAAGAATGCCCCTGCCACTTTTCAAAGGTTGGTGAACAAAGTCCTTACAGGTCTGGAAGCCTATAGTGCAGCTTATCTAGATGATATTGCTGTCTTTAGCTCCACCTGGGAGGATCACCTAGTCCACCTGAGAAATGTTTGAGGCCCTGCAAAAAGCAGGCCTCACTATCAAGGCCACCAAGTGCCAGATAGGGCAGTCAGGTTGTATACCTAGGCCACCTTGTGGGTGGAGGTCAGGTTCAACCATTGCAGAGCAAAATCCAGAACATCATGGACTGGGTTGCTCCAACTAGCCAGACTCAGGTCAGAGCTTTTTTGGGCCTGACTGGGTACTACAGGAGGTTTGTCAAAGGATATGGATCCATAGTGACCCCTTTGAATGACAACTTCCAAAAGAATGCCTAAGAGAGTTCAGTGGACAGTTAGCTGTCAAAAGGCATTTGATGACCTGAAGCAGGCCATGTGCACTGCTCCCATTCTGCAAAGTCCTGACTATTCCAAACAATTCATAGTTCAAACTGATGCATCTGAGTTGGGGGTAGGGGCTGTGTTATCACAACTGAATGAAGAGGGTCAGGATCAGCCAGTAGCTTTTATTAGCAGAAGGCTGACCCCCAGAGAGAAACGCTGGTCAGCTATTGAGAGGGAAGCCTTTGCTGTGGTTTGGGCCTTGAAGAAGCTGAGGCCATACTTGTGTGGCACTCACTTCATTGTTCAGACAGACCATAAGCCCCTCTTATGGCTAAAACAGATGAAGGGTGAAAACCCCAAACTTTTGAGGTGGTCCAGTTCCCTACAGGGGATGGACTATACAGTGGAACATAGACCTGGGAGTAACCATGCCAATGCAGATGGACTCTCCAGATTGGATACTGGGGTACCCTTATAAGTCCCTAGTATATGGTACACCATGTACCCAGGGCATAGGTTTTCCAGAGGCCTCCCAGGGGCTGCAGCATGTATTATGCCACCCATGGAAGAACATTCAAAATGACACCACAGGTCTGCTACTGCAGCCTGTGTAAGGTGGTGCCTGCACCCCTTACTTAGATATAGGTTCACTATATCTATTCTAAATCATTACACATAAAAACCTATCAGTCACCCCTATGGAAGGCCTTATCAATCCTGAAGGCAGGGTGCTGGGTTTTACGTGAGAGGGTGCCCCTGCATGAGCAGAGCCCCTCTACAGCCTTCGGAATCTATTCCCCGGGGTTGTCTGTGATGCAGCCAACCATATATACTTAAGTGCATTATAACCTCGCGGAAAATGCTAACTTTAAAACGGCTGCTTAGAAACATGTCGTGTTTGGTGTCAAACACCTTGGAATCATACCTCCACACCAGTAAATGGTGTGGGAGGTATGATTCCTCCCTTGTAGTACCACTACTATGGGGCACCGGTCTACCCGGTACCAGCTTTCTCGACCTGGGCAGCACAAAATGGATGCTGCCAGCCACAGACACGAGTCTGCCCTCCTGCTGCGGAGCCAAGCTCGAGCAGTGGAAGGCCTGACAATAGGTTACCTGTCACAGGGAGGTGTGACCACCTCCCAGACAGGCTTTAGTGTATTGGGGCTGGGTGGGTGCATTCTTAGAGTGCCAGAAAGTCTGCACTGGGGGCACATTTGGTGTCCCCGTGCATAGTCCAGCTCAAACCGGTTGCAGGAGCCATTGGCTCCTGCTCTGGCGCGAAACTGGACAAAGGACATGGGTGTAACCACCCCTCTGTCCCGACCCTCCCATAGGTGGGTCCCCAGAGTTTGTCCAACCCCTTCCTTGGGTATAAAGTAGGAACCCCGACTACAGGACTTTAGATTTTACCTGGACTAAACTCTGCAAGAAGAAACCAAGTACTTCGACGGTCTACACTTCGCTGGACGACAGAAGAATCTCCCTTGGAGTAAAGGGGTTACTCCCCTGCAAGGCAGGCACCTTAACGCATCTGACCGTTTTGCATCTCCCGAGCTCTTGAGGACTCCGAAGATTTCTGCAACACAGGAGGTGGGTTCCTGAGCGTCAATGAGGTTGATCTGACCTCTCAGCAATCCTGAGACCTGTATCCCTCTTGGGGACCTTGCAACCCGAACCCCTGTGCATCGTGTTCTTTTGCAGCAGCATATGCTTTTTGGCGATCCCTGAGGCTGTGCTTTGGGCTACGGGTAGTCCTGACCCCGAGCAGTATTTCCACCGAAGATTTCCGGCCTACACTCCACGAGTGTTCCGTGGGCTGGTATTTCGTGATTCATCTCGAGGTCCCTTCGTGATCCCTGGTCTGTTGGCCTGTGGGTCTCTGTGAAGGTAACTTTGACTTTCCTTGGGCTTTCCTGGTTGCTCCAGACGTGCCCTGACTCTCCATAGCTTGGAGAGTCCCCAGGACCTTGCTGGTCCTCACCGTGACGTGTTTCCTCTGCCCAGGTGGGTTGCAGTTGCCAAGGCTTGTTAGTGTTCAATCCGGACACTGACCCCCACCTCCCCCCCAGCACTCAACATCCTTCGTGGGACAGCTCACCTCCGGACTTTGGTCGTCGTCGATGTCTCCTGGTCCCCGTGGCTGCAGAGTCACGCATCCAAACTTCTCACCTGAAGCACCCGACATCGGTGGGCATTCGTCCACTGAGCCCCCTGGTCACCTGAAGTGACCCAGACTCTGTCCCCTCTGCTTTCAGGTTCTTCTCACCTCGGATCCAGGCTTGGATTCCACTGGACACTTCATCTTCCCGGCAGCAGTACTTCTTCGCATCACGCCATTGAAAACAACGAGCGTTTCCGACACCACTTGACCCCTATGCACCCGGCTCCTCTGGGATAGGTAACACGGGTACCTCGGTACTCACAAGGGTGCTGGCCTTAGAACCTCCTATGTTCCAAAGGGTTTGCTTGAAGTCCTCTCCGAAGTGTCCTTAAAGTGTAATTATCCAACCGCGACTTTCCCATAGAGTTGTACGGAGCTCGCGTCTGCGTTCCCACACTGCACCCGTCCTCCGTGGGTCCCCTGTGTCACTACTTTGGGTGGTTCCTTGGGGTCCCATCGATTCTACGTGCTCTAGGCACTGTGTCTATTGAAGTCGTGGTTGTTATACCACTTTCTTAGTATATGGTTCGGTCTCCCCCTGGAGCCCGCTGTGTATTGTGCTGTTTACTGTCATTCTATTGATTTAATATTGTGTACCTTGTGCTCTAATCTCATAAAGAGGTTAGTAGAGAGGGTTTAGTAATAAATACATATATTTTATATATCTCTTGTGTGGTTCTCCTTTCATTTGGTCATTCAGGAGGTTCTGATCTGGTAAAACAAGCTGCTTTACATTCCTTCGAGACTTCGCCTGAAGGCTGCTCTCCACAGCTACCACTAGGATAGCTTTCTATAAAGGTTGTCTTTAACCTAATCATCAATAAGGGTCGTTTGGACTGGTGCAAGGTGCCCACTTTAATTAGTGGACAGCATATACCAGGCCAACTTCTCACACTTTGCTCTAATGGAATGAGCCCTAGGATGCTAAGGAGACTCCTCCTTGGGCAGGGCTTTCCACCTTTTTCTGCAGAGGGTGGTCTATCTGGACAAGGTCTTCTTCTGAAGTGCCCTTCCTTTCCTAGCTCTTGTAAAACCAACAAAAAGCTGGTCATCCACCTGGTGCTCCTTAGTCTGGTAGATGTAAAAACTAAGCAGCTCTCTTGGGTTCTACTAGGTGAAGCCTCTCCTCTTTAGAGAAATATAGAGAGAAAAAAGAAGGAAGCATTATGGACTGTCCCACGTGAAAGTATGACACCATTTTCATTAGAAAGAAAGCAGGAGTCCTTAGCACCAATTTGTCCAGGACAAAGGTGGAATATAGCAGTTGCACTGACAGCACCTGCAGCTCACTGACAACACGCAGAAGTAACAGTAAGAAAAACATTCTTAATGGTTAACAGACTCGGAGCATAGCTGTACATAGGGGCAAAAGATGTGCAAATCAAAAAAGTGAGAGCCAAGTGAAGATCCCACTAGGTCATAATCAAGGGCTCAGGAGGGAACATCTGTGTGATTTCTTTAAAGAAACGCATCAGCACAGACAATTTAAACAACAAACATTGGTCAGTCAAACGTAAAAAGGACAAAGGGACTAACTAATATCTTTTAACAGTGCCCACAGAAAAACCTTGCTGTGCTAGCAACAAAACAAACAGTACATCAGATAACTTGGCCTGAAGTGAGTCAGCCCAACAGTACTCAGACCAGGCTGCAAATTTAGCCCACCGACTGGAGTGAATCGATACCGCAGACAGCCATCCAGCTGCCAAGATAATGTCTTCTACTTCCTCAGGCAAGTCAAACAACCTCAGGTAATTACACTGAATCTCCACACATGGTGGTGGAGGTTTGAGTGCAGAACCCTGCCGTTCTCAAGGACAGATGGTCCATTTGAAGAGGTAGATGGAGTGGTGGGTAAATGCGCAGACGTAGTAAGTTGGAGTAACAACTCATCTGGCCCGATTAGAGGTTATCCAAATGACCCGAGCCTGGTCCTTCATGCTCTACTTCAAAATTCAGGGCAGCAGGAGTGACAGCGGTGGAAAGGCATACAGGAGGCCATAGCCTCACTGCAGGCAGAATCCATCTCTCAGTGATACTTGAGGTGTTTAGGAAATTTGTTCTGCCCATTTAAACCCCCTGGTATTTTTTTTTTTTTTTTGAGTCGCCAGTTTTGGACTTTTACAGTGAGTGAGTCTCACTGAGCCTCATTCACGGTAAACTCGTGTAAATGGACTGAAAGTGCTAACCACAGGTGTCTGACCTATAAGATAAGGTAAGAGCCCCTGCCTGGTTACAGGCAAACACATGAGTACAGATGTGTGTGCTGAGAGTGAGACTACTGTCTAGATCATCCTGCTATTTGCGCACAGGTAGCCTGTAGCAGAAGGGACCCTTCAGGAACTGGTTCACCTGGCGTAGGTCTTATAATGTTAGTGTGCATTCATAATATAGTTCTGTAATGCTTAACTGAAATGGTAGGGTGTCCTACGGAATTACAAATTATAGGAAACATCTGCTCCACAGCACTGTTTTGCCTTACCAGTATCAGTTCTAGGGTAAATATGTACCACGATCCATTGTGACTTTCATCATAAATGCACTCCTTGTGGCACTTGTAGAATTGCCATATTTCCTTGGCTTCGACACAATCAGCTTCCAGACCTTTGTCTACCCCCACCCGCCCACCATCCTTCCTGAGCAGAGTTAATTGCTCTGCTGACCAACAGGAAGATCAAAGGCCTCCCCACACAACATAGCCATTTGATAAAGCTTGGTCCAGTTCTTGGGAAAGGATGGGATGGGGAGGAATTCTGCATGTGTTAATTAACTGGTAACGTTGCACCTGGCCAAGTTCAAGCCCACAAACAAATAAAGGCTAGAGCTCTGGAGCCAAACAAAGGCGAGACTCCCCTTTGAAGTTTAGGTGGGGAGGAATCAGGCAGCTGTGTCAGTTGGGGAAGGGCAGAGGCTTCGAGGGAAGGTCTTTCCATAGACCAATTCAAATAGTCATGCCTAAATGTCCCAGAATGCTGTGCACGAGGGTATGCCCAGGGGTGGAGTGATGATGTGGCACCCTAAGAGTGAATGAGTGCTTCATTTCCAAAATTTTGCACCACCACTTAAAACCCCCTGGGCAAGGGAGGAACACTAGAGGCTTCACTGGACCACAATGACAAAGGAATTCCCAGCTGGAACAAGAAGTGACCTGATGCCACTGCAAGAAGGGATTGGAGGACTGACAAACTGGCACCCAGAGACTGGGAGTGTTCCTCCAGGGCCAGTGGACCTTCAGGGCCAGTGGACTGGCCCCCTTATGCCCTCTAAGAGGCAGTAGAGGGATAGGCCTACTTTTGAAGGGGACCCTGGAGGGTACCTCTGGATCTTTTGTGTACTAGTCTTGCAGCTGGATGACACCCCATCAGGAGTGTGGATACCGACTCAATACTGACACACAGGTGCCCTGCAAGACAGCCAAACTCATCGGGCCTGGGAGTACAGCAGGGAGGGTATTCTACTCGCAATATGTGGAAGGGCTGCTTGGAAGCACCTGGTCGCAGGCAGGTGTTCGGAGCCCAAACTGAGGACAGGTCCTACATCAGAGGCAGGAATTCAGGCTTCAGAATCCAAAGTAAAGTTTAGAGGCCAGGAGGCCTGGAGGCCTGAAGAAACTACTCCTGGTGGCTACATTGCATCACGAGGAGCAAAACAACACCTTTCCTGAGAAAATCGACTGAGTGGGAAATGGAATGAGTAGCCCTCTGCTACAAAATCCTAATATACCCTGGTGAGGAACGTAAGCCCTGGGGTGCCAGGGGATCATCTCTTAATTATTTTTCTGAAAGTGAGTGGGGGGTCCCTCTCAGAAATCTACTATAGCCCCGGGGCCCAATGAACGTACACAGAGAAAATTGTCCCAGCAGATCCTATCCCCTGGAAACAAAGATGAGCTCTGTCACGTTCCCAGTGGTGATGTGCCGTCCCACCGCCCCATGCTATTGTCTGGGTGGAGCAGGATGCGCACCCCACCACCATCTCGCCTATGTCAAAATACAGTGCTGGCTCTTTAGGCGACATTGCAATGTTGGCTGGATGGGGAGCTGGCAGGGCAGCATGCGAGTGGGCTTCCTGTGCTGCCTCAACAATGTGCCGCACCCTGGTGTCATAATGGGCACGGGCAATCAATACTAAGAAAAAAGGAGAATCGAGGTGCGAGGACGCATATTTAAAAAACACAAGCAGCTGCGGCACATGGCTGCATTGGCAAACAGAGGAGAAGCAGCTCATTCAATATGCAAGCCTCAGAGCGAAGGACCGTACCATAAGCCCCCATGAGAGGTTGAAATGTGCAGAAAAGGGAAAAAAAAGGGGCATCATCAACATATTTAGAATTTTTTTTTTTAGGGGTGGAGAAGTGCCAGAAGTGCAGCAGTACCCCTAGAATGTGTTCCCAGAAGGTTGCCCCAAGTCTCCTAGGGGGTTATATTGGTGCTCCCTGGAGAGGTTTTGTACTGATTCAACCACTCCTGCAGTTTGTGCTTGTGAGGGGATTTCTGTTGGTCCCAAAGTTGCAGTTGCAGCATGGTAAAAGGAAAAGAGAAACCTTTCCACACATTTTATTTAATGTTTACTATTCTACTGACAATGATGTTATTGACAATGAAAGGGTTATGTTTTAATTAAAACTACGGAAAGACGGTAACATAACTATTGATTTCAATGGTGGTATATTGTTGTATTATATCATAAGTTTGCTTTTATTGATGTGGTGCAAACACAAAAACTCCTGAAAGAAATGGTTTAAAAAAATCTTTCAAAAATTACATTGGAAGATTGGTCAAATTGATCCAATCAAGGAAATCAATTAAAATAAAATAAATAAAAAAATAAAAGAGAACAGTTAAAGGTGTTCTCAATGCTGGGATTCTAACAAAAATATTTTTATATATTAATAGAAGGGTAATAACCTATATAAATCAAAGTCCCTAGCCGTTTTTTCAATGATGTGTTTTTCAACAGAAAATTCACAAACGTTATCAAACAGTTAAATACAATTTACTTGTAGGGTCACATACACATTTGTTACACAGCAAGGTCATACAGTATTTTCATGAGTGTTTCCAAAAATATACCTTGCATTACTCAATCAAGATTACTCAATCTAATCCTACAGAGTCTATGCCTAGAGTACCCGCTGTATATTTTATTTATAAGTTGATGTAGGCAGTAGCGGCCAGTGGAGGGAGTTCCGTGGGGCAGTGAAGCGGGGCGGGGGAGGGGCAGGGTGGGGGTTAGTAAACACCGGAATATGGATGAACGGAGGTAAGTAAACAGTTAAATAAATAAAACAAATTTCGTTGCGCGCGCTGCAACGCATTTTGCAATGCAGCGCGCACAACGAAATTCGTTTTATTTATTTAAATGTTTACTTACCTCCGTTCATCCATATTCTGGTGTTACTACCCCCCACCCTGCCCCTCCCCCGCCCCACGGAACTCCCTCCACGGGCCGCTACTGGATGTAGGGAAGAAAGGTCAATATTTCAGTCTCCTAGGGGATCAAAACCATGAGACCATCTTCAAGACAGAAGAAATTGAATAGGACCCTTAAGTCTGCACATAAACCAAAAGTTTCATGGACATAAGTTGTGGACGCAGATCCAATTTTTTCTGTGTATTCATTCCAGGCCACCAGTACATCTCTTTTAATGTTAATATTGTTTTAGAGATCCCTTGATGTGACAGACCCTCCCCTAGATGTGCTTCATAAATCAAAGCTGCTCTACATTCCATGATTGAAATTACCCTATCCCCCACTCCAGGGATTCGAGCAAAAGGAACGTTGTTCGCATCAATTACATAAGAGTACTTGAGTGGAAATTTCTTTGGTAACGCTGCACCACTGCCTTTGCTTGAAGCATTGACAGCCAACAATATCTCATTGTCTATTCTCGTTTTTGAACGAGTGATCGCAGCTACGGAAGCCGTCTGAACAGCCCCCTTTGCGGCTTCATCAGCCAATGAATTCCCTGCAACGTGAACGCCATCACGTTAATGACTCAGCGTGTGTATCACGTGAGCTTTTGGTAGTTCGTCTCTCAACTGAACTACCTGTTCCTAAAGCGTTTTATGCTTTATTGTGCCACCTTTTGCATCTTTGAACCAGTTTTCAAGCCAATTTTGCATATATATATATATATATATTCATTATACGACTGAACACAGTAAAAAGAATTGCACACTATAAGTGTGGGGAATTCGCGATCTGTTTTCTCAAGTGCCAGTTTAAATGCTTGTAGTTCAGCTCGCTGAGCTGTACAATCTCCTAGAGATTGAGTTTTAGTGACCATTGGTCTGAAGTTACCATCTTGCATGCGACCTTTAACGATTGCGCACGCTGCACTGCAAGCTTGCTTACTCCCTGTAGCGGGTTGTGCTGATCCGTCAGTATAAATTATAAATTCGTACTGATCGAGAGGCAGAATTTCAGTGGGCAGAGGACATTCATGTTCATATTACAGGAACGCTTGTGTTTTTAGATCAGGATCAAAAACATATTCAACATCTGTTGCAGCAAGAGAATTAACCCATTATATCCATCTAGATTGTAAAGCTTTTGCATTTGGAACGCTCGCTTTTGTGACCGCCTCTAAGGCTGGTACTGGAGTTACGACAACAATGCGTTTCCCTTGAGCTAGAGCTCTTTCTTTTGCTACAGCGGTTTGAACTGCTGTCAGTATTTTTTCTGTTGAAGTGAAGCGCATTTCTGCTTGTGTATACAAATGTGATTTGTAGGCTATTGGTACTTTTTCACCCTCATTAAATGTTAAATAAATCTGCATTGTCCCGAAATTAGTCGGATCACTAAATTGCTTTATTTACGCGTGTTTGTAAGTGATTTGTTGCTAACATGTTAGCTTGGAGTGAACGCAGGATTTCTGTGTGTTCTTGTGTCCAATTTTTTATTGGAAAATCAGGTTTGATTAATTCGTAGAGGTTTAACCCTTTCTGCGTAATTTAGAATGCAAGTTCTTCCAAAATTTAGGAAACCCAAGATGGATTGTAAGTTTTTCTGCGTTCTTGGAGGTTGGACCAGCGCGCACTTTTCTAAAAAGTTAGCTGCCAAGCTCTTGCCTTCACTTGAAAGCTCATATCCTAGGAAAAGGACATTGAGATGGGCAATTCTGGATTTTTTAAAGTTGAATTTATAGCCCTCAGAGGCGAAGCCCAATATAATGGTACTCACCCTGTTCAAGTGCCTATCCAGGTCATCGTCTGTCAGATAGAGGTCATCGACGTATGACAATGCCTCATTATCATAAATTTGTAGTAACTCTGTTACTCTTGCTGAGAATAACCCCGGGCTGTTTTTGAACCCTTGTGGGAGTCTACAAAATTGACGCTGGGTCCCCATTATTGAGAAAGCTGTTAAGTACCTGCTTTCAGGTGCTATGTTTTGACAAAAGAAACCATTTGAACTGTCCAATGTGGTTTTATATTTTTTACGCACAATGTTATTCATTAATGCTGTACTATGTGCATTTTGCACTGCAAATGTTTTGGAACAAGTGTTCAAGTGTCTGTAATTCAAAACTAGACGATATGTATTGTCTGGTTTGGATACAGGAAACAAAGGATTGTTCATTGAGGAGGTGCATGTTTCAATCACCCCTGGTATTCAAGTTGATCTAAGATCTCCTGACCTGTTTTTTAGCTTCTTGCTTTATTGGGTACTGCCTTTGTGCAGTAGGTTCATTTTTTAGATGTATTTTATGGTGAGGTGAGTCCTCATCCCATCCTACATGATTTTTATATAATGCTGGGGCCTGGGCAACTGCCCATTTCCTGGCATAAGTATATTTTAGGTGAATTGGAATATGGTTGGAGAAGGCTGGCATAATTATGTCCTCGCCATGTGGGCACTCCCTGACAAAGTGTGGTGGCCAGTCTTTTTCTGCTAGAAGTATATCATAACCCCTTGAAAGTTTCTCCCAAAAGAGTGTTTTCACTTTTCGTGGTATGTCTCCCTCCATTCGGAGTGTTATTTCATATAACTTTTGCTGAGTACTAACCCTGGTGTCTACAGTCTCTACTGTGATGTACTCATTCAAGTCCACTATCTCCAGAAGTTCCTTCAGGTTCTGGCGAGCTATTGTTACTTCTGCTGCACTGTCCAGCATTGTCTGAGCCCATTCTCCGTTCTTGAGCTGTGTTCTCAGTATTCTCGGCATGTCTGATCTTCAGACCTGCTACCTTCTTTTTTGTGAATTGGTTTTGATTTATTTTTCTGAACGTGTTTGTCGTCTTTGGATTTCACGCGTTCTTCTCTGTGTTCTGACCGTCCTCTTCTTTCTGATGTCTGTGACGATATCTGAAAGGTACGAGAGGAACGTGTATCCGTATCTGGATACCCGTCAGGTTTTCTTAAATTATCCTTATTCCTGAGGTTATACCTCCTTTCAGAGGGCTCCTTTTGAGGAGACCTACCTCGGGATTGAGAACGTGTCTCGTTTGAATTTTATTAGTTTCCCACTTCTTTTTAGAAGATGTAGGAGTTTGTTTAATAGAGTCCTTCTCAGGACTTTCAGATAGTTTTGGCTTCAAAGGTTTTCCACCCAAACTATCTCTGCCTAATTCTGCATAAGATTGTTCTATTATTCTGGGTAGTTCATGTTGATGTTCTGTTACATCAAATTCCCTTAAGCGTTGGCGGATCGCCACTGATGCTGCCTCCCCTTTAATATTAGATAATATTATTGTAGATACCTGGTCGAAGTTTTTCAGTAATTTCATACCTAAATTCAGAGCAGGTTCTGCCCCGTATTCGTTTTGAATTTGTTTCAGGACATCTGGTATTACTGCAATTGATGGAACACCATGTGTTTTAGTATAGATGGCAGCAAAGACTGCGCCCCAAGTGGTGCAGTCTTCCAGTTGTGGTGTGATACCCATTAGTAAACAAATTGTTAGCATTCTGTGTTTCTCATAAGGGCTAGTATTTGGAAATACTGCTTCGATTTGAGTAATTTTTTGAGCTATCCAGAAATGAATTTGTTCACGTTTTGTGGGCATTTTACCCATGACTGCATGTAAAGTCTGTGGAGTAATTTTTAGTGTACTTCCCTGTTGAGGGGTTTGATTTGGAATAGTCATTGGTTGTTGGACTGTGAAAGTCCGCATGACATATTTGACTAATTGTCTGTAAATTTTTATTAACTCTTGTAGTTGAGTAAGTAATTCCTCGTCTGACATCTCATCGATGTCAGGATGAGGTGTGTAGCCGGCTAGAATCGGCCATGTTGCTCCTGGTCTACCTAGTGGACCGAGCCTGGTAATATTTTTGTGATGTTTTAGGGTGCCTTTAAACCAGAGATGATGCTCCTGGTATGTGAGTGGAATTTCAATATCCTCGAAAGGAATATATTCCTCTGGTGGTTCATCTTCTTTAAAGAAGTGAAACACTTTTGTTATTGGATTTGATTCTGGGAATACTATCCATGAATAGAATACCTCTGTCTGAAAGGATTCATGTGCCTCTATCACGAAAACTGCTCTACCACCTCTTGGTGATAGGCCGTGTTTTAGAGTGATGGCTCTCCTTAAGTTTGGAGGGATGTTTATAACACCCTCATCGGTTTCATTTAAACCTGTAAAGTTAAAAGCTATTACGACTGGATCAGCCGCAGCTACACCGTTCTTGGTGGCAGTATCCCCGTTCAGGGACATTGGTTTTTGAAAAATGTAGAACAAGTTTCAAGGAAACAAAGATAAGGTGCACAATATTTTGGAACACTGTATCCTTCAACGTTGAACAAACCAAACAGCTAATATATAGGATTTTTGTCCTATTTAGTTTTGGCGGATATTTAACCATACCCACTCCAGACGTCTTATGGAGTATGTGAGTAGGGGTCTCTGAGAAAAGCACGACTGGGCGCCATGTAGTGTAGTTCCTATTTCCCCAATAGGCTCTGTGCATTGGAATAATATACCCTATAGGTTTGGCATAGGACTGAGGTCAGTATGCCCCTATCGAGTATATTAAACTTAATTACTTTGTGCCAGCTAACTCAGAGGCCACTAGAAACTCCTTGTAAACAAGAAGGGAGTAGCTTCTGGCAACCGCATAAACATGACAACTTTGTTTCCCTTTAGAATCGGAACACTCTCAGAATCGTGGAAACAGATAATAGTTTCACTCAGTTAATTGTGCATGCTTAGTTTCTTCAGAGTTACACAGAAAGAATAGACGGGCGTTTCAATAAAAGGATTTATTGAACAGTCTTGTTTCTCGTGTAAGAGATATGAGCTGTTATGATCACAAGACAGTATGCGAGATATATAGTGTACAGCGTAAGCAGTAGAAAGAAATAATACTGAGCTAGCATTATCTTTTAGCTATGACACATATTCATATACATAAATAACATAAGCTAAAAATGCGAGTACTCATAAGATGCTTCTCTAACTAGTTCTACCCCAGTGTACCTAACCTAAGTGTACACTGTACACCAAGGTAAGAAGTAGATGATGTATTCTATAGTATGGTGTGCTATAGTATGCCAAGTCTGGTATGCCAAGAGTCCCTCTAGGTTCTAGTCAGCTCCATACCTTGAGAATGAGAGAGGTGGGAATCTCTTGCCAGATCTGGAACTCTAACACCCTGCGAAGGGAGTCAGAACACTGGAAGCTGGATTCTCTGCGAGCAGGGATGACAGCATCTCTTGTTAGTGCGTCAGGCCGGGACACGGGCTCCTCTAAAGTCGAGGTCTCCTCCTACTTGCTTGGGCAAGGGAAGGTATATTTATACCTGGTAGGTGCCTTGGAATGTTAGCATTGACGTAAAGTCGGGCAGAGGAAGACGTCAGGAATGAACCCTTAAGGAATAGCGGTTCATGCATAATAAATGAGTTCTTGGAGAAATCAATAATCCTGTGCTAGGGGAACTCCCAAGAGCTTAAGGGTCTGGTTTCTAAGAACTTGTTGTGACGTTGGGGTGGACGGATGTAGGTGACCATGCCTGTATTTGGATAGCATGGCTAATGCCTAAATAAGGACTGGGATCTTATGCCTATATAAGGGCAATGCGAATTGTGCCCATATAAGGACATGTTTCAGGAAAACCTATATACGGACACCTAAAGCGGAATACAACAACAGGAGGTGGAACAAAATCTCAGAGACCAGCTGGGTGAAAGACCTCAACACCTCCAACCCTGCTACCGCCACCAACCTCAAACAGGGAGTGAAAAACTCCAATGCCTGGAACACCAATTGTGCAGACAGCATAGTCCCCATCAAGAGCAACATCCAGAGAAAATCCTCCAAAAAGGCCAGCTGGTACACCCAAGAACTCAGAACAGCAAAACGGGACAGCAAACAGTTGGAGAGGAGATGGTATACCAGCAAGGACACCTCCGACAGGGCCCTTGCTGCACACAAATCGAAACAAGCACCACCAACACCAAGGAACTTTTCAACATCGTTGAGGAATTCTTCAACCAGTCTGCCAGCGAAAACAACATCATACTCCCACAGGAGCTGTGCGACAACCTCACCCACTTCTTCCACAACAAGATCACAAACATATACAGAAACTTCGAACCCCAACCCCCACCTACGGACTTCGACAGATACGCCACCACTGTAACTGACACGAACCACACACTGACCACCTGGAACATCCTGTCCACCCAGGACACCACCTCCACCATGAAATCCATCCACTCAGGAGCTCCCACAGACCCATGCCCACACCACATCTTCAACCTTGGAAACCAAAGGATTGGCCAGGAACTCACCATCTTACTCAACACCTCTACCACCAATGCAACATTTCCCGACACCTGGAAACACGCCGAAGTCAGACCATTACTCAAAAAACCCTCTGCCAACTCTAGCAAACTCAAAAACTACAGGCCAATCTCCCTGCTCCCATTCCCAGTGAAGGTAGTGGAAAAGATCATCAACAATCAACTAATTACACACCTGGAGCAGAACCAGCTACTCGACGCCTTCCAATATGGCTTCCGCAGCAATCACAGCACCGAAACCACCCTGATCGCAGCCACCGACGACATCCGAACCTTCCTCGACCTAGGAGGAACAGCAGCTTTGATGATCCTCCTCGACCTCTCAGCAGCCTTCGGCAACATATCACACCACAGGCTGATTGAAAGGCTCCACCACATCAGAATCCAAGGGGACACCCTCAGATGGATCACCTCCTTCCGCACCGGAAAAACCCAGAGCATCCACCTCTCACCTTTCAACCCAAGGAGATCACCTGCGGTGTCCCCCAGGGCTCATTCCTCAGCCTCATGCTCTTCAACGCATATATGACCCCACTGGCCAACATCGTCAGATCCCAGGGTCTCAACATAAATTCCTACGCAGATGACACCCAACTCATCCTCTCACTCATAGACGACCCCACCACCAGCAGAACCAACTTCCACAGATGCATGACAAACGTTGTCCGCTGGATGAAGAACAACTGCCTGCACCTGAACACAGACAAAACGGAAGTACTGATCTTTGGCAACAGCAACAACACATGGAATGACTCCTGGTGGCCATCAGGCCTAGGACACGCACCCACTCCCTCGGACCACGCCAGAAACCTCGGAATCATCATTGACAACAAACTCATCATGAAATCACAGATCAATGCAGTCTCCTCCACCTGCTTTCTCACTCTGCGCGTGCTACGCAAGATCTTCAAGTGGCTACCCCTACACACAAGAGGCACAGTGACACAGGCCCTCATCACCAGTCAACTGGACTACGGCAACGCTCTCTACGTAGGAATCGCCACACTTCCTACAGAGACTTCAGACCATACAGAACGCTGCAGCCAGACTCATCCTTGGCCTTCCCCGATGAACCCACATCACACCCCACCTCAAGTACCTTCACTGGCTCCCCGTACAGAAGAGATGCCAATTGAAGCTGCTGACCCATGCACACAAGGCTCTACACAACCAAGGACCCACATAAATTAGCCACCGCCTGAATTTCCACTAACCCTCGAGAAGACTACGCTCCGCCTCCATTTCACTTGCCCATATTCCCCGCATCTACCGAAGTAGAAGTGGAGGACACTCCTTTTACCACATCGCAACAAAGACCTAGAACAGCCTTCCCACGCACCTCTGGACCATCACCTCACTTCCAGAATTCCGAATGGCCCTCAAGACCTGGCTGTTCGCACAAGCCTTCGGAACCTGCAAGTGCCTGGATACCCTATCGGGTGATTAGCCGCGCTTTATGAATCCAGATTGATTGATTGGTAGAGTCTAACCCTTGGCCTTCAATCAATCAGTCAAATTTATTAAATAATAATAACACCTTGTTTGTATATAGTGTTTCCTATTATAGGCATGCAATTTTGTAGCACCGCAAGAAAAATTAGCTATTAACCAATGTAATGGCACTCAATTCATCAGCCTTGGGAGGATGAATAGCATAGGCAGCCAGACAAAATCCCAGTCAGCTGCCAGAAGTAAACTCTTAAACAAGACTGTTGATATATTAACAAACAAATAAGCTTGTTACACGTGGCCTTGCATGTTATGCTAAATACAGACATTCAGTTTCCAAAATCTGCAATGTAAGAAAATGTCCTTTTTAAGTCGAGCCTCGAGTAGCGCGCAAGCGCTGCTTAGAGGCGAAGACTTATTGTAAGTGAGTTTTCAAAGCAGTCCAAGAAACGCTCGTGCGTCGTGGCTGGCCTTTTGAGATGGAGTACGCGCGGCAAACATGTGTTTCCAATTATCGTGCCCAGACGCGGGCGCGATAAGTGGAAACACATGTCTGCCGCGCGTACTCATCCAAAGGCCAGCCACGACGCACGAGCGTTTTGGGACTGCTTTGCAGGCTGCCGCGCTCGCTCGCCCCGCTCCTCCGTGCTTGTTACACCAGACCTTCGCTGGCTTGTTTTTTATCTTATGCATCTAACGGCCATTGACAAAGACAATAGTCCTGGCTTGTTGTAACATAATCAGCACAGCGCCCTTTTACGAGCGCCGCGCTGTTAATGGTTTCTCTGCTCTCACACACCCCTCCCTTCTCCCACTCCCTCCCCCATGCCCAGTGTACGTAGTTTAATCCTACTCAGGAGGTGGCCCCTCCTTCAGTGACACGCGGCAGCCCCCTCTCTTTGCCGTCACGTTAGTGTTAGAAGGGGCCTCCGCTCTCTCTTCCACGAGTCTACGTCACGCTTTCTCCGCCTCTCGCTCCGTTACTGAAGTTACTTTCCAGGCCTCAGTGCCATGCCGGTCACTGTCTCAGAACCGTCTAGCTCAGGGGCACACTCTGCTCTGCTTGTGTTCTTCAGCACACACCGCTCTGCTCTCCGTCTCCTCGGCGCTGCTCTCACATTCCATTCCATGGGCCTCCCTTTCTTGAACCTTAGCTGTCTGATCAGCCCCTCTCTGTGACTGGGACCCCGCGGGGAGCTTTGCTGCTGATACCGCCGTCTCCAGGGCCTGTAATCTCGCCAGTCAGCTCCGAGTTCACCTCCTTATCACTACTTTTGTACGGCGGACTTAAGTCGAGCCGTGTGATCCTGGACACAATGGCCGGCCCAGGATCCAATCCCGCTAAGACTCTTAAAAGATGTACCTCGGGCCTGAGCCGCCCCCCGCTGAAGTTTAAATTACTGCAAAAAGACTGTTAGGCAAAATAAAAAACGAACACACACATAAACATGACCAGCACAAATATTCTCTCAAACAATTAAAACAAGCATTGGCATAGCCAATAGGTCTCGCCTTTGGAACCTTATAAGTTTTTAGCCATGCAACAGTTGATGTTATTGCACCAAGGATATTGTGCTGCATAACTAAATACTTATAAGGTCCCAAAAGCGAGACCTATTGGCTATGCCAATGCTTGTTTAATTAGTCAGCCCCCCTCATACTTTTAACTAGATTATAGCTGGTGTATGGACTCTAAACACTGGACTGCTGCCATCCAGCGCTCAGTGTATGTGCTCGGACCCCTAAAAACATGTAGAATTTGCTAATCCCAGATTGGCATATTTAACTTACCTATAGGACCCTAGTATATGGTACCCTGTGTATCCAGGGCCATTAGGTTAAATGTCACTAGTGGGCTACAGCCCATATTGTGCCAACACTAAAGTGACAATGCAAAGCATGTCTTCAGGCCTGCCACTGCAGCCAGTGTGAAGTTTTAGAATTGCCATTTCGACCTGCTAAAATCACCCTTTTAACAGACCCAAACCTTCCTTTTAATACTTAGAAGCTACCTCTACGGTAGGCCTAAATGCACACACAGCAGGATGCATGGTATTTGAAAAGTACGACGTGTTCTTAAGTTCTAAATTGAAAAATCTCTAAAGTCATTTTCACTGTGGCAAGGATGGCTCTCACATAGAAAAGCACTGAGTTACATTATAACACCTTATAATGCATAACTTCAGTTTGGGAATAGCTAGAACCATGGTGCAAGGACTCAAATTAATAGGAATTTAAAAATCAAATCTGATGGTCAAGTCGGATTTTAAATTACTTTTTTTGGGAAATGCCACTTTTAGAAAGTTGGCATTTTCCTGTCCAAAGCCTGTAGTAGCCTTGTCCACCGTGGAGCATGAGTGGATGATACCACCACGCCTTGTTGTGTATCATCCTATTTAAGCATCTCATTGTAAACTAACTTGCTGTAAACCATGACCATAATTGTCTCCCATCTCTTCTCAGGTTGCGACTTGCTTACTGTAACGACTGCTTGTCCATGGGTGCCTATGTACTTATTCTCTCCTTTCCGGTTGTTCCGACGGCCTCACTCTCCAGTGTGAGCACGGCCATTTCCTACCCTGCATTAACCTCTCTACTTCTTCTTTTACCCCTTTTCCCTCTAGGTACATTACTTTCCAGAAGGTATACTTATACCTCCGGTAACACTATTTTTTTCACCTTTTTACACTTCCAGGATTACTACCGAAACCATACTTAAGGGGACGTGACGCATAGTTCCTACTGGCGGAACACCACTCGCCGCCTCCTTAGAGTAGATGAGGATTTTAAAGGTCCTGAAGAATTGCCTAGATCACTTTGGACATTTTGAGGCAAGAAACATGTTGACCCACTGCACAACTCACTAGGACTGACACGGGTTTAATCTTCCCTTCCTAGTCCGTGACTCTTTAGTCTGTTTTTAGCCGTGGCCCAGGTACTCCTCGAATAAAAGGTTTGGAGAATCCAGGAGCCATTTTTTACTGCACACTCACTATCCCACGTCTACTCACTACACAAAGGCACCCTCACACAGATACCATCTAGCTTCATATTCACCATCTAGCTTCACAACTGCAAACCGAGAAGACCTCCGGCAAAGAGCCCCACTGCGGGGCCCGTTGGGCATTGCAGCGCCGGCCCAACGAGGAGCTGCCCTATGATGAAGCATGACACCCCTCGGGGTGTGTGAGGGCCCTTGCTCCTTATAGGAGCTATCCCTAGACGAGTAACCTTATCCTCGCTTGGCCTGGCACCTTACGGAAACCAGCCATCACGGACGCGGCCCGCCCCCCTTCCTTTCCTCTCTCCCCCCCCCCCCTCTTCGTCACCCCTAGGAACAGCATATCTCTATCAGTTGCCTGGGGGCCTGTATGCCGGACCCATTAAGCCCCCCGTCCCTCCCTGTGAGACTTAGCCTTTTCAGAGTGTCACATGTCAGCGTGCTGGGAGGTGTGACTGGTTCTCAGGAATGGGAACAAAAGGGCCATGACTGATAGGAGGTGTGGCCTACTGACAGGATGGCCTGGGGGATGTGCCCACCAACACTGCACACGCTTCAAAGGAGCAGCCCCTGTCACAGGCTGATGTAACTCACACCTAGGCCTGTCCCTGCTATTGTCCAAGTAGCTAGAGTGGCACCAATCTCAGGGGTGGAGGGGAGGGGCCTAGACCTTTTCATGAATTGGCTTGCAGGGGTGGTCCCTCATTTCCCTAGACACACCTCAGGGGTGTGCCCAGAGCTTTGACCAGAAGAATGAAGATTCTGCAATGTTGAATTTTGGCAGAGCAGGGCACTGTGAGATTGTTTATGGTGGTACCCCCAAGAAATGTCAAAGTGGTTAGGGTTGCCCCTGGGAACTTTTTCCCTATTGGATAGGGAGTCACCCCACCCACACGCTAGTGCTAGGTATAAAAGTGGCACCCCTGGCTACCTTCTCCACAACACTCCTGGACCTGATGAAGACAGAAGGAGTGCACTTGCTGAACACTGACTTCAGAAAGAGGACTGCACTTACTGTAACCTGTGGAGAGAGACCCCAAGAGCTGGACCTGCTCCCACCTGAACCCAGGAGAGAAGTGCATTCAGCTGAAGAGACAAGTTTTAATTTCTCCTGCTTGGACCTTTTCTATCAAAATTCAATGGCTTAACCGAGACTTTGTCCAACAGCTATCCAGCCTCATGGAACCCATCTCGGCAACAGCCAGCTGCCTTGACCTGCTAAGGTTCTTCGACTTCCAAAAACGTTTCTAAGTCAGAAGGTAAAACTTTCTATTGGACCAAACATGGGCCATGCATCTGACCCACATCCCATCGCTGTCAGCCTTAACTTTTGACTTTGACCCAGTCTTGAGCGACCAGATACCCACAGTTGGCGCTTTGAGCTTTTTGGCACTAGAAACATCTAAAGCTTCAAAAAAATAGTATCTCCGGTTCCCTACATCTGATTTTTGTTGTTATGCCGTCTATTCACGCATAACTTTTCTCTATTTTTATAAATTGGAGTTGGATTTTTTGTGTTGTGTTTTCGACTTCTTAACTGTTTTGGTACTGATAAATGTTTTACACATTTCTTCTAAGGGAAGCCTATCTGCTCTGTGTCACATGTACCAAGGGTAAAATTCATGTTTAAATAAGTGGATCCTAATGGGATTCATTAAGGAACAGTGCCATTATTGTTTGAAGAGGGCCAACAACCAATTCAACTAATAATACACTTTCTCACAAGCAACATATACAAATAGTTAACAAACCTAAAGTGACAATAAATAACTCTAAAGACAAGGCCACCTAACCCTTCAACTCTCACTTCTGGCAGGGGAAATAGCCACCTCAAGCGGACAACACCACAAAAGGACCCAGGACACAACCAGGTCATCAAGAATTGAAAAAAAGAAATCAGAAGACAACAATCTACGCACCCAGAAAATATTACCAGCAGAACTACCCCATATGTCCTAAAACTAAGAAAGGAACTGAAGACACGCCTCTTCAGAGAATTTGAGCCACTCCCCCACACAAAAGAAACCAACTATTGCTGAATATTCCGCCTCATTTTAAAACCACTATGAATCACATCTCTTGGTGCATGCCTCCTATTCGGCTCTCTGCTACTCTGAGTAGCTTCAAGCTTTACAAACCCCCCATACATACACACTTACCCACACATATTTCTATAGTCATGCATCATATATTCACATAACTACCTATTCAGAACATGGGGTTTGGCAGTGCTTTAACAAAGATTGACAGCTATGTAGTCATCTTAAAATTCAATCCATTGAAATCCTTAAGCACACAAAACATCCTCAAGTGGATAATTTCTAAACTTTTGTATTAAGAACAAGATGTGGCTGCCCAGTATACAGTTGGTGATGAAAAATCGTCGACACACTTTAAAAATATTTCTACTGTTTCAAATTTCAGATCAAACATTTGCGGATGCAGACTGTATTTGCCCTGTAGCTCATCAAATAACCTTTGACTTAATCTTTACAATGTTTCTTTCTCTTTTTTTCAATAATTTGGGACTTTGCATTACAGATATTTTGCTTGGAAGGGTGGCTGAGACACTTCTCACTCTGACTTCCGTTGCATATTTTGCTGAACGGTAATTAGAAGGCCAGAGTTGAATAGAGACTAATCTTTTGTAGCCTTGATTTACGCTGCCACCCAGTGGCCACAATAGGGAGAAATAACGAAATATTCTCTGTGTTGGTGGCAGATAATACGTAGGTGGTTAATAGAGGTGAGCCAAACTCCTGCACGTGAAGTTAAACACAGGGAATTTGCCTGTTCTGTTTTTCTGCCCGCAGCACTAGAGTTGGGCCGCTGTTCTGTGGGAGGAAAAGAAATGCCAAAAGCCCATTTCATTTTAGAAACAGGGCAACACAAAGAATATAGAAATCAAGGCTCTAGGGTCACTTCGTTGCAGCCTACACACTAAAATGCCAAACCACAAACAAGCATTGGCATAGCCAATAGGTCTCGCCTTTGGGACCTTATAAGTGTTTAGCCATGCAACAGTTGATGTTGCACCAAGGATATTGTGCTGGATAACTAAACACTTATATGGTCCCAAAGGCGAGACCTATTGGCTATGTTTTATGCAGTTTTAGATAGCGCGAACTCAACATGAAGGTATTGGAACCCTTTTATAAGCACCAGCTACGTAACACAAATATGCATTTTTTGGGGTGGAAGACGGGGGTACTTAAAAACACACACTAAAAGGTCACGGGGCCTTGGAGGTGTGCTCGCATTGAGGCTGGAAGCTAGGAAATTTATCTTTTAACCTCTTTTCCACCACCCTAATGTTATTAAAACAAACGTTTTGTTTGGGTAGTAAAGTCAAATGTGGACATGTTAAATTGTCATATGGGGTGGTGTGATACAGGAAAGGCAAAATGGACTTAAGCATGTAAGCAGCCAAGGATACGATTAAATTTGTTTAATAAAGCACTACTAGGTAGAGAGAAGCAGAACATAGGTATTTGTCTTTAAAAGTGTTTTTTTGTTTTAATTAACAGCGTAACATGTTTAGTATTTGTATTTCCTTTATAACAATTACTTGTTATGTAATGTGTAATTTTTTTTTAGCCTTTTTTTTACGAGTTTACCCATACTCTGGCTAAAATTAAGCCCCTTTTATAACACTGTGGTAAAGGTCTGGCAGTGGAAAGGACAGGCTTATGGGGGATGGAAGATTTAGCAAGTAATCGCAAACAAAAGTCTCCGCTGAGGGGAAACAGGAATAAAGGAGTAGGGCTATGTCTGGCTTGTGCCACACTGGCGCCGCTGGTCTGTTTTCCTGCTGACACTTCTAACCTTAGCATTCTAATGTAAGTGCGGAGAAGCGGCGCGATCTGCATGTTTGCACAACAAACACTAAATAATAGTTAAGCAACCTTGCTGCAGGAACACAGGGAGTGTCTTAAAATGCATCCATGTAACAAATAATGTGTGACAATAGATAGGCATGGAAAAGCTTGATAAATAGTTTAGTGATTTGAGCAAAAGACGCAAACTTTAAGTTATATGTTATGACTACACAGCACTCTAATGAGACCGCTCGAGAGGCTCCTTGTCTGCTGTGTAGATTTTTCCAACCTGCAGGCCAAAGAGGAGGAGAGTGGAGGAGCGAATACGAGAGAGAAAGAATGGAAGAAGGAATGGCAGATGGAGCTCAAGTGGGAGAGTGAGTGAGAGAAGCGAGAGTGAGTGAGAGAAGAGAGAGCGAGAGGAGAGAGAACGGAGGAGAGAGAATGGAGGAGAGAGAATGAAGGGGAGAGAGAGAGAGAAGGGTAGAGAGTCGAGAGAATGAAGGGGAGAGAGAGGAGAGAGAATGAAGGGGAAAGAGTGAATGAAGGGGAGAGAGAGAGAGAGAGAGAGAGAGAGAGAGAGAGAGAGGAGAGAGAATGAAGGGGGAGAGAGAGGGGAGAGAGAGGAGAGAGAGAGAGAGAGAGAGAGAGAGAGAGAGAGAGAGAGAGGAGAGAGAATGAAGGGGGAGAGAGAGGGGAGAGAGAGAGGGGAGAGAGAAAGAGAGAGAAAGAGAGAGAAAGAGAGAGAGAGAGAGAGAAAGAAAGAGAGAGAAAGAGAGAAAGAAAGAGAGAGAAAGAGAGAAAGAAAGAGAGAGAAAGAGAGAGAGAGAGAGAGAAAGAAAGAGAGAGAAAGAGAGAAAGAGAGAGAGAGAGAGAGAGAGAGAGAGAGAGAGAGAGAGAGAGAGAGAGAGAGAGAGAGAGAGAAGAAGAAGAAGTTATGTGAAAAATGTAAGAGCCAACGTTGCCTTGTCCTGTGGGAGAATAAAAAAATAAAAAAACAAAGCAAGAGACAGATTGCGAGCAAAAATAGAGTTAATAAGGCGGGGAATAAAAATATAAGACAAATAGCGAGAAAAAGTAAAAGCAAAACAGAGTGAATGATAACAAAAAAGAAAGCAAGAAAGAGCACGACGGAAGAAATGATGCGAAAAATGTCACAGCTGCTTGTTTCAGGAGACAGCCGTGCACGAGGGAATAACCAATGCTGCTGTTTTGAAGCACACGTGTGCTTGTGGCACCATCCGCCTTGCGGGAGCGAGCAACAGCCAATTAGCATGCGCGTCGCTGCTCGCTCCCGCAAGTGGGATGCCGCCACAAGCACGAGTATGTGCTTCCAAAAAGAGCAGAGCGACGGCTAAAGGCCCTCCTATGCAGCGCATGAGCGCTGCGTAGGCGAGACCTAAAAAACGAGGGCCTGACCATTTTTTTCTATATATAAAATTTGATTTTTGCCGTATTATGCCAATACTAGAGACTCTGTGGGGCCAACAAATACGTTATTTGTCACTTCTATCTTGCACGGAGTAGCAACAAGATCACAAAGAAACTCTCGATTATACAAGGATACTGAGATTTAGAACTTCGAGTGGATATAAACTAATTATAGGAACACAACGGTAATCGTAAAAATACAAGACGAAAGAAAACGCCACTGCCGAAGGAAAAAACATAAAGGGATGTGTCCAGTGTCAGATGGAAGCTTCAGAAAATATTAATTTAAATGTATTGAGACGTCTGAGATAAACTGTCTAGTTGAGTAGCACACAAAGAAACATTACATTGATTATATGATATGCAGTGCTTTAAATGGGCCGGTACTCACCGGTACAAAGTACTGGCACTTGTAAATTTTCTGCGCTCGAGTACCGGAACTTCTTTGTCTAAAGAGAGTACCGGTACTCATGGGGCAGCAAGCCAAGCTCAGGTTAATTGGCATGCACAAAAAGAAGCGCAACGCAGCTGATAATGAGTAGGCCCGTTTTCCTGAAGCACTCTGGTGATCAATCTACCCCCCCACAATGTGCTTATTGAGCGGCAGCCCGTAGGCATTCATTCAGAGCTGGCAGGAAGGTTGGGAGGGGCCCGACTGACACTGTGATTACAGACACAGTGTCCACTCAGGTTCTGTGGAGTCAATAGCATTCTAGGTGTGTGAGCAGGGCCTGATAAGGGGCATATCTCCTGACTCTAGGGAAATCGGAGAAGGCTTCCTGCTGGCATAGCAGAGTAGGGCAGCACTTGTTTGGAGCCAGACTGAGGAGGAAGGTAGTGATAGTGATGCTGTGCAGAGCCGGTGGGAATCAAGGTTTAGTAATGTGGGCAGAGGCGAATGTAAGCGTTTCTAAAGCACATGCAGTCCTGCCAAGTACAACACATCAGGCGTTAGACTACCGCATTTTAGTGGAGTGGTCCGCATCACCGCACTGAAATGCAAAGTCACGAATTATAGCGCCTCCTCAGCTGTCAAGCTGGAGCGCTGCTATAATGCACAATGCTGACTGAAAGCTGCAGTGGCAGCGCGCTGCTCCGTTAGGCTTGGGGGGGGATGGCTGAGCTGCTCACAGCTCTAGCTTCTACTCAGCTACAATATAATAGGACACCTTACACCACGTGGCATTACATTCACTGACATCGGAGTCAGACACAGTTTAATAGGCGGGCCCATCCTGCCCCGGAGCACGAGCGGACGTCAGTTCATGAGAGTGAATAAAGTTTGGCTGGAGCTGGAAATGGCGGCTGTAAATGATCCGGGAAGGAGAGCCGTCAGCAACCTGTGAGTACAGCCACAGACAAGAAGGAAAGGGGTCAGCAGCCTGTGAGCACAATCACAGCCAGGGGGAGGTGCGCTGTCAGCAGCCTGTGAGTACAGGTAAGGGAAGGAGAGCATTTAGTGGAGAGCCTAGGGCACAGCCAGGCATGTCCTGGGGCAGATGACTCTAGTGCACTGCATGCACAGGATGAGAGCCATGCGGGTTGTAAACTGCACACAAGACACTCACTCGTACCTGGCATCGAGTTTCTGTCCTTGCACACACTATAGTAACTTTCTGTACCTGCAGTCCTGCACCACTTGTGTCATGCTGTTGTGTGTTATTTTATGTTATGTGCATTTTATATGACACGTTCTTCCATTGGTATGTAGGCCTGCTGTGACTTTCCGACCTGTTCTTAGCTTCCTGTCACAGACTGGTGTCTGGTTCGGCTTGTGAAGGCGCGCTATCGGTAGGGTGAATGGGTCTGTGCCACTTTGTTTTAGGTAAATGTGTCGGCTTCAGTGAGCTATGAGTGAATTTTCTTGGTGTCCGTGGGTGAGCCTGGACTGCTGTAGACGTTTATGCAGATTATGTGTTCACACTGTCTTTCTGCGCCTGGTGTGTGCACTCCTAGCTTCTTTACGTGTTTGCCTGATTCTGTGGCCACTGCTTCCACCAGGCCTCTTGTGTGAATACTCACTCTATGCCCTGCCTGCTCTTGTGCACACAGTCATTCTGCGCCTACTTTTTTACTCCTGGCTTGCTGGGGTGTAAGGCCTGTTTCCGTACGCACAGCTTGCATGCCGGACCTCTTGTGTAAATACACTTTGCTCTGCCTGCTCTTGTGCCCACAGCTTGCACGACGGGCGCCTCTTGTGTAGATACACTTTGCTCTGCCTGCTCTTGTGCACACAGCTTGCACAATGGGCCTCTTTTGCACATACACTTTGCTCTGCCTGCGTTTCTGCACACAGCTTGCATGACGGGCCTCTTGTGTACATACACTTTGCTCTGTCTGCTCTTGTGCACACAGCTTGCACGCCGGGATCGCAAAATAACGATGTAATAGTAATCAAGGCTTACATGTAAAAAGTTTGCAAACGCAGAGTAAAATCTTTTGTTTGTCATATTCCCATGGCTTGTAACATGTTTTAAGCTTTTTTCTTTTTATTAAAAGAACATACAGCCGTCTACAGTAGATAATGACTGAATATGTATTCCACGTAAAAACAACAAAGTAATATTCAAGATTTACAAGTTCAAAAATACTACAGAAGTATCGAGTTTTTTTGACAAAGGGTTATTAAATCTACTTATAAAATAGCTTTCTCAATGGTACTTCAGTGACCTGCAATTCATGAGCCTGAATCCTTGTGAGGCCCACTTGTCCTTAAATCTTTCCGAGGCTGGTAAACTGAGAAACATGAAATTGGATAATGCTATTATCCTATATTTACAGCGCGTAGAAACACCCGAAGTGAGGCATGGAGAGCTGTATTGTCATGCTGTTTGATAATGTAATTCTGGAACTTTTGATTAAGATGCTTTTGTCAGGCTGGATGAAAATACAGGAATATAGCTAGCCCTAAAACGAGGGTCACTAGAGAGGTGAGCGAAGAGTGTTTCAGTAAGGCCTCTCCTGCATGGTACATGAACCAGAGGGCACAGGTCACTAAGTCAGCAGAGTGTAGTGTAGCTCTGTGACAGGCTGCCGCTGGTGTGATCTGGTGCCACCAGCGGGGTTGGGCGGGTGGCGAGCCAGACTGGGGTGGACTGCTCAGCTGATGATTTTTAAAGGGATGAGCAAGCTGAAGTCTTTTTGAAATAATATAGCCTGCCTGTGACCTATGTGCGCCTCATCCTCACTATCCTGAGGGCTTATGTTTCCCTCATCTTCATTGCTCGATTTTGCTGGCGAGAAAGTGTCACTCAGTCGTTGAATGTCACTCATAATTAAACTGAAAATATGAAAATGTCACACATAAGCAATCTGAAACCTTGGCAGCTAAGCACATGTACTAAATGCTCTGTCTGCGCGCATGAATGCTTCTGTGAGCCTGTGCATGTTCTTGAATGAGAGAGTGTCTGCACTGTCCAGCATAGCAGATATATAATTGCAAGCCCGACAAGCCCTGCATTACCAGACTCTGCCCATGAAGCACACGTGAAAGGGTTTGCTTGTAGCAAGTGCTAGGCCACACTCCCTCCAGTGCGGATCTGCTTTCTCCGCAGTGTTTCAACACCATTGTATTTTGTTTTTTAGAGGCCGTTTTCGCTGGGTTAATGGAGGGGCTCTGGGAAGGGTAGAGGTGGGTGAACCAACAAATTAACAAGGAGAGCCCAGTCAGAGCCGAACCACGAAGTCAAGCTTGGCCTTAAAAGCTCGTACATAAGTTGAGCCCTGAAAACATTACCATTGAAATAAAAGTCTTTTTTTCATGTGTAAGCATTTCACCTTGGTGCACAAGCTTACATCACAGCATTGAGAGGAGTTTGTGCTCCCACCATGACGACAATGCCATTAGTGATCTAGGAAGCAAGTCACTTTTCGGGCGTTCATTATATTGGCTTATTTTGTTTTCATGAATGAAGCAACATCATAGTGTATTAAATCTAACACAAGATGTGATTGTACCGTACACATCCTGAACTCATGCATTTGAATATACTATCATATGTGCTAATGAAGATAAGCATTTGCAATGCAATAGGTCTCGCATTTGCGAGAGTTTGAACTATTTGCATTGTAAATGACAATGCCTTTTATTTATGTATTTTGAAAACCTAAATGTGGTACGTAAACACGCACTTTGTACTTATAATCCTTTACGAGAAGCAAGGCTGGCAGTAACTCGTCTTTTACTGCCAGCCTTGCTTCTCGTAGCAAGGACTATAAGTACAAAGTGTGTGTTTACGCACCACTTGCAGGTTTTCAAAACACATAAATAAAGGCATTGTCATTTACAATGCCAATAGCTCAAACTCTGCAAATGTGAGACCTATTGCATTGCAAATGCTTTTTCTGAGAGAAGAGCGCACAGACAGCCTCTTTTAGAATCTAGCTGCTGCACGCTGCTGTTTAGTGGAATTATAATGAATCACAGCATCCATCCAACCATACCCTCCCTTCATCCAGCTATTTTCCAAAAGGTCACATAAACCTCTTGAGCTCCTACCTTCGTGGTACAGGGTTCTGCCATCCGCCAGAGTTTAGGAGCGCTTATATCAAACTAATACCTCAAGTAAACTGACCACATAAAACTGAATGGGGATTCGCATACTACAACACTTAAAAGGGAGTCTATTTAGTGTGTGTACGCCGTGAGAGCAGCTGGTTTCAGCACTAGCAGCAACAGCCCAATGTAGGTATATAAAGTGATTTATTGTTGAAAGGCAGAGCTGCATATTAGAACACTCCGCTGTCCTGCTTTGCGGGCTGCACACTCCTCAGGGGTACCATCAGGCCAAATGTCTTTGTAAACCAGGGAAGCAGACAGTTTAAGTGATTTTTTTTTAGGGTTCCCTCACCAAATATTGGGGGGATGATTTGGCATCATTGTGAGTTAATCCTCCTTTCTCACAAGTGCCTAACAGCCACATTCTCTTCAGATTTGAGTAGCTGCAACCTCCTACCCTCGTCCCCACCGCACTTCAGAGTACGCACCCCCCCCCCCCGTGAGAAAGTGATGAGCTGGGGAATCTGTGAAGAGGGCACAGTTTGTCACTTTCACTTGTGACTGAAATGCGATCCTAGCACATTTTGGGAGACATCGTTGTAAAAGAACTGACCGTAACTGGAAATACAGGCCCTGTTAGAAATGGGATTTCTGGTTGGCTAGGGCATACGCCCAAGCCAGGCAGAAACCACCACTCTAGTCAGGACAAGGGAGTTACACGCTGAAGATAACCCATGCTCACCCCCTTGGTAGCTTGGCACGAGCAGTCAGGCTTATCCCAGAGGCAATGTGTAAAGCGTTTGCGCAACACACACACACAGCAGCAACACACTAGGCACACCACAATAGAAACTCCACACAAGGTTATATAAAAATAGCCTTTGTATTATCCAAAACACATTAGAATCATAATAACACAATATACACTGTGCCAACTAGCACTGGGCAATATTCACAGGGGATTATATACAGGACAGGGTCAATCGGGCCACTGTCAGAACCTTTAGAAAGCACTAGTAGCACATATAAAACACAACCAGTGGCTACTGGTAAAATACTGTACTTGGCATTACCACCTGCAACCTAAACACATTATGTCTGCATCACATTAGGCATAAAACACATTATGCATAGACCATCAGCATAAACACATTATGCATCCTCACAATACGCCTAAACCACATTATGCATCATCACCATAGGCATAAACCATGAGCAGTGCACCCTATCAATATCACTGCATAAACATCAGAGGCATAAATACATTATGCATAAGCACCATAGCATCACATTAGGCATCACAATACAGGCACAACACCTTACGCATTGGGTATCACATTAGGGCCTTGCGCCCTACCAATCATAAAACTGCCCCCAGGCAAACTGGCCTTTCTAGGGGGCCCAAGATGCCCTTTGTCCAAAATGTCAGGGCGTAAGCTGGGGGCCTCTCAAGTAGCCCCCTGGCTGCCAAAGCAGGAAAGCCAAGGTGCGCAATGCGCTGGGGCAGAGGAGCGTATTTCACTCCTTCCTCATGAAAACAAAAATGCCCCCGTGTTGCAGCTGCCCGCTCTCTCTCGCGGTGCAGCTGGAATTTAGGCCTTGGCACCACTGTGCCTCTTGAGTCCCCACTGGGACTCTACAACAATTGTGCCCAACGTGGCAGCTGCCCGCGCTTGTGCGGTGCACTGTAAATACGAGGCCTGGCACCAATTCAGCACCACGGTGCTTTGGAAGCCCCACTCCGGGACTTCAACACACAATTGCCCCCTTCGGAAAATAGGCACCGGCAGCACGGTGCCTCAGGGAGCGTAGGCTCGGCTCCGGTCTGCCCCCACTCAACGGGGCATCTCAGGACTCCTCCCGTCTTCTGCGCCGGTCAGGGAAAGGGGCACCGGCACGGTGCCTCGGCCGGCTCTGCACATAGCCAGGCTTCTCCTGGCTTCCGGGGTCTCGACTTCGGCCTCCAACCCGGCCGCAACCGCTGGACTGCCTTCCCACGGCAGAGGGAGGCGAAACTGGAGCCCGCGAGGCTCCGGGAACGCAGCAGGCCCCGCCCACAGTCAGGCAGCCTGCCTGCCTTCCGGGTCGCGTTGCGGCGACTCTTCTGCGTTTCGGGTCGGGCCGCGGCAGTGATTCCGGGCAAATGCGGGGTGGGCTCCCGCTCCTGTTCTCAGCTCACCACAGTACGGGGTGGGCTCCCGCCGATAAGGCTGCACGAACGCGGGGTGGGCTCCCGCGGTCTCCCAGCAACTATGGGGAATCCCTACGCCAGGATTCCCTAAATCTTCACGCAGCACAGCGCTGCAGATCAAAACAAAACGCTCCTCTCTCGTGGAATAAAGTTGTACCGCTCACGAGGCGCTGAGCCCCCAAAAGTCCTCAGGGCAAAGGCTGGGCCCAGGCAGGCCAGTTCACAGGGCCCTCCAGCAGGGAGGCAGTCTCTCATGGCGGTTCCTCCTGGGGCCCAGCAGCAGCAGGTCGCAAGGAAGCACAAAAAGCACAACCACTTCATGGGGTCACAGACCCAATATTTATACTAACATTCTCTTTGTTCTGCCCTGGCACAGGGCTTGGGGAACCAGTCTCAACTGGTTCTGGGGGGTTTTGGAGCACTCTGTTTACAGGGCTCCTCTTCCCCATTGTCAGGTGGGGGCTCGGTCATCAGACCACCACAGGGGGGCGGAGCCAGCATTCACCCAGGCAGGCACAGACCTAGTCAGGGTCCGGGGACTACTCCTCCCACTAATCCAAATGCAGGTCCCCTATTCAGCCTAGCGCCGACTCACCCTGCCCTCCCTGAAGCCACACACACCTCACCAGCCCCTGTCACTCCAAAGCCAGACATGCAATCCACATCAGGCAGGCAGACACATAGCACACAGAAATGCCAACTTCTAGAAGTGGCATTTCTAAAATAGTGATAATAAATCTGCGCACACCATTGCGCAGCATTTATTATAACTATTCCAACCATACCAAACTTGACCACGCTGCTCCTCTCATATCAGGAATTACCACTGAAACACTTATCAGGGAATCCCCAATGCAATACTATGAGAGGGCAGCCTCACAGCAGTGAGAAACCAAAATGGCTGTTTGTCACTACCAGGACATGTCACGCACTTAAGGTATATGTCCTACCTTTTACCTACAATGCACCCTGCCCATAGGGCTAGCTAGGGCCTACCTTAGGGGTGACTGACATGCAGTAAAAGGAGGGTCACAGACATGGCACACACTTTAGGTGTCGCGTCACAGCGGCAGTAACACTGCGCGCACAGGCCCTGCAATGGCAGAGGCCCGAGATAGGTTTGAAAGGCTACTTTGGTGGGTGGCGCAATCAGCGCTGCAAGCCCACCAGTAGCATTTAATTTACCGGCCCCAGGTATCGGAGATACCACTTTACAAGGGACTGACAGGTAAATTGAATATTCCAAACAGGTGTAGACCAATCTTACCATGTTTACCACAGAGAGCACACGCACTTTACACTGAACAGCAGTGCTAAAGTGCCCAGTGTCCTAAAACCACCAACACCATGTCAGAAAAAAGGCTAGGAGGAAGGCAAAAAGTTCAGGGATGACCCTGCAAAAAGGGCCAAGTCCACAGGCCCCCTCTAAAATGAAAGCCAGCATTGGAGGAGACAAGCACCAGTCGAGGGCTATTAAAATGCCACTGGCTCTCCTCCGCGCCTGGACGGCAGAGAGTGAGAGTCACCGGCTCTGGTGCCCCCCGAGGCGAAGGTCGGGGACACGTCGCACACGCTGACTGAAAGTGTGTTACTTACTGTTGTGGATCCGAGGGGCAGCGATTCACGCACAAAGGAGTGTGGGTGGCCTGTGACTCTGGGTTCCTGGGTGCGCACGCTGTACACTGTGGATGCCCCGCCATCAGTTTAATGAGATACGCTATACAGCTTCACTTTCTAATCTCGCACCTGGGGCGGATTGACTGAGTACTACATAAGAAGTAAGAACAAAATATATACTGCAGCAAACAGATCCCCGGCCTTTAGCAGCCTCAGGAAAAGCGGCTTATAGAAAACGAAATAAATAATGTAACTGGTGCTCATGTAAAGCGCTCAGATACCTTCAGGTCCGGTTCGCGCTATAGAAAGCGGAAAAAAAAAAAGTGCCGGTCCCGCGGGGAGCGCTGGCTGCAAGACACGGTCATGTGTGAGCGCCCCTGACCTCTCCTTTTGGAGATGCGAGGCTCAGGGCTGTCGGGGATAAGCATTGTTCTGATGCCGCTTGTTTAACCAGCACGTGGGTTTAAGACCACTGTCCGCCTTTCAAGCTGTTCAACTTGCGACTGACAAAACATAGTGCCTTCCAACTAATGAAGGAGACAGTATAACGCCGCAAGTAAAAGATCCAGTCCTGATGGGCCGTCCCAAAAGGAGACAGGGCGGTAACAAGGAGGGCTTAAGAAGCCTAATTTTCAATCGGAAGCCAGCATTTACCTTGGACGATGACGCCAGCCAATGAAAAAGATGGGCGGGGCTTCCACTCCACTTCTAAAACTTACCCTACTACAATATGCCTTGCAGAGCGAGCAGCGCATGCGCGCTGCAACGCTAGGCGAGACCTAAAAAAGGAGGTTGGTAAGAAAATATTTGTCTACGATCACACAATTTGGTCATGTGGAGAAGCTGGGATTGATCCCAGAATTTCTGCTTTCACATTGTGCAATTCAACCTCTAGATGGTTGTATCTTTCTTTCTCTCCTGTATTACAATAAAGGTCACTATTTTGTCTTTATTCTTTGCACGTGAGATTAGACTTTGGTTGGCAGGCAGATGCACAATGAAAGTTCAGTTCATTTTGGGCTTGAGGGTGCAGGAGGACCTGGAACAGAAGCTTTCAGCAGCTTGCCCACCTTCAGAAAGAGGCAATCAGACTTTACAGCAGGTAAGGAGCTTTGAGGCAAAGCTGTGCCACCTAGGAGGGGCTGGGTGATGTCTGCTAAGTGGCAATGAAACAAGAGGGTTAACCATAGTTCAACCTTTCCAAAAAATGTTAAGGAAAATATCTTTTGCTAGTCACTTGTGATCTAGGTGTTGCACCATGAGAAGCCCACTTTAATAATAAATGTACCCTTTTGTACGTATAAGGGAAATGGAATAGTCAAAATATACCAGAAATGCTTTAGTATCATTATGCACATCTGCACACCAATTAAATCTCAATCACATTAAATGTGTGCCCCTGGCTGAGTCCCTTAGCACTGCAAATAGCCCCGCTCCCATAGCCCCGCCCCCTAGTCCACATCTCAATTTGGTGGGTACCTGCACTTATTTTTTTCCATTTAAAGCACTGATGATATGGTAATGTTATTGGAAAAGAGATTTATGAAACTATGGTTCGATACGTTCCACTCGTGGCTAAAATGTGGTTTTTATCGGTTTTCTCTTTTTTCCCCCAAAATATTATTGATTACTGTAAATCATATGGACATTATTAGAATAATCTGTAATTATCGCCTCTGTTCATTTCAATGCACGAAATGTATGAATATTTTTAATGCCAACTTTCTAAAATATTGAGATTAACTGCACTAGTAATATTTGCTCATAGGAAGGAACAAAAAATTCGGAAGTTACTAAACAGATGTTGGCAAAGACAAAATTTTCATCAAAGTACTTACCGCACCAACCTTTTTAAACATCTAAAAAGGAGAATAAACTTATCAAAATCTAAAAAGGTGCATTATTCATCGTTTATACGTATGACTGAGTGACAACACTGTTGGAAAGGAAGGGCCTGAAAACAAGACCCACATTCCTTCAGAACAGTTTATCAGTTCAAGGAAACAAAGAGCAGGCCCGACAGGTCACACTAATAGTGTGATTTACAGAGCTAGGCATCCAGTGAGACAACATGCCCTGTGCGATGCAGAACCAATGGGAGCTGAGGAACATAAGGGAGGGGCGGGGTCGATCAGGGCATGTGAAGCCAGTCACAGTACAGTAAATAAATCTAAAAGATTTTTTTATCATGCTGCAGCTGGTTTCTGGAAGCAGTTACTGGTGTCTCGATATGTGTGCATATGTGTTTTACACATACCTCTGATATAATGTTGCCCTAGGCTAATGGTGATAATTCCTAGTTTATTGTGGGTACCCAGGTAATCATGATGACCACTGAGTATATAATGTAGGATTTCGAATCCAGGGCATCAGAGTTCCCACCACTGGTATAAAGATATCAATGGTATAATTGTAGTAATTCTTGCCATACTGAGGGCAGTATTGGCACAGAGCCGTCTACCAATGGTAAAATGTTGTCCCCGGCATCACAGCAGTAATTCCTGGTTTATTGGGGGGCATCCTTGGAATGATTTTGACTGCCCGTGATATGGTCAAACAATATTGCTTATTTCTGGTATACTGCACATCTTCTTATGAAAGTACTTAAGTCTGGTATATTGCGGACCTTGGCAAACGATGGCAATTCCTGGCATACTGTAGGCTTCCATGCCATAATGGTGCCCACCCCGCAATAACACGAACCACAGCATAATAGTGATAATACTTGCCATACTGTGGGCATCCATGGAACTAGTGGTACACACATATAGAAGGCAGACTATATTCAAGCATGGAACTACACAAGAGTTCTTGATGAAAGTGAGAGATCGATATTTTGGAACAAAACACAAAAAATGCAAAGCTGATATTTAAAAACGACCAATTGTTATTTTTAAAAACCTGGCTTTTATTATTTCAAAATCTCCATTACTGTTATATTGGTTACATAAAAAAACACCAAATATCCACATAATGTGTTTTTTCCTCTGCGCAGAATTCATTGAACTCACGATTAGGTTCTGTTTTGCCACGTAATTAGAGTGGTCTATGCAATATTTATAAATTGATTTAACGCATCTCTGGACTGAAGGATAATCAGAAGGCCTGTTGGCTGCTCTCTAGTAACAAGGACTTGTACACTAGACCTTAACGTAAAGCTTCAATGCAAAAAGAGAGGACAACTTTCAGCAATAAAACCAAACTTTCTTAAAATGTTTGAAAAACAGCCATCGTCCCAACACTCGAGGCCAAGAACATGCTAATTCATTTCTTGATCTAGACGGCGAGTGTGGAGCCTTGCACTGTGGGGTAGAAGAAACCTATTCTGCTCAGGGAGGGCCGACTACGAAAAAACATAATGGGGCCACTGGCAAAGCACTTCTGATGGTAAACGAAGATGCAAAAGCAAGATCCGCCATGGTTCTTTGTGACCAGACAGAGCAGTCCACGCCATTAGATTTAGAAACCGAATTGTATTTTCTTTGGTGTTTGGAGGTTGTGAAGCCCTATGAAGATCTGCAAAATATGGTGTGGGCGAATGGGCGCTATGTAGAGATCTATGAATCTTGGAGCAACTTAAAGGCTTAGGTTCGAAACCCAGCAGGAGCAACTCGAGACTTCATCCTACATGGGTAGGACAAGCAAGAGGCATTAGTAACTGCACGATGATATCTATTTCAAATCTGTAAGAAGGTTTGCAGTACTTTCTTGCTGCAAGTATGGTTAACATTTTGTTAAACAAAATATATTTAATTTCAGTGGAAATGTACTGTTTTTTTACCTATTCTGCGGATCAAAGGGCAGCTGGCTTTAATGTTTTGACAATGAACCCGTGCAGAGAGGGGACTCCAGATCTCTAAATCCACACGAATGAGCCATGCTGCACTCAAAGAAGCCTGATCACGGCTTGTTCTTGCAGCTTCTGGTTGCCGAAAAGTCTGACCGGAAAAAAACTGTGCCCTTGATTTTTTTTCCACCGACGCTCACAGGGAGATGCCACACCCCTGAACACTCCAAATCAATTTGTATCAAGTGGCTGAAGAAATACAGATAGAGGCTATTTGTACAACTCAAGAGATACAGACAAAAAGTTTAGAACCTGAAAACACCTTTCTCTTTTTACCCACCAAGGAAGTATCGGGTCAGTTACACGACTATTATATATATATATATATATATATATATATATATATATATATATATATATATATATATATATATATATATATATATATATTCCAATTAAAACGGAATGGTGACAATTTACTTTGGCATTTCTCAGAGATTGCTGAATAACCTGGTTGTATGTATGGTTGAGGTATTGGTATGGTAGAAATCTAGACAAAAGCCAGCAGAGCACAGTACAGAATCAATGCGGAGGATACAGTCAGTAAGTGAGTGGAAGAGAAGCGGACCTTTGAAAGCGGAGGTGGACTACTATTGCACCATGATGTAGTGCTCTTTATAGAGGGGCCTTTGGCGCCTGCCTGGTTTGGAACGGGTCTGGCTTGGTCCTGATGGATACAGGGATGTCCTTGATGGCACTGTTGATTCATTGTTGGTCAGGAGGAGTAATGTGGTCTGCTACTTCATTATTACCATGAACACAGCTCATGGGAGTACCCAGAAGATTGCACAGTTGATGACTGCTACTGAACTGGTAAAAATGCCAATGTAAGATCCGATTCAGTGCAGTCAGAAGCAGATGAAAAGCATTTAGAGATCCGAGTGAAAGCTGCTGGCTGGTACAGGAGACTGTCTAGACCCCCTCCCTGTCAGGGAAGGGCTGAGAGGGACAATGTAGATGTCAGTGCTCAGCATGGGATTCCAGCAGGACAGGGCTGCAGTGTGGGATCCGCCCAATGCTTTGAAAGTTCCTGCAGATCCTGCAAGGAGTAAGTAAACCCAAGCTTTACAATCAAACAAGCAGCAAGGGGGCTGCTGGCCCTAATGCAAAGAGGGGCAATGGGCCACACTGACCCGGTTGGGTATTAAAAGACAGCTTAAGCTGGGGTGGAGTGGGTCCTCCCACCACTGCTCCTGCGTCTCTAATGATAATTAGGACCCTGGTTAAAATGCGCCCAGGGTGGTTGTTTATCACCCGAGAGTTTAGACAAAAGAAAGTGTTACACACCCAAAAGGGCAGGTGGTAAGGTGATGCGTCATTTCAACTGGGATTTGCAATGGTTGACAATTTCCATGAAGGTCAAATCCACTTAAAATGACCTCTAACAAGCTTAGGAACTGAGAAATCAAGAGATGAAAGATGCCCCACCCAGGCCTAGCGTGTATCCACAGAGGAATCGGACAGTTTATCACACACCTTCTTGGCTACCAGTGCAATGCTACAACACAACTCCCATCACAAACCAGCACTCAAGGAAGCACACAAATAAACCCACGTTCAACCTACTGCAAATAGCGTAAAACCGGTGAACTGGAAAACAGCTCTTTTAGTGGAGGTCATATTAGTGACTAGGTCATGTTAAGGAGGGTGTCAAGGGAGCAGCAGCATCCCACACAAGAATTTTATAGCGCCTAGTGGAAAGCCCATGAAAATGACTGCTACATTCAAGATGCAGAATGATCAAGGCTTTCACTGTCAGGGCCTGCTATCTTTGTGGAATTGCCGGGCACTAACTGGACTTTATGCAGGCTTTTTTACTGGCTGCTCTGGCCGGAGCTGTGGTTTAATAGTTCTATTTGATTTACTGCAAGGAAACGCCGGCTGTCCAATTTTCATTACAGGCAAAATCATCAGACCATTTGGACTTTCTTTCCTTTTGTGGCCTCTTGTCTTTGATTGTAGGGGTACAACCCACATAATATAACATACTTAGGAAAACATGGCAGTGATTATAGTCTCAACGAGTCTGCTGCATACATGCTGAGGATTAGAAATGTGGGGATATGCGAGTCAATAATTCATTTTCGGTTTTTTATCCTCTTTAAGAAAAGGTGGCTTGCTGCATTATTACCAATGACTTCACTTCGCTGTTAGCCATAGAATCATGCTGAATCTCGTGCTCACACCTCTACAAAGGAACATGTTGTATGGCATTTTTTAGAAGCCTTTCCAAATGGTTCATTCAGAGGTTGAAAAGACGTCGAACTGGGGTCGACCCTTCTTTTCACTCTCTTATGGTGGGATGACAAGCACATATTGCCCTTCCGTCTCTTGCTTCAGCACACCTCCCCTGACACTCCTGTAGCGCAGACTATATGCAGATACGCGGCATGCAACAAATGTGACGCTGGGCAGGGGTCTTTTCAGCATTAACAGGGACAGAACGCACACAATTCTGGCACAGCAGAAACAAGGACAAGGTAACCCGGAGACGATCATTTGAATGTGACCTGTTATCCCCTCACACATGAGCACTGTATCGCACATAAAAGGTCACATTACATGTAATTTGTCGTCTCACATTTCAACCTCTGGACAAAGGCTCGATTCAGCTCAACATTCCCAGATCCTGGCAGCATTTGGGATTTTCAGACGGTAACACTACAACACCTGACCTGGCTTTCCGTGTAAATCTCGATCTACTGGAGTAAATTCAGCTGCAGCAGTAAACTGCAGATGCCGCCAATTACAACAGTTTGCCTAGTAGAACTCTTAAGTCAAGATGGCTAAAGTTAGTCAGGAGATCTGAAGAGCTCACTTCTCATTGTCGAAGCATGATGCATCTGTGCCAGCAGCAGACTGCGTAGCCCTCACGTGATGGGCAGAGTCATAACCTACCACACTGAGATGCAATCGGGGCGTTATATGGGAGCATAGGTGGCACTTAAGGAAACTTGGTGTGTTCTCATTTATATTTATATGCTGGGGACATCACCTGAACACTCATCAGATTAACCTTTGGAAGTATTGATCATTTAAGCCCCTCGTGCACATGGCGGATGTCAAATATGGTCTAAAATGGACGTAGCTTCCACTATCTGTTCTCAACATAAACAGGATTCTGAACTCCTACCTGCTTCATTCAAAGGGAGTGTAAATATGCATTTGTATCGTATTATGCAATTTATAACTCTTATTTTATGTGATATGTATTATGCCCAAAATAAAGTTCTTTAAAAAAATACAATATCTTGATGTACTTACGTTATGAAAATGTCACCTCAACTTTGGCAAAATATTCACTTATTTTAAAGGAAGGAGATGAAACCTGACGTTTCTAGCAATGCGAAATGCAATGCAGGAGAGAAGATTAGGTATCGCTAGGTTGCATGGGTGTTACTTGTAAAGGAGACGGTGTCCTCTTTGAAATGAGGTGGGGACATTTGCAGAGATACAATAATAGGGGTAAGGCAAACATGCATGCGACTTAGAGAAGGCTGTGCTCAGAAACCGTAGACATACAGAGGCTCCAAAGGAAGGAGATCATTCGGAGAAAAGGAGAGCCGACAATTGGACGTTTTACGCCAAGGCCAGTTTTTCATGAAGGATCTTTAGAAATGTGGAGTCTTTTTGAGACAGTATGAAAAACTGTAGAAAGAAACATTATTTGAATGTGAGATAGTGCTAGATGAGATATTTTTGACAGGTACTAGAATTAGGCGAATGTTGCTAGCCTACTGTAAGAACACCACTTCAGAAAGGATAGCTGATCTGATCAAGGGTTGGAAACGCTAATTAATGATTGGCCGCATTTAGAGGAAAATATCCAGAGCTTTAAACTGCGCTCAAACCAAGCTGTAACCTCATGATCATATTAATATACAGGTTAAAAATGCAACATCGAAAGGAGATTCTGAAAATGCTGAAGGGACGTTTTATGATATTCACCCTTAAAGTCTGGGTCACTGTATTAATTAGAAAATAAAAGTAGGGTCAATTATGGACGGGACAGGATGGAGGTGCGGACAGCCTCCCCATAGACAGGAAGTGTATTGTCTGCATTCCCGAGGCTTGAGGATGGAGACCAGACACTGAAGTGAGGGTGGATGGAGAGAGGGGCTTCCCTCAGAAATTCAGTGAGGGCCTGGTTAGGAAGGGGCTGCTGATGACTTGTTTTTCCTGAGCACTACAGGTTTGGTAAGTGTGAGACGGTTTCGATTGCTCTAGGTGTGGACGTTTCTAGGCAGGGCCTTTCCTTTTTGTCTCCTACTACTACTCCAGGAAGGCTGAATGACAACAAGATGCAGGATCTCACACATCGTTTCGCCTAGGTTGTCGGTGCTCCAGATCTGGAGACCGCCCCAGTGCTACCTACTGTGAGAAGCATCACTCTGCACAAAGGATGCATCTGAGACGAACAGGCACTGCTTGCAGTCACTAAAGTGGCATTTCCAAAGGAGTGTTTGTGGCTTGCTTCCCATAAGTCCTAGAGCACTGTTTAAGACAACTACAATGTTTTCCAGAAGTAGAGCGGTCTTTAGTGATTCTCCCTCTACTACGATGTAAACCTTGCTTGTGACCCTTCACCAGCAGCCCTGCCTGTTTTGTCTGCATATCTCCTACTTGCCATGAAGCCAGCATCCTACCTCCATCTGCGGCAGAGGAAGCAGACTTTGTAGGGCAGAGATGCTCGTTCCATTCACCCAGCTCCAATGTAACCATGCAGCTCTCAGCCCACAAGCGCCTGCGCAGCACCCCTCACTCTTCATCCCTGCACCCTAGGCTAGACCACCCATTTGAATACTCATCCCTTGGTGTCTCTTTTCCCAGCACCTTCAGCCTGGATCTTCCCCTGCCACCTTATATAATCTAGTTTCCCCTCTCCTGCCTCAGTAGCTCGAGGACACCATCCTTCTCAACCTCTTGATTCATTCTGGGCTCAGCCATCTCTACGTCCCTTTCGTTTAACCCCTTGCACTCCTGTTCTCTGCCTTCACTGGACTTCTCCATGAGAACCGATCTCATGCAATAACGGGGGCTCGGTTAAGGCCTCAAACACATATTTGCCGACCTGCGCTCACAGAGGACTATCATTTACTCGAGAAAGAAATGCAAACTGAAGAAAAAGTGAGAAAGAAAAACTAAAAAGAGGCTAAATTAACGGAAAGGTGGATAGCATCTTTTAACTTAATATAAATCATTAGAATAGCAATGCCCCCCCAATACACACGGAACTGAAAAAGCGGGGCTCAATAAATGTAAAAGCAATGAAGGCAGTACATAGATTGATCCCTGGGTGCAGACTTAACAGCAATCAAGTGTCCTGGGCCGGTTTACACAGTGGCCTCAAATGAGGACCCGCAAAGTCACTGGGCCCCAGTGTAGTCCGAGGTGCAACCTTAAGATATTTCTTCTAGGGATTAGTCGCCTAATTCCACAGTGTAGAGCTAAAGTTGGATCATCGGGCTCACAAGGCTTCTGAGGAGCTTTTAACACGATATTGACACAATAAGAACATGATGCCTCCACAATCACCAAATCTTTATTTGATGATGTGCTTATAAGTGGCTCACTGTGTCCTTGACGGAGGAGACTCTTTTAGGAAGTGGAAAACACCAACCTTTGTTTGGAGTCCTGGGCGTGTATTCTGTATGGGGCTCATTGCCCGAGTCTGCACCATTGTGCACCTTTAAATGGGTGCACCAGGCACAGCCCACTTTAGTGCGCCCTACTACTGTTAATGCACAGCCCCAGCATAGCTGCAAATTCATGCTTCCTCTGGGTGGTACACATTAGTGAAAGTTAGACTGGCTAATTTGAAGCTGCTGGCCGGACTTTCACTTTGCAGGCAACAACTCGCCCTGCATTACAAAGGTGCAGTAAACCCTTGTCAGGCGACTGTAGAAAGCTGCTGCACCCCCCTGCAGTCAGGTACCTGGAGGGTTCCTGGTACCCCCCCTTTCCTCTCCCTTCCAGGGCACAGGTCAGGAGGCACACTTACTGTGCGCCACCTCTCTGTGTACCTCTAAACTTCTCAGCCCACATCTGTAACACAGCAGGAGTGCAGATAAAGCGTTTCCTCATTTGAATCCATGAAAAGGAGGGAACCGCCTTTTGAGATCATACCGCTTCAACATGTGCCGTGGCATGATCTGCATCACAGAAGAGACCACACAAGTGCCTATGGCCCCTTCTGTAATATCAAAGCGGTCCCGGGGCACAGAGCGTAGACAAACCACTTACCTTCGGTAACGATATATCTGCAAGAGACATATATTAGTTATAGATTCCTTACCTTAGAATTACCCCCAGGAGTCAGACTGGATCAGGAGAAATTTTTCTTTAGCAGTACCCCTGCGCGTCGGTAGGTGGCGTTGGTCGACTTCGCGTTAGTCGTTGGCGTCGTGATCGCCAGAATGACGTCGCGGTATCTACTTAGACGCCGCCCCTGCGCACGGACGTCAGTTCTTTACGCGACATTCCATGCCAGAAGCGCAGAGCCATGAAAGACACTGACCACTGGTGCACAAAACTTGGGCCCTGAAAGGGAGTCCCTCACTCTAGAAGTCAGTTCACAGAACGGGGAGGATGGGTGGGGAGGTAAGGAATCTATAACTAATATATGTTTCTTACAGATATATCGTTACCGAAGGGAAGTAACTTGTTCATCTGAAAGAAACTATTAGTTATAGATTCCTTACCTTAGAATAGATACCCCAGCAATACAAACCCCGGAGGTGGGTCTGCGAACTAAGTTCACACCAGAAAGTCCTGGAGAACAGAAAGGCCAAAGAAGCCATCTCTCCGGACTTGACTATCAAGGCACTAATGCTTAGTGAACGTGTGCAGTGATGCCCACATGGCTGCCTGGCAGATGTCACTGAGGGGGACTCCACGTTCCAAAGAAGTAGTGGCTGCCGTTGCCCTGGTGGAATGGCGCGCAACCCTACTGGAGGTTCCTTTCTCGCCAAGGAATAACAGATTTTAATGCAAAGAACAACCCATCGAGAGATGGTTCGTTTTTGCACGGCCTGACCTTTCTTGGTGCCCAGATAGCCAACAAAGAATTGTTTTGTGCGATCCAGATAAAACGATAGCGCACGTTTTGGATCCAGACGGTTGAGCCTCTCCTCCTCCTTAGATGGATGCGGGGGCGGGAAGAAGGTGGGCAAAGTGATGGTCTGTCCTATGTGGAAAGAGGTAACTACTTTGGGAAGAAAAGAAGGTTGAGTTCGAAGGACAACCTTGTCCGGATGAACAGCAAGGAAAGGCGGCTTAGAAGAAAGAGCCTGAAGCACACTCACCCTGCGAGCAGAGGTGATGGCAACCAGAAAAACAGTCTTTAAGGTCAAGAGTCTGAGAGGACAATTTTGTAGTGGCTCGAAAGGAGCACACATGAGGTAAGTTAAGACCAGATTCAAGTCCCACTGGGGCATTACGAAAGGAATAGGAGGAAAGAGGTGAGTAATGCCCTTAAGAAATCTATTTACAATAGGGGACTTGAAAAGAGAAGGCTGATCAGGAAGGCGAAGAAAGGCCGAAATGGCCGAAAGATAGCCTTTAAGGGTGCCCAGAGCTGAGCACCTGCTGGGCCAAAGAAAGAATGAAGAGGAGAACCTCTGAAAGAGGGGCAGAAAGGGGATCCACAGCCTTTGCTGTGCCCCATGCCACAAATTTGTTCCATCTACAGGCATATACCGTTTTAGTGGAGGGACGCCTGGCTGCCGAGGTGACATTACAGATTTCGGGAGGAAGGTTAAAAGCTGTCAACTGTCGCTGCTCAATCTCCACGCAAGGAGGTGGAGGCTGGACAGGTTCGGGTGGAGGACCGTCCCCTGTTGCTGCAACAGAAGATCCTCCAGAGGCAGTCGGATCGGAGGCTCGATGGCCATGTCCAAGAGCTCGGGATACCAGACTCTTCGTGCCCAATCCGGAGCCACAAGAATGACTTTGGCCCGGTCACGCTTCGTCTTCTTTAGCACTCTGGGCAGAAGTGGTATGGGTGGAAAGGCATATAGAAGACCGCAATTCCACTTGCGACGAAAAGCGTCGCCAGGCGAGTGCTGCCTAGGAAATTCCAACGTGCAGAACTGCTGACATTGCGCATTCTCTTCGGTGGCGAACAGATCTAACCAAGGCTCTCCCCACTGCTGAAAAAGACCTTGCACCACCTCCGAGTGAAGACGCCATTTGTGATCCATCATGCACCGGCGGCTGAGTTAGTCCGCCCTGGCGTTCAGGAAACCTGCCAGGTGTTGAACCACCAGGGACATGCCCTGATGTTCCAGCCACGTCCCTAGGCGGAGAGCCTCTTGACATAGGGTCCACGACCCCACCCCACCCTGTTTGTTGAAGTACCACATGGCGGTGGTGTTGTCCGTGAACACCTGCACTACTCTTCCTTTGACAGAAGGAAGGAATGCTTTCAGTGCAAGACGGATCGCCCAGAGCTCCAGCAGGTTGATGTGGAGCCCGGACTCCGCCGGAGACCAGAGACCTCTGATCTCCGCCTCTCCCATGTGGCCACCCCATCCCAGAAGTGACACATCTGTCACCACTGTGAAGTCTGGTTGGGGAAGGGAGAGGGATCTGCCGTTGACCCAATCCTGGTTCGTTAGCCACCACTGCAATTGGTGTGCAGCGCCTTCCGAGATCTGGACGACATTGGAAAGATTCCGCTGATGCAGCGCCCACTGGAACTTCAGGTCCCACTGCAGAGCCCGCATATGCCACCTGGCATGATCCACCAGCAGGACGCAGAAGGCCATGAGGCCCAGCAGCCTGAGGGTCATCCTCACCGAAATCCGGGATAGAGGCTGAAACATCGGTATCATGGCCCGAATATCCCGGACTCACTGCTCGGGAGGATAGGCCCGAAACTGCGCTGTATCCAGAACTGCTCCGATGAAAAGGAGCTTCCGAAAGGGAATCAGGTGTGACTTCAGCACGTTGATAGTGAACCCCAGCGAGTGCAGGAGGTCCGCCGTAGTCTGGAGGTGGGAAACGACAGCCTGGGGCGAACTCGCCTTCAACAGCCAGTCGTCGAGGTAGGGGGAAGACTGGAACCCCTGATCTGCACAGATGAGCTGCGGCCCCCGCCATCACTTTTGTGAACACCCGAGGGGCGCTGGTAATGCCAAAGGGGAGCACGGTAAACTGAAAATGCTTGTGGCCTACCATGAACCATAGGGAACGCCTGTGGGCCGGAGGATGGGATGTGAAAATAAGCGTCCTGCAAGTCCAACGCTACCATCCAGTCTCCAGGGTCGAGGGCAGACAAGATCTGAGCCAAAGTCAACATTTTGAACTTCTCCTTTCGGAGGAAGCGGTTGACGTCCCCTAGATCCAAGATAGGACGCAGGCCTTTGTCCTTCTTGGGCACCAGGAAGTAGTGGGAATAACAACCACAACCTATTTCTGGCACAGGGACTCGTTCAATGGCTCCCTTGGCCAAGAGGGCCATAACTTCCTGACGGAAAAGGGCCAAGTGATCCTCCGACATGCGATGAAGTGTTGGTGGCATGGAGGGAGGGGCAGTCTTGAAGGGGAGGGAGTAGCCCCTTCGGACTATCTGCAAAACCCACCTGTCCAATGTGATGTTGCGCCAGTGGGGGAGATGGTGAATCCTGCCACCCACTGGCAACTGGTGGCCCTGAAAGGTCGGACTAGGAAGGCTTGGAGGCCAATGTAGAGGGGGCACTGGTGGACTGGTCTGCCCACTGGCCCCCAGACCCAAGGCGCTGGGTCCCACGTCCCTGGCCGCGCAAAGGTTGAGTAGCTTGCGCCAGCCTGTGGCCCAGGGCGATAGGTGGCAGCGAGGCCCAAGGATCTGGCCGTAGCCCGAGAGTCCTTGAAGCGCTCGAGCGCATTGTCCGCCTTGTCGTCAAACAGGCGACAGCCATCAAAGGGCATGTCCAAAAGAGTCGATTGGACAACCCCGAAAAAGCCAGTGGACCTCAGCCAGGCGTAGCATCTCAAGGCTACTGACAGAGAAATTGTTCTACCTAGCGAGTCGGCAGAATCCAGCCCACATCGAATGGCGAACTTCGCTGCGTCTCTACCCTATGCAACCGCACGGGTGAGTACAGTCCGGGCCTCCTCCGGGCACTGTGGCAGCACTTGTGCAACCGTGTCCCACACAGAGTGGGTGTAGCGGCCCAAGAGACATGCAGTGTTCACCGACCGCAGTCCTAAGCTGGCGGAAGAAAACATCTTCTTCCCAAGATGATCCAGCTTCTTGGATTCCCTATCTGGGGGAGCAGTAGGGAACGCGCCTTTGGAGGTTGAGGCTTGGACCACCAAGCTCTCAGGGGTAGGATGTTGGGAGAGGAAAATGGGGTCACCCGGGGCCGGGTGGTGGCATCTGGCAATCATCCTTTCCACAGGAGCCAAGTGCCCAGAAGGGTGTCAGTGAGTGCCTAATTGAACAGCAGCAGGGGCTCCGAGGAGGCCACTGCCGGCTGAAGCACCTCAGTCAGGAGGTTAGTCCCGACTGCCACCATAGGAAGCTCAAGGCCCAAGGCCTCAGCCACCCTACACAACACCACAGGTAGGAGGCTCCCTCCTCCATGGCCACGGCAGGGGGAGAAAGCATACCAAGGTCTGAGGAAGTATCCAGACCACTGGCATCACCCAACTCCTCTCTTCAGTCCGGCACTTCTAGCTGGTCTGAGAGTCCACAGACCCCTCCCAGTCCTCCTCACCCTCCTCTGGCTGCCACTCAGGGCGAAAAGGAATGCCAGGATAGAACAGTGGTACAAAAGTACCGGCCGGTACCGGCGTTGGTCGACGCCAGTCCGGCTCCGTGTTCAAATCGAGGGGGAGGCCGGGGTCGATGCCGGCCGGGGACACAACTGGTGTTGAAGGCGGCAGATGTGTCGTCAGTGGAATCGGCGCCAGGGGAGGTGTCCCTGGGGGCCCTGCGGCGTCGGGGCCAGAGCCGCCGACATCGAAGGCCTAGAACCCCCAGCCGAGTCCGCGGGGCCCGAAGGCACGCCGGCGAAATCAAGCTGTCCAAAGATGGAGTCGAGGGCTTCGTAAAAAGCATGAATCTGGGCAGGGGACGTTCTGGCTCCCAGGAAGGGAGGGAAGCTCTGAGCCGTCCTAGCAGGCTCCGCCCGCGGAGCCGAAGGACGACAACCTTCTGCGTCGGCCAACTGACGGGGAGAAGGCAATGAGCGGCGGTGCCTCTTCGCCTTCTTCTTGTGCTTCGACTTACCCGAAGACTTCGAAGATGAATGATGATGGTGACTCCGCGACCGGTCCCGCAACCTTCCTCTCGAGCAGTGCGGAGCTTACTGCCGGGCCTCCAGAAGCTTTCGGGACCGCTCCCGCAAAGACTTCAGGTTCATGGCCCGACAGTCAGAGCACAACTTCGGGTCGTGGTGGCGCTCCAGGCACCAGAGGCACACGAGGTGTGGGTCCGTGACCAACATCAATTTGTGACAGGAGTCACAAGGTTTGAAGCCGGTACGTCGATGGGACATCCCTACGTGCACCAGGAGTCGAACAACTTGAAAAGATGTCGACAAAAGTCGAAAAAACTTTACTCAAAAAGTGACTAAGGGTACCCCTCTCTCCGGATCTGCGCTGGCTGGCGCGGAAAAAGAAAGAACTGATGTCAGAGCGCAGGGGCGGCGTCTAAGTAGATACCGCGACGTCATTCTGGCGATCACGACGCCAACGACGAACGTGGAGTCGACCGACGCCACCTACCCATGCGCAGGGGTACTTCTGAAGAAAAATTTCTCCGGATCCAGTCTGACGCATGGGGGTAATTCTAAGGTAAGGAATCTATAACTAATAGTCTCTTTCAGATACCTGTTGCACTCCAGCAGCACTCTGTGTAATATGGACCCAGGATGGCTCAAGTAAATAGAACCCAGTAAGTGAACATGGAAGAGGACTTTGGATATCCAAAGATCTACAGGCCTTAAGTGAGTGCTGCACCAGAATAAATCAACCACAGAACATGTATATAAAGTCCCAAAAACAGGCAATGGGCGCCTAGACACAACTATGGACTAATGGGTATGGATAAACATACAAACAAGTGGACCTTTAGAGATTTCCTAAAAGAAAAAAGGTGTTGCATGTTCTGAAGATTCTCTGGAAGGATGTTACAAGGAGCAGCCAATTTCTGAGAAGAGGGCACATAAACCAGTGACTGAGATGAAGATATCCGAGATCTCTTGATGACAAAGGAAGGCTGATGCCGCGGCATGGGTGAAAATACTTGGATGCAACAGCCAAAAGGGAAAACATTGTATTGGTAGTCCAAGATGCCCAACACACAGCTGAAATACAGTGGGTTTCTAGGGCTCCAATGTGCAGCAACGAAAAACACATGATCTGTTTGTTGAGAATCTTTTTTTAAAAGCAGCATTTTGTTTAAATTAATTTAACATCCACATAATATCTGCACTGTGTCTATTGGAAATAGTGTAAGCAATCACACATCTGTAAGAAATCATCACAGAAACAAAAAATTTAGGACACTTTTTCAACAACAATTTAATGATTTTTTTACACAAAATACAATGAGAATTTTAAGGGGTGCAATTCATGAACTCTGAAACGTAGATGATCCGAGATCAACTTGATGGGGAGAGGTGGAAAAAGACAGAGCAATGAAAATAAAAGCTACTGAAATGGTGAGAGTCCCCTCCCTGTTCTGCATCAACCCATTGCTCCCGGTGAGTAGGCAACCGGGTAGGTGTACAGCAAGTGAACCATGAGAGCCACGGCCCCCCTAGAGCAGTCCTCTGGATTAACCACCTCATGCAAGTCTGCCAAACAATCACTTGCAGCACCAGAATTTTTGAACATGGGAGTCCTCCTCTTCTGGGTTACCACCTGACTGGCCAGATTTGTGACTAACACCTCACGACCTATCTGCAAAAGGCTGTATCAGATCAGGCAATGCTCTTCCTCCATATTGCATTCCTCTGCACACGTGATCTTTGAATCAGGCTTCAAATTCTACTAGGAGTGGTTCTCGCACCATGCATGCTATGCTTGGGAACTCTAGTAAGCAGTTTATCCACCTTCAAGATACCACCCACATGAAAGCAATATCCCGTAAGAAACTCAGAGACCAAGAACTTTTGTACCACCGCATTTATGTCATCATCCACTGAAATCCCCAGAAACACTAAAGTACATCGATTAAAATCGATCGCAGAATCATCCAGTCTTTCTACCTTTGAGTCCTGCCATAAGATGAGAAGGAATGTAAAGCCATTAAGTTCCAGAAAAAGATCTGTGTCCCTCTTCAGATCAGCCAATTTCGATTGGACATCTCCTTCCTGATGGATGGCTTCCCAATCTTTGGATTACTTATTATTCAGTCATGCCTGTGTGACCTATAATCTACTGTTCACTTGTGACATCTGCATCTCCACATTGCTACAGGTGGTTTGTAGATCCTTTTAAGATGCCAAAATAAGGGGCTCACTGTTTAACAAGTCCCCGTCAGCTGCCCACACCTCTGCGCCATTCTTTCAACTCCTAACTGGATGTTCAGGGCCTAAAAAACCTTACATTTCTCATGCCTATGTCTACCCTTAGCGTTCTACCTATGGTGGCCACACCTTAACGCCAAGCACCCAACGCACAGGTAGCAGGGCAAATTTCAACTGTCTAGTAAGTATTGAATATTTGCTACATTAGCAAATCTTGGGATCACTGACAATCCTAGCAATTCAACACCTTCTCAATTGCACAACTATGATGCTTCATATATATGGGCACTCCAGGAAGATTGCAGCTGGGATCCAAATCTGGTCTAATGACAACAGCCTCTAATGTTCCCCAGAACCACCACACCACAGCTCAAAGCGTCCAAGTGCTGGGCTGTTGGGAATGCTCAATGGGGAGAACTCTCAACACCTCTCTTCCCAGCAACGCTTACCCACTGCAAGTACATGCAGACGCTACCATCTTTGGTCCTGCGAATGTAGTTGACCAGCCATTCTACCGGTAGTACGATACTGAATTTTTATGCAACTGCAAAAAAAAAAAAAAAAAACACTGCTGGGGTAGGCACACCCTGCAATCTCCACAATTGCCAGTCTCTGAAGTTTTCTCTATACAGTGACGACAAGCAGGGAATGGAGCTAGACTGCTGGAGCCATAACAGATGACAGCCAAGTCAGAGCTCAGTAGCACCACCTAGATTCTCTAACATCTTAGTCTAATCTTTTCCAGAGGTAAAAATATATGAGCAGAAATAAAGCTATGACACTGGAAAGGCAACTATGATTCTTTCCAACTGAAATAGTTAAAGTACAAACTGTTTCATATGTAAGCTGCTGGGACGGATTCTTCTGTCCCCTTGGAACAAATATATCTACACTGCTTGAAGAAACTCTGGAGTCACCAAGTGAGGACCTCTAAAGAGGGCTGAGAAATGCATTAGGTGATAAACCAGCTTATAAGTAAAACAAACTAAGTACCTCTTGTTACTTGACACTGTGTGCCATATGTAAAGAAATTATTTCTTCTGTTGGAAATTTGTGTTTCGCCATAAACAAAGCGCATAAAAGTTACTGCTGCTCATTAGAAACAAGATCACTTTTTGGTGTCAATTACAGCAGTTGGAGTCATTGTGGAAGGCTGAAGAAGGCAGTCCAACAGAAGGCTTTGGCCCAAATCGAAGGCAACCTCCTAAGTACTGACTGAGCAAAATGAAAATGCGCTGTCACATTTAGAAAACTGAACTCGAATGATTCCGAGAGAGCCTGGTTGCACATTCAGACCTCAGCTGCCCATGTGTCTATGTGGGCATTTAACAGAAACCGTATTTGCTGTGCTATTGTTTGCCTTGCACCATCATGAAGTGGAATTTCCCCTATTTCGTATTAAGGAAGAGTGTCTCCTTCATAAAAAAAAAATACGACATAAGTGGCTAAGAATAGGTGCTCATTCTACGGTCAATGAACCAGGACACCGCTTTGGTAAGCCTTCTTAACCTGGGTCGTCACCAGTCTTGTGGTCCACATCCAGGTGCAGGAACAGACATGGCCCTCACTAAATGGCCCAGTCATCACCGCAGAATGAGCCAAAGCTTTTAGTGATATGAACGCAGGCTCTTTTTTGAAAATTCGAATTAGCTGCTGAGATACCTGGCCACAAAGAGGCTTCAGTATGATGTTTCTTACAGATCTCATAGGCTTGGTGTTTGATTTATGGCTATAAGTCGATGTATGTTTTAAATGAGGTGCATAACTCATAATTCTCACAAAAGATTATCAGAATCTAAAGAGGAGGCTGACAGCATGACATTGTAGTGCTTCTATAAAACGTCCAGCACAGATCCAGGCTAGTCAGATCTATGCTGGACTTCAGGATACCGATTAGGTATGTAAATCAGTTTCATTCAGATTCATTGTATGTAAATGTATCTTATAAATGTGGAGATCATAAAATTCTGGATTGGAGATCATGAAAATCTGAAATGCATCCAGCTTTCCTGGATATAGACAGGGCAAACAATTGCATTTAGCAGGATGCAGGAGATCCTCTTCCACTACACACACATCATGCTCTTAACCCACATCAGTTTTTTTAATCCAACATCACTGGCTACTTCAGAGAAGGATGGGATTGCGGTGGGCTAAGGTGTCGGTGACGGACTTCAAAGGGTCCAGACATACAAGTGCACAAGAGTTGCGTGGTTCACTAGAAACATCAATTTGAGACGAAGGAGAATCAAAGGACCATTTCCCAAGAAACTAGAGTCAAAGGACGTTAAATCGTGATGCGTATTATCCACGGAGCACAAGATTAAATTAACTATGGCAGGGGAGACAGGTAACTGGATCTGAACGCATCAGTGGCTGAAGCAGCTGAACCAGTGCTAATCTCAGTCTTCTGTGGGTCTGAAAATAACATTAAAAAAGTCCGTTTTTATATAGCGCAGCTACTCACCCTTACGGGTCTCAAGGCGCTGGGGGCCGGAGTGGAAATTAAGTGAGCTATTGCCCAGAGTCACATGGTGCTGAGCTGCCGCCGGAGCCGGGGATCGAACCGTGAACCCTGTGCTCCGAAGTCAGCTGCCATGGCCGCTGCACCACACCTCTCCACATCATTATAAAGGCTACTTCTAGATAGCAACCCCCTTCACTACAGAGCAGCATGTCACAGCAACCGTCAACCATGGCAGGATGCCCTCGATGTCACAGCCACGGAGGAAGGAGTACCCAGTACCTGGTGTTACACAGATAATGAACTCTTGTACCCGTCTCCTCTAGACGGCAACCTCACCATGAACAAGATCCAAATAATGACCTCCAGTAATAGCGGCAACAAGATCCAATGGCATTAGGAACTTCTGAATAGTGGTCTTCATTATCCCATCCAATAACACTGCCTAAGAGCCTTGGCGGCCTCTGTGGTTCTTAAATTCCATTCGGACCCATGGGAAGGATGCACACTGGGAATGTGATTTGATGTTGCCTGGCGGGTCACCTACCACTTGAGTAACATCAGACTTCTCCTCAGTGCTGTGCAAGATCAGCAGGAGGGGGATCTCTGGAACCAGTGCTGCCAGTAAGAAGCCTGGTGAAACACTTGTAATACTTACGCATCCTGGAACGCTTCGATTTACACTATAGACAATAAATGTTGGAAGCAAAAGGGATCCGGCTGTGGGAGTGGTGCATCCACGCATGCCTAATGATTTATTTTAGGGTTTTTGTAATCACTGCAATTTTGGACTCCTCAGAGTGCGGAGCGTGGTACAGGCTGCATATGGCTATATTGCATGTGTTTTGGGTCTGTCTTGAAAGAAGGCATACTTCATTAGGCATGATGGCAGAAAAGGGACTTTCTTTGGTGGAAACAATACCAGTGTAGTAGATGGATAGAAGAGCTTTGGTAGAGTGGAGTAAGAGCAGTACAAGAGATAGACAGCAGATGACAATGCCGTTCTTAAGCCAGTAAGGAACAGGGCTCTTGCCCCTTCCTCTGTGGCCGATATCTGCCCCCTGCACACACTGCTCAGTGACCAGGTGCTGTTCATAATAGTTCAAACTTGGATCTGCGGATCGTTCACTAGAAATTCAAAAAGTAGCGGAACACCAACACAAAGTCTACCGGCCCAGTTTTGTCAGAAGGGCCGTACCTAATGTTTGGATGCCCTGAACACTCATGGTCACTCTTCTAAAGCATAAAACTGATTGCCTTCATGATTTTGCTTTACTCCTCATTGGTAGCAATATTCACTTTCACATTTGTACAGACAACATACAGATGCTCTGTTCACTGTGATGATGACAGGGATGTTCTACTTTGACTTCTTTTCTTCAGAGGGTTGCATGGCTACCAGCTGGATCATGCACATGCTGAATAAATGAAAATGGGGCTGGCCAGTGGAGGGCTGAAAATTCAGGATCCAGCTCGCCGCTTCCTTCACTAGGTCACATTTTGTGCATATTATCAAAGCAAGCCAACTTTTGCTTTCTTTTGAAGCTCAAATTAGCAGACAAATGAAGGGTGTTTTCCCTATGTGGGATTATATTAGCGCTTGACTTGAATACCCCTTTTGCAATAATAATTCAAAATCCTGACAAAAAAGGCTAATCTACCCCACAGTTTTTTTGTTTCACTTTGACCTTTCTATCTTCTTATTTTTCTATCCTTCACATCTATAGGTTGGTCCTAATGTAGGCTGTCCAATAACACCATCCATTCATTCATCTTCCACGTAGGACTGTGGTGACTCATGGCATCCACACCGAGCAAACTGAAAAATGGTTTGCTCCTTTTCTAAATTTACTTTCTCTTTAGACAAGTACTTCAAGCCTAGGAGGACATAGCTATGTGGATCAGCAGCCATGATTGATGATCACCCGAGTGAAGGCCTAATTTCAATAAACATTACCCCAGACCTGTAACCTGGTGTGTACTAAACTTTTACCATAATAAATTAGATGTTCCGTATTGTGCTGCCTTGAACAAGTGAACCAATAAATACGTTTTATGCATTCTTTCCACTTTACTTCTCCATCACTTCCTGCGGCTCTTAATTCACCTGCAGCCACATTTCGTGCAAACGAAAAGAATTAGGGGGCTGCTCACTTAGAGGTCCCTCGAGAGGAAAGACTTCATGAAAGTATAAACAGGAAAAAAACAGGTCGGGAGAACGGACTTTTGCACCTTTGATAGAAAGGGTGTGGATCGAAGACGTTGGTAACACCGACAACAGTACCAATGTTGGAAGAGAGGAAATGTGACCTATGGGGTTTGAAGTTTTCTTTGATTTCTTGTAGTACAATCCAAACTAATTTGCACAAGGAGTTAGTGTGACAAATGTAACCCTCACAGATACATTTTGTTACGTTTTCAATCACAGTTAAAAGGTCACGAAGTGGTGTAAAATTCAGATGTTCTACTAGTGATTCCTACTCTGTAGAAATCGCTATTAGAAACCTGATATTTCATACATATCATTTTGTATTTCCTAAATAGTGATTTGTTAAGAGTCGCTATTTAGGAAATACAAAATTGTATTTTCGTACATCTGGCCCTAAGAATTTAAATAGATAACTGAATACAAATCACTGAAGATAGAGGTCTGGAACAGGGTATAGTAGAATCGTTTGAATCCTAGCGAGTGATCCAGAGAAATTCAATGGTTACTTGAACTCCTTAAAATATCTACGTGGAGAATTATGTGATCTTGAAAAAACTCTGTTGCAAATCTGTTCTTTGCACAGAGTACTTTCATTTTTCCATGCATTTTTTTGTTCTTACTGCGACAGACGACCTCCCCACCTGTCTGAATTCCTCATTCTTCTATTACTTGTGTTGTGTTTTTTCTCTCCCTGTTTTGAGATAAACACCAGAGCTCCCATGGACAGGGCAGCTGATAAAACAGATTTTAATCGACTCGTCTGTCAGTCCCCAATCTACTTGTACTGCGCCTTTCTAGTCTACCTCCCCACCGCCACCTCCAGGAACGCACCTCTGGGGGGCGCTGCCAGCAACTAACGCGAAGACGCCCCTCTCAGCCCTGTGCATAGGCATCCGGATGGCTTTGCCATGCTAGGAAATTAGTTATCAGGAGCAGCATCTTTCCCCCCCCAGAGTATTCTTTTTTTCATTGTAGCACTTATTTTGTTACTTTCATCAAACTCACATAAGGCCCTTTGTGAACCAAGTGACATTGGGGGAGGAAGGGGGGGTAAGAAGTAACATTATTACAAAGCAAACGTGTACTATCCTATCGAATGAACCAAGGAGAGGCGCTCAGCCCTCCTGCACATAATGAGAACGTTACAAAAAGCAATGACAACTACCGATTTCAAAGGCCCGTGAGGGAGTCCTAAACATGCATGCTTCATTTAATGGTCTGCTTCCAGGACAGTTTCTGCTAAAAACCAGGTGCGCGGCACTGCAAATCCAGCAATTAGAATTCCTATGCACTGTCAAATTACCGGAGCCTGAAAAGACACCTTCCCAAAAAGCAGAGCCAGCAATTTACGCAAGGTTTACCTTTTTATCGCCCTGCTTCCGTCTCCGAAGTCCTGGCCTGTAGTCATCGCCAAACCTCAGGAAGTAATAGTAAGAAACTAGCCTCTCGATGGGGTCTCTTATCAAGTTTATGTAGATCGGCTTCTTTTTTACTCCGAATCTGGAAGACGGAAATAAACAGCCAGGAATGTCAGATAATCAATGCAGGCGAATCTGAAATACCTTGGGAATTTAAAAGTCAGAAGCACCATCCAGTGATGCCAAGACCTGCAACATTGAATGTAAAATGCACAATAATTGGATTTTCTTAACAGGCTGGGGGAAACTTACGCAAAAAGCGTAAGCAGGTGTAGGCAGCAGGTATGATGATGCAGTTGATGGATCGAGGAAAACCTCTGCAGACTTGCATCTCACAAAACCCAAGATCAGCCATTACAACCATTAGGATTATAAAGAGAGTTAATTATACATTTTTTTTTTTTTTTTAAACCAGGATTTGTAGGCTACTGAAAAGCGCCACTTTGCTACACAAGGCGCGTTCTCAAACCTGCACGTGAGAACAGCAGTGGGAGTCAGCAAATTGCTGTGATTGGATTACATGGTAGTGCAAGTCAAAAAATGACACCCGCTATCTATTTAAATGATATGCAAAATTGAGGTAGCGGCGTTACACTGTCAAAGGTGGGTTACCAGTGGGACATAGTGTCATACAAATGAAAAGTCTGAAAAATTCTGATGCGCAGTGGTGAATGCACACTAAGATGTCCACAACACACATGCATTAAACTACTATAGAAAAGAAACATGTAACTACTGTCTAACACTTCCACCGCAACAATCAAAGAGATATCCACAGACCCAAATAATACATTTTAATCTCACAAACACGTTACTTGTATGCATTGAGCTTTAAGTATGTTCCACGCCTTCATGAAGAACTGGAAAAAACATCAGCAACTATCAGTGCACCGGCTCATACAACGGAACGGTGACCATTGCACCAGACAAAATATCAGAAAACGAGTAGCAAAGTTACAACGAAAGTATTCATTTGCATAATAAAATATCTAACTTTAATCAAAAGTTGGTCTTACAAGTATTTAAATAAAAAGCGATTTTCAACTGTCCAGCAGGTGGCACTGCCGTCTAACAGTTGAACTTACAAAAGATTTCAACAGATACAGCACGGTATTATTTATATATTTTAAAAGTCTCAGTTTAAAAATAACGGTAACATTTTTATTATAAAGATAAACATTACATTCAAGAAATGGAAATGATGGCTAGAGAAGGAGGCAGCGGGCAAAAAGGTTAAATGAAAAGTCAATGAAAATTTACATTCACCAATTACCAAACCTGTCGTTGAAAATAAGAAAATATCGGTTTTCCTTCAAGGTATCCTTCACTGCAGCAAGAAGTTCTTTCCAGCGAGTGGTATCAGATAAACTTGCCTATAGTAGGAGGTTCGTAAAATCCTGTAAAAATGAAGGAATGCAACTGCTAGTGCCAGGCATGATGGGATACTGGTGCTGAGGCTGCCTAAGAGGAGCTGTGTCAGTTTTTCAGACGCTGCAGACGGTTTGTCTACCTGACTAACCAGGTTACCCTATTTTTCCTTTAAAAAATGGTTTGTGAAAGATTCTTCTGGTATCGGTTTTTTTTACACTTGTGACTTTTTCCAACAGAATTTACTTTTTTTCCCTGAAAATAATAAAATTAATTAAATTTAGGCTGCAAGTAGGCGCCTATTTCTTGTTTTAGTTCTAAAAATGGTATTTCCAAAGGAAATTATTTAATAACTATAAAAATGTTCAAGCGTAATGACCAGATCGCTTCAGAGAACATTTTCAAAAGGCAGTCACTGAAAGAAAACTATATATATATATATATATATATATATATATATATATATATATATATATATATATATATATATTGATTAAGCCTGCTGCGCAGGCGAAACGCGTCTCTCTCTTCATTGCGGGGTCGGGGGTGACCTGAAATATCATTAAATCAGCCCCATACTTGCAGACCGGAGTGTGTGCCTCTTCTTTGTGGAGGTTGGATTGTTTTTGTGGATAGATAGATATATATATATATCTCTATCTCCAAAAGAACAGTCCTGCTACCCTTACTACCAAGAAGGGTATCCATAGCACAGGTACGGACCACACCGGCACTCCAATAAGTTTATCGCAGATTTTATTCCATCATGAACACCACAAAGTGTATCGGACCAGTGTCCGCCCAGACACGTTTCGATCGCTCACAGCGATATTGCTCACATGACGCTCTGGTGACGAATCACAGTAGATATTCAGTGTGTGGCCAATCAAAAACATAAGATTGGTCGGGTCACAGTGTAAGGACATGAAAAACAGACTACAATTTGGGAGACAATTTCACAATTAATGGCCACTAACCAGGACGAGTACAGACAGAGTATAATATAAATAGCAATAGATAAGACCAATACATGTATGTTTTTAGATATTGTAAAAACCTCGCCCACAAGTAAAACACGGGTACTAAGATAAACTATAGTAAGATGAAGAAATATGTAAAACCTGTATATACATGATAAAATATCGTAATTGTATAACCATATGTATAATATTTACACTGTGCAAAATGTCACTGATCAAATAAAGTGCAAGTGCAGCAAGTACAGGTAGTAGTTTGTTTCTAAATTACAAACACACTCCCAATCTATAAGTACCGTTATACCGGATATGTTGAGTGGGCATGATATAAACATACTAATCATAAAATTATAATGGCTGTACACTCTATAAGTACAAAAACCGATGGACCAATTAATTTGCAATGTGCATCCAAGCTGTGTGCAAAATGTGCAAGTGCAAAAAGCCAACCCTGAAACCACCACGTGTACACAGAGTATAAGAGAGGCTGTATAAGGACGCATAATGTCAATGAAACACAACCAACAGGTTGTAATAAAAGTGCAAGTGCTGAATTGTTATAAAACCTGTACGATATATATCAATAACCATAAAGCATTCCATCATAAATAGAATTAAAAAAGCTAATATAGAGAATACAAAAATGAATAGCAGAGAAACCCAGAACAATATACATATACACACACATGTAAAGCCTTCAACGATCAGGAGGAAGAGACACTGGATCTTAGAGGAGCCCGGACTACAACACAGAATACTAGAGAAAAAAGATCTACCAAGACTGACAGTACTACAAAAAGTTGTGTAGGTCTTCACTTGTGTTGAGCCTGTTGGGCATCTTTGTGTCGAGAGTCATGATAAAGAAAGACTCAAGTTGTCGCAGCTTCCTCTCTCTGTGGCCACCTCGCATAGAGACAGGAACTGCCCCAAGTACTGAATATTTCAGGCCATCAATTTTGTTCTGATGCACTGCTTTAAAGTGGCGGGCCACTGGATAATTGGAATCCTAATTGATGATGGCCCGCAAGTGCTGCAAAATTCTGTTATACACAGCAAGTTTGGTGCTGCCAATGTATTTCAGATGGCAAGTGCATTCTAACATATACACAGCAAATTCGGTCCGACATGTAAAGTGCTCTTTAATAGGGACCGGAATGGTAGTGAAAGCTGTCATATATTCAGTAAGATTGGCACCAAATTTGCATGCTCTGCATGATGTACATTTATAGAAACCTGATTTAGACAGCCAAGTAGTTTTAGATGTTAATTCTGGACTAGATTTTACAAGGGCATCCCTCATTGAGGGCGCTCGTCTGAATGTAATGGCAGGAGCAGGTGGCAACAAAGTTTTTAAAGTCAAGTCAGTTAGGACGATAGGCCATTGGGCATTTATGATCCTGCAGATTTGTTGTTGTTGTTTGCTATAGGTGGTAATTAATCTAATAGGTGGATTTTCTGCACGATTGTCATCAATAGTGGGTCGAATAGCAGAGTCCAAAGTATGTCTATTTTTGGGTACTAGACACGTGTCTCGAGTCGGACTATTGGCTTTGTCCAAAGCCAATTGTAAATCACTGTTTGTAACCACGCCTGAGAAAGCGGTAAAAGGCATCAAGTTGACAAACCTTCAAATCTGATTCGAGACTACATATGCGCCGTATGCGAAGAAATTCGCCATACGGTATGCTACGTATCAGATGTTGAGGATGCTGGCTCGTAGCATGAAGGGTTGAGTTCCCTGCGGTACTTTTTCTATGTAGTTTGGTTTGTATGCAATTGTCCCTAACAAACACTTCCACATCAAGGAATTCCACCCTCTGATCACTGATGGACGCTGTAAAGCTAAGGTTGAGCCTATTTTCATTGATCAATGTTACAAATTTGAAAGCTTCCTCCCGAGTGCCCTCCAATACCATAAAGACATCGATGTATCTACAGTAGTATCTGATATGGGTGTCCCAAATCACTTTGTGCAGCGTTCTGAGGGCGTGCTCCTCCCACCAGCCAACCAAAAGACAGGCATAGCTAGGAGAGAAGCACGCCCCCATTGCCACTCCCCTAAGTTGGTGATACAAAACCTTATTGAAGAGGAACAAATCGTTATTTAAACATAAATCGATCATGGTAAGAAGCATGCGGTTATGATCATGTAAACAAAGGGCTGGATCATTTAAAAAATACTGTACAGCCACAAGACCATCAGTGTGGTGAATACTTGTATACAAGGAAGCTATGTCCATGGAAATTAACAAACAGTTAGGTTGCCACTCAACTTCCTTGAGCTTCCTCAGGAAATCTCCTGTGTCCTGAATGAAGGAGGGCAGCCGCATCATATGTTCTTGTAAAAAGAAATCCACGTATTTGGACATAGCTTCCAAGATATTGTTCCTTGCTGAAATAATAGGTCTACCGGGCACAGGAGATGTGCCCTTGTGTACCTTCGGAATGAAGTACAAAATAGGTGTCGTAGGGTGGTCATTCTTTAAGAAAAGACTCATTTTTAGACAATAGGCCTTGTCTTTTCCATTGCTGGAAAAAACAAAGGTTACAGGGAAGTTATAGTTCGGCTCAGATCTCGCTTGAACAAAACCGTTAAAATTCAGCAGTTAGTTACCTGAGCTAACTATAACTTACGCTCCCGCAGCGCACTGCTTATGACCTCACATATTACATCACTCAGGAAATGGTCAGTGCCATCACTGAGGACATAATCCAGTGAGTGTGAGTGTTTTCTACAAGTTTATGAGTGTTAAACATATATACCAAGGTACTGCAAAAGTTAAAATAGTATACTTTGTGTACTACTAATGAGTGATACTATTTCTAACATATATTATGTGAGTGGCTGTGTGAATGTGTGTATCCAACTGTGAGCAGGTGCCTGCGTACCAGTGTGGGTGTCTGAATGCCTGTATGGGTGTGTGAGTGGCTGTATAAGTAGCTGTGTGGTTGAGTGAGTGCCTGTGTGAGCGACTGTATTGGTTAGTAAGTCAGTGGCTGTGTGAGTGAATGGCTGTGTGACTGTCTGCATGGGTGGGTGTATGAATGGCTGTATGAGTGAGTCACTGGCTGTGTAAGTGGCTGTCTAGGTGAGTGTCACTGATTGAGTAGGTGTTTGGTTAAGTGAGTTGGTGTGTGAGTGTCTGTATTGCAGAGTAAGTCTGTGAATGGATGTATGGGTGAGTGAGTGGATGAGTGAGTGCTTGTATGGATGTGTGAAAGGGTATATACATGGTTGCGTGTGTGTGTGTTTGTATGGGTGAGTGAGTGTGTGTTGAGAGGCTATATGGGTGAGTGATTGGGTGTGTGAGTGGCTGTATAGATGAATAAGTGGGAATGTGAGTAGCTGTATGGGTGAGTGTGGGGCTGCGTGAGTGGCTGTATGGGTAAGTGATTGGTTGTATGAGTAGCTGAGTGAGTGGGTGAGTGAGTGACTGACTATAGATGAGTAAGAGGTTGAGTGATACTTATACGGGTCACAGTGGCTGTGTGTGTGTATGAGAGGTTGTATAGGGATGTGAGTGCCTCTGTGGATGATTTAATCAGTGAGGTCATCAGTGATGTCACCGACCATGTCATGAGTGATGTAATATTTGAGGTCATAAGCAGTGCATTGCGGGGTGTAAGTTATAGCTAGCTCAGGTAACTATAACTACCGAATTTCACTGGTTTTGTACGAGTGAAATATGCCAAATATAGGAGATGAGTGGGGCACAGATTGTCACAGTGCCCAACTTTATGGACTTCATAGTCTTAAGAGTCTGTGCAATGCTGATGGATTGGGATTCCGACGGATTCGGTTGAGTACTAGATGCCCAATTGTCACAGTTACGAGGACATTAGTTATGGCAAAACCCCTCCTCAGCCATTCTTGAAAAAAAGCTCGGTGAACTAAAGCCACTGACGGGTGTTTAAAACCCAAATGCCCATGACAAGCAGCTCTATATTTAAAACAAATGAACCAGAAAAAAACCGAACAAACAAAACATTACCAAACAGTGGCCACTAGAGGGCAGTACTGCATAAAGTGGAGAGATTGGCTTTATTTGTTCATGGTTTAGAGTGCACAATGCAATTGTGGATTTTGAAAGAAAGGCGCTTCAGAAAAGACCTATTATATGATTGCTTTTACAATACTAGCTGGCAACACAATGCCACGAATGGTGCGAGGAAACTAAGGTGCTAAAGTACAAGACTGGCAACATAGCAGGATCGGACTAGCATTTTATTCCACCGGGCTTTTCCCCAATGGCTGGAACCTCTGGAGGTCGGGGTTAAAAGCCCAGTTGGCTCCTGACGCCTCTGTCACTATCCTCAGCTTCCCTGATGATAATTGCATTAGGCCGGCGGAGGCTCCAAGAGTGGGGTCGGGAGAAGAGAGAGAAAGAAATCAAAGAGGGAGGAGAGAATGGATGGATCAACACGTAAACTAAAAATCTGTGTTTCGCACGGTGTACCGCCCGAGTGGGGTTTTGCTGCTTCTGTCACTGGATCAAGATATATATTACAACAAGTGACATTACACCTACAAGAAGCCAGGGTTATTGGCTTTGTCAATGGTTGTTAGTTGCGTAAGATAAATAAGGAACAACTACGGCTTCGTTGTATATAATATTGAAAATGCTTGCGTTCTTAAATGATGACACTGTGAAAGAACTATAACGAGTCTCTTTGAAGTTATACTGCAGAACTTTTTTTTTTATTTGTATCTATTTTTTTATTTCCCCCCGAGGGTGAGGGCAAAAATGGAGAGCTCCATAGGGACCCGTCTTTTACCTGCTTTTTATTACTGCGTGTGCAGAGTACCGGCAGGACTTGTCCCACTTAAAGCCCTGGTTTAAACCCGAGCAAAACATTTACGACATATTAATACTAATTAATTAAAGTATATTTCTTCCATTACTGTAAAGACATACTTGACTACAGCCCCGACTTTGCAACATGCAAATGGAATAAAAACAACATGAATAAAGTGGCCATTAGCTTAAGAAACGTACTTTGCAAAATCCAGATAGGAAACGTGCCCATGATAAAAACCTGGCTTCATCTCTTTCCAAAAGGTGACGTTCTTCACAAACCGAACCTAGAAAATAAAAGGATATTTTAACATTTAAGAAAAATTCTTCAACTCAAAGGTTTTTTTTTTTTTTTTAAAGTATATCAACTCCAAGTGAATTCAATTCACGTTTTAATGTTTCCTTGTACGCAGCTACTTCGAAGCATTTCAAAAGAAAAACACACGTGACACTGACGGAACAGACGAGCAGTGTTGAGAAAGCAGTTCAAAAACTGCACATCAAAAAAATATAAGGAGTGCACAGAGTAACCATAAAAAGACAAATGCTAATAAGACCAGCTATGAAAGCACTTACAAAGTTAGTAATAGATACTCTGACGGGCCTCATCTATGATACATGTTCTTCGTAGCCCATGAGATGCGAGGGAGCAGCACTGCATGTCCAATATCCCGAAGACAAAGTAGGATCAAACAGTAGACATTTTGACATACAAATTTCTTAGAAAGTAACCCTCAGCTGCGTGGCGCATCCACCTGCCATGTGTGCTTTGACTAATCTTGCGAGAGAATTGACAACGACAGTGGGCTGAGCGGGTAAGGTACAAGAATGGTCGCCGTGCACTTGAGGTGTACTAAGTACCAACGTTTGTGTAAACTTTGGAAGTCTTTTGGCCAGGGCCGGCCTTTAGCATGGGCGAGCTGGGTACGGGCCTTAGGCGACAGTTTTCTGAGGGGCGAATTGAGCTGTGCATTACAGTTATGCCAAGAGCAGCGCTCTTCTCATTTTGCTCCAGCCTTGTCCCTGCCTGTTTTTGTCTGATTTCAGTGGCGGCTAGCATAAAACAATGATGGTGAGGTGCGATGGAGCACAACTCACCAGCGGGAGCACTACAGATGCAACACTTCTCTGCCGGGAATCAGATCCTGGTTGTCCATGAGCAGGGAAGGACTTCCCTTCCTGCTCAGTGGAACGCGAACCAACCAATCCTGGGGCTACTCATCAGCAAGAGAGTAGCTCTAAGATTGGTTGGAGCAGGCTAACCCAGTGCTCATTTTGAGGCTGGGGGGCCTGTGCCAGCAATCTCCAGGCTGTTTCACAGCCTTGGGATTGCTGGATCTACACTGCGCATGTCGGGCTGGCCGTCGCAAGATGGCCGGCCAATCCGACATGCGCACTGAAGATCAGTGCTGCCATCCTGCATTTGCAGGATTCAGCCCCTACCCCCACCCTAGCGCGGTACACAGCGCAAGGGGATGCAGTGGCAAATAAATAAAATGGCATTCATATGCCATTTTATTTATTTGGGTTTGCCTCCACTCTTGAGTTGGAGCCGCCCCTGTCTGAATTGCTAGTTTAAAGTAGTTTTAGTCCTTCATTATCAAACAGCAGGCAATGTTTGTAACACCCCTTTAGCCCACTTCCTTGCCCTCCCTTCACCCTCTGACCCCTGCTGACACACCAACAAAACCATCATCTGCGTGAGGAAACTAAGCTATCTGTGATTCAGGAAAGCGGGGGGGGGGGGGGCTGGGGATGTTTGTATTCAGGCACCAGTCTCTGCTCATCCAGGTACTGACCAGTGAACACAAAAGGAACCCCCTGCTGCCTCATTCAATACACTGCCATCAGCAAGGGTGCCACATTTCTTTCCTCCCAGAAACCTATGTTAGCAAAGGCAGGCTCTGCCTGTGGTAAACTGTAAAGGTTAAAACGTTTTACACATGGGCACCATTGTGCACAGAAAAACTTCACAAGAGGCGAATTTGCAAAGAAAAGTTCTACATACATTTTTTATTTTGGCTGCTTTAATTAGTGAAACCGGTGTGGCAATTCAGGGAAACCAACCTCGCACAGTACAGAAAAGAATGCCACAGAGAAGGCGAAATTAAAGCAGAAAACTCCACAAAAAGTGAAAATCTTTAATATCGCATAGACATTTATTGCACCCTGGAAGCTATGAGTTCTAAAGAACCAATTCCATAAACAGCAAGAGAGGACTGTCTCTTAACTAATCTGATTGAGATTTTTCGTAAATAGGAGTAATACGTACAAGCATAGAAATGTACTCACATCAAAACATGATTGGCATTTACAAAACATGATGGCATTTACAAAACATGGCTGGCATTTACAAAACATGGCTGGCATTTACAAAACATGGCTGGCATTTACAAAACATGGCTGGCATTTACAAATCCATCCAAACAATTCTCCACAATGCAGTATTTGAGTTCGTAAAGCATGTATAGGTGAAGAGCTGAAATTCTTGGCTCTCTCACCATCTAGTAAGCAGGTTGTCCAAGAAACCACAGATTACCATTTGCTGAGCATACACTTATGAAGGACACTTTTTTTAAACTGACATCTTTGTCAAACAACTCTGAGGAAATCAAAGATCATCCTATCATGTCAATTTTTACTCAAAGCTATCCAGAAAGTGTGCTGTTCTTGCTATCTATTTTTTACCTCAACTTTATTCAAAGAATCACAACAGTTAATCTCAGAATGAGAATGTCATCAGTAATAAGAAACAAAAAAATGAAATAATCTAAAAGTTATGCATCACTCATACTACTAAGAAACTTTATGAAGGACAGCAACCTGTCAATAAATGCACAACAGTAGAAGCACCAGACTCAATAGAGAAGGAGCTGGAGTTTGGTGCGTATGGACTTGCAATTCTTCTAAATAAACAACACAGAAAACAACAATCAAGCATTGGACACTACCCCCAAGCATTTAAGCAAACCTGTAAGGCCAAACAAACTCGCAGGGAACCTAACATACCATTTATTTATTATTTTTTTTAACTGAAGTCATTTTAGACAAGTCCAACCAAAGAAGGAGAGCAAACAGGGAGCGAATGAACGTCTCACGTAAAGCTCACAACAGTGACACGATTGGACTAGTCAAAGTAGATCTATAGCAAACTTCACCAAGGAACAGACAGGAATAGGTTTGACTTTTGTGTGAGGGAAAAGGTATTCATAACCTTCAGTCGACTTGCCGCTCAATTTTTCTAATTTCATTCTTGAACATATGATCCATGGCATGCCACGTTCATTTTAGATTGTGTAGTGCTGCGTTTGTAGGGTTAATGTGTGTATGTAGCAGGGTATAGATGGAATAAGTTTCAGGTGATGCAATTTGCAGGTGAAGTAAATGGCAGCACCGGATGGTAGCTGTGGCACAAGGTGCAGGAGTAGTAAGGTTCTAATGGGTGTAGAAGGTTGTAAAGTAAGAGGTAGGTTAGGCTTTAGCAGAGGACACAGAAGATGGACTAGGGTTTAAATACTCATGTATGGTGTCAACGGATAGGGATATAGGTGGTGAGGAGTTCCAATGATGAAGGTTGCACAACAGCGCACATTAAGAAAGACCTCTGAACATACACCTAACACTTCCTGCATATGGAATTAGCAGCCTATTAACGCCTTCATCAGCATTCCTTGCCATCAGCTACTTAGTACATAAACACATTTGCGGGGCATCAGGCACCCGTGCCAACTTAGGAGATACATAGGGGATTTGGTACAGGCATTAAGACTCGCTCACCAAGAAAATCTTACAACTAATTAAAACTGGTTTGTCCATCCTACTGACTACATGTCCACAAAACCAAACTGGACTTCAAAGGAAACGTCTGGAGAATCATACAGCGAACTAGTGAAAGGTGCTGGAATACCATACTAACAGCGGTATTAAACTCTACAAGTATACACTGACAATAACAATAACAATAGTGTATCATGCAATGCAGTGGTGTAGCTGTGGAAGCTGACAATGTGTTCATTTTACATACAGAATAATGCAGCAGCTTGTGCTGTTGTAAATGAGGCATGTTACTATGACTCAATTGATCAGATCCTAATTAACAACCTCTGTTGTCCACACTAACACTCAAACGTGAGATCTGCAGGTGACACATATTTTAGCATCTAACTCTTAATACTAGGAGCAACCTTGCATATGATGGTATATCGTGAGGTGGCGATCTAGGATTTCAGGAGGCAATATAGAGATGTAAGGTAGTGCCTTTTTGCATATGATGTGGTGGTAAGGAAATTAGATATTCATGTAGGGTCAAGCGGTGAGGGAGGCAGGTGGGGTTTTGGTGAAGTACTGTGCATGAGTGATAGGTGGTGTGTAGCATAGGTGAAGAAAATATAAAGGTGCAGGAGCATATGGCTGACAGAGGGGCAGGTTGTACGGTGGGGTTGAAGGTGGTAGTTTTGTTGTAGAGTGGGTGTGGCTGATGATATATGGTGCAGGTGGTAGTGTAGAAAGCAGCTGGATTGCGTTGTGTGGGCAGCAGATAGGGTTTTAGAATTTCTCTGGCATTGTATGTAGTGGCATAGCATGCAAATGGTGATTTAGGGGAAGATCTTAGGTGACAAGGTTATAGTTGGCGCTTAGTAATGGTGTAGGATATACATGGTAAGGTTGCAGGGTGAGGGCGTAGAACAAGATTGCTGGCGTAGGTGGTGTTGTATGACAAAGGTAATAGAGACCCGAGTGTGAGGTAGATGTATACTAGTGGTGTCAGTGATAAAGTAGATGGTGAAGAGGATGTAGAGGGTGGTACAGGTGATGGGACGGGCGTGCTGTAGTGCCAAGGGTGATATAGAATGTGGGTTGTCCTTGACTCGGATGAGGACAAACATGATGATATTGAGAGGTGTGTATTTAAGGTTTAGGTTGTGTTGAGATAGTGTGAATGCACCGGTGGCGACACAGATCTAAGCCCATTCTCAACCATCTCCTTTAAACCTCTGCAGGCTTCAGCCAATCAGAGAGATCCATCTCAAGGTTTCTAAAAAAGGATCAGTGTACCGTGCTAACACCAACATGAATTTCGGCGTGGTGCAGATGCAATGGATACACTTTGACAGATTCTCAAAAGGAAAGCAAACTTTACATTCCTGCCCATGCCCCTCTCCTGTAATCCTTTTGTCAGTTTGCTTTCAGTGGTGCTACTAAGCCAAAACTAAATTAAGTCCTTACAACTTATAACTTTGCTCCTAAGTTTGGAAAGAGGTTTCTAAAACAGCACCCAGGCTTCATAGTTCGATAACAATCATATTGAAAGTTAATTGGAAACTTTGTTAATCAGGCTATGTTTTTTTATACATATGTGATTTTAGAGAAAAAAATGTCAATGCTTTCCTCCCAAGCATATCAAGTGCCTATATCTTGTGTTTCTACTGCAGCATATGTAGGCGGAAATCAGCGAGTCGGACCTGGGGCAAAGGAGGAGGAGCTGCTCAACTTGCTTGCTCTCAGAGCGGAGCAGAGGTAGCTACTAACTGGGGAAAAAAACCTCCTCAGCAGGCTAGGGGTCGACAGCTGGGTGCTCGGGACCAGAGCCGTGGCCAGAGCAGTCAGCGCAGTTACGGGGCTGGAAGAGGACATCAGGACAACGGCAGCCCGAAACTGAGGGCACAGGAGCCCACACAGGAGTCCTGTCCGACTGCAACGGGACCCAGCGGGCAGTGCCAGTTTTGGTCCTGGTTGCCTCCTCTCTCTTCGGTCCCCCACTGAAACCTCCTTTGGCTGCCCAGGGTTCTTCCCAGGCCTCTCCCTGACCCAATCAAGGCCCCGACTGAGGCGAGTGCAATGAGCGCAGCGACCTTAGCGAGCTGTCGCAGAGAGAGGGCCCCGAGAATTCCGCAGAGGCGGCCCAGATAGAGCTGGATGCGGCTTGTGGAGACCTGGTGAGCCCCCGCTCTGCACCGCTCAGCCCGACCAGTTGGAAGCAGAGTCTTAGACCCCACTCACCTCCTCACCAACAAACGCTTCCTCTGCAGCAACGGGGAGATCCAACATTTAAACCGGACCGGTTTGCCGGAGCAAAAGCATGAAGACAGGATTCATCTGTAAGGTCCTCCTGTGTGTAGCAGGCCCAGGGACCCCGCAGATAGGGGCCACAAAGACAGCAGGTGGTAGGAGGTAGGAGGCAGACTCAGAAAGACACAAGCAAATCACACCTGAGGAGCCAAGGTGAGCCCTTCCCATCAATAATAGCATTTAATAGCACCCGAACAGCACCTATATCTCCCTACGGTCGTCCTAAAGACCCTTCTTCTCTGTACAATGGCGCCTAAAAAGAGGAGCACCTGCTGCTCAGCGATAGACTACGACGTAAAAGAAATCTCTCTACCAACACCTAAAAGGGTCACAAGAAGCCCTGCCCAGCCACACCCACTAGAGAAACCCCCAGTGGATTTGCCTCAACAAGGTCTCACCACACAGTTTTTCCAAAAATCTAGCAGTCTCAAAATCAATCCAGGACTTTCTTACAGACAGGGAAAATGAAGGGATAGAAGACATATCTTTAAGGGTTAGCCCAAGCCTTTGCATGGCCAACACTCCCTTTTTAAGAAAATCCACCCAAACGCGTAGATCATATTCATGTCCTCGGGAGCGCCCAAACTGGGGCTAAACGACTTTAACACCATTACCACCATGCAAGAAAGTGGTTCCGTACCACCGACTATAAAGAACACACACACACCATAGGGAACGTTAGGGAGGGTCCACGCAAAGAAGACGGACCCCAAATCATTAATGTGCAAATTCACTGGCATTGTGGGCTCGGCCCAGAAGACACAAACCAGGAACTACTGCCATCCACCTCAAGGCCTGCCTCACGGTTAATTGGCCGGATGAGCGACTCCACTGAGGTGGGGGATCCCACATCCTCCTTCCTCCAAAATTTGGAGTTAAAAATTGAAAGAGCTCTTGAACTCACCCCAAAACGGTTTGGGAAGTCGGAGGCGGTAAGGGAATCTCCACCAGAGACTCACTCAACTAAAGACAAGGAAGATCTCCACTCGAAGGTTATAAGAGAGGTACAGAACACAGTAGCTAGAGCCCCGTTATGGCATTCTACGAAAATGGAGGTTCAAATAGACCTTCTGCAATCAATAGCGCAGAGCCTCGTGAACTTAAACAGGAAATGGAAGATCATATCCTCAGAAACCTGGCTATAAAATCCTGCTCCTGCTCAGCAATTATCGACAAGTGGGCTTATGCTCCCGGAGATCCTAGGGGCATATAGCGATATCCAGGGGTCAGGAGGTATATCAGCATCCACCAGAAAAACCACTAGGCTAACAGCACCGAGTGATCCCTCTCTGGCCTCAAGTTGCAAAAATGGCCTCCCCTAAGCCCAAAAATAAAGGATGGGTCCCGAGCGCAAGTACCTGCAGGATCCTCAAAGCTTAGTGCCACAACTTGATGTACCAACCGCCCAACTGGGGCCCATCACCGGCGAAGGGGAAGAGCCCACAAGGATCCGCCTTGGCTCAGTAGCGCCAATTAGCCCTGCCCCGCCTGAGGCCAATCTATCCAGGAGAGCCCAAAAAAATGCGGCGGAAACAGCAAAAAAGGCGAAAGTTAATAGAAGATCAATAATGTCATTCACCGCAATGGAGGGTGGGGGGGGGGCAAACAAGCAGTAAAAGAAAGCCTCAGGGGACAGAGGCCTCGCCCCTCCACAGTAAGACACAGGTCCCTCCGGCTCCCATCAGGCCAAAGTCAGATCCTGGACCCAAAAAAGCATCGGTTAGAAGCCCTGTGAAGATGGACGTCCGTACACAGGCCTCGGCAATGACCAACTTAAGGGCCGAGGTGCAATGTAGCGTGGAAGGGTTCTCTACACCTTCTCAGGCGGAACTGTTGACAAAGGAGATCCTGGCAAGCACAACAGAAAGGTCAACCGACCTACAACACTATGGAAACATTCTAAGGGATCCACTAAGCCCAGGCTCCCAAACCAGCACACATGCCCAGGGACGAGGTATCAGCCTCCAAGGAAATCCCTCACATCAACGATGTAGTGCTCACTCCAAGGTATTACATCAAGGGCCCCCACGATATTCTGAATAGGTCTAACATCCTCTGTTTATTCAAACACAGTGAATCTCTCGCACAAATTGACTCAGACGATCTGGAGTGGGTAAAATCCTTAAAACTGCATGAAGACTCAACCCTAGTGGGATTTCGCCAACAATGACTGCAACTCCCAGTATTAGGAGAAGCACAACAGCTAGCAGATTGGGGATTGATGCTCATCCTCCCCTCCCCCCCCCCCCCCCCGACGAAGAAATACCAGCACCAGTAGCAGTCAATTAAGATCAGGTGCCCCACCACCATCAGGGTCACTTTTAGCAACAATCAACGTGCTGCGTATATACGCCAATCCGAGCCTGCTTCTAAACAAGACAAAAGGACACATTTGCAATATCCTAACAGTCACAGCCAGAATATTAGGGAGAGTGAAAGGGACAAAGTCTCATATCGACAACAACTGCCATTAATTTCCTGGAACATAGCAGGGATTAGGAAAATCACCAGGTACAAGCCAGTAGAGGATTATCTAGCCAACTGAGATAGTGTGCTTTCAGGAAACTTGGGCTATGACCACCACTCCATTAGCAGTCTATTACGAATTTCATTCAGCAGCCACTAAACGGAATATCTTTGGCTGTCTGTCTGGAGGACTCTCGGTCCACCTAACACATGCTTGTAAACTCATTGCCACCGAAATATCAGCTAAAATACCCAAGATACAAGCTCTTCTCATTAAGGGTCCGAGGCTTAACTTTCAACCCCACCGCCTTCTACTAATAAACTGTTAAATTAATCCAGCACAGAGTCAGAAGAAAGACTATGAATTCTCAAATGGGAATACTTGAAGACATACTAATTAAATATGAATCCCATCAGGTAATCCTAGAAGACTTCAACATGAGGGGCCTGGATAAGATAACAGATTTGCACAGGCACACGGGCAAGGCTGTACCCTTCCTCCAAAATCATAAGTTATGCTCAACCCGTTCGTTAAAGGGAACACTCTCTCCTTCGTGGCGCTCTAAAACAACTTTCAAGAATGCGTCCACAGGGGGCGTGGCTTGGCGCCGATCGTAATGGCGGCGTAACTCCGGAGCTCCGGCAGGACCCGCAGCGGTAAACCCTAAAATCCGGCACTGATCCGCAACCCTACAGAAGATACTGATACCGTTGGACCCCGGCGGATGTGGACCAGCGGTGAGTCGAATTTCATCGCTCCGGACGCACGCACTCCGCAGCAATCCGAGCCGCTGGGAGTCAGCACAGCGCGGACTCGAAGTTGACGGCAGGGGGCGGAGCCCTGTCACAGACAGCAAGACCCTGAGACCGGGGTGCGCGAGGGCCGCGGCGTTGGGCCTACAATAACCGCACACATCATAGCCCCTGAGAAGCGCCGAAAGCTTACGAACTGGGCACAACGATCAGAGACCGAGCGCTGAGGTGAGGCCAGAGGGGGGAGATCACTCCCGCTCATTCTTTCCCCCCCACCCCCAAGCGAAAAACGCGCAGGGCACCAGAAACCCACATGGTGCACGAGAAAGCTGCAGCCAGACGGGAGATAATACTCCATAATCGGCCATTCCTAAAGGTACGAGAGGAGCGGGCGGTATCCTACAGAGAGGCGTAGGAAAAAGTGTACAGTGAGGAAGACCGGGTGCAGCAGAGAGGAAGACCACGTGATTCCTGGGCTGGCCAAGCCACACTGAAGTAGGCGCGCAAGCAAGCGACAGGCCGGGTGTGCTTCACAGCCCATAGACACAGGAATCCTGCCGAGTGTGGGGCAGAAGAAGCGACGGATGGGCTGCGGGGACGCCAATATCCAGAAGCAATAGGCGTGATAACGGAGGGGTGAGGGGGACAAGACCGCAATCCGGGGAGCTACTGATAAAAGCGTACTGCTCAAGTTATACACCCCCCCCCCTCTCCCAGAACCAGCGAGACAACACAGCCGCCACGCGGGAACAATGTTGCCCTAAAATACGGGCTATCCACTGAGTTGCGCAGCCCCCCGGTGCAAGACGACTGCGAAGCTAGAACGCTGCAGCGGTCCAGATAACTCCTCCATATCAACATGACGAAGCCGAAGAGCGGGAACGCCGCCATCCAGGTAAACAAGATGGATAAATACGCAGTGCCACGACACCTCACGACTGACTCGGGGGTAAATGAGGAGGCTACACCAACGGAAGAGCCCTCACTAAGCTCAATAATGGCAGCGATACAGGCAGTCGGGACTAACCTAGAGACCAAAATTGACAAGGTCACAATCGAAATGAACCTTATGCGGACAGATATGCAAAAAACGTCTGAAAGAGTCACGGCCACGGAAGGAAATGTGAGTGAACTACAGAATATCACACGTGAATTGGAGAAAAAGGTACAAAAACTGGTTCACCAGCATAAAGAAATGGCACTACACCTGGACGATCAGGAAGGAAGAGCCCGTCGTAACAACATACGAGTGGTGGGGGTGCCTGAAAAGGCGGAGGGGCCCAGCATGGACCTCTTCCTGGAAGACCTTATCCTCAATCACCTCAAACCCAAGAGACTCTCCCCGCTATTCTCCATCGAGAGGGCACACAGGGCTCCAATCCCGAGGCCGCGGCCCGGTGCACCGCCCGCACTATTGTTGCCCGTATCTTGAACTTTCGAGACCGAGATGCAATCTTGCAAGCAGCTAGGGTGAAAGGAGATCTCCCTTATGACAACACGACGATCAGATTTTTCCCGGATTTTACCCTGAAGGTACAGAGAGTCCGTCGCTCCTTTGAGGGTGTCAAGCGGGCACTCCGGGACAGGGGTCTAAAATATATGATGTTCTTCCCAGCTAAACTGAAGGTACTGGATGGAGAAAAATCTTGGTTCTTCACGACACCAGAAGACGCACAACGGTGGCTTGAAGGACCGGCTACGTCCCAGCGCCGCAGAGGAGAAACCGCCAATCGAAACGCCAATTCCTACACCAAAGACTCTGATCACAGACTCAAAGATATGCGACGCTCCCCGTCATGATCCAGAAGTTCCAGGTCTAGGAGCCCTGGCAGCGACATCGCACGCTCCGGGATATGAAGGACTGCAATGATGACAATGGTCGGTAGATATTTCACTTCTTGCCATGGTTATAATGATGGGTAGAAAGGTTCCGACCTGAACACCTCAGCGGCGCCCATGATCGAACTTGAGGTGCACTGTTTCAGTTGGGGACTAGAGACACTTAACTGCACCATTAGGGAAACTAAATGTAATTGGGACTGCTGCGGGTCCGGGAGGGAGAGACTATAGGCGCTACACCGCGCAACCCTACGTTTATGATTTATTCATTGTTGGGGATCATAGGCACTCTGCTATTGGGGAGGTGGGTAGTTTGGAACCTACTGGGCAGGGATGCAGGGAGGGGGGATGGGTTAGGGGGGGAAGGGATGGGTAAGCCATTATCACTATTTGTGTATTTTTTCGGTAGAAATGTTTATTGTGTTATAGTTTTATTCATTATAGATCTGCAATTGTCACTGTATACTCACTTCGAAAATACGCAAAGAATGACTTTCATACTTCAACATGTCGCAGAGACAGAAATACCCAATGGCGTCACATGACCTAACGACACAACGTCCTACCACAGCAAAAACTGTCCTTCCTCACCTGGAACGTCAATGGCCTGCGGGATAAGATAAAACGTGGATTGGTGCTACAGTACCTGAAACGCATGTCTCCGGCCGTTACACTAATACAGGAGACCAACCTAACGGGCTCTACCTGTAGGGCCCTTGATAGATGGGGGTTTCAATTGGTATCCCACTCCGAGTTCACCACCGGCTCCCGGGGGGTGGGGATCCTGATACGAAAACAGTTCCCCCTCATTATCCACCGCACCTTTAAAGATGACCAGGGACGATTTGCAGCAATTTCGATGCAATGGGAAGGGCGCATGTTCAATTTCGTATCTGTTTACATACCACCTGCACTGCAGGCCCCCGCCCTACGAGATCTGGGCAAATTTCTCTTAGCGTTACCAGAAGGAGACCTGGTAATCGGAGGAGACTTCAATATGACCGCAAATGACACGCTAGATCGCACACCGGCTCGCCCACAGCATCGTGTTGGCTCCTCTCTGGCCGACTTCTTAGACGCACATGGTCTGTTAGATGTGTGGAGGTTTCAAAACCCAAATGAGAAGCAATACACATTTCATTCAGGCGCTCATAACAGCCTCTCCCGTATAGACTATATACTCGTAGCCATAGATGGTTTGAGTAAGTTTGGCAGAGCCGCACATTTGCACAGGGGAATCTCTGATCACTCACCGGTTACGGCAGAACTGTTGAAACATGGTACTACTCAAAGGCGTATATATCCTATATACCCGGGGTACCTCCTGAACTCTAAGATTAAGAAAGCCCTAATTAGAACAACTACACACTACTTTCAAGATAATGAAGCATCAGTCCCCTCCCCAGTCACGTTGTGGGAAGCGTACAAGTCAGTAGTAAGAGGACATGCTATATCGCTAATTGAGGGACATAAGAAGGGGATAACACAGGGTATAGAAACTATGGAGCATGAGCTAAAACAATTGGAATCTCAACAGGCGACGAACCCTACAGAGGGGAACAATCACACACTGCACATAAAAAGACAGGAATATTGTGAATATCTCCGGAATGATGCAAGATCCCGCATGACAACCACCCAACACCGGATCTATGAATCCGGAGATAAAGCGGGTAAGCTCCTTGCATGGCTCGACAAAAGGGAAAAATCACGTAGATGGATAGCACAGATAAAAACGGATAAGGGTGAAACCACATCTGACCCACAACTCATAGTGGATACGCTGGCACGACACTATGAGCGAGTCTATACTTCCACGAACACCACCACCGTACAGGAAGCACTTGCCTTCCTTAAAGATATTCATATGCCTCGGCTCACACCCCAAGAGGCCGACAGACTAGAAGCTAACATGACAGTGGATGAACTTAAAGTAGCTATTACAAAAATACAATCGGGGAAGGCCACTGGCCCAAATGGTATTCCAATAGAACTATATAAGTGCACAGCAGACAAGATAGCCCCATACTTGTTGCGTATGTATGAAACAAGTCAAGAATTGGGGACACTCCCTAAAGATCAACGATTAGCCACTATTGTAGCCATACATAAGCCGGGCAAACCTGTGGAAGAGTGCTCATCGTATCGCCCGATCTCCTTAATTAATGTGGAAGGGAAACTATTAGCAAAAACACTGGCGCTTCGTCTTACACCCTATCTCACCAAACTGATTCATCCGGACCAGTCCGGTTTTATGCCCGGTAGAAACACCGCACTAAATCTAAGACGCCTACACGGCGTATTGGGCAGACAACACACCATATTAGAAGACGCCGCAGTCCTATCGCTGGACGCAAAGATGGCCTTTGATTCGATGGAATGGGCCTTCCTATTCGCGGTACTCCAGCACTTAGGATTCGGACCGAAATTTTGCTCATGGATACACTTACTTTACACCGACCCCATAGCACATGTAGCGGTGAATGGTCATATATCAAAGGAAATCACCCTGGGAAGAGGGACAAGGCAGGGATGTCCATTGTCGCCCCTATTATTTGCATTAGCCCTAGAACCATTGGCGACCTGGATAAGGTGGGACCCCAGGATACGAGGTTTGAAGTGGAGGGAGAAATGGGAGGACCGTATATCCCTCTATGCCGATGATGTATTACTATATATTACCTCGCCTACACGATCTCTTCACGCCACACTTAATATCTGTGCTGTGTTCGACTCAGTATCGGGATACGCCATTAACTGGGACAAGTCGGTGCTATATATCCTACATGGAGCACCCCCACGGATGCCGAGAGACTGTAAGGTCCAGATAGTCATGAATAGTTTTAAATACCTAGGCATTCATATCACCTCAGATCAAGATTCCTTTTTTACTCTTAACCTACAGCCCCCCTTGCAAAGACTGAAACGAGATATTAAACATTGGAGGGCACTACCGCTCACACTGCTCGGTAGAGCGGCCCTCTTTAAAATGATGGCCCTGCCCAGATTCCTTTATGTCCTGCATAATACGCCATATCCAGTCCCCGACACATACTTTAAGGCAATAAACTCAGAGGTTGCGGCCCTTTTATGGGACGGCAAACCGGCCAGAGTAGCTGGGCACAAATTGACACGGAGTTGGTACGATGGTGGAATAGCCCTGCCAGATGTAAGGCGTACTATTGGGCCTCACAACTCACAGTAATCAACCAATGGCTGCACGTACCAGATACAGACCCCGCATATCACCTAGACAGAATGACATTGGGGAGTGGAGGGATTAATAGAGCACTTTACGCCCAACGAAGGACTAGCAACTTCATGGGCCCAGCGATGCATACTGTTCGCACTTGGCATACGGTTAACAGGCACCTGGGATGGACGGGCAGATTTACACAACACACTCCCCTATGGGATACAGGCCGACTAGGAACATTGGGCAATAGCAAAGGGTTTCGAAACTGGGACTTGATCGGTATCTCCCGGCTGGGGGACCTTTGGCGCAACGGGGAGGTGGTTAGTTTCACCTATCTGCAAGATCAGTACAAAATGGCCCGAGGGAACAGTTCAGGTATATGCAAATAAAACATGCCATAGAGGCAGTCCTCCCTCCTGCTGAGATTCTCCCGGAATCATCACCCCTAGAGGACCGACTGCTCACGGATCCCTTGTGTAAGCGAGCAACTTCGCTAATATATAAAAAAATAATCAATAACCGTACAGATCCGCTTAGCCGACTCAGGGAAGCATGGCAACTAGAGGTGGGAGACATGGATGACCCTGAGTGGCGAGACGCCACGGCGTCGCCCAAGGAGGTTGCAATCTCCTCTAGACTACGGCTGATACAGTTCAAAATACTGCATAGAACCTACTACACCAGGGTGGTTTTACACAAGATGGGAAGGTCCCCTGACCCGAGTTGTCTACGGCAGTGTGAGGATGTGGGTACCTTCTACCACACATTGTGGAGCTGTATGAAACTAAGACCGTACTGGGAGACAGTAGTGAGGATCATCGCAGAGGTAACAGGAAACAAGTCCCGCTGGAGCCTAAATGCTGCCTTTTGAATGTGTGGGGGCTCTACGAATCTTACTCACGCCGAACGACAATGGGCAACGACAGGCATGATGATAGCCAAGAGGAACATTGCGCAAAAATGGGGGTCGAAACTGTACCATCGGCGATGCAATGGGGTAACGATATGGATGCTGTTATGGTAGCGGAAAAGGCCACATTTATTAACAGGAAATGTCCCAAAAAATGGAATAGACTATGGGGAAAATGGAATGTATATAGAGGAGATATCTGCACCCCCCCAGAGGAGGAGAGCGACTCAGATGATGATATGTAATGGTGGAGAGAACGGATGTGACGTTAAACATTCATAAATATATTGAATAACAGTAATTAAGTGTTTTGCAGATGAAAAAAAAAAAAAAATGACATAAAATACATTTTTAAAAAAAAGAATGCGTCCACAATCGACTATATTTTAGTCAGTGAAATGATAGCAGCCAGGCTGGCGGACTTTGAAGTCGATGAGAGGTGAAAGTGATCACAGGCCCCTGCGTGCCACCTTGCAATTAGTAGTCCACATAGCAGCCCCACTCCAAGCGATGGGGGGACCCACGGGAGAAGAGCAGCATAAGGTCCTCCCAAGAATTAAATGGTCAGCCAGACTCGGACACAATTGTCTGAGTGAGTGGAAAAGAGAAAGAATGGCCTAAAGTCAGCGACTCCAACCTCAGCAATAAGCAACTGGGAAGCCCTCATCGCAAACCTACACCCAAATTTGAGGAAGGTACAACAAAAGACCCAGAGAATTAGTTTAGAAATGACATCCCAAGCGCCCCACTGTCCGAAGGGTTTAATTTACTGCAAACGCGCCCACCGCAGGGCACTGGAAGCCAAGAAAAGAGGTGGCAAATCATTTGACAGGCACTCCATTGCCGCTCTGAGGGCAGCATATAAAAAGAAAGCATGGGAGAGCAAAAGGAAGTACATTGAAACAGAATGACTTAAAATGTTTTCTTTGCTGAAGTAAAAGAACCATTCCAGACTGGGGAGGTACATCAACCAGCATGACAACCAAGGAATGACAAAGGAGAACGGGGTAGCCGAAAATGACTGAATAAGGTACGTCAAACATCTGTATTCAAAAGTCTCACCAGACAAGGGGTGCACCGTAGTGAGTTGCCTGGATGCAGCCTGCACCCTCACCCAAGGTATTTTAATCACTGACAGCGAAGTAATAAAGAATATCAGTAAAATGAGGAGTGATGGAGCACCAGGGCCAAACAGTATTCCCCACCCCAGTATTCAAATCTGCACAGGCATTCTGGGCTCCAATCTTGACCCCACTTTTCAATCAAGTTTTCATGACTGCAACAACGCCACACTCTTGGAGAGGATCCATTCTTTTTCCTATCCACAAAAAAGGCAACCGATCTAATCCAGCAAACTACAGGCTTGTTGCCCTGCTTGATTTAGAAGCTAAAGCTTATGCCTGAATCCTCCTGAAGGAGCTGGAGTCATACGTAAAAGAAACAGGAATCCTCCCATATTTTCAATTTTAGGACACACAGTTCAACCATTGGCATATCTTTCCATACAAGCGGTCAAGAAAAAATACCCACCCTTGTTCTGCTGTTTTATAGATTACAGCACTGCTTTCGAAAAGGTGGACCGCGGCAGACTATGGGAGAAAATGACTGCCTGGGGGACCCCATCTAAGCTCCTGAAGGCAATTACATCCTTATATAAGGGGACATGGGTTCAGGTCAAAACAAGCCCTACCACAGTAACATCAAGAGTTGCCACAAACAACAGGCTCATACAGGGCTGTGTTTTGCCCCCCCTTCTTTTCAATCTTTTTACTGCAGATCTGGGGGCCGCCCTGCAAGGAGCCAGCTTAGTTGCTCAAAGGCTGGGTAGGGGGAGACTTCCCATCTTACAATATGCGGACGACACAGCAATAATGGACCATACTAGGGTGGGACTCCAGAGAGCCCTCAACGCATTTCACTGCTACAACCAAGAAAACCACCTGCTGCTCAACCAGAGCAAAACCAAGATAGTTGTGTTTGGCAAATATCCACACAAAAGGAAAGCCCACTGGTAATTGGGAGAACAAATTGGGACAACAACAGCCTACAACTACCTTGGGGTCTGGCTTTCAGAGAGAGAAAAACCTGCCACCCACCTAAAACACCTTAGTGCAAAGTCAGACCGTGTCATCCACACACTGAAGCGACTGAGCCAACGCCTGACAAGTCCAACCACCGAGCCAATGCGGACAGTCATGATAGCGAAATTAATAACGGCCATTAACTATGGACACCTGGCCTTCCCGGGCACCCTGGATAGGTTCATAATAGCTGCACAGGCCACAGCATACAAATCAGTGCTGCTAGCTCCGCGGCGAGCAAGAAAAGCAAGGCTAAGGCTGGAGCTTGGTCTCAGCAGGCCAGATTTGGCGTTACAGGGGGACCTAATTAAGTTCTTCATCAGGGTCTTGAGAGCCCCAGAAGACACACTCAAACACCAACTGAGAAATATTTTCGAGCCGGAGGGCTCCCCCTGGCACTCCAGGCTGGGGCAAGCAATTGGCAGCTTTTATATTGAAGCAGAAAGCCTGCACTCACCCGTCATCTCGTTATCTGCTTGGAAAAATGCGGTGAAGAGGCAGGTAATGGCACCTTCATCTGAAAAGGACTCTGCAACTCTTCGCCTCAGTCCCATTACCGCAGCACTGGATACGTCATATCTTGGGGAAACCTCAACCTTTTCTTAGCGATGCATGGTCAGCTCAGGGCCGCAGGAAAATACTCTACATGAGGCTCATCGAGCTAAAAATCACATATTTCAATCCAGCTTGGGCACGTAAAGGAGAAGCAGTCTCGTGCAGGCTTTGCTCATACCACAAGGAATCCTGGTTGCACCTGATGTGTTGCTGCCCCACACTGGCCAAAGATCGCCGCTGTTTGCTCTGCCCTATTTTTAGGGCCACGAGTGTGAGGACCTGCAAGGAGGCCTCGGACTTGTGCTTTACAGAAACCACAGCATGTAATCTAGCTAGAGTGGTCAGCATTCCGTCCATCATTTGTTTGCTGTAACACTTTTCGCCCTAAGTGGGATGGGTATGCCCAGACGTGGGTCCCTTGCTCACTGTGCCACTGGATTCAAGCTAGCCTGGCTGAAGAAGGGTGACATACCCTGAAACAGGTCCCAGGATGCTTGTTTCCGGTCCAGGGAGGACCTGGCCTGGCAGTTCGGTCTGGACTGTTCCCATGGGGCACAGGGTCAAGACTGATTTGCATATGGCTGGGTCCAAACTGGGGTGGCGTAGTGGGCAAAAGAACGATGGATTTAACCCAGATCTTTTGACTGGGGAGAATGTTTGCATTGTCAGCATTCCGTCCATCATTTGTTTGATGTAACACTTTTCGCCCTAAGTGGGATGGGTATGCCCAGACGTGGGTCCCTAGCCCACTGTGCCACTGGATTCAAGCTAGCCTGGCTGAAGAAGGGTGACATACCCTGAAACCGGTCCCAGGATGCTTGTTTCCGGTCCAGGGAGGACCTGGCCTGGCAGTTCGGTCTGGACTGTTCCCATGGGGCACAGGGTCAAGACTGATTTGCATATGGCTGGGTCCAAACTGGGGTGGCGTAGTGGGCAAAAGAACAATGGATTTAACCCAGATCTTTTGACTGGGGGAGAATATTTGCATTGTCAGCATTCCGTCCATCATTTGTTTGCTCTAACACTTACAGAAACCACAGCATGTAATCTAGCTAGAGTGAAGTATACACATTTAATTAGAATAGCACCCGAAGAGTCACCACAGATTAATTTTAGGCCCCCAACAGGCTAAGACACATCACATTATGTTGTGCATGGCGCACTTTAACCCGTAGCCTAACAATGAGCTGCCACGAATTAATCCAAGCCCATTAATAGGCTAACATATGCATGTTTAACTCGCATGACGCACTTTAATCTCTCTAAGGTGGAAGTAGGCCACTTTTCCATTATGCGTAGGAGAAGCGCACAGTGAGGGTCACTCACCAGTAGTGCAAGTATACTTGATTTTGAATCTTTAATCCTACAGGCTCGCACTTGTTGAGCAGCTACGGTTTAACACCAGGTCTGATGGGATAGCACATTGCACTTTAAAACTGCACATCACATTTTATCGAACCAAGCGGTTGTTTTTATCAAGAAAAGGAGGAATGCATAGCTACCCGTTCCCAGCCACCAGTCTAATGAACTCTGGATTTTCAATTTTTTTCCAAAATATGGATTTTAGGATGGGACATCTTTTATGAAGGTTCACACATCACAACACATTCTGATGCTCCTTTTCATCTGTAAGTGTAATCAATCGAATTGTGACATCACTAGTAACCTAGAACAAGAAAACAACATGGCTATTTTTTACTGTAACAGTTTATTGGAGGCAAGTTGTAATGTTGTAATGCACTCTGCCAGAGCCCGCAGGAAATGTGAAAACCATCCCCCTGTGAAAAACTCGACCTACCACTCACACAATTAAAGGGAAAACTAGCTTTCCAGATCCATTTCTGTTAAATTTTATATCCTGAAAACTCAGTTTATGATCAACTGTTGGTTTACTCCATAGGGGAGCAGGAATCTACCTGCAGATTACTTACACACGCTAATGCATAAAGGACCTTTGATACTTACATTACTATGCGTTTGCAAGGAATTACAAGGTACTTATTTGTTTGTTTTCTGATTCTGAGTAGCGGGGCTACAGGGAAGGAGTGATGAACCATTTAATGGAAGGTGAAAGCAAGGTAGAAGGTTTGACCATTGGTTTTTAAGGAATTGAATACCCTGTCCCGTATATTAAAGGAAAAAAAGGTAATGCAATGCAAGTAATCTAGTAGCTCTGTGACCTTACAAATTAAGATGTTCTTGACTGGGGCCTGCATGCCTTTGGTAGTCAAAATATGTCTTTGCAGTCCTTCTCAAAAAGTGGTGAATTGTTGGGTGAGGGCGTCTTTAAACTTAAGATATAATTAAAAGTAAGGGACTCAAACTATATAATCAACCATATTCAATCGACTGACAGTTCTATTTGAGGGCAAGTGAGATGCTGAATAACCGGCCGCCCCATTTCAGAAGGGGTTTCTTTCACTGGTAAAGTTAACAAAAACGTTTTACTACTATAAATCACTGGTGAAAAACAACAACAAAAAATGTGTTTTTGGAGGAAAAAGAATTTTCTGAAAAACATGTGCCAGATTAGTTGCTTAACCTACAATGTAAAAAAATAACTAGACTGAAAGAAATATCATTACACATTTCTTTGAACTTCACAGCCATATTAATGGTGCATAAAAAAACCCACATTTATAAGTTCAATGATTTAGAAAGACGGTGATGAGTGAGGATATATATTCAGTCGCTATTAGGCAGTTTACAGACTTATCACTGTGTATATTATACACAGCAAAGGGTGAAGTCCCATATCACACAAGCGAACAAATCAATAGCGCTGCCTTGGCTGAAATAGTGTGTCGAGAAAACAAGAAATTCCGAAACTTTGTCTCGAACTACCTTTGAACTTGACCATGTAATTGCAATCTAGTGAGATTATCTTTTGTCACTTACTATCTTTGATGGGTAAAGAAATGGACGGAGGGTTTATATGCTACATCAAGATCTCCAGTGAGGAAAACCTATTTGCAAAGAGTAGCTGAACTATGCAAATTCTTCACTTCAGTTGCAATAGTAGTCATCTTTTTCTGAAACAATGGTTTCTTAAAAGGAAATTTAGAGAAATTACTGCTTTGATTATAAATCAACCAGCTTACTTATCCGTGCACTTAATAAATGCAAGGAGGGCAGTGGGCTTCATACCCATTTCTTTCCAAAAAAGCAAGCAAGGTTAATAAATGTATTGGTTGATGAAACAAAGTAGTAGTTGTGCCTGTGTTTCTGTGCTTAATTGGCATTTTTTAATATTTGCAGTTTAAAATAATTTTTGTTTGATGGAGTGTGTGAGTGCTGCCAAGGTTCACGACCCAATTCTTTGTGTGGCACGAACATGTCAAGTGGTTTCACCCAAGGACTACAGAATGCGGTAGAAAGGCATTCCTCTCTAGCGCAGACGTGGACCATCCACATGAGTCTACTACTTGTAAGTAGAGACTCAGGAAGCGAGCGCTTGAACTCCTTTTGACCGCAGAGACCATCTCGCCCCCATCCATACCTTCGGATGGTGTGTCTTGTCATGGACATTACCTTTTTTATTTCCACCTCGCACTTCAAGACTATTTCTATGCCTTAAAGACAACTTGCCTTGAGAAAGACCTTGGCCTGTCGGCCACACGGGTGAAACACGTGCCGGCTTTTCGATTGCTCTCTTGTATTTATGACAATAAATACCAAAAACGATATTCAAAAACAGTATTAGACTTTGGGATTCATTTTTCCCAGGAATCCATATATATACACCTAAGGCGCAAACCAGTCATACCTTGAAAACATTAAAATAATAATAATCAGCCAGGTCTTCCAATTCCAGCATGAGCATCGCTAAACGTACGGCAGGGGGTACTTTATCACAAATGCAATCCCCACATGTTGCTTGAGGCCACTTCAGATGGTAGCAACCTTTTCTTAAAATGTTTGCATCAAGAATGTCCTTCACAGAAAGTGTTCTAAGCAAGAAAGAAGGTAGATTCCTCACCAGGTCTTCTAATACTAGATTCATTTCTATAACTAGAGGTCAAAGAATACTGATTCTGAAAAAAACTAGACAAATAACTGTTCCTCTGCGCACCCACTGGTAATTTCAAAGGCACCTTAGGTATCATCTCATGCTTAATATGCACATGTGTCTGATGGACAAATTGACTGCACAGGGTCACTTACAATTCCAGATATATGCTCAACCCACCCATGTCCACTCTTTTTCTTAAACGGTTTATTGGTTTTAAGCATTTTCATTACGAAGACCAGCACAGGACAATAGCACTTTACACTTTCACAAGAGTAACAGTTATTACTCATCCGAGTGACCAGTAGCCTTGAAAGGACACATAGGTGCATAACAACTATATCATTGTCACCTATTCAAGTCACAAAATGTTCTTCTTTGGAATATTCCCATCACCGGTTTTAAATTCTGACATGGTTTTTAAGACAGCCCCTCACTCTATGCACCATTTCTTGCAACTTTGCACAGCTGTTCCATGCCTCTAGTCCATTACCCCTGGGGGTCCAGCAAATGCCGATGCCTCTCTTGGCGATCGACAGGCCCAGTCCCACAAAAATTCTGGTGTGATGCTGGCCACCCAGTCATCGATAATTCCCAGCAATACCAATTTTGGATCCATGGGCATCCTCCGCCCCACCACCACTCAATATATGTGTTAAGTTTCTTCTAGTATGAGACTAAAACGGGACATTCTCAAATTATGTGAAAACAGGTTCCCACTGAGATTTTACATTTCAAACACTGTGGGTCATGGGCAAACCCCATTTTCCTAAGTCGTGATGGATAGAGCTAGTAGTAGCAATGAAAATATTTGAACCGAAAAAGTCAGACTGGAGAATATTACAAGCGACCTTATTGCCAATGGGCGATCTCATTGCCATTTGGACTTCTACCCATTCATCGTCATCTAGTATACATATGTTGGACTGCCATCTGGATTTCAGCTCAGATAGAGTGCCTGGGGAATTCAGGATGGGCCTGGCAGCCAGCACACTACTACCAATGCATCAGCATTAATTTTCTTTGATCTTCCACTTCCTCCAAACTACTGCATCATCAGAAAGGACCAGGTAGGCAGAGTTTGGGTCATCTACAGAGCTTCAAGGCAATGCAAGGAGATTCCAAATGGCCCCTCGTCCATGTTTCAATGCCTTACTCTAGACCTGGGTGCTCAACACAACTCTCCTTTCAGAATAAATGCACTCTACTCCCACCAGATAATAACATGGCCTTTGTCGAGGAATGCATTGACCTCATAACTGACCAAACCACCCAGAGCGACAAAGTGATCATTCTGGGAGACTTCAATCTTCACTGGGGCACCACAGAAGATTATAAAGTGAACCACTTTGCCTCCACTCACCACAACGATTTGATTCTACATAACATTGAGCCAACCCATATTAAAGGCTCCATACTAGACCTAATAATCTCCAAAGACGACACGCTCTCCGTGAACAATCCAATCCCGGTAGACTGGTCTGATCACTCCCTTATTCCCTTCACCCTAAGACTCTCACACCATGGTAATGGGTCAAGTGAAACAAGCAACTACCTGGCTTTGAGATACCAGAAACGTAGACATCACTACTCTTAGCAAAAACACAAAAGTGAATGATACTACCTCCCACAGCTTTGCATGCCTCTCCGATGTGTTTGACATTGCAGCTCCACTCCAAAGCAAAAAGAAATACCTTAAACCTTTAGTGCCATGGTTCAACAATACCCTTTATGAGGAAAGGAAAGCCTTAAGTTTCTTAGAAAAGAAACGGAGAAGGTCGCCCTACATCACCAACCTTACTTGCCTCAGAAATACTAGGTCCCGATACAAAAGAAACATATCGTCTGGGAGAAATCCAACCACTTTAGGTCCCTGCAGGCAAGAGCCAACCAAAGCAACTCTTTGATCTGGTCAAAACCGCCAAAGTCCACTCCAAGCCCACATACAATAAATTTGAAGACCCACCATCAAAAGCACAGGGATTTCTCCAGTTCTTTGACTCCAAAGTTCAACGGTTACTACATCATGATGTCCACCTTACCTCTCCGCCAGCGTGCAAATCCAAAGATTCCATTAATTCCATTACAGAGGAAGACTTACTCAAGATTGTTTTAAAAACAAAACACTAAAACCACTTTGTCACTATATTGCTGGTGACATTGCAAAAGACCTTTATACTCACATGCTTACCCACTGGACAAAACTGGTGAATCTCTCTCAACCAAGGAACATTCCCCAACCGCCTCAAAACTATATAAATCACCCAGGTCTTTAAAAAAAATCTGTGTAGACACCAACAATCTCAACAACTAATACCTGATCTCCAACCTGCCTTTCCTCTTAAAAATCATTGAAAGATGTGTAGCGGAGCAACTGAGTCAACACATCAAAACAAAAACACCTACCTTCTAGACTAATTCCAATCTGGTTTCAATCAGGGCTTCAGCACAGTAACCGCTCTATTACAGGTGGCCAACTATGCTCTCCGAAATTCTAAACACAGACAACGCTTGCCTCCCGATTCTTCTCAACCTATTGTCAGCCTTTAAACAGTCAACCAACACACACTCCTGGACACTCAAAATTCAAGTAGGCATTGATGGTATGGCCCTGAAATGGTTTGTTTCATTCCTCATGGGCAGGTCGCAGCGAGTAAAAATTGATGACCCTATACTCAGACTGCGGTGAACCAAGGGGTCCAACAAGGGTCCATCCTTGCCCCAACCCTATACATCGAGCCACTCGAGTCTCTTAAGAAATCAGAGATCTTCAATCATCAATAGGAAGATGACAAAAAGCAGTATCTCTTTACGAAAAGATATCTCACTGCCCGCCACCACCCCAACCTCTGTGCACACTGGGTGACCTCACAACCTACTGCTAAAACCTTCTAAAACGGAATTGATCCTTTTCTTCCCTTCAGAATCAACATCTCTGCTGCAATCCTAGATGGACACACACAACACCCTCAACAGTAAACCCACCATTGTTGACAGTGTCAAATCTCTGGGAGTCATCCTGGACAAAAGACTCAACCTGCATTTTCAGATCAGCACAATGGCCAAAAACACTGGCTAACAACTACGTCTTCTGTTGGGAATCTACAGTTACATCCCAGAACAAGAACTAAAATCTCTTGCAAATACACTGGTACTCAACATAATTGACTTTGGGGAGACCAGTCAGAGCGAGTTACAATAGTCTGTCTCACTCCAATAAAAACGATTATATACTCGGCAGCATGATTAGTCTACAGGGCCCAAAAAAATAACTAAATAACCCCCATGCAGATCGCTCTCCGATGGTTGAGTGATGCAGGCAGTCTTGTAGATAGCCCTTGCTTCAATTGACAATGTCCTACACACATCCATTCCACGTTACCTGGCAGACAAACTCAAGCTATCAGGCGGCTCCAAACCATTGCAAAATGCTGATGCAATGCGCCTTGAACCCTTGTCCTTTAAAAGGGACCAACTGAAGGCACCATCCTTCTCGGGAAGCGCAACCAGAATCAGGGATTCACTACTTCAAAAGTTGCATGTGACTACTTTGCGGACGACTTTCAAAACGGCCCATCTCTTCCAACAGTATGTAAGCTAAAATACTGTAATCAACTCTTGGCACAGACCTTTATACTATCTTAACCTTTTTACCGCTGTATACTACCTCAACCTTTTATGGCCATATACATCTTTTGCAAACTTCGTATACTATCTCAACCTTTTTACTGCTTTTGTACATTCTGTTTTATGTAATGATCTACCTTTTTGTACTTTCAACCTTTAAATACTTATAGCTGTGCTGTCTGTCTAGCTTAAACAATCTGTAACTTCTATGTAATGAAATATTTATCTTGTGAAGTGCTCTGGCACCTTCAGGTAATGTCCGCACTACATAAAAATGCATTAATAAATATAGAAATTGCTAGATAAAGAAAAGCTATTTCTGCCTAACCTTACTTAAAATAGGGGTAAGTGTCATGAAAAAAAAATCCTTCACCTTCTAGGGCCAGTCCAAAAAGTAAATAGCATATTTTCGAACACGTGCTCTTCTATACCACACCCCTTCACACGTTGATACAGCAGTCCAGGCAACAGACTTCTAACTTACTACATGCCAAGAGCCCTCATTCTTCTCCAGTTCCAACAATGAGAAATTACATTGTATGGATTGCTGAAACATTTCTAAACAAGCATTGGAAATGCAATAGGTCTCGCCTTTAATTAAGTTTAAGCCATTTGCTTTGCTAATGGTCTTGTATTTTAGGTTTGTATTATTTAGTGTATATTTGTGATATGTTGTAGTTGTATTTTGTTAGAATTGTGTCTGTTAGCTGAGTAGTAGTTGAAAGTATAGCGTTAGTAGGAGAAGAGCAGTGTTTAAGATTTGGGAGGTGAATGAATAGAAGAATAGCATGTGTGTTAATGAAGTATAGTGAGGAGTAGAATAGCATGAGGCAGATGAAAGGGGCGAGGGGAGAGCAAATAGGGAGAAGGAAGAAAGTGTTAGTTGTATATGAAAGTACATCAAGGAAGGATAAAACGTGTGAAATGCATCCCCACAAAACTAAAATCTTTCTTGCAAGCTGAGGGAGTGTTGAGTTTATGCTCTCAAGTGCCTTGGCGGGACATTTGTTTCCTTGTGTGCTCTATATGAAGAAAATCCACGAACTCCTGCATAAATATATACACATACACACAACGTGGTGCATTCCACAACAGCAAGTGTACCACAGGAAGAAAGACTGCACGTCTTCAGATAAAGCTGATCTATCTACCTGCATGCATGATTGCACGTGAACTTTATTGCTACCATGCCATTGCCTGGCAGGCGTCACAAACCTCCAACAGCGCAACTTTATACAAAATGGGAATGAACATGCTAATCGCTGCCACACGTGTTGAGCGGTTATCAGAATAAAGCAGCTACTCGCAGATGCTACTTTCCAAGGGGCACGCGCATACCTGCCACGACCCGTATGAATGCATTTGTAGAATGGTTGAGGCGTAATAGTCAGAAAGCTGCCAGGAGAACTGTACTCTGGCGAGAAACATGCAAATGTGCCACGCATCAACACAAATATAAAGCAGATCACATTGCAACTGAATATGTGAATCGCGCAGTATGTGTAAGTTCTCGCCTTTATGTCAAATTAGCTCAATCTTTGCATGTGCGGTTATTTCAATGGGGCTCTGTCGGAAGATATAGCCTTGTACTCTATAGAATGAGATGTACGCGCATTACCCAAAACGTCTTCCTCCTCGCATCGAGATGGCATTTTTCCACTGTAACCAATGGTAACTTGTGGACCGAGCACTAGAGAACATGAATGATGCAGCTTCCACTACACATTCACAACACCAAGATGCACAAAACGCCTGCAAACTGCTGTGATCTTCCAAGCTAAACAGCAGAGGCACGCCAGGCAGTATCCGGCAGAGAATAGATTGAAATCTGACTTACCAGGGTGCAGCACGCGATGCCGAATGGGAACAAGTTGGTGGTGGCTGCTTACGTCAGGAAGCCCATTAACAATGAACAGCGCAACTCTGGGGAGATTGCTTTTGGATGGGGGGGGGGAAGGGGAGGGAGGAGCTGGTACAATTCCCAATGAGGAGCCAGCGTTTCCGCTACCAGCACACCCTCCTACGTCACGCCAAACAAAGATGGCGTCGGCCTGTCCACATGGGCCGTCCTAAAAGTGGACAAGGAGGTAACTCAGAAGCCAGATTTCCAATCACGCGCCACCGTTTACCATAAACGATGACGCGAGCCAATGGGAAACAGGGGCGGGGCTTCAAGTCCCTTCTGAATCCGTATCGACTGCAAAAAGCCCTCGCAGAGCATGCGCGCTGCAACGCCAGGCGAGACCTAAAAATGTAATGGTACAATTTCCAGGGTACAGATCCACGCAGTCGAAAGTGTTTAAAGTGCAGAAAAAGACACACAAATTCTGCCCTAAAATCACTTGCATCTTGCGGTTTCCTGAATGGAGAAGAAAATCTAGAAACAGCCAGCATGGAATGCTTTGCCAAAGGAAAAAACTCAAGTACACAAATAATCGACTTTCGGGACAATAGACAGGAGGATCTACAGGTTAATGGACCCAGGATATGACTGCCACAAACCACGGGTCTACTTAGGCCTCGACAGACTTGGCAGCAGAGCAAAGATCGAGCTAGGTCCATCAAGGGTTCACAGCATCACATCCTAGACAGTGGTTCTTAACAAGTGGTCCGAGGACCCACTGGGGGTCACAGCAAGGCCTATCAGGAGGTCAGCAAATGTTTTACAAAATTAAATAATACTATTATGAATACATTAAAATTAATAAAGCGTATACAATTAAAGAAGCAAAATTAAAAACCTTTTCTATATTTAATTGTGATATTTGAACATTTGTTTGGTGTATACTGGTTTTTGCATTTTTATGCATTGTTTCGCAGTTCAAATCATAGAATTTGCTTAGGCATGGGGTCCCCGGCTTCCAATAATGACGCAGTGGGTGTGACCTTGACTCCAGCAATGATTCAGTGGGAGTGCACATAAGTCAAAAGGTTAAGAAACACTGCCTAAGAAAGCTACAGATAGACTCTTAAAGCACTATACCATTTTCTGCTCTTCAAGGAACATCTGAATAGCTCCTGTTGAGAGAAGCTTTTGCACCCAACTATACTCGAATCATCGGTCACCATTGTTATCCTGGGACCCCGAGCTCACTGCTACACCTGCCCCCCTGGTGAGAGAAAGCCCGTTTGTTGCAGGATTCCATCTACATCATACAGATTGTTGCAGTGACAAGGTTTCCTAAATAAAAAAAAATCTCATATGTAGAAAGCACTGAAACTCTTCATAACTTTCAAAATCAGTGCTTTTGAGCATAAATGTTTGTTAAAATTCCCTACAGAAGCTCTCCAAAATGTCGGCTTTATTTACATTGCAAAGCAGTGTAACAACCCACTCCCCTAATACAGGGCATATAAATCTGTACTGTGTCATTCCACAAAAAGAAAGACATACATTAAAAATGGTGAATGCATCCAGGAATCTGAAGCATTTGATCCCAAACTTAAGACAAGCTCCTAAAGGCAACAGTGCTGTATATATTTAAAGCTTGGAGGAAAGGCTGTCAAGCGCTGGGCAAGCGAAGACGGGGATTATCGTACGAGTCTGCATTAATGACTGGTACATATACAGCGCCCCTTTTATTTTTCACAGCCCAAACATTGCAGACAAAAGCAGTTTATTGGCAGCAGGCACTGTGATCTGTTGGGCAGCGGGAGTTTTATTAAGCCAGTTTGCATGCCAGGCTTCGTTTACCTTCTCTTAAAATGTGGAATGCAATTGCCATAGCCTATGGAGTAGAACAGGAAATGCCAGGGGTTTTATTCCATCAGTACGGCTGCACGCATTATTAGCAAAGAATGCTTGATGTAACCTACAAACATGCCGAAAAAGGTCATGCACAATGCAAGATGCAAAAAGTCCTTTTCTCTCCATAAATGAGATGGAGTCATCCCTATACGGAATGATCGAGGGAGCTGGGAATGGAATAAAGAAGAAAAACAGCTAGCTGATCCCCCAATGCACAACGATGGAACTTGGGCGCTGCACCTCCAACTCCGATTAAAAAATAATAATAATAATAAAATTAGAAAATTATCACCATCAAACAAACGGGACAACAGAAGCACAGGATGATAGCTAGACCTTCACACCATGTATCTTAGCCAATTAAGGGTACTTAACAGCGCCTTGGAAGGCCCGTTCCTGATAACCACACCCGTCACATTTGCATATCAGAACGAAGAGAGCAGACCAGGCTTGTCTACTTCACTGCTATCCTAGCCTATTCAACCACCGTCTATTGCAAGGATCTTTTTTAAACTTCTAGACACCATTCCTCTTTTAAAGTATATACAGTGCAGCTCCCCCTCTTTTCAAACGGGGTAAGAGGCTACACCCTCTTTCAGTAGCCTTTCAACTCAAGAAGTAAGTCAATTTCCAGCTTAAAACCTTTCCACACAATACCACTCTTGGACCAGAAGATCAAAATTAGGTTACTCTCCATGTCCAAAGTCTCACACCCATACTAACAGGTGGAGACGATTTTTTCTATGGTAAGCATTTAAAAATCAGATAGAGACCTATTCCTCCGCACAGTTTAGGGACCTATCAGGCACCATAACCATCCTACTTCTAAGTAGCAGGACCTTACTTTGTTCAGAACTGACTTGTAGCTTGATTTTAATGTTGTATGTATCAGGCACATCAGTTCGTGCAGCAGTCCAACCGGTATATAATCTAAAACAATCGGGTTGTACACATCCAGCGGAGGCACTACATGTTAGCTTGATTAAGGCCATTATGTTAATTTTCTTTTGTCTTTCCATCAGTTCCAATTACCAACTAGACCCACTCGCTTGACTGCAGTAACTGGACTAGGATAAGCGGTTTCTTAAGGATTTCTGGCATTACATCTTCTCCAAAAGTATCAGCCTATTCACACTACTGAAGGCCGCACACAACTACACAAAAGAAATAGGCTCCCCAATGATGTTCTAAAGTAACAACAACCACAGGCTCACACATCCACCCCCAGCAAGACTTAAGAGATGGTCACAACACGTTGTTGAGGTGGGGGAGCATAAGTCAGCAATGCAGACAGGAAGACAGAGAAGGTGAAAGGGAGACAGACAAGGACAGAGGGAAGAGAAAGGAGAAAGACACCTAAAAGATAAAAGACTGTGGAAGATGGTGGCGCTAGCAGCGTGACACAGGCAAATGACTTAAGACTCAAACACCTAGAAATAAAGGCACAAAAAACTGTACACATCAGGGGCAGGAGACCTGTGCAAAGAGAGCGGCAAGTCCGAGAGCAAGGCGAGAGAGAGAGAGACACAAATGTAGCCAGGCTCGGACAGGCCAGTAGGGCAATCAGACAATGCCCGAAAGGCTGGTCTGACATGTCAGTGAATGGGCCGTTTTTTTCCTGTTTGTGGGCCTGTTTTTATGGTCTGTTAGACCGACTTTTATTGTTGATTTCCCCATTATTATCGCAAACATCGCTTGCAACAAGTACAAACGCCTGCCATATGCCATACTTTTGCAAACAACTATTCAGAGTGTCTTTACAAGTTCAAAACTGCCCTGATATGGAAATGTCAACCACTTTCTTAGCCATCTAATTTTCTAATGGGGGGGGGGGAGGGGGGTCTACTTTTATTTTGGTGCCTATGCCGATTTCTGTCCATGGCCGACCCCAGATGTAGCAACAGGAAGCAGTTATACAATAGATGCTATAAGGGCATTGGAAGACAAAGTTAACACGACAGGGACACTGTCACGAATTCAGGGGACACACAAATGAACAAATGCAAAAAGAATAATTGATTGACGGAATGCTGAACAATGTCAAACATTCACAATCCGTGCAGAGATCTGGGCCTTATTTCATCGTTTTTTTTTTTGCCCGCCATTCCAGTATAAACCCAGCCATATGCTAATCACTCTTGACCCTGCTCCCCATGGGAACAGTCCAGCCCAAACTGCCAGGCCAGGCTCTCCCTGGACTGGAAACAAGCATCGTGGGACTGGTTTTGGGGATCACCCCTCATCAGCCAGGCTAGCTTGAATTAAGTAGCAAGGTGAGCACGGGACCCACGTCTGGACATACTCACTGTGCCACTGGATTCAAGCTAGCCCAGCTGATGAGGGGTGTTAGCCCCAAACCGATCCCAGGATGCTGGTTTCTGGTCCAGGGAGGACCTGGCTTGGCAGTTCGGGCTGGACTGGTCCCATGAGGAGCAGGGTCAAGACTGATTTGCATATGGCTGCGTCTAAACTGGGGTGGCATGGTGAGCAAAAGAGCGATGGATATAACCCAGATCTCTTGACTGAAGGTGACTGTTTGATTTATTCCGCCTTCCGTCCATCATTTGTGTATCTTTTACATAAATGAACAAGACACACGAAGGGAACAAAGAAACACAGACTCTTAGACTGGAGGATAAAAACTTAGGTACAGAAAGATACAATAGCATTTGTGAAAGGCAGCGAGTCTTCTAAGACCCTCAATGCTGCCCGGTGCAGGGTTCCACCTCTAATTCACTTTGGGTTCGCTATCAAAATAATGAGGCAAGCGTTGGAAACTGGAAGACAAGAAAAAGGTTTATTTCTCATGAGGAGATCTTGTCAACTGCAGACACCGGGATGTCTGAGGGAGGTGTTCTGCTGATAACTCCTTTGGCTCTTCCTTTTATACAGGTTTGACACAATGCATTGGTTTCATCAACATGGTTACACAAGCTTGGGGTCCCCGCCCCGGGCAGGTTGTCACACAAGCCCAACAGTAATTCTCTTCCCACCCAGGTCAAACAGACAATCTTATCTTGCAGCTGGACCTTGCTTCAGGGTCTAAAACATGTGAGACCGGCCAGATCTAAGAGTCCGTTCTGTTGATAAAAACAGGTCCCATTGTTGGTAACAACAAGTCTTGCTGTTTGCAGTGCAATAAATCATGTTGCAAGAGTCTTTTTGGTGTTTGGAACCTGTTTGTGTAACTAGGTGCAGTGAGGGGTAGAGTGTCCAAAGGTTTGCCTGAAAACAGAGATGAGAGGAAAAACGAGTTTGTGGCAGCAAGTGGCGCTGAGGTTTGTTGCGGCAAATAGAGTTATAGCCCCCAGCACACATACCAGGTCAGTCAGAGGGATGCTAGTAAGGGCAGGGTGAAACAAAGGTGACCAACAGAGTACAAAATGGCTGTGATAGATTAAAATGACTGCAACTTATGTGCATATAGAATTCCACCAGACAAGATGGCGCAGGTAATGTTCACGATTGTCGTTTTGCTTTTAACAGTGGCCCCTTTGAACATAACTAGCCAGCTTGTCAGTCTATTTCGATCTCCATAATGTCCTGTATCTCTTGATCATACACTATTCTCATTTTTGTTAGCTGAGTGTCCATAGTCTTCGGGTGCAAGGTAGTTATGCAAAGAGAACACAAAGGTGGTATACAGTGTATACCCAAACAACAACCACATATTGTCAATACTGGGACCAAGAGAACCATTGATATTTTCCAACCCCACTCCTTCAAGATGCCCCAAAGCCAACTTCCAATTGTCCAAGTCTCTGATCCTTGATGAATTTCTGAACTGTGATGAGGCAGAGTCTGCTTGAACAATGTCTTTAGAACGCTTTTCTCGATGATGCTCTGCAGGGGCTGTGTAGGTTGGTGGCAAAACAAAGGCGATGTAGCACGTGCCCCCCCAGTTTCTTGGGAGCCAGGTGTAGGCTTTGGTTCCACAAACAAAGTACATATTGGGTGATGCAACAAGCGCTGGGGGGTTGGCAGTGTTCAAAGTCCTTACAATGCTACAGGTGCTGTGACCCACATTCTTAGTCCCACGGCCTTCAATGCATACAAGGCCAGAGACGTACACCACAGATAGGGCCACAGTCAGTGTTGCAGCAGTTCTTTTCTTCAGGTAGGAAAATGTGGCTCTGTTAGGATTATTGAACACTTGCATTTCCACTCGTTCTTTGGAGGGGACATTAATCTGGAATGTCGCATTGAAGGTGTGAGGGCAGAAGGGGGCGGCTGTCCTTCCTGTTTTGTTTCGCCAGAACTCGTTGTAGAACTGGGCGATTGTTCCGTCGGAAGTGGCATTCTCTTTGTAACTTTCTTATAGGAGCATCATTCAGGCAAGGCAAGATCCGTGAATAGAAAAGGGCGAAGGGATGAAAGGGATGGAATGTTCAGTGGCATGTGGTAACAGCCCACAGACCCAACAGTTGGTAGCATTGGTGGCAAGATTGTGCTGGTGCAACATCTGCACGAAAGAATTATTCCAGAATTCTTTGCGTCGTTTCTCGGAGATGTGGCAGTAGTGATACCAGGTAGTGTTCTTTCTTGGTGGTTGGTTGCATGGTGGGTGACAATGTTCTGTATGCAGGTGCATTCTCTTCAATGATCCAGAGTGCGACCATTAGCAGGAGACAGGTGAGAAATGCGGCTACAAGTGCAATTGTCTTTGTGCTGTGCAGGTTAGCAGTCTTGGTGTCTTTGCGGTGGTTTTGCAGGTGTTCAGTTTATCAGGACTTGCCAGGGCCCGTCCACCCTAGGCTCCAGATTCTTCGTTCTTTGGAAGTTGCGAATCAATACATGGTTGCCTGGCTTTATTTCATGTCCCGGGCCCCTGGATACGTCAGGCAAGGCTTGCTGCACCTGTTGGTGGATAATTGTTAGCTCGTTTGTCAATTTATGCAAGTAATCCGACATTAATATGTTCGGGACATCGTTAATGGAGGTGGGTCTTGGTGCCGCCCAAATGCTCAAAGGGGTGGTCAGGGACTCCAAACCCTCCCCGTGGTACTACTGTCCCCTTCCCTGGGTTGTGTTGTAGGCAGACTATACATTGTTGTACTAGGCGTTTTGCAGATTCTGCTATCTTGACGTTATGCCATACTCTGGTGATTAGTTCAATCATGGGGGTGGAGCCTATGTGTGCTGGTAAATGTGCCATGGTCAATATGGGAATGAGGTAGGCATTGGGTAACAGCCATTTATTTCCGTCTTTAGTTCTCCAGCAATCTTCCTCGTCTTTTAGTCCCACCTTTTCCCACTCGGTCAATTCGTCTTGTGTGCCTGTAGTCTGTATGTCCTTTACAGTGGTCCTAGCGTCAGTCCATCGTTCAGCTTGTGACCTGGTCACATACATTTCGTGTCGTAGTTCTGTCTCCTGCCGTGGCTCGGGCAGTAACGTCTGCTAGTGCATTTCCCTGTCCAATGAGATCAGTCACTTTCCTATGTGCCTGGCATTTTATCACTGCTAACTTCTTGGGAGGAGGACTGCTTGCGTCCAAGGCGGAGACTAAATCTCCATGCAGGATGGGTGTACCGTGTGAAGTCAGGAACCCTCTTTCTTTCCATAAGATCCCAAAATGGTGAACCACCCGAAGGCATATTGGCTGTCGGTGTATATGTTAACTGTCGTATCAGTCGCTAAGATACATGCTTGTGTGAGGGCAATGAGTTCTGCAGCCTGGGCTGAACGTTGGGGAATACAGGCTGTTTCCAGAACGGTTCGGGCTGTGGTGACAGCGTATGCAGCTGAGGGTGGTGCCGTCGGGGAGTTTGATGCACGAACCATCCACCCATAGTTCTCCATCTGGTTCTAGAAAGGCGGTGTCTCTAGAGATCTATTCTACTCTTTGTTTGTTCATCGGTTAGTGTCACACAGTCGTGTAGTGGAGTCACGCTAGGATCATTTTCGGGTAGGGGTAACAGTGTGGCTGGATTGAGGGTGGGGCATCGCTTTAGGGTAATGTGCGGTGCTAGCAGGGTCAACTCATATCCTGTCAGTCGGGCGCTAGTCAAGTGTTGGGTTTTGGTCTGGTTTAGTAGTGTGTCAACTGCATGGGGTACTAAAACAGTGACTGGATTGGAGAGTACTATTCCTTCGCTCTGGCGTATCGATACTGCTGCAGCTGCCACAGCGCGCAGGCACGCTGGCAGCGCTCTGGCTACTGGTTCGAGGGTGGCAGAGAAATATGCACAAGGGCGTTGTTTGTGACCAATTGATTGTGTTAGGACAGACAATACACATCCTTCCCTCTCGTGCGTGTAGAGGAAGAATGGTTTGGAGTAATCCGGGGTTCCTAGGACAGGCGCTGAACAAAGGGCATTGCGTAGTTCTTTAAAGGCTGACTGGCATTCGGGGGTCCAGGGAGAGGTGAGGGGATGTCTTTAGCTAGGAGGGAGAGAAGGGGTTTGACAATGAGGCTAAAGTTCGGTAACCACTGTCGGCAAAATGAAGTGAGACCTATCAAAGAGCGAACTTGTTTCTGATCTTTGGGGACAGGGGTGTCTAGAATTGTCTGGATCCTGTCAGGCGTGAGTTTCCTCCCTTCTTTGGATAAAAGGTGACCCAAATAGGTCACTTGTGATTTACAGAACTGCAATTTCTTTCGGGAGACCTTGTGACCATTCTCAGCAAGAAAATGGAGTAGTTTGATGGTGGCTGTGACGGCTATTGGTATGGTGTCCGCTGCTAGAAGGATGTCGTCTACATATTGTATTAGTGCCACTCCATCTGGCAATTGTATGGCGTCCAACTGTCTTTTAAGCGCCTGGCTATAGATGCTTGGGCTCTCAGTGTACCCCTGAGGTGCTCTGCAAAATCTGTACGAACGGGAGTTTAGGGTGAATCCAAATAGATAGCGGCTGTCCTTGTGTATAGGTATGGAAAAGAATGCGTTTTTGAGGTCAATTACAGTGAAGGTGGTGGCAGTGGAGGGGATTAAAGTCAAAATTGTCGTGATGTCGGAAACTACTGGGTATTGTGGCACTACGATTTTGTTTATCTCCCGCAGGTCAATGATGAAGCGGTAGGCTTTTCCGTCTCCCTGTCTCTTTACAATCGGTAGTATGGGACTGTTACAAACGTTGCTCACTACTCCCTCTACCACCCCTGCCTCTACCAAAGAGTGTATGATCTCTGTCAGTGCCTTCTCACCCTCTGGCGATATTTTGTACTGAGGTACCTTCGGTAGGGTTGCGTCCTGTCGTATTGTTACGTGTACTGGGTCAATCATCATTCGTCCTACGTGTGAATCAGCCCTAGCCCATAAGTGTGATGGCAAAGTGTCCAGTAGGGATGCGTCAGTCTCGGAGATGGGAAACATGTGCTGAGAAGGGTTCTCTCTATGGCGCTGGGGGTTGTCATACAGGACGACACGCACTCCGTCTGGTGAGCATCTGATAGTCGCATGGAAGTGTTTCAAAAGGTCGAGACCCATAATGGAGTCTGGGGTGTTGGAAGAGAGGAGGAATGTCGTTTCGACGCTATTGTTGTCAAGGTTAAAAGGGATCGGTCGAGACAAAGGGTTGGTGGAGGGCGTACCGTCAAATCCTATTGAGGTCACATGTGAGCCTGACAAGGGTGCCCTTGGAATCAGTCGTTTGGATAGTGCGCTACGTGTTGCGCCCGTGTCTACCAGAAATGGCGACTTTGTGCCCAGGACCTCAGCGGTAACATAAGGGCCTTGCTGATCAACATAGAGCTCGACTGGATCCCTCCCTTGCCCCTGGCTGTCCTATGCAAAGTCGTACGTATGGTCATAATCTGTCTGTTGGTACTGATTCTGTTTGGGATGGTCAAATGTGTTCACTCTTCCTGGCCTTTCCTCGCTTGCTTCACTCGCGTACCCTCTCCCACGTCCTCTTCCTCTCCTGTCCACTTGCTATTTCCTCGCCCCTCTGCCCCTACCAGCTCCTAACAAAGCCGGGCATTGGGTTTTCCAGTGTCCATATTCTTTGCAAAATGCACATTGATCCTGTCCTAGGTCTTGGCGTCCCACATATGATGTCGATGAATTGTTTCTAGGTGGCTGTACTCTAGGGGTATTCTGCTGGTATCCTCCCTATATTGCTCCCTTCCTGTATTCGCCCCCTGGAGTTGTGCTACCATTACCCTTTCCTTCAAGTCCTTCTTTTTCCTTTCTGTAGCCCTGTCATTTTCGTTTCTCTGATGCTCATAGTACTGGGCCATTTGGAGAATGGCCGCCGGTTTAGATGCTGCCCAACTACTTTCGCTGGCTTGTAATTTCTGGGATACATCTGGCAGTAATCCTTTGACATAGTTCTGCACAAATAAGTGGTGTCCGGTTGCGGTGGACATGTCTTGTCCACTGTAATCGGAGAACACCGTTTCAAATCTGGAGAAATACTCAGACATCCTCTTGTGGTTTCTGGCGGCACGCGGTTACTATGGACCAGTCTATCTTTTTCTCTGGGATCAGCGTTTTCACTTTCTGCACTATTTTGTCAGGGAGGTCCAATATTGCTTTAACCGGTTTTTGACCAGGGTTCCGCTGTTTATCTAATGTGTTGAGTTGTTCCCAGGTATGACCAAACAGTTCGGTATGGTCTATTTTCCTAATCTGTTTCCACACATCTGCTGGCAAACATAACCCGAAGAACAAGTCTATGTCGGCAAGTGTCATTATTGTTGATCCCAGAGCGGTACCTAGCTCGGTGTAAAAGGCGGTGGGGTTCTTGCGTAAATCCGGTAAAGATTTACGGAACGTCAAAATGTCCTGTCTGTCCCATGGTTGATACACCCAATTGTAGACCACCCTTCCTCTAGCGTCTTGATGGTTCATATCGTCATGAGTCCCTTGTCCTCTAAGAGGTACCCAATAAGGGGCAGCTTCTTTTATCGGCATCATGCTATCTGGTTTTTCCACCGGGGGTCCTGCTATCTTAGATGTCCTGTCCTTATCTATCCGTCCTTGTTCCACGAGGTGACGGAATACCTCCAGTGTGGATGAAAAGAGTTCTGTAACATCGTTGTCGCCTTCATCTCCGGTGTCTACCTTCCTATAGAGAGCCACTAGCCGCTCGGGCCCTACATCTTGGTACTTCTCTTCATATGCAGTAAGAGTGTGGTAACAGACATACAATAAAGTATCGTTTGCGGTTTTCAACATAGCAGTTGCATATGTCAGTTACATACTCTTCTGTCTCCTTCCTATCTATGAGGGATTTAACTATTTTATCAATGCCTGCTCGCTCATTTTTACTTAATCGCGGGACCGTGGGCGATCCTTTTTCTTTTGATCCTACCTCTACTACTGTATCCTTTGATGAGGCATTTGGTGTGGGTGACTCGGTGGGAGCAGAGGCGGTGGAGACCGAGGCGATCGTGCCATCTCCGGATATACTTTGGTGGTACTGGCGTTGTACTACGGGATGAGTAGGGGCGTAAGGGGGTGGCATGTATAGGATTGTTGGACCAACAATAAATCATCATCTACCCTTTGTTTTGCTGGTAACTTGGGGTAAAGAGTCGAGGGCGTTCTAACAGGGCATTGACCTGATATTTTTGATTCCTGTTCCTTTTTATCGATTTCCTTTTCTTTTAGTTTTTCTTCTAACTTTTTACAGGCTTGGTAAGCTGATTTTCGCGTTTCTTTATCTTGTCTAGCTTCGTCCCTTTTCTTTCTTTGAGCTGCCTCTTTTCGCCATAGACCAAAACTGTCAAACATGGCTGGTCTAGTTTTCTTTTTGTGGAGAGCTAATTCTAACGTTTCTATTTTAGCGGGATCGAAAGATCCCGTCAGTGGCCACTGATTTACCCGGTCCTTCCTAGTGTATTTATGCCATAGTTTGCTATAAGCTACGGTGGCTAATCCATACTTTACGTACATGTCCTTGTTAGGGGTGCCTTCCGGCGGTGCCGGCTGACTGACCTCTAACGAACGGTCGGGTCCAAAACAATTACAATCAAACAATCTAGAGAAAACAGGCATGACGTATTTATCGGTCAAAAATGAAAATCTCAATCAATTTAGACAAAAAGTCTGCACTACCTGTACTTCGCTGCCTGCAAAGAGAGAATATTCCTATTCTTCGTTGTTTGCAAGCAGGGAAATGTCGCAAATAACTCAATATCAAAAAGGAATACTAGTATTTCAATCAAACTATTCAATCAATCAATCAATTTAAGTCGTTTTTTCACGACCTTACCCGGACCGTATGGACGGTTCTTTGTCTTCCCCTTCCAGCGCCTGGTTGTCCTCTCACTCCAACAATCAATGCGGCGTTCCTCTAAGGTCCCAGTCAGGACCGCAGGTCACTCGAGAGAGGTCCGTTCGGAACCGGTGAAGTTCAGTCGATCGGCAGCCAGACAAGGGTCTTCTCAGGCAGGTATACCCCAATCGTTTAGTCGTTCACTCCGTCGTTAGGACCTCTCTACCGGACCCACGCGTCGCTGATAGGCCCCAACGTTTGGGCGCCAATTTGTTAAAGGCAGCGAGTCTTCTAAGACCCTCAATGCTGCCCGGTGCAGGGTTCCACCTCTAATTAACTTTGGGTTCGGTATCAAAATAATGAGGCAAGCGCTGGAAACTGGAAGACAAGAAAAAGGTTTATTTCTCATGAGGCGATCACGTCAACTGCAGACACCGAGATGTCTGAGGGAGGTGTTCTGCTGATAACTCCGTTGGCTCTTCCTTTTATACAGGTTTGACACAATGCATTGGTTTCATCAACATGGTTACACAAGCTTGGGGTCCCCGCCCCGGGCAGGTTGTCACACAAGCCCAACAGTAATTCTCTTCCCACCCAGGTCAAACAGACAATCTTATCTTGCAGCTGGACCTTGCTTCAGGGTCTAAAACATGTGAGACCGGCCAGATCTAAGAGTCCGTTCTGTTGATAAAAACAGGTCCCATTGTTGGTAACAACAAGTCTTGCTGTTTGCAGTGCAATAAATCATGTTGCAAGAGTCTTTTTGGTGTTTGGAACCTGTTTGTGTAACTAGGTGCAGTGAGGGGTAGAGTGTCCAAAGGTTTGCCTGAAAACAGAGATGAGAGGAAAAACGAGTTTGTGGCAGCAAGTGGCGCTGAGGTTTGTTGCGGCAAATAGAGTTTATAGCCCCCAGCACACATACCAGGTCGGTCAGAGGGACAGAGGGATGCTAGTAAGGGCAGGGTGAAACAAAGGTGACCAACAGAGTACAAAATGGCTGTGATAGATTAAAATGACTGCAACTTATGTGCACATAGAATTCCACCAGACAAGATGGCGCAGGTAATGTTCATGATTGTCGTTTTGCTTTTAACACCTGCTCTGTGTTGGTGCCTGGCCTCCGCAAGGTTCGGGAGAGTAACAGCTGTAAACAGCAGCAGCCTGTCTCTTGAACCCTGCAGAGGCTTAGTACCACGTGACTACTCTCACTAAGACCCACAGCTTCCTTCTTACACCACCTGCTACAGCTGTCTGTAGAGGTGGGCATACCCCAGGAAAACAATGGGCGAGCTCTAACAAACCCGTAGAGAGTATAACCTCTAAAAGGGAGGCCCCTCTGATACAGCAACATTTTAACAAGTGGGCAGCTGATCAGGCAGAGCAACAACACTGGTAATCTTTCTGCTTAGGACATTCCCTCTGTAGTTCACAAAGCTTTGAGAAACTACTAATGCGGTTAGTGCATTTCATAAAGTTCTTTTGATTTCCAAATCCCTTGAGGAGTGCATCAAATTTAAAATGCAGTTATAACTTTTTATAGACGTCGAAATCAGAGGTGAAAGGAAGAACAAACAGATGGATCAATTTGCCTTTTCTGCATGATCACCACAGAATCTTTGCACTTGTCTAGATTCTATTTTTGCTGGTATTAGAACGTTGTGCACAGCCATACTTCTATTCAGTGCAAGAGTGTGTGTGCTCCGACCCTAACATGGTATTGGTAAAATTGGTTTTACCCAGCTGGACTATCTAACTGTCCTGTAAGACCTATGTAGATGGTGAAGAAAAAGTAACTATGGCTAGAGGTTAAATGTCATGAGAGGACTGCTGTGTGTATTTACATCACCTACATATATGATCAAAAATGTCTGCCAGAAGCACCACTGTACTTCTCCGGCACCGCAGGTTAAATGCAAAGTACTGACACATGACAGAAAAGTGCCTTTGCCATGTAGCAAAAGGTTTTTATAAATCATAAGCCACCCCTAAAGTAGTTCTTGTAAGCCTGCAGAGTAGGGTTATTATATAAGAAAATATGGCACACTATGCAATGGCATTTCCTTATCACAGTGAAATAAAACTCAAAAGCTATTTCACTGTATAAACTTTTTTAGAAGTTTCCCTGAACAGGCTCAGGTGGGATGAAAGTGTTTATTTCCGATCTATGCCAGGGGAAATGCTAGAAACAAGCTTTAAAGTAATTTCCCACTTACTTTTTCAAAATCTGATTTAATGATGAAATCAGATTTTTGATACCTAGAGTGGAAAAGTAACTTTATAAAAATGTACTTTAGGATGCCTGAGCCAGAACGAGCTTAAAAACAGTTCAGCCACTCATCACATCTCCAGAGCTGGAATAAACATGCTTGGCTGGGAGAGTTCACAATTCTGGCTCAGAGGACAACAGCCTGCCTGCGGACTTAGGAAAAAGTAGATGTGTGTTAGCTAATCCCTGCTAAGTAGCCACGAGTTATCTGGGAATGGACAAGGAAAATTAGAAGAAAAAAGGCAGCTTTAGTACTATCTCTTTTAACTTGGCGGTGCCAGTTAGGGCTCTTCCGGTTTGTTCCTAGAAAGCTCCTAGACTGTCTGGCTCCAGTCACAGTAGGAGAGAGAACCTGTTTGGCCCTTGTCGGGTGGGAGGGCTCACTTAAATAGGGGAGTGGTCAAGGAGAGGAAGACAGGCTGCCTGGTGGGCAAAAGGTTCTGCTACATTACAACAGGGGCTCCTCTAGGGGGCTACTTATAATAAGGCAAGGAGGAGATGCTGTAAGAGGAGGTGGGGGAAGGACTGTGAGAAAATAGTGAGGCCGGGGTTACAGAATTCTATAATCACTGGCTAATAATGCACAGGACAAACCTGGCACCCAGACTACCACTACCTCAAAACTTTCCTGGACCTGGGAAGACTCCACCTGAAGATGAATGCCCTCCTGGAAGAAAGTAGACTCCAGATGTCTGTTGGAAGTAGAGGACTCGCTCAAGGAACTTCAGGCACCGGCTCATACCCAGAAACTGGAACTGCTCCCCAAGGGTCAAGTGGTTGGACTCTTGTTTACTTGCTTCAGGGACACAAAAAGTAGCTGTATGTCAGATATCAACAACAAAAACATTGCAATACCAAAATATTGTGGCAAAAACATTGAGGACTAAAATATTGAGAAGGTAAGTGCATATAAGTAAGTACAGATTTGCTATACTTAACTTCACATCAACGTGCCTCGACTATAAACATATCATTAAGGTAAACAGATGTGGATTTAAGTAAAATAAATCTATATTACCTATGTATAGCAAAACAAAAAAAAGTTTACCTTCACAATATTTTGGTTCTTGAACATCCTGTTAGCACGATATTCTGCAGTTGATATTAAGGCGGAATACCCAAAAATGAGATGAACTCCTGACTCTAAGAGGGCCTACCTCACCACAGAGGACTGGACCCTGCATAAGAACAGGCAGGAGCGACACCTGGTGCCCAGAAGCCTGCCCTGAGGAGTTAGCAGTTGCAGGACTGATCAGAAGGAATTTTTTCAGAGGTTGTAAACTAAGTTTGAAGGTAAAACATTTGAACGGCACAACCCTGCTTGGTGCATTAGACCTCTGCTCCATTGCAGTCGGACTGAAATTGCTTTAAGGTCCCAGTCAACCGCAAACTGTTTTTCAATGGCGCTTTACTTTTTACTTCAAAAAATCCATCTCTCTGGTTCTCCTTTACCTATTTTAATGATTGTGGAGTCTTTTTGCTCGTTATTTTTTTCTAGGTTTCTAATTTGGATTAGGAATTTTATTGTGTTGTTTTCTTGACCTTAAAATTGTTGGTACTGCTTAAACCCACTTATCTGGGGATAACTTACTGCTAGTGCTGTAGATACCAGGTGTTGAACAAAATCCACTTAGAAATTTTAGTGTGTTTGACCTAAACATACTGCATTTGTCAAGTTTTGGGGGTCACTCTCCTCCCCTATTAAAACTAAGTTCTGACAGAGTTAACAGAGTATCATTTGATTGGTTTCAGAAACTGTGCAATGTTCAGAACTTATGCAATGATTGTTATAATGCCAGCAACTAAAGGCAATTCTTTTAGACTACAATAATGGAAGGGCAACTATTTTACTTTGGATACACACAAGAGTGTATTCCTTTAGAGTCCATTCTGCTATTGGAAAAATAAATGCAACTCAGACTGTCCCAAAACAAATGGGCCAAAACCAACACCTATCTATAGACAAAGTATCACACAGATCTTTTTAGATCAAACTCACTTTTATTTCACACTAACTCACATACAGCATTTCGAATCTTAACACTGTTCAATCTTTCAACTAATCATGCACAATCAAACACTAATTAAACAGACACTATCTGATGAATGGCTTTCTCAGAAAGATCGGCACCCTGAATGAGTTATGAGGACATAGCAATGATGGTTCCTGATATACAAATGCAAATAACATAACAGACCGGAAGAGCAAGAATATGTATTTGTAAGGAAACTGTCGCCAGAAAGGGTGATGGAGTGGCAATAACTTCTAAGACACAATTACCTCTAGGAAAATCCCAGGCCCAGCAACAACTCCATCGAGTACATTGTAGTGAAGTATAAAGTCCCACAACAGCCTTTGTAATTACAGTCAAGTGCACCCACCTAGATTAGACTATGGGAACCACATATACGGAGGGATAACCAACCAGCTCACAAGCCTACAGACTGTTCAAAACACAGCAGCTATACTAGTCCTCAACCTCCAATGCCAAGCCCACACCACACCTTGGGGAACTCCACTGGCTCCCAATACACAAGTGCGCACACTTCAAACTCCTCACACACCTACAAAGCACTACACAATACAGACCCTACCTATCTGAATAGCCTCATTAATTTCCACAAACCTTCCAGACACCTCTGCTCTACCGGTCTCTCACTAGCACACCCCCACGCATACACAAAAGCAGAGCAGGGGGTCGGGCCTTCTCATACCGGGCTCGTAAAGCTTGAAACGACCTCCCACAATGCTTTAGAGCATTCTCCTATCTTCTTGACTTCTGCAAAAAGCTGAAGGCCTGGCTGTTCGAGTAAGCACTTCAGCAATGGCCTCACACACCTGGCTACATAGTGCCTGAACAACCTCACGGGTGATAAGCAAGCTATTAAAACAACAATGTAACCTTTTTTTTTTATTATTGTTATTTTTTTTTAATATATTTTATGGAGTTTTATATAGCGCAAACTTGACCCGAAGATATCGGGTATCAGAGCGCTTTACATAGCACCAGTTGCGTTACATGAGGAAACATTAATTTTTGTTACGCACGGGGAGATTAAGTGATTTGCCCAGAATCACAGGATGTTCAGCGTCATTGCAGAGACTCGAACCCAGTTCCCCAGATTCGAGGTCAACCGCCCTAGCCGTTAGGCCAACTCCTCTCCCCTTTGAACCTTTAGCAATGCCCACCAAGCCAAACTATTGCTCAAACACTTACCTGCAAGGGCCAAAGACAGATATGGACTGTGTAAGCTACGTTTCGCTTGTTAATCAACCTACACACTGCTGGCAAAAAAGCAGCACTAGTAATCTCGGATTCAGAAGTGGTGCAATCCTTATTCTTTTTATCACAGTGATAAGTCTCAAGTGGTCGACATTGTTGTTGATCTCAAGGTCCATGTCATCATGCTTGAAGGCTCAAGAACTGTCCATACACAACAGGTTTGTGTTTAAAGAGACAATACTGAAAATAATGTGAACACATTTTCAATTAACCTTCAGTGATTTTTGGGCTGAAAGGTATTTGAGACAGTCTTCTACAGGAGTCTCATTCAATGCACCTGGAGATGGAGAAAAATCAAGACGCACTGATCCAAAAGGGAATAAAAATCAAGACAATTCATTGTGAACAAAATAAAATTAGTGTTCCTGCCACCATCACTATAAAGGTAGTAAAGTGGAATATTTTCTATCAAGCTCAAATGTTATTCTATCATATGTACAAATGTAAAATTTAAATGCTAATAAAAAACATATTTAAAAAAAATTCGATTCTACAAGCAAACCTTCCCATAAATCTCTTACCAGGCTTTCTCTCCTACTTGTCTCAGATCACAAGCTATATTGGAATAGTAGAAGAAAAATAAGCCTTTGTGCAAAGTCATTTCTAAGCAATGAAAGTGACCTATTTAGGACCATCAACCCTTCCTCCAGATATAAGGCGAAAATGAAGAAAGATTAATAGGTAGCAATATATGATACTTTTTGGAAAGCAGACCCATTGTATTGTGAACTGTAATGGATCTCCAGAACTTTATACCAGTAACTATCAAACTATCGAACATGAACAAGATATCTACTAATGAACAGATTAGGAACAGCCAGTCTTCCAAGCAGTGTGTAAATAACACTGGAACCAAAACACTACAGTGTGTATTATGAAGAGCTTAGCAGAATATTGCACACTTCGTTTTAGAAGGTGAGGTCTAATGCCTCCCTCCTTGGACATGAGCACATCAGTAAGAAGGCCCTACCTTCAAATCCTGCTTTTTCACTGCACATACGCTGGTGCGGTAAAGTCTCCAATTGCAAGCGGAGTAGACCACTGCACAAATTACTCTTGTAAACTCACCCTGCACAACTCTTGGATCCTTAATGAATAAGTTCTGCATATTAGGCTAACAGCCCTTCTCAGGAACATGTGCGCTCTTTTATCCTCTTCATTATGGATGGCAAACTATGCTGCCATCTACACTTCAAGAATACAAAAGATTGTCCCCTCCTGTTTCAGAATTTGCACTAACATACATTCTTACAATGTAACCCAAGCATTCCCCAACAAGTATATATCAAAATGTCACTCATCTATATGGAAACAAGAAGCACTGGAAAACCACAGTGATACTTGTCCTTGACATGAGGACTCAAACACCTTTGAGAGTCGTCAAGCAAAGCTGGAAAAAATATTTTGAGGATTGCTACCAAGCACAGAAGCAACATGGTAGGCCTTGAAAGTGATAAGTCATCCAAATGCTTGCTTGATAACATCATATAAAAAATAGAAGCTGCAAATAAGCTCTACTGACAATACTTAGAGTAGCACTGCCAATTTAACAACTCATCAAATGAACCCTTCTGCATCTTTTGAGAGCTGAAATTCCCCCACCCCAACCCTCTAGGAAGCAACTGCTAATGATCCTTATCAATAACTGTTTGGTTGTCTAACGTGGTTCCTCCACTCGAAGTCAGACACTGTTAGAGTCAACAAAAATCTCCAGCATCCCCACTCTAACCCAACGCTTCCAATTACTCAAAAGTCCAGATCCCACTCTCTGAATATATGGAAGTCAAATGTCATTACAATCCCTTCAAAATGTAATCGATCAACTTAGACAAGCAATTCTACAGCAGTAGAGCTGGCCCTCTCAGTCATCGCTATTCTCCTAATCCATACTATCAAGAAAGTATTCGGAGGATCAGATTCCTTCAATAAGACTTTACAAAAGCATGCCATGAAGGACTATCAAAAATACACGGAGGAACATGATTAGCTTTGCCAGGGATGATGACTCATCCAAGAATACTTTTCTAAAAGAGACAGGGGAAAATAACTTCATGTTAAAGATGGCAAGAATAAAAAACAAAACCTCAGATGCATAGCAGAAGCAAAAGTTGAGAATCAAGAACAGAAAGCGACCATTTAATTATTCACTTTGGAAATGGGCTGGGTTGTCTTACTGTTAATGCTATGAATACACCGCTTGCAACTCTAAATAATAATAATAAAAACTATGCAGACATAGCACACGCTACCACTTGTCTGGACACAGGCGCTGGCACCAAGTATTAAATATTACCCGACCCAATGGTACTCATTTTATAGAACTCGGAGTACGAAAAGTTGAGTGGACCAACCAAGACTTCAGTCTGTGACCTTCAGATCATACATACATACATACATACATATACAATGGATGCATTAGCCAACTGAGCTATTTTACCAACGTATTGCCATGAGATATTGCCTACATTTTTTAGATGCTCAATCAAAGGAAGGCAGGATCATACCATTACAGTATTCACCCAAAAATCGTCATTTTGGGCAATATATTCCCAGAAAATATCAAAAACTGAAGTAGTAACTGTGGAACCAACAATCTCATAATTGTTTTCGGAACAAAGAAACAATAAGAAAAGAGAAGAGGCGGACTCGAAATAGGTAGCTACAAAGATTAATGGTAGTTTGAAAATGGAAAAATTCCCCAACTTAGAAATAATGTTCGTAGAGAGCAGCTGAAAACGTGGTACTGGAAAGTAAAGAAAAGTAATGACAGCAGGGATGTGGAATTCCAATAGACCAACTCCCAGGACAAATTGTTTGGGGTCAAGGACAACATGTTTTCACTTTTATTTTGTCCTTGGGAAAGGTAGGTCCAACACCCTGCAGCATACAACCCTTTGGCTGCCAGTTTACAGTACACATTATGGATCAGGGAAGGGCACTGTCTGCAGTTAAGGTAATATTTGGGTGCATATGTTAATGCTTTTCCAACTTGCATTTATGGTTCATTAATGCAAAGCCTTTATTGTTAGGGTGAGCACTCTAAGGAAATGTTGTAAGCTCGGACTGCAGTACTGACAATGGTACCAGTATAAAATGTGTACACACGTTTGCAAAGTTTAACAATATGAGGCTACGTATAATGCTCCCAGAATGCTCTCTGATTAGACGTAAATATTTGCAGGAGCTTGAAGGCAATATTGATGATTCTTTGCTTTCAAAACAAAATACTCACAAAAAATGAAACTATGAAAAAATGTTTTGCTAAACTACTGTAAAATTTTAGGTACCGTCTCTCTGAAGCTTCATTTAGTAAAATGTGTTGATGCATGCTAGTATTTCCAAAAATATTCCTAATGGAGTATAAGTGCAAGCAGTGTCAAGAGGATTATGGTAAACATGCAAATAAATAAGCATTAGCAAATCCAATAAGTCTTACATTGGTGGTCAGCCTTTTGGTTTTGTCAATGCATGGCTTGTTTGGCAAAGTTTTAGAAAAACCATGTCAAATGTTTATCATTGTGGGAGCTGCCGGGCCCATACCATTATAACAAAAACCAAAAATATGTTTTGGTCCCAAAAAGCACACATTGACACTGTAGTTCCTGTCACTGAACTCACCTACTTTGCGTGCCGATGTGTTCATTGTGAAAGAGCAGAATGCTGTCACTCACAGTGAAGCCAGTCGATAGAAAAAGATATAATTTTAATAAAAAGTAAAAGATCTTGGTAAACACTAGACTTAATTAGGGGCCCAATTCTTAAAGAAAGCCACAAAGCTGCACCCATGGTATATGTCCTTGCATTAGTGCAGATTTACGGCTTTTATGAACTAACAAGAATTTACAGAAGTACTCCTAGAAAGTATTTGTGAACTGCATTTTGGTACGAGCATGTATGCATGTGTAGATTTGCTCATGCGGAAATCTGTTGAACGTTTACAAGTTCACTTTCCCCTCCAACCAGTTTTTTCCCAACCGTGGAAGAAATTTTACTTCTGCTTTTGTCTGGAGTAAATTTCCAAACTTTCTCAGTATGGGAAAAGAGTAGAGAAGAGCTGGTGAAAACCCCTAAAACATGCAAGTTAGTAGGTTTTCACAGATTCAAAAGGGCATTCCAACTCTGGAACTAAAGCCTTCCGCTACCTCCAGTCCCAGGATGTAGATCTGTGGAAAGGTAGCAGGGGCGGTGCGTCCATTGGGGCGTAGCCCCCCCGCCCGCAGCTCCCTCGGCGTCTTTGAACCTAAGTAAACTGAATCAGTTTACTTAAGTTCACAGACGCCGAGGGAGAACTGACAATCATGTCAGTCAGCATGACGTCGGACCGCCCACCCCCTTCAGAGTCTGAAGGGGGTGGGCGGTCCTGCGTCATGTTGACTGACATGATTGTCAGAGGGACCAGGGGCAGCAGGCAGCACTGCAGCACAAGTGCGCATGAGTGGGGAAGGGCACCGAATTTTCGCGACGTGCCCAGTCATGCGCACTTGTGTTTGCACTGACTTGCGCATGCCCATTAGGAAAGCGAGGGTTGAGCAAAGGCTCAAACCTCGGTCTCCTAATGGGCAGGCGGGCGAGAGGTAACCGTGCCCTAAGCCAATCCTGGCGCTGCCAGCAGCGCCAGGATTGGCTGAGGAGGCTATAGGGCAGGCGCAAACGGAGTTGGACCTGAGGCGGCGCGGACGGCGGACCTGCTCAGGTAGGAATCGGATTTTCTTTTTTTATTTCAAAAATACCCCGGGCCCCCGGCACCCCATCCCCCCCCACCCCCACCCCACCTCCCCCTCCCGGCGCGCGAGCCGCGACTGGGGCAGGACTCGCAGGGGAGCCCAGGGCCGACACCAGTCAAGATGGGAGCAGAGAACGGAGATCGCATGGTAGTAGCCCCGGAACTGCTGCCTAACAAGGATCGGCCAGGCTGGCTGGACCGCACCGCACTGGGGGCCGGTGCGGGTGGTGGTGCCCCCGGGGTGGAGATCGGATGGAGGAAGAAAGCACGGGGCTGGGGACGGGCTGCAGGAATCACAAGCATGCGCCCAGGAGTAATAAAAACTAGTCACTTAATCTCCCCGTGCCTATAACATGAATGGATCTCTGCTGGTCTGCTCAGGAGGGGGCAGGTTTGAGACAGACGTGGGCGCAACAGCCTGTGATTCAAAAGAAAGATGTGGCTTGTTTCAAGCGTGCCAAAATCTTTGGCCGAGTTTTGTGCTATGCAAAAGGGGGGTAAGTGTCTCTCCGAAGTACATAACAGCAGGTAGGCTGGGAATACTGCAGTTAAGTTTTGAGTCAGAATGGCCTACAGGGAGGGGAAGGCGACAGCTTGGAGCATCGTGGGTCGTTATTGATGGAGAGCGTCAAGCACCGGTGCGGTAGGTTGTCGGTCGCCAGGAGTTATAGCACAGATGCAATGTCCTGTTCCTTGGTGGCACAGGCCCTCGCATGTACAGAGGTTCGAGGCCCACAGCCGGTCGCTGAGTATAAGTTGGTTGCAACCATAGTTACTATGAGGAGTATCGTGTGTGAAATAAGGCAACACGAGGCACCTGTAGGGTCTGGGAGGCAAGTCTGTGTGTATGTAGGGATCGATACACAACCAGATTTACATGGGCTTGTAGCGGAATGTTGGTTTGTATGCTATGACAGACAGAATGCGGAAGCAAACTAATTTCTAGGGGTAGGTTTTGGATAAGTCCAAGGTTCGTACTATCCAGCATAGTCTTGATTTTCAACATGCTTTCAAAAACATATGATCACAGTGATTAAAGTGATGAAAGTCCTATATAAAAGTGCCTCGTGTAACTCCCGGTAGTGGGTCTAAATGATCGGTAAATGTGTAATACTGTGGGTCAGCACGGTTTCTGCTGTAGCCCCACCTGCCTTTTTTGCTGAAATCAGGGTGTGAACATATTTAAAATATTCTATTTGTCTGTGGGACGAGGTTCTTCAGAAAACTGCTTGTCCTGTAAAAGGAAAAAAAAAACACTTGTCACTTTTGGTACCAAGCAGTGAGGTGCAAATTATGGCAGCGTTCTCCTATCGGAGATCTGACAATTTTCAAAGAAGGGAAATGTGCAGCTGTGCTTCCCCCAAGCATGAAAAGGTTATTCTGGGCACACTCTTGCATTATCCTACCCGGGACCTTCTCAAAAGAACGTTTGACCCAACCGTCATTGTAGGAAACAGATCAATTTTGCCTTTTTCCTATTAATATTTCAACTCTGGAGTGTAGCGCTCAGAGAACCCATGCCTGGTCGCAAGGTGAATAACATTCAGAGCTATGTCTTGGTAAAGAACAGGCTTGAGTTTGCGTTCAAGCAAGCCTGTAATTTCGTACTTAACCCCTTCGAAGTCGATTTCAAGCAGCAGCACTGTGCGTCATTTGAGCTGTAGTTGCAGTGTAGTCTGCTGCAAGAGGAGGGCTCACGGCTGTGCACAGGACTAGATACTAGACATTTTATTAGGTCCGCCCTGCTTACTTTGAATAATTTATAAACAGATTGTTTAGATACCGTTTCATCTAAGGTATTCTAAAGATGATGTTTATGGTTCATACAACATCCAATTGAAATCAAAACAGGAACTCACAGACGAGAAATGGGAGGGGTCACAGGGATTGGTTGCTGGAATAGTAGTGGGATGCTGCAGCGTTACAAGATTCGAAACACACATCACTATCCCTGATTATTAAACGTAAGCACATTTAGAATTTGGGATAAGTGTGCCGGTGCACGACATTGACTTGGCCAAGGGGGCACGAAACAGCTGAAAGTAAATCATAAATCAAAGCTGTGCGGAACAAGGGCCACGGCGAAGGTGCCTCGGGAGTGCTGGCAGGAGTAGGTGTCGGTAATGGGTAAGAAGGGCTGGATGATGCGTGGTAGAACATCTAAGTTATTTGTAATGGAGTGCTGCGAAATGATGGGTAGGCATATCAGCCTTCTTAAATGCAGTATTGGGTGAAAAGAGAGTTGCCTGGCTCCTCTGCTTTGGGAGAAATTGCAGACAGTCTTGTGGAGCCGGGCTATCTGAATAACATGTATTTCAACGTATCTGATCCGTAGCGCGCTTTGCCGTCTTGCATTTACTATGGTGGGTCCGGAAGAAGGATGTATTTATATTTGTGTTTTTAAACAGCGATCTTTGAGAGATTTGCATGTGTCTGGATTCTTGTTTTCCCCCGTGACTTCACTTTTAGCTCTTCGTGTCCGCCCTGTGGTTAAACCCAAGCCTTCTCTTGCCGTGGCGCCTGCCTTCCCCTCCCTGCAGGGTCTACAGAAAGGGGGCTGGAAGGAGGCACTGTGTGCTGAAAGGGGCCTTGAGGCAGGGGGTTAGAGGGAGGGCTGCCGCCCTGCTGGGCAGTAGCTTAGGGGCTGAGCCGCCTGACGCAGCTACCTGCATTTCTGTGTATTCCCAAGGGTTGCCATCAGCCCTATGTATCATGGCTGCCGGACTTGTATTTTTGCCTTTGGGGCACCACGCAGGAAGATTCATAACTAAGATTGAAGGGGCTGTATGGTACTGGTCAACATGGCTGCTGGACTTTTCAGTGGACACTATTGCACATGTCAACATGGCTTCTGCACTTCCAAAGAGACAGTATTACCGTGTCAGTAGGGGGTCTGAAGTATTAATGGGACAGCATTATATGTGCCAAGGGGACTGCTGTACTTTCAATGGAACTCTATTGTAGTTGACAGTAGGATAGCTATACTTTCAGTAGGACAGTATACCTAGTAATCTACAGAGAGTTCGTAATGGCGTTATTCTTTATGCATCCAGTGGGGGGAGGGAGGGGGGGAAGAAGAGACACATACTAAATCAATCACTTATTTTTACGGACACTGCATTTCAGTCGAATACCTACAACACACTTTCACATCGATACATAGTCACGAAACAGTGACGTATAAAGACTTTCCAGAAACTACTAAGTACGGGATGGGTCTGGATGTAAAAATCCATCGACTGTAGAGTTACAACTGCTCAATGAAACTCAACTCGCACATACTAACTGCGAATTAGCAGTGCCGATGTGCATCGTTTGTTATTCCCTTAGAATCAGGATTTATTTATACCCTGCCCTTCGGAAAATAGAGCTCCGAAGGTAACCCACGGGATAATACGTTTTCCCTGTGATAGCGGATATTACACAACAACGGGTTACTCTTACACGCCCACCTCGAAAAGAGTACATCTCAGCTGAGCTCTCATGTCAGCACTCACCAGTTATCCCATGCACAGAAAGCACTCTTCAAGAACTCCGCACACACACCTGCTCTCAAATTGCATCAGAGGGTCCGCACAGGTGTCTACCAACTGCTCCTGTGTCAAGCATGATCCACTTGAACCTGTCAGAGATTATCAACAACCAGTACAGAGAGTACTGAGACTTAAGTCTTCGTTACTTTGAAATAAATTACGCTACGAGACCAGGAATAATAAATCACATTGGCACTAGGTACGATCTCAGTTACCACTTACTATTTAATTCTGGAATTCTCCAATATAGGCACGATCAAGACCCTGCTGGACTATGGGGTGAAAGAAAGCTTGAATAAGCAGCTACCTATGTTATATGACATCTCTTTATTAATGTAATAACTGCACTTTCACAATTGCTTTATTAACCTTCCTGCTTTCTCAAATTTGCTTGAAAATGCACCATTTGTCCACTCTTTTTCAAAATTTTCTCGGGGGAGAACCCCCGAACCCCCTTAGGTTGTTCGGGCTCGCTCGCTGCGCTCACTCGCTGCGGTGCAGTATGCCAATAATTTTACGCCCCACCACTTTCAAATGTCACCAGCCACCACTGAAAGGTAGTGAAATAAGGGAATTGCTAGTATTCAAACCCCACTATAGTATGAGCCCTGACATAATCAGAGAGGCTATTATCAGAGATCTTATACAGTGAGATAGTTACCACACTACGTGGCACCAAAGGGACAAGTGAACTTTTTAAAGGACAAGTAGATTTATGAAGCAACCTGTCCCATGGACAAGTAGATATTTTATTAAATTCCACACCCCTGCTGTTAGAAAGCTGCATTATAAAATAAATTACAACAAATGTACGAAATTGTAGAATTTTATGGGGGGGGTGCAAGAAATACATTATGGACTCTCAACAGTAATACTCAGTTTGACCATTTATGTCTTTAGTTGTTTAGTGTTATTTTGAAATATTACTAATATTGCTGCCCCTGTAAAATAATCTGCAGACTATACGATTAATTGAATCTTTGAATCCCATATAATAAAAGAAGAGGCAGTTTCCATATTAGATTGTAAAAATTCGGTAAGAGCCCCTTGAGTATATATGTAATAAATTGAGGGTCTGATAGCAAGTGCCTTGGAAATGAATGGGATGCAATGAATATATGGGATGCAATGAAAGCTTACATACGGGGCTCTACTCAGGTTTTATTTAGATGATAGCTATATTGCTATCAAAGTAGTCTGAATGAAGCCTGTGATACATTAAAAAAATTAGAATTAGCGCACGCGTGGAGCTTATGTCTAATGGATTAAATAGCGATTTAATATACTCTTCTTTAATAAATGCACGGGCACTTCTGACACTGCAGTTTAAAGAGAAGAGCGCAGCTGCTTTTAACAAAACCTGTTCTAACCAATATGAGTACGGGGATCAGGTCGGGAGGATATTACCTTATGAGATTGCAGATAAAAAAGCTAAAACACGGACTGACTCAATTTGGGGTAGAGATGGTCAGATATATAATTCTACTGAATCAATTTTAGAACAATTTGTTCAATTCTATACAGAGCTTTACACTTTGCCCGATGATGTGGATGAAACTCTAGTGGAGGAATATTTACAATTAGGGGATCCCCATTCCCTGAACCTGGAGGCAGTTGACTATCTTCAACAAGATATTACTGAAGAAGAAATTTCATCTGCTATAGCTGCGCTGCCATCAGGCAAGGCTGCTGGAGATGACGCTATACCAATGGAATTTTACAAAACAGTTAAAAGCTCTATTCTTTCGTTACTTTATGCTGTAATACATCAGATTGGGGAATGTATGGAAGCCACCAAGTCTTGGGATATGACCAATATTGTTTTTTTTCTTAAAAAAGGGAAGGCGGAGGATGATTGTGGGTCTTATCGCCCATTATCTCTCATCAATTCCGACGCTAAAATCTTCGCCAAAGTGCTGGCTAATCGTTTGGCGCCTTATATGCCTGGCCTTGTATCCGAACACCAACATGGGTTTATAATCGGTAGAGATACTACCGCACATGTTAATACAGCTATAACAGCTTTTGATATTGCTAACAAGACATCTCGCAATTTGGGGATGGTTTTGTTAGTGCTGAAAAAGCATTTGATCGGGTTGCATGGGATGCATTATGGAAGATATTGACTAATAACGGCTTACCGGGCCGTTTTTAGGTCTCGCCTGAGCCAGCGCTTCTCTCGGCGAGAGTTTTAGTAAGCGGGTTTTGGAAGTGCAAACAGCAGTGGCTTTTGCTGGCGACCAGCTTGCGTTCACGATGGCGTGCACGCGCACAGCTGCCATCTGGGTCGCTGTCATTCCTCGCATCCCCGGCTTTCCACCCCCTCCCTCACCCGCCTCCTCCCCCTCCCTCACCAGAGAGCGTGTTGGCCTCCAGCTTGCGTTCACGATGGTGTGCACGCGCACAGCTGCACACCATCATTGCTGGCATTCCTCGCATCCCCGGCTTTCCTCCCCCTCCCTCACCAGAGAGCGCGTCTCACGGGCGCGCCTCTCCACCCCGGACGGTTTCATGGATTCTACACAGTGTTAGCAGAGCTTTTAGTTACCGTCCCCTTTGTTTCCTGACGGTGTCCGTCTCTCCTTGAATGTAATGAAGTATCGGGTGATAGCTTAAAGATTAATGCAGGCTTAAGTACTTCGGCAAGAAATCTTCATTATCCGTGCTGGATATCACGTAGCGCTTTCACAGCTCATTTGAATACGTGGGGACTGCTTCAAATTGGAGCATTTTAATTTGTAGTAAATGATTAAACAGCTTGCGAAGGTTTCTTTCTGCCTCAAAAGCGCCGCACGCCGTAGTTTTTGTAGTCTTTACAGTATCAAATGCACCAGTTAATTTTCCAAGTACGTAATACTTTTCTTCCTTATGTGCGCTGAAGTGCTTCAAAATAATTACGCTGATCAGGCAGCAAGCAGCTGGTAGTCCACGCGCGCAGCCGCCATCTGTCTTTCCTCCGTCACACAACTCCCGCTTCTCCCCCTCCCCCACCACAGATCGCTTCGCTCGCCGCGCTTGATCACAATCACTTTCACTTTTGCGGGCCACGCGGCCGTGTCACATTCACGGCCGCGCGGCCAATGCTCTTTTTAAACGCCCCTGCTATGCAAACACCGGTTGCTTTAGCTCCCCACTCCCTCCACACACACAGCAAACAGTGATGCCTGGTGACATGCATTTTAGCCATTCTGTTGAAATTAGTATCCGTTTTTCAGCACCGCAAAAGCTCTTCAATGGGGTTCAAGCTATTGTAATGGCTTTCAGAGTGCGCATGCACGCCTTCAAAGGAGACGGACTACAAGATATTAAACGTTACTCAAACTGTTCGTGAAAAGCATTAGTGCAACAACCCAAAAGCCTCGTGCAGAAGCACGCACAAATTGTGACATTTGAGTTTCCAGCGCTGTATGCTCAAGTCAGTCACCCTAAAAGGCTTACACCGCGAGCAGGTTTCTTTTTGGGAGGAGTTTCAGGCTAGCTGGTGTCTGCCGAACAGAACACAGGGGTGAGGTGGGGGCAGCGGCAGAGCTCACAGCTCTGCACTGCATCTGTCTGGCGAGAGCCCTCCCCTCTGCACGAACTCTTAGAGATGCAGTTATGGGCGTTAGACGGCTCACTCGAGCCATTCAATTAGCCCTGCTCTCTGCACCACTTCCATAGCGTTTGTTTTTAATCCTTTGGCATTTGTCTTTCACGCGTATTTAAAAGAAACCGGCCTGCAGGGAGCCTCTGTCTTAAAGCCCCACCCCGCAGGCGCCGCATGGCAGCCAGAGGGAAATCTTTCCATTGTGAGGCAGGTTGGTGCCGCAGTCAGTAGTTCTCGCCATTACTCACGCTCAAATGATTCACTCTTTGTCTTCACTTAAGAGTGCCGAACAGTGTCCCAACATGTCACATTCTCTTCATTGTATAAGCCACTGCAAGCTCCCATCATACAAGTATTTATTATCCTGCACAGTTCCTATATCCTCTGATGAACTCATGCTCAAGTTTCTTTCAGAAAAGGAGCCATTAGACGTCAACTTCCTTTTCAATGTCAAGAACTACAAGCGTGTAGTGGTGCTCTGAATCCTGCAAGGTATGCAGGACATGAGTAAGCCTCCATAAATTAGGGGTAATGCTATCGGTAAACAAGCATTGGCATAGCCAATTGGTCTCGCCTTTGGGACCTTATAAGTATTTAGTTATGCAGCACAATTGCATGGCTAAACACTTATAAGGTCCGAAAGGCGAGACCTATTGGCTATGCCAATGCTTGTTTTAAATGGATTTGTGCGTTATATATTAATCCACAGGCTAAACTTATATATATTAATTTGCATTCTGCTCCATTTTCGATACAGCGTGGCACAAGGCAGGGGTGTCCACTTTCCCCCCTGCTGTTTGCTTTATACATAGAGCCATTCATTAAAGCATTAAATCGGAATACTTATATCATCCCATTTAGTAATGGGAATTACCAACTTAAGGCTATCGCGTATGCAGACGATATTGCTGTTTTTACATCTGACCCAGCAACAGCATTGATTGTCATCCAGGAAGAGGCGAAAACGTTTGGTCGATTTTCAGGATATAAACTAAATTCACATAAAACCCAAGTTTTGCATAATTTAAAATCATTAACATCTATAACTGGAGGCTGCACTGTGGTAACGTATTTGGGGGTTCGGATCTCTGCTATTTTTGAGCAAATATGGAGACTTAATTATTAAACACTACTTCACTTGGTCATAAAAAAAACTTAAGAGTTGGAATAAAACTTCCAATAACTATTATTGGCAGGTCTAATATAATTAAAATGACAATTTTACCTAAGTTTTTGTTTCGAGCTATTCCTATACGGGTCCCCAATTATTTTTTTCAAAGATTAGAGGGTGCAATCAGTAGTTTTATTTGGGGTTACAAGCAAGCACGTAGCGCGATACACTTCCTTAAATTTCCCTATAAGTTTGGAGGTTTGCTACTTCCCGATTTTAAACTTTATTTTTGGGCAGCATTTACTGGGCGTTTACAAAGTTTATTAACTGATAAACAACCTTATTTTGGTCTCGTACTAGCACTTGGCACAGATAGTAAAATGTTCCTGTACAGGATTAATGATCCTAATTATTGTAAGAGAGTCCGTTTTAAGACTATTAGGGATATGGTTTGCATATGGCATGAAATCCTCGACTATTCTTCACTCACTCTCGAAGAACTCACACAGGATGACTATTTTAAATTATGGAACAATCCAATTCTCCCGAGCATATTTCATGATTTTACTGCTTGTAGCTGGGCAAGATGTGGAATTGAAAGATTGGGCCAGCTGTACGATCATAGTGGCTTTTCCACTTTTGCATCTTTGCAATTTTCTTTTGGTCTTTCACATCAGTCATTTTTTAAATATCTGCAAATTAGAGATTACTTTTTAAAACGACAATTGTTGCAACTTCTACACTCTCATGAATTACTAACATACCTACTAAATCTTTCACTTAAAGCTAGAATTAGTACAATATACTTACAGCTCTGCCACCTAAGAAGCGCTGATACCAGTCATCTAGCTAGTAAATGGAGTCGGACACTCGGCATACTTACGGATATATCTGAGATAGCGTCTGCTCTGGATACGTTAAATAATTCTACTTATTCTATTATCTTAAAGTTGCAACAATTTCGTACTATCTGTATGATATATTAAACTCCTGAGAGAATCAATAAATGGCAACAATCACTACAGGGATCTGGTCGTGTTGGTGTGGATAGAACATGCTGTCCCAAGTGCGGCCAACGGGCAGCAGACATCCTTCATATGTTCTACACTTGCTCTATGCTTTGGGACCTTTGGGAGAAAGTTATCAAATATGCTGGTCAATGCTTAGGACTTAATTTATCCTTCACTACTAAAGAGATTATGTTGGGGTTTAAGGCGTGTGATAATTCTGGTACTAGGAGCTTTGTATCTATTGTATTAGTAGCTGCCCGTCTTTGCATTGCGAGAGAATGGATTTCGCCTAACCCTCCTACTTTTTTTGAATGGTTGGCTCTTATGAAAGACATTTATGAAAGGGAACGAGCACTAGCTAAAACTAGAACTGTAAGCTCAATGCAAAGATTTTGCCGCATATGGAAATGTTTTGAGTGAACTAGGGGGTTCCCTGGATATAGATATATGTATAGATATTTCTGTTTATTTACTTGTCAAGTATGATTATTCGCTAACAATGTACGTATTTTTCTTTTTTCTATTTCTCTTTGGAATGTTTTTGTACCCTCTGTCAAAATAAAAAATAAAAAAAAATTAAAAATGATTAATTGAATCTTTATGGAAATTTACCATTAAATGCAAATAAAGGAAACAATCTTCACATTATCAGCTTCATAGCTCTGTTCTGAAGGGCAAACATAGGAAAAACATTTAAGACCCACTCTATTGTTAAAGCAATTTATAGTTCCATACAAGTTGTAAATGTGCATGAAAATATGTATTTAATCTTCCCTTTAAACTTCAACTACCAGTGTAAATAAACACTCAACCCATCATAACCATCCAATTTCTGCAGGACTAGAAATTATAGATTACTAGGGAAGCAACATTAACAGTCTTACCTGATCTTGCAAAGACATCACAGGGTTATTTTTGGTTGTATTTATATGAAGAACGTGATACTTGTTTTTGGCACACAGGTCGTAGGCAATGTTTGTAAACGACGTGCTTGCAGTCTTAGGTACTCTGTTATAAATTATCACTATATCCTCCTCTTCGTCAAGCGCGCAGTCCAGCCGCGTGCCGTCCATCATGTGACGCTGCTCGATTTCTCGCACTTCATGCCGTGCAATTGCTCTTTCTGTAGTTAAGAAAACCTCCATCAGTATTCAACAAGGCATTATGTATAGCACAAAAAACATTTGTACAAGTCTAAAACATGACAAGTATAGTGGATCTTTTTAAACATTTATAGTGTGGAAAAACGGCATGAAGAAAGTGGCAATTAGATGCAATACTGGTGTTAACCGTCTTACACCCATCCAAATACTTTTAAAATGTTGGTACACTCATTATATAAACGGTGGTGGCATATACCTGAAGGTAGGTACTGACCATGATTTTAAAACAAACTATAACCAGCAGATTAGTGTGTCTGTGGTAATATTCCACTGACTGCGATGTGAAGTCATGCTGCGGTCCAACATGGCAGCACTTATTTTTCTAAAGGTACAGGTCCCATAAAAAAAAATAAAAAAAAAATAAAAAAAAAAAGGTGAGCCTCATTCCACATCCGACTATGATATGGAATTGGGTATTACAACGGCAGCAGTGGAAGGTGAAACACCACCCAGAATAAGGCCAGCATTTTGTTGGTCTTATTCTGAGTAATGCTGGAGGATGGAAGGAAATGCTCTACCGGAGGATATCCAGTGGAGCCCCACCCGCTCCAAAGAGTGAGACTGGGATCATCTCCTTCATTGCCACCAGGGTAGGCTCCACATTGCCTCCTTCCATTCAGCAGACATTTTAACCCAGCGGCTCAGAAGAGAAATGGGCCAGGAAGTGGTGAAACAGCCTAGTCAACCCATTTTATCACACACCTAGGTGAAGATGGATTTTTCCATCTAGTCCCTCTCTGCTTGGGAGTTATCACCCAGTGGAAACATTTATGCACACCTAAGCAGATGGCAAATGTTCTGTAATAAGAGCCTGGGTGTTGCTCTGGAGCAGTTCAGAAACCAGGCAGAAGTCCTAACAACCTCAACCTGCACAAACCACCACATCTGCCATCTAAAATCATCAGGAAAAAATATTGAAATGCTGATCTACAGGAAGAAAAGCCACATCATCAGGCATGTTGAGGTCACGGAATGGATGGGCAAACCCCAAGTTACCGCAAATAAATGCAGTACTTTTGTCTCCCATTCTGAACTAAGTATTGCATTATGTGATTTTTGAGGCTTTCTTTGGAACCGCTTGGTTTAACAAAATCTGTTGACCTTGGTTAGGTTGATAAAACTACAAGACTGGTTGAAGTCGGAGTCAAAGAAAAGAGCTACAAGTGTGACCTTCATCAGGCATCTACTGATGTATTATCAAAGAGGGCTAATGTATTGATGTTTGGCAACACACTTATGTGACGTCTGGAGAAATCAAGCAATGGCATAGCCAATAGATCTCGCTTTTGGGACCTTAGAGGTATTTAACCATGCAGCACATTATCCTGATGCTACAATATCTACTGTTACTTCACATGCCACTGGCGAACGGCCACACATCCAAGGGTGGGCTTCCATGCTATTTAATGAAAATACAATAAAGTCTCTTCAAAATTAAAAAAAAGTGCATTTCTTTAACAAATAAGTTTTGACACTAATAGGCACATTTTTGCACTGCATTGAGAAGTACTTATTTAAAGTGGGGTTTCTTCTACAGCTGGTAGTCTGAACTTATATATCTGAAAGTGCTTTTATATGCGATAATGAAGAAAAATGTTTTAGTGAAATAAGATATAACAGAGGCAAGTTAAACCATGACATACTAAATACCCACAACCCTAAATCATTAAAAACTAAACAATCACATTGATTAAGCTCTTTAAAAACAGTCAGCAAATAAAACACCTCTAAAACCTATTTAAAAGGCACAAAAGGGAGAAACACTGTTGATACTGTATTTTAAACCGTAAAGTTACTTTGAAGATGTGCACGAGCAAATTAGGAGTTGTTCCTTTCACTAGCAATCAAAAACAGCTGGAAAACTCAAGTGAGGCGATGCTCCAGATTGCTTACACGTATCCTTTACCACCACCTCCTTGGCAGCTTTTTGATTAACAGCAGTCTCGTCACCCCTTCACCGGCAAGGCTGTATCCACCAAATATTATTTACTAGCAAAAATGAAAAGTAAAACTATAAATAAACCAGGCAAGCTTACAGCGGGCGTGGACAAAGGCAATAACAAGAAGCCAAACATAACCCTGCACTAGAAAGGCAGCGCAGGGACACGGCATGAAAAAACGACCACCCAGAGGAGCAATTCTTATCCAGGGGAGGGTAATTAAGCCCGTCTATATATTAATGTTTAGCAGGGATCACGTGAGAACGCTATAATTAGAAAATGCAACCTTTACGTGAAAAGTTAACGAAAACAGCACTTACAAGCTCGTAAACTTACAGCTAAATAGCAAAGTTTACGGGCGAAGGTACACACTAATCACAAAAATAACATTTGTAGAATCAGCCTGAAATGCGACAAATAAAGATTACAAATAAGAACTAGTTATGTTGTACAGCAACAGCAGCAGGGCTGCTGTGCAGCATGGTTTAAAGTAAAAAGAAATAAAGTGCTATGACGCAGCCTGCATTGAAAGTGTCATAGCGCTTTTGTTTTGTTATTTACATTGAACCATGATGCACAGCAGCTGCGCTGCTGTACAACATGGCTATAAAATCACTGACAAAGCCAATTGATCTCGGATAGGCCAGACCTATTGGCTTTGCCAATGCTTAATAAGTGTTAGCTCAGCAGAACAGTGAATATGAAGGACTGTAGAGACTAACCTGTTCCCATAGAAATGGAGGACTGTATTTTGCATGCGGGCCCATAAACAGCTCACGAATTCCAAGATGAAGTAAGAATCACGCACATGTACTCTCCACTTAACTCTGTGATGCTTTTTATCCATCAACCCCGCATATGCACGGGACTTGTGAGCTCATGCTTAAAATGATAAAGAAACACTGCATGTCCCAGAATGCAATGTACTGGATTGCGTGAAAGTTACAGGTGACATCGGGCTGTTGTGGCAGCTTGGTTGGCTGCATCCTAACTAATGGAGGCTTTTGTTTGCAAAAGCCCGGTATCATTCCTGAACATGGATGGAAAGATGTTCTCAAATCCATCACTCCCAAGGCGCCGTCACTTCTGAAGGGAAAGAGCAAGCGAGGGGCGAGGCGGATGGATTTATCGCAATCAAAGCTCGACTTGTTAATCAATACTGCTGGGCATTTGGGACTTGTAGTTTTGTTTCCCGATGCATTTCAAAAGTTTCCATTTGCTTTAATTTAGTGTTTTTCTGCACAACTGTATCCCGCCCAGTGAGTTTCATTTACAACCTGTCGTACTCGATGGAGCACAACAGAAGCAGACCGAGTCCACACAAAGGATAATGTTATTTATCATCAGTTGGAGTCAGAATGTTGCAGCAGCAGCAGCAGACAGCCCAGGGAGCCCTCACTAACATGGGTTTGCTTGCCCTCTCTGCCCACGCTGCAGCAATCTGCACCTCCAGGTTAAGTTTACAACCTGTTCTACGAAAACCGATCCTTCTACAGAATCTACTACTGGGTTTGAAGGTCAATGCTTACATTATTTTATTTTACTTTTTTTGTACGCCACAGACGCTTCTGAAAATACATACATCTAATAGTATTGGGGAAGACGCTAATAAAAACAAGGCTTTGTTTTAAACTCAGGGTCACTTGCGACAAGCTATGGACGTGGTTTATTCACCTGAGCACCATGTGCTATTCTAGAGCTCTCTCCTAGAAAACAGTACGAAATGCATCCACGAGTAGAACTGCGAAGAACCATAGCATGCTGAAATAAACATTTATTAGACCATTGTAACGATATGCCAGGCAACTTTACGGACAAAAACTAAAAACAAGCATTGGCAAAGCTTCGGCTGAAAGTTAGGGAAAAAGCACTATGATGTGGCCAGCGCTAGCCGTTTTATGGCGCTTACTTCTGACGGGGGGGGAGGGGGCGGCAAGAAACAACAGGAGGGGGCAAGTCACGACACGACAGTAGGGAAGGGGGCATGGGGCAAGCGAGGAGGAGGGCAAGGTAGGAAGTGCGAGGAGGAGGGGCAACGGGCAAGCAAGGACGCAGAGGGGGGGGGCACAGGGAAAGCACAAACTACAGGGGAGCAAGCAACAACGAGCAAGCCGCATCAAGGATGAGAAGAAGAAACAAGCGGCGGGTTCAAGAATTTGCTCTACGAACTACTATCGCACATTAAACAATTTAAAAACGGAACCTGCAAACTGTTGTGTACAGTGGGGTAATCACTACGTCATCAATGATGCGGAGAGTGCAGTAGTGTTATCGGACCCAGTATTACTGCTTTGCTCGCTGCTGCACAATGTTCAGATACAACGGTAATTATAACAAACCGACTGCATGTGAGGCAGACAATTTGCCTGCTTTTTCATATTTTGCATAGCAAACTTTTTAAAAAGGTTTTGAAGTTGCAATCTGTTACAGTTTTAAGTTAATAAAACAGTTACACTTCAGAATAGTTTATGTTCATGCTAAGTGTAACTTCAACGAACTTGCAGCTTGAAGCCTGTAGTGTAGGTTGTATCTACACGTTTGTGTTAAATTTATATAAAGTGTCTGAAGGGCATGAAAACAAGAAATTCGATCACAAGGAGTGACTCATCACAAATTCCAAAATGAAACAGACAGACAAACTACAAGACAACTTAATGTGCAAGCAAGCTAATTATATTTTGCACCAAATTTTGTGCGCCTGGGTTGTCACTTATCATTTTGCACAAACATTGGGCACATGTAATGCGGTCCCAAAACAGGCATGTCTACAAGTCTTTGTTGGTAGCATAAAAGAGCTAGAAATCTCAAAACGCCTGGGTGGAGATCTGGTTTAGTGACTAACATTTCTAGCGGAGACCCCGGATTTACCACACCGTGTGATCCTGGGCATAGTCTTTTCCTTTGTCTGACAAACTCACCAACTTGAGAACGCTTGGAACGGGCTTAACGCCACTGTTTGGCGATATACAGATAGACATCTGCATCTTAAAAGAGCATCTCCAGCTCCCAGGGAGGCCCTTGGCGCCTGTGCATTTAGTTATTCGATAGCATTAAAATGCGAATTGCCTTTTTGTTCGAGGGGTGGGCTCCACCACCGTTCTAAAAGATGAACTGCTGAATAGCTGTTCAAAGGTACTTAATAATTTTCTATCCCCAGCACAACACTCGATGCTCTTCTGGCTAATACACATGCCACGCGGGTGTGATGCCAACTAGGTTCAGAGCTGCCTGCCAGCGATGTCATGCACTGTAAAAAGATGTGGCACCTGGTGATCGAAGGAGGGAGAAGAGTTTGCTCTGCCCTGACCCACTAGGCACATATAAGTGGCACAGAGCTAATATGAATCACTGTTTCGTGTAGTGCTTAAACACAAGCATATGCAAGCGCAGCGATAATTTAACGATATTAATATTTACATCGTAAAAAGCTAATGTGCCCCCTTGGACCAGGTCACACACATCTTTGCAGCAAGCACGCTAGCTCACCATCTTATCAGTAGTTAAAATGAATCACTTATCGCTTCAACAGTATATATTTACAACCATTCACACATTCAACAAGATACTCTGCATCCGTTTAGCTTGCAGTGGTTCCCAAACTTGGTGCCTCTGGCTAGTTTTGGAGGCGCACGTGGGTGCCACGGCCCACAAATAGGGAACCATTGCAAGAGCATAAACAAGCATGGGTGGGGTTAAAAAGGCCAAAAAGAAAAGCCGCATGTGGTGTAGCAGCAGTGGTGGCATGTTCAACCTATTGGGATCGTAATAAAGTTAAGACGTTCTCAGTCAAAAATAAGTATTTACCTCAGGAAAAGGTCATGGAGGCGCTAAATAAGGAGGTGAAGGAGCCAGCACTCACAAATATTGTGGTGCAGCGAACCGCTCCTCAGAAGGTGGAGTGCATGTCTCAGAGCCAGAATGAGCCTTCTGTGACGAGAAGGCGGCCCGCGGGTGGAGTTAACACCCATGGGGGATGCAGGGCAGGGGCGGAGAATGAGCAGAAGGGTAGGGTCGAGTCTAAGAAAGGCCCAGGGGTTGTAATGATGGTATCAGGCCTCGAGGGAGTAATTAAAACATCGAACGAAATCAGGAAGGTAGGCGTGGTCAGCAGGCAACAGGGCATCATGGGAAACGTAGTCCCATCGGCCCCAGAAGCTTTTACTCAATTATAACATCAGGAAATAAGTAACAAGAAAAAAACGAGTCACATGGGTAGGAGAGCAGCGCGCCCAGCCGGTGTAGGCTGCCAAAGCTGCCCCGCTGTTCCCCACAGGCCTCCCATGCCTGTCTGCTACAGAGGAAGGAGTGAGCTCTTAACACACCACTGATCGTGCGACCGAAGTCGTTGTAGAAGGTCCGATCGAAGCATAACAGGTGGTCTTTTCCGGCTTGGGAGGAGATGGGAGTGATGAATACTGCCATAAAATGCAAGCAGCTATGGGCCTGAAGCTGAAGACGCACCCACAGTGTAACACGAGCAGGAAAAAAATAAGAAAATAGTCCCCCAAATAACAGATAAAGAACCAAGAAATAAACATACAGAACTTGGTCCCTGCTCCCTGGGAGGAGCGAAAGAGAAAAAGGAGGGACAAAAAGGCAGGACTGACCACTAGCAAGCATGTTTTTTTTTTTTTTAAAGGACACAAACAAACAAATGAAAAGCAGGGGGAATGGCTTTAGGCCAAGAGAAGTATATACTAAAGTATATACAAGAGGTCTCAAATGCTCGACCTAAAAAGGGGATTGCTTTATGGGTTGACAAAGATTTTTTCTGGAAAGGGTGATAAACGGGGTGTTTAATGAGTAGGAGTTATGTTTTTTTCTCCAAGATCTACAGGGGACCATACATTTACACTAACTTCAGTATACCACTCAAACAGTGGTCAATGTACATTACAGTCTGTCAAAAGCTGACATCTTTTTGGAGGTGAACACATTTTAAGTGGGAATTTAAGAAAGACAATGGCCCCAGACTTAGGTTGCACTGGTACATATTCGAAGATTTCAAATGTGTATGAGCAGATGCCAAGAAGGGGTACTTGCGCAAGCTATTCGTGTTCTGGTGCATTTAGCGCTATTTCTTAACACAAAATGCATCCTTGCGTCCATTTTGGATGCAAGGGAGCATGGTTTTCTTTAAGAAATAGCAAGAAATGCAAAATTACTCTTCGCTCATAATTACATATAATCTTGCAGTATTCGCAGGAAATTCCGCTTGCAGACCCTACACAGAATTATGCGAATTACAACCACCTACAGTCTTAACATCCTTGGATTAAAAAACTGAACCAAAACTATTATTAAAAAGGCAACAAATCAGAATACATCTTGGAGCAAAAAATGAAAACCAGGCGGAATTAGATATGCATTTGGCCAATACAAGGTCCCAACTGGCTTTTAAAACACACAGAATGAAGTAACTGTCAGCAAATAAATTAAATGACCTCTGTCCAAAGTTACACTGTAGAACCCAGAGATGAAGAGCAGCAAAGTTTCCCAGAAAAGTAGAAGACCAAAGAGGCACTAAAGCCAACCTTTAGGATGGAGGTCATTATGGCAAGGCCCAGGTTTAACATAGCAGGTTTATATTCTTTCACAGGCTATTGTGTTAGGTCAATTAAAGTTCTTAATCTAGCAAGTTGCCCAGGGAAATACCTTCTAAGCATAAAACATTTTCCATGTGTATCTAGTTTAATACATTAATTTCTTCTGTTATAATAGTATTGTTTGTGTATAGCATTTTATATAGGAAACTCACACTTCATGTCTGTAAAGTGTCATGCCAGCCCCGTCATTTTCGGTTTTAGACACGTCTGTGTTTGCAACTTTTTGTGCAGACATCGCATTGATTTTACTTCTTAACGAGTTCCCCCACTGTGTATCTGACAAAAAGTCATAAACCTCAACTATACCCCCCAGCTCAACATGACCTAAAAAAAGTGTGCTCTCCAGCAAGGAAGAACACGTGGAGTTCCCAGCATGAGAATGCTGAGAAGGCACCAACCAATGGCTAAAATTCAAATTACAAAGGCCCCCTGTGAGGAACAGAATTATCTTTGTTCCACAGGGTGGCTTTTGAAGGCTCCACTGCCCTAAGTGCCTGTCTGTTTGCCATAAAAACCGCTAACACGGTCTTCACGTTGGACGACTTTGCTTTACTTGGAAAGGGAATGTGCATGCTTAGAGCAATTTGTAAACATGCGGGTGGGAGACAGAAGACAAAACAAGCATTGGCATAGACAATAGGTCTCGCTTTTGGGACCTTATAAGTATTTAGCCATGCAGCACATTATCCTGGGTGCTACACCATCTACTGTTACACCACGTGCCAAAAACGTCCTGCTGGACACTAGCATGAGAGTCTAGCAAACAAAAAACAAACATTGAAAATGTACATATTAAAAATCATCCAACTGAAACAAATGGAAATGATGAGACACCAACAATCCGCTTAATGATGTTAGTGAAAACACATTGCATTTCCTTTTTCCAGTTTGTTGTGTCCAAACACCAATTTGGTAGCAAGTAGCAGGTATACCCCAACTGCGTGGTATTTAGTAAATATCAAAGGAATCGCTAGTGGGCTGCCAACTATCGGGGTCGCACTGAGATAGAGAATATGCACGGGCACCAAAATAAAAATGCTCCCCATTAGTGAATTAAATAGCTGAAAAAGTGGCATCTATAAGCTAATTGTAATGCACGTTATCATGCAAAAGGAAAAACATTATAGACTACTGCGTAGAATATCTGTGCAATGCAGTCAAAAAAAGTACAAAGATATGCAAGTCTGATTCAGAGAGGACTATATTAATTCTATATCATGCATTGCAATATTTTAGCTTTTCTCCCACTGGAAACTTGCTCAGCCCAATAAAAGTTAATGTGTACATATTCCCCCATGTTGCATTAAAAGTCTCCCACATTGTTGTACCAAAATTCATTTAAGCCTTCCTTATTTATGTACATGAGGGCATACATTGCTCATGTGCATGCTTATATTAGGTGAATCACGGTTCATTGCCATTAAAGAGAGGCATAATAGACTTGCAATGTCCCTCCCTGTGACATTACTGCACAGTGCCTATGCTAATTTGCAAACCCTTCCCCTCTAAAACCTAATTTTTTTGTTTAGGGCTCGTGCCCCCTGTACTCTGCATTTTAGTACTTGCGGTTTTGCTGTTTTCAGTATCTGTATGGACTTAAATATACAAAAAAGTGACGTTATTACAAGCCTTAAAATAGCAAATGTGTCACAAATTGAGGCTTAAGTGAGGACGGAGGGGCAGGAGACTGACTAGTTAAGTGGTGAATTAATACACCAGCCTCGTCCCACTCACACTTCCTTGAAGGCTTGTTCAGGGTCCAGCAAAGTCGGTGTCACACGCTTCATTTCTGAAGGGAAACCAACTGTGGCAAGCCTGGGAGGGAGCCTCTTGATCCAGTCATTTTTGCAGAGCTTGGGTAACTGTTGAGTTGTGATGCAGGCGGCATGTCTACATGCGAGGTGAGACGGTATTGCTACTTTGAATCCTCTCCCTCTTGAATGGGACTAGAAGTGTTTCTTTATGTCAGCTGCTGTTTATGGCTTTCCCCGACAGTGCTCTGAGGATAACTCATGTTCCTGCAGTTAGCAGATAATTAATTTCCAAATTCAGGGGCTCTGTGAGAGGCACAGTGATCAGAGCTGGCTCACAACTTTGTGTATTTTTATGTGCAGGTCAGTAGTGTAACAAAACTTGAGCAACCCCCCCCCCCCCCCGCAAAAAACATGGACGCCCTTCCCCCAGACTGTCAGGACCTCTCAGGCCAGAATAAATTAAATGAAGGGTGTCATGTGTTCATATTGTAATCTCGAATTGCATATAGTTTTGTATTATCATGCTTCACATTCCAATCATAGCGATACAAAAGGGGATGATGGACGGAACGTTTGAGCCAATCAAACACTCACCCCCAGTCAACTGATCTGGGTTTAATCCATCATCATTCTTTAGCTCACTCCACCACCCCAGTTCAGACATGGCCATATGCAAATCAGTCTGACCCTGTGCCTCATGGGAACAGTCCAGCCCGAACTGCCAAGCCATGTCTTCCCTGGACCGGAAACAAGCATCCTAGGACCGGTGAGTGTTTGATTGGCTCAAACGTTCCGTCCATCATCTCCTTTTGTATCACATTCTAATCATGGCAAAGTGTAATATTGTTTTAAACCTTCTTTGTCTAAACAATATAGCAATGTAACTTGCTTTTTATGCGCAGACTTTCATTCACTGCTCTGGGTAAAAGCAGCTCGTTCTGCTAATCCTTCCCTAACTTTCCAGAAGTGTCAAATGCAGACAGGCTCGCTGAGTCATTCTTGGTTACTGAGTGTGTCTGTTACATTTTTGCAACATTTCTTCCGTGAGCCTGTTTATTCTTAAATGTATGGTGACAAGAGGCTCAGATAAGATTCTGTTTCTCTTGTTAAACCATGGCAGTATTTTGCGAGCTTCTTGAGCTGTGTGATGGTGTGAGCATCTTGAAGGGCAGCTCCGGCTCTACCCCTCCCCCAATGGCCGTGCTATGGTTTAGCAAGAGAAACAGAAAGAACAAGCTGTTTTTAGGTCTCGCCTGAGCCAGCGCACATGTGCTGCTCAGTGAGGCTTTAGTAAAGGCTTTTAAATTCTAAACACACGCTCGTGCGTGTGCTTTTTTTTTTTTTTATCACCCGCAAATAGCCTTTGCATGCATCTTTCTAAGAAAGACAGCACGCAATTGGTCCAAGGCGGGTGATTGTCCCGCCTTCTTTGTTCCCTGGCCTAGGGTGCTCGGGAGCGAGCATTAACGCCATCTGTTTCCAATTATTGCGTTCACGTTAATTGGAAACAGATGGCGCGATGGCGGTCAGCGCTGGTCGCGCTGGTTTTTCACCTGCAGCGGCGGGCACAAGCGCGCGCGCACCACTCCCGGGCTTGTTTTTGCCTGCAGTCCCACCCATTAGATGAGCAATTCGTTATTTAAATGACGTTTAAATGTTTTTTGATAATAAAATGATATGCACAGTGAGTAACTGTGCGTTTCTTTATTTATGTTATGGTCATTATTCCCCTTTAAAGTAAAGCTTCCCGCAGCAGATTTCCGTCCGGTGACAATATGAACAACATATTTAAATATTAGCATTCTGTAAAAAGTAGGAACGGCCTCTCAACCCTGAGTAAGCCTCCCGTGGGTGTATTTTGCCCGCAGTCCTGCGTGCACGCCTGGCGGGCAGGCCTGCTTGTGTTTGGGCCTGTTTGGTGCAGCCTTGGAGAGCAGTGTAATCCGAAGAGGCGCTCTCGTGAAGTCACGCTGGGACGGCCCCTTTCCCTGCCCTCCGACTGAAAGGCAGAGAAATAAACACAGCGGCCGGGTTGGGAAGGCGAGAGGGCGAAGCTGCAGTTACAGGGAACACCCGACCGGACCGCTGCCCTCAAACACAAAGTGAAACCAAGTGGCAGAGTGTAGGAAGAGGCGATGGGCTCCCGCGAATAATTCCTTCCATAGCTGGCTTCTGCTGCGCGACTTTCCGTCACATCTGGAGTCCAGGAGAGAATGCCCCAGCCTGTAAGTTACTTTTTCTTCTGTGTTTTTGTCTCATCTTTGCCCATCCTCCCCTTCTTGCTGGGTAGGAGTGGGTTAATGCTGGGCGTTTGTTATGCCCACATAGAGGCGTCCCTTGTTTTCTTTGTTATGGAAGAGGGTAGGCTCTCTCTCTCTCTTGATGGCCTCTTGCTCCCACAGTAGGCTCGTTCACTGTACTGAAATTATCCACCATAGTTCCACTATTGCATGCCCCATCTAATTTTGTTCCATAAGCCGCTCAGCCCAATACTGCAACCCTCGTGGTAAGGTGGCGCAGTGGGTTAATGCAATTGTGGCACCAATATCCCGAATGTCTAAGTGGCATGTTTGAAACCCAGCGCGACTGACTTGGCGTTTCACCCTTGTGATGTTGACAATGCCCGTGTTATTGATATTCAGAGTTCGAAACAAACGTCTACCGAGGAGTCGCAGTTGTGCTGTCAAGAGTTACATGTACAACAAAGCTTGTGTGACTTGTATGGGATGGGACATCTGAGGGAATAGTTCACATGACAGGCTCTTTAAAACTCCACCTAACATAACTCTTTTTTTTTTTTTTTTTTTTTTTTTAAGGAGAGCGGGTTCATTATTTATTGTTTGGTTCTTGATAGCACATCTCTGCCACGAGACACTTGTTTCACTTCTTGCTCCCCGGTGCAGCCATTACGGAACGATCTTCTACATAAACTGTTATTTTACCATTTTGAGATGGCCGCCACGTGCGCAATCACTATGCAACAACACTGCCGAACCAACAGTGACGTACTAATGAAAAAATGTGTTTTGCAATCTTGCTACATATCACGTCATCCGTCTGTCGCAGACCGCATTATACACAGCACTATTTAGAGTAGGCTTTCAATCAGCCCCTTGCTTTTGATTGGATTGCTTGTTAATTTCAATCTCCTTACTTGTTGGCTTTCCTCACTGTTCTTGTGTTTGTCTCGCCATTGGAGCATTTGTGTTCTACCATTGTATTTTATCGGATGAGCTCGGTCTTTCCACTGCTGACATCAGTACTATATTTTCTTCTTGCGGTCTGTGATTTAGCACTTCGTGGAATTTGCATGACACGCTTCTCTCTCTCTCTTACTTTTTTGAGCTCTTGCTCTTTCCCTTTTACCCCTGCCTAATTCGTTCTGTCTTCACCCCCTCCAGTGATATTGTATTGTCAGATCTCCCCAACACAGAGCACTGCTGTGGCTTCGTGTCAGGCTTATTTTCCTCTCCTCTACACTTTTTTTTGGGCTGTCAGGTGTGTTGGATACATGTGGTAAGCGGTCTGTAAGGCATTGTTTAAGGACTGGAGTTTGTTTTGGGTTTGGGCAGCTAGTTAAACTATAAACTATTTGTTCTCCGCAACTAGTTACTTTTATACATTAGGTTGATTTTTGGATAGTGCCTTCTGAGGGTGGACAATCTCCTTCTGAGGGTGGACAATCTGGCTTGGTCAGCCTGTGGGAGAAAAGCACAATAAGGGACAAACATTGGCAAAGCCAATAGGCCTGGCGTTGGCCACCAGCCTTTTGTTTTATCATGGTTTTTGCAAAGCTTTATTATTTGGGAACCTGTTGGGACTAAATGCAAAATGTTTTTTTTTTTTTGTCTCAGCTTAAATTACCATAATACTGTCTGGCACTGAATGAACAAATGAATGAACACCAGCATAACTGTGTTATACACATAATTTTAGTAAACCCGAAGGTCTTGGCTGACACAGATTTAAAAAAGCCTATCGATATGGCACTACTAGTTCCTTGTCTTTGTGAAAGAAGGTATTAAAGACAAAAGGCAAGAAAGAACAAGCATTGGCATAGCCAATAGGTCTCGCCTTTGGGACCTTATAAGTGTTTAGCCATGCAACAGTTGATGTTGTTGCACCAAGGATATTGTGCTGGATAACTAAACACTTATATGGTCCCAAAGGCGAGACCTATTGGCTATGCCAATGCTGGTTACTCCCATGGGATCTCCGAGAGCAAAGGAGATGCAGCGGCCCCGGCTCTACCCTGCCTACCCCGCCCCCTCCTCCAATGGCCGGGACTGCAGAGCCTGAGAGGCAACAGAGGAACAGAGCAGCCTCCAGCAACTGTCTGGAACAGGAAAGCAAAACCTAGTTAGTTGCAAAGTAAACTCAACCTCAGCCACAGAAAATAAATACATTTAACCTGTGAGGTGCGCTGGGGTGAAGTTACCATAATTAAGCAGTCCGCGGTCTAAAATGCAAAAGCAGCGTCCGAGACAGTAAAGCAATGCCTCGTTAAAATGTAAACGAGAGGTCTAGCCTTAAAGCAAAATATAAACAATAGGCCTGCCAAAGAGGAGCGATTCCTCCTTTAACATGCCCTCACCCAGAGGAAAACAAGCATTTGCAATGCAATAGGTCTCGCATTTACGCAAGTTTAAGCTATTGGCATTGTAAATTACAATGCGTTTTATTTATGCTTCAAAAACGTAAACATAAATAAAAGGCATTGTGATTTACAATGCCAATAGCTCAAACTCGCGTAAATGCGAGACCTGTTGCATTGCAAATGCTTGTTGTGTTCACTGGTCAGTACCTGGATACTAGCCCCTGAACACACTCATCCCCGCTTCCCCCAAGCCCCGCTGTCACCTAAATCACCGATTGCTTAGCTGCCTCATGCAGTTGATGATTTTGTTGATGTGTGCCAACAGGGATCAGAGGCTGAAGGGAGGGCAAGGAAGGAGGCTAAACATTGCCCACCATATGATAATCAGGAGCAGCTCTTCCGCTAAGGCAGAGGAGCATCATCCCACTGCTCTTAGAGCAGTGAAAAAGGGAAAAATAAAACGATAATAACAAAGTTATTATTGTTTTATTTTTCATTGCTGGGTTAGGGCGGGCGGGACAGGTGGCTCAGGAAGGAGGAGTGGTTTGTGCACACTAAGTGCGCATGACTGCTTAGTTGGCCGTCTTGGGCCGGCCAAACAGTCATGCACACTTTGCATGTTCCCCTCCAGGCTGTATTGCACAGCCAGGTGATGAACATGCACAGGCGCTGCATTGCAGCGTTGTGATTGGCTTAAGGGAGCCCGTTTGCTTCCTGCTTCTTCAGGACTGGAGTCAATAAGGGGAGAGATGCGGAGACGACGAAAAGTGTTTTAAAAAATAAAAAATTCAAACCCCCTAACCCCCCCCACCCTGCCACCCCCGTTTCCTACCAGCTGCCAGTGATAATAATGAAGGACTAAAACCACTTTAAACTGGCAAATCAAGCAGAAACGAATAGGCAGGGACATGGGCAAGGCTGGAGCAAGATGAGAAGGGCACTGCTCTTGGCATAACCTTAATGCACACAGCTCCATGTGCCCCTCAGAAAATTGGTGACCTGGACCTGGGCCCAGCTTGCCCGTGCTAAAGGCCAGCCCTGTTAATTCACCCCTTCCCCCTCAACCGGTTAAGTGCTGACGGGTTAAACCTGCAAACTGTAATGGGGAAAGGCCTGGTAAATAACAGGACTCTTGGATTGTGGTGTGGAAAGCACCCGACTCTTCATGCTGTTCCCCACTGTAGAGGGCTCAAATTGCAACAAGTGAAACCTATTGCACACTTTGAATTCTGAACCCCGGCGTATCGGTTTTCAATGGGTGTGCTAAATAAATATCGCCTCCTCGAGGCACTCGTAATCGAGGCATAAGGTAGCCTTACTAGTATATAAACATGTGACATGCAGGCAGTGCTTAATTTGAGCCGGTGGTTTCCTTAATTGCCAACACTGGTGCTTGTGACAGTCTGGCTAATTTAAAGAAGACCACAACAACAGTTAATTATTAATTCAATATACATAAAAAATGACTATTTCTGGCCGCCCACACCATTCTTATATAGCTTAGGGGGCCTGGAATAGTCTGAATTGTCACACATAAGTATGACGGTTAGTAGCTGTGGTTTACTACCATAGGCAGCATGGCAGGGGCAATGTGTGCTGCAAGCTGCAGTGGCCTCCTCGGGAGCGCCCTCGCCCTTCTTTTTTTTTTGTTGTTGTTACAAATTAAGCACTGCATGCAGGTGGTTGCTGTAAACTAAGTAACACTTTATTTTATGTTTGGAACTCGTGTTCAGGCTCTAGCTTGTTTGAAATCCAAGGGTGTGTGCGTTATAACTTCCTGCGCTGTTTTTTTACAGCTTTATTTACTATTTTGAAAATATGCATGACCCAGGATTATGCGGTTGGCTGCAATGCTCATACAATGACAACAGTCTCATCAAAACATTCACCGCAGCGCATAAGGCACGCTGGGTCGACAAATAAACCTTCCCTGGGAGCTTAAGTGTGACCGGTTGGACTGGAACTGCGCGTCGTTCACTTCAACGCTTGTAAACACACACACCTCGACCGTACCACTGTGGGAAAAAGAGACTGCCATTGTTGCATACGGCAGAGTTCCCATACACTCGTGGCCTGCTTCCAAAACGTACTTGTCCTGCTAATAGGTCATTGTTTTTTGACCGCACAAACCGATAAGGAATCTGGGGTCGGTTGGGTAAAGCACACGAGGCTCTTAACTCTCTTGCACATTTCAGTGACGCAGTTTCGCAGATACGAGTATTTCAACAAAGCATCATTATCTCTCCCATTACTTCCCCATTGGTGGAGACATAATCCTACGAAGAATACAATCGCCTAATAACAAGTCCAACCCACCCAACGAAAAAAAATACATACTAACCATGTCACTTCATAAACCTTGGCGATACAATCTCCCAGGATTACTAAATGCCTTTCTGATAACTGAATTCACAAGTGCGCTGTTCACACGGAGGCAACGGTTAAAACTCTATATAATTGGTTGTATTCTGCCATCAACCAAACACCTGCCACCTCTGAAGATTTGTTCAGTATACCTTTATTTTTTTTCTTTATTATTGTGTTGACTTTCCTTTGACAACCATATAAATATATAATTATAAAACCACTGTATCAAAAATGCAAGCCATAAAAATATATTCACGATTCCAAAATATTGATAACACCAATACATGCAACAAAAGAGATCAAAGAACTGTCCTTTCAGTTAATAATAAAATATAATGAATTCTCAAAGAAATTATCTAATTGTACAATCGACCTCAGGGGTGTATAACTGTAATGGAAATTGATATATAAGTAGGCATTGGCAAAGCCAATTGGTCTTTGTTTAGTTGCCAGCCTTTTGACTTTGTTAATGCTTGTTTTGTTTTGTCATGGCTTTTAAAAAACTTGATTGTGGGAGGAACTGCTAGGCCATCACCAATATAAAAACAACATTGCCTAAAAGCGAAAATATATTTTTGGGCCTCAAAAAGCACAAATTGCAATAGCAGTTCCTGGAACTAAACAGAACTACTTTTTCTGCTAGTTGACAGAATGCTGTCATAGACAGCGAAGTTCGCCAGTGGCCGAAGTGGGCTGACCCGCTGCCTCATGCTGTAGTGGAAGAGAGAAAAGTGGATCTCCATCAGATGTAAATGTAGATCTTAGGTTTACCTTTATAATCAGTTTTCATCTCAGCCCAAGAGTCCCTTCTTTGCGCGATTAATAGTGCAAAACTCTTGTCTGCCACTGCCAATCGAACAGTAAAGCTCGAGTTAACCTCTAGCTGAAATCATATAAGGTCAATTGGTGTGCTAGGTCTCACTCCCCAAGAGCATAAATTCTAGGCAGTCTTTGTCGCTATCTCCAAATAAGATTAAACAAGCATTGGCCGCGCGACGCGCTCTGTGGTGGGGGAGGGGGAGAGGAGCGGGAGAGCAAGTGACGCGCGGCCGTGAAAGTGACACGGCCGCGCGGCCCCGAGAAGCGCTCTGTGGTGGGGGAGGGGGAGGAGCAAGTGACATCAAAGGCAGATGGCCTGGAGCATGCGAGGAATGCGCGTTACTGCGCGCGTTCTCGCATGCTCTAGGCCAGCCAAAAGTTGTGGTCGCATTTCTGCAAGCCCACACTACAAAATGTCTCGCCCAGAGTCAACGCTGAAGCGCTGGCTTTCAGGGCGAGACCTAAAAAAAGGAGTGCTCACAAATCCACGTTAATTGAAGAACATGGAAATACACATGTATCTGGGGCGGTGGCCAGGGAGGATCTAGCTCAACAAAAGGCGGGAGTAATTAGACACGAGAACGAAACAGAAGCATGCATCTCTAAAAGGCACAAACAGAAACCAATGAAACAAGCATTTGCAATGCAATCGGTCTCGCCTTTGGGACCTTAAGTATTTAGCGATGCACCACATTTTTGCACATTACTGCAACGAGGGTGATTTTTTTCGTGCTTGCCAACTGCTGATAAAGCGTATTAATGACGGCATCTCCAGCTGTGAGAACGCTACGTGTTGGCATGGTAATGACATATTAATAATCTATAAAGTCAGGTCTGTTCATGTGATATCAATTTCGGGGAAGTCATAATTAATTTGCTAGCCTACATAAACAAACCTCTTTTGGGGCACAAATGTTGCAACTATGCGTATTTAAGCAACAAACCATTAGAAGGACTACCATCGTAATAGAAATTGTATTTTAACCCTAATGGTTGTTTTCGCTTTTGGAATAATTATTTTTGCTGCATGGTTGAGAAGAAACCACGTGTCCGGGTTCTCATTACTCTTTGTACCCTATGTAAAAAGTATTGCGGTTAACCAAGCAAACCACTAACATTCAGTTTACCTGGCCAAGTCTGATGGGATTCCAGCAGTATGCTGGAATCTTAAGTGTCTGGGCCTCAAGCGTCCAATTTTTGGTCTGTAGATGCCAACGTATATAAAAAGAGGCCAAGCACACCCCTCACAAAAACAAACACTTAAAGCAGGGTGAACAAACAAACCAACCAACATATACAAACTCTCAGCAAAACATGCAGCTCTACACACACATACATGCAAACACTTTCAGCAAAGCAGACGCACACAGCAAAAAATAGGGAGGAAATAAACCCAATCAGAAAACCAGTGAAACGCAAATAAATGTAGAAACATCAACAAACGGAAGAACACATACACACAACAGTTTCTCACTCTCTCTCTCACTTAAGCACACCCAGATACACAGGCTAGCGCACATAAGTAGACCCATGGGAACTTCGTGTTTCCCACACACACACATGTGGACAGATGTCCACAAACAGGAAGAAATGCAAACAGTTACAAAAGTACAGACCTGCATAAAAAAATGATTCAAACACTGCCACATGTAGATGCGTAGCAACAAACAAGGATACGCGCATACACAACTTCAACACACTAACACATCAAACATGCAATTCGCACACCGATAAAAACCAACAAATAGACACCAGAACACACACACACCAATGCTTTAGGTAACGAATAAATGCTGACAAATTCAGATATTGCCACAACCAACTACACACACACACACCCCCCAAGAGAAACATGGACACCACCATACTTCCAGGAAAATGAAAATCTGTGTAAAAAAGTTAGAAACACCCAAACTCACACAGCAACGTGCAAGCACACTTCACACAGACAGCCACACACACATCAACACAATATACGTAAACTCGGGCAATTCTGCAGCTGCAATCGCAAATACCTGCATGTACAAACATATACTTAGAGCCACACGAAGGGAAACAAAACAACTTCGCCCTCCCTCCCTCCCCTGTAAACAGAAACACCTACACATAAATCATCCCAAGTGCAACGGAGGAACCTTACAAAATGAGAGCGAGAATGGGACAAAGAAAGGGAGAGCCAGACTAAACATCGGCTAGAACAGGGACTAGAGAAAGGGAGAAAAGTGGTAGAGGGAGAGAAAGGACGACCAACAGAGTAAAACATGGTCCATGATGAGGGAGAAGAAAAGGGGGAAACTGTACAGTGAGAGCAAAATGAGAGAGCAACAGAATAAAGAGGGCACTGAGGAGAGGACGAGTGAAAATAGGGCAACTGAGAAGACATGGGGAGGGGGAATGAGAGAGATGAAGGGAGAGAATGTGAGTAAAAGGGATGGGGGAGTAAAAATAGAATGAAAGGAGAGAAAAAGGTGTAATAGACAAGAAGAAAAAGAATGTGCGAAAAAGAAGATGAAGAGCGATTGAAAAGAGGTGGAGAAAAGGAGCAAGAGGAAGGTGGAGATGGGTAGAATGAAATAAGGAGCCAGAGCGGAGAGAAGACAGGCTAAGGGGAGAGATAGGGTCGTGGGGTGAAAGTGACAAGGGATAAAGACGACCTGAGACATGTGAGGGAGGGGATACACGGGGTAAGAGAAAGACAGAGGGGTCGGAATAAAAGATGAAGAAAATGAGTGAAACTGCAGCGGAGAGAGGACGGACAAAGGACGAGAAACAATGACCTTGACTGCGATGGGAGGCAGGACAATCAGGTATGTGTCGGAGATGTAGAGAGTTGGAGAAACTGGCTTAAAAGATTAGGCATGTTAGGACAGATGAAAAAGCATGAGAGTAGAAAGAGGGTGAAACGTGGAGGGAGAACTGAAATGCTATGAAGCAAAAGTGATAAAAAGAAACGTTCCCAAGATGAAGCCCGAATGGAGAACAAGAACGATGCGGCAGGTTCGCTTGAGGAGCCACATGCATTTCTGGTGTTAGTGAGCACTCACCAAGGCGGGGTAGTAGCCACATTGGAAGGGAGCATAGGAGGTCACACGCTGTGGTTGGTTCCTTTAAGTTTGGCCTTGGGTCTGTCACCAAGGAGCATCGCCCCAATGCCAGTACCTTAGGCTTCTGGTGTCGGGGCATACATGTTACACGTGCAGCTAAAGCAAGATTGCGGGAATGTAAAAGCTTACGGTGGCTCGATTTGAAAGCTGTGATCACTGCTCGCATTTTATAACGGGCACACAGTGCGCTAGTTGGCGGGAAGTGAAAGCTGCACCGGAAAAAACTATACCTGGGGAAAGCTTGTGCCCTGGAAGCAACGTTTCTTTTAATCTTTTGGACGGTATGTTTAAATGTGGAAATGTAGTGGCAAAATGTCATTTAGCACAGCGTTTAACCTGACGAAAAGTGCACAACAGAAGGAATGGGTCGATTCTGACACTATGCACGTTAATAACAGGGCCACGTTGTGTTTTGGTGTGCTAAAGCAATACATAGGTGGGGGCAAGGTTGTAAAGGTTTGGCGATAGCCTACTGAAAGCATCGGGGTAGGCGGGGCTTCAGCGCAAGCAATGGTATTTGTCCGAAAAAAGGGGATGAAGGGGTCAGTACTTCGAGTGTTGATATCAAGCGTCTTCTTACTTGGTCACTCCCACGTCTCTCACCTTTCCATGGGTTGCGTTGGGGTACAAGCGCGCGCACACACCAGACACCACACACTTTAGAGAACCTTTTTTAATACTGCTTGCATCTGCGATGGTGGACTGAGTAGGTATGTAGTCTTAGTCATAACTTGCGTAGTTAAGATGTAGATGTAAACAAAATATCCCAGGGAAACGTAGGAGAGGAAAGAATCAAAATGTACCTTTGGCCATGTTGGCAGCTGGGCTGGCTGCTCGGAAGCGGTGGTGTGCGCGGATCCCCCTCGCCGCTCAGCCTCGCATCCTGCCTGCTCTGAGCGCCCCCGGGCAGACCTCGCATGCTCTGAGGCGCTGCCCCTGCTCTGGGCTCGGCTTCTTGCGGCTGCCTCCGGCTCCCGGTCCCCCACGCACACGTGACTCGCCCGATTAGACGCTTCCTCGCTGGTAATTTCGGGTCGGGTCCTGAAAGGGGCTGTTTCTATTGCTGCAAAGGGGGGGGGGATGTTTCCTTACGGCTTAAACAGCCGTCTTTGGAGCTTGGGAACCAGGTTGGAGCCTCGGTGTCGGCTCACCATCCGGTGATTCTGGGCAAATCACTTAATTTCTCCGTGCTCACTAAAAACAAAGTTATTATCCGCTGCCCGCCCAGGCTGTTTGCATTCTTGTGAGAGTGCAGAGATCCGGGCGTCATGCTTATGAACTACAATAAAATACGGGCACCGAAGTTGAACATGAACAGGAAAGAAAACAAGCATTTGAAGGCACGAAGGGGGAGGGGGGGCGGCGAGCGTGCGAGAAGGCATCGGACTGGGGGAGGAACGGGAAGAAATTGCCTCGCGCGACTGAAACGAGCTTGCCTCAAAGTAAAAAAAAAAAAGCAAGGCACATTTCAAAAAAGAGATCCCTGAAAAACAACAGTCCCACCAAAAATGCACTAATACCAGTAAAGGGGCCAATAGCCATAGGCGTGCCCAACAGGGAAAAAGGAGGGACATAAAACACGCTTCACCAATAGCAAGTAGTACATTTTGAAAGACACACTCAATAACAAATAGGAAAACGGAGGCGGGGACTCACCTACTAAAGCATATACTGCATGTCTCAACGAGACAGCGCATGCGCTGCCTAGGCAAGACCTAAAAAAGAGGAGGGCTTTCAAGCCACAATATACATTACATAATGCCTTGCAGCGCATACGCGCTGCCTCTATGCTCGACCTAAAAAGAGAGAGGATTTGAGGAGGGGAAGAAGGAGTCAAGGATAGAGTGAAGGAGTAGAGCGGGTTCGGAGAACTGAAAGAGAGGAAATGGGAAGGTCTAAAGGAAGAGGGAGAAGAAAACCGTGAAAGGAGAAAAAGAAAAAGAAGAAAGATTAAACGAAGAAACAGGAATGCAAAGAACGAGTATAGAACACAGAGTGGAGAGGGGGTAAAGGAAAAGAGACAGGGGGAAAAGAGATGAAGAGAGAGAAATGAATGAGCAGGTGTATATATGTATTCTTCGAAGTTTATCCACAACTGCGGGATTATGATGCCATTTGGCTCTTTTTCAAAGGCTCCTGAATTTGACATAAAAGAACAGGGAAGAACAGGAAAGTGAAAAGATTTGCCCTAGAGCAGAAAATGGCGTCACGTACGACAGGGCTCGAGTCGAGGGTAGACGCTGTCTACCCACTATTTTCAGAGGGTAGACGCAGTCTACCCTGCTGCAAAGCTGGCCACTTTCAGTGGAGGGCCGTGCTCCTTTCCCACTGCTCCCGGATTTACACATGCAAGCCGTGTCCATAACAAAGGCCGAAGTTAAAGGGCCGTTAGTCCTCTTTTTATTGGAGTATCCTGGCTGGGCGCTATCAGAAGCCTCACACCTAGATGCAAGGGACGGGAAACAAAGGCTTCTCTTCACAGGTACTTGAGAGAAATGCTTTTGACTTTGTTCAGTTCCTGTATATAAGATATATTTATATGCATGCACTGTAAGAATATCAGTACTGGTCGCCTCAGTATTCACACAAATAACATTTTAAATACCACTATTTTGTTTTATTTCTTCTATAGCGTTTTAGCACTACAGTAGAACTAAAGCGCTATAAATTTAAAAAAAAATAATTGCTATTTGTGTACGTGTGATGTAAAGCGCTCTCGCACCCTGCATTGGGATGATTAGTGACACTACTCATCCCAATGCAGGGTGTCAGAGCAACTTACTTCACATGTACAGATTATACATGGACAATAAATCACGTCTTTACAGAAATACAAAGGATGTGCTACAAAAGACAGTGAGGGTTACAAGGTGTGGGAGCCGCATGTCCTTCATACCTCACTGTGCTATATTAGAATGATTACAATTTATGAACTGCAAGTAGCAAAAGGATCTGTCTTAAAAGCAATAACCCACTTACCCTTTTACATAAAATAAAAATCTGCGTGTTACATAATGTGCTTTGCAGGAGACATAGTAACCCTCTATGCTACTATGATTCGAAACTAGGACTAGGCAACACACAGATCTCTCCGGCAAACATGTTATCCTCCAGAGTCATCTTACCATTATTATTATTCCCTGAGATTTAGCTGGCACACACTGCAGCAGGTGCCTTAACCTCATAAGATATTTTAAAAATACAGACTTCACAAGCAATTAAGCAGAACAGATTTACTGCCACATTTCTCCTTGTTGCCAATTTCTTTGTTGCAGGGTTTAAAACATTTTTTTTTTATAAATTGAGGCCCAGATTTTGAACATGTTGCGTCAATATTTTGGCACAACCCAAATGCAAAATCTAATTTGTTAAATATTGTAATGCGCTCAAATGTACTCATGATAGACCTGCTAAACATGTGAGGTCTTAAGATCTGATGTCACTTCCTGTGAGGTCATGGGTCGTGATGCCACATGCGGTCACGCGCTGCAATCTCACGCGCCGCAATGTCAATTCTGGTATTGTCACGAGTTGTGATATCACGCCCATTCTGCCTAACTTGGCGAGTCCCCCACACTTCTTTTTTTAGGACTTGAGGCCTGCGTACGAAAATCGTACCCGAGCGACAGAATTTATACATAAGGCCACGTAAAGTACACCGTCTTTTGCAGAACCGTTTTCCTCAATGTTTTAACCTCCATGCTTCTCGCCTTATCTAAATCGAATTACTCAATATTACCTCTCTGGGCAGCATCACACAATTAGGTGAAATGGTGCCTCACAACACCACAGTAATGGGAATGATTGAGAAGCAGTGCACCTGTGCCTACAAACCGCACTATGATGACAATTATGCATTAGGGCTTTTTCAGGGAGATAGCGAACACTAAATACAACCCACAATCGGTTACTAACTGGCATGAGCTTTTTAAGGGGCACAGAGAGCTCTAGCTATGCCACCATATCTCTTATTAGAGGGACATTCCTATCAGTAAGATTTTGCGCGGGGGCCTTTTTAATCCCACGTCTCTGGTAAACCCTTTTAGTTGTAATTCAGAAGCAGTCAAACAGGGAATGTTCCACGTTGAGCAATTTAAACGTTGACAATGTCTTTATTTAGCTGCTCGCCGTGTGACTCAACTGGGAGGGGCTCTTTGTTATGTTAACAGAGACTTGTACAGCGAAGAGAGTCCTCCACACAGGGGCGGCTCCTCCGTTATGGTGCAGGAGTGTTGCCCCACTAGGTGACAGCACATTTAAACATTTAACTAGCGCCAGGACACCATTCTGGTCACAGTGCGCTCTATAAATAACCAAATACAAAACACATGGAAAATAAAATCCTAATAAACCAATTTTATAATCATTTTATTTTTCTTCTTACCTGCAGGCTGCCAGCGAGCTGCTTGATAGGGCAGGCCATGCAATCCAAGACAACAGTGGGGAGGAGGGGTAATGGGCACTACTAAGTGTGCACAACGGTTTGGCTGGCCGTCTTAGGCCGGCCAAACCATTATGCACACTTAGCATTTATCCACTCAGCTGTGTTGTACAGCCGGGTGGAGAAAAGCCACAGGCTCCCAGGCACTGTCTGAGCGCCAAACCAGGCCGTTCAGACCAATCCCAGTGCTGCTCACATGCTGGGAATGCTATTCCCAGCATGAGAGAAGTGTCAGAATTGGCATCTGGGAGCCTGCGCAGTGTGCACCAGCTCTGGAGATGAGGCTCAGGAGAGGAGCAATGCGGCGACCGCAGCGGCAGATAAGTAAAGTTTTATATTTTTTATTTCTTTTTTTGTCTGTGCTTATTTTTGTACTCCGCCCTCCTCCTTACCTCCCGGCTGCCACACCACTTCGGATCCAGAGCAGCTGCCACTGCCTACACAAGCAATAGGCCCAACCTCATAGGTCTGGTTATTTGGGTGTTTCCACGTGTGCTTTTAAATAAGTTTGCTAATATGTACTTTACACGCGCCAGCACACTTCAATCCCAGGCTGGGAAGCCAGACGACTGATGTTTGCACAGCTCCGCACAGTCTGCAGAGGGCTTCTGCAGGTGCCGCCGAGGGCCGTCGCCAGCCATACACTTCTGACTACCTTGCACTTCGGGGACTAGCCACAACAACCTGCCTCTTGGGAGTTTACCTATTCAGCTATTTTACATTTTCTTAAATCACTTTGACAGAAGAAAGGTTCAAAGGGATAGTAAGAAGACCAGAGGTTTCGGTTGTCGTTAGTCTGATGGCGCCACTGGAAACTGCATTGTTGTTGTCCTCCTAAGTTCAATCACGCAGTGTCCTCGAGGGCACTTTACTAAGCTGTACTGCACACTAAGGGAAAACGAGGCCTACTGCCTCATGGAAATGCACCCAGAGCTCTTCAAAGAGACCGTACTTTGTAATATAGCTTCGAGGTATAGGACAGGCTCTCCGAAAGTGCACTGTATCACTTATTTATCATTAAATCGGCTTAATATTGGGCGGTGGCGACGGGGGGTGGACTGGTGTGCGACCCAGGAGAAAGCCCTTTACGTGGCGAGAGGGTGCCCCAAGAAATACCGAAGGGTGTGGGGGAAGTGGCAGGGTACGGTAGAAGGTTCGGAATGATTTGTCTCGTTATTTTTGTCTGTGCAGGTCTTATGGAGTGCGGAAATGTGGGATACTTTAACTGCAAAAATGTCATTGATTCATTGTCCATCGTGTACTTGCTGATTTGTTTCATACGCTGTAAAACAATAAAATTTGATTATCAAAAAAAAAAAAAAAAAAATCGGCTTGATAAATACATGTACCGTGAACATACCACGATTTATCATGGTTATCTTTTCTATAGCGTCCAAGCTGACAGGACTGGAGATCATTTTTTAAATTTGCCCAGTCGAAGTAAGGGCAAGTCCTGATGGTGTCTCCTGTTGAGCAGTGTCACTGGTTGATGTAATGGCTGTCAACGGTAATATGGGGAGTAAGCGCTATATAAATGCTGCAATGTAAAACAAAACAAGGAAGCCAAAACCATGAAACGCATCCCTCCAAAAGGGATATAACACACAAATTCGTGCCACTCAGCTCTCCTTTCCTCACACCTCCCCACGAACCTCCATTCACAAAGCAACATGAGGAGTCAGTGCTGGAAAATAGTTTATGTATGCTAATAATAAAACAATTATAATCGACCATAAGGTGCATAAGGCATCAATTCCATGATCACATCTGCATACTCTTACCTTTCAGTAGAGGGCATTTCTGCAAGTACGAGGCTTAAATCTTGCTACAGTTTCCACTCCCTGGTCGGATGTCAAGTACCGGGCATGCTATGTGTCGTCCTGTATCACTGTTTTACTTTCCCAAGGTCCCTGCCGTCTGGCATCCCAAGGTACCCGGGTGCCCTCGCTCCTGCCAAACTGTAGCTCACTATCTGCCATGCTTTGGTGCCCACACTCCGCTACCATGTTCTGGAGACTGCAACTTTGCCTTTCCCTCCTGCTCTTACCCTCATCCTTGCTTTCAGGATGGATTGGTGGGTCTTCGCCTTACTACCTTCTCTGCAGCGTGAGGGCAGCACACCCCATACTTCTAGCACAGCACACCTGCCCGGTTCAAAAGGCACAATCACAGGGCAGACCTTCGCGCCATTTCAGTGGCCATGCTGGCTGTTTGGCGTTAACTGCACCCCCCCACGCCCCCTTGCCCCACACCAGAGCCCCAGTCCAGCCCGTACCATCATCTTCCATCCCTGGGATTCACCGGGCCTTCGTCCTACATTTATGTTCATGGCCCCTGAATGGCCAGCTACTCCATACCAGGCCGCCCCTCTTACAGTTGAAACAGCAGAACCTACAGGGAGTTCCACTTAGATGGGCCAAAAACACATAACAATACAAGAATTAAACGTAAACAAAGCTAGCTAAAGACATGATTAACTACAAGAAAATGCTTGGATAAGGGGAAATGAATCCTGATGCAAAACATTCAGAAACAGCAAGCACCCCAACATACATTTCACAGTGCGTTAAACAATTCCCGAGGAATATTCCTCACTTGCAGCTTTATGGTCCTGAATGGGCATAGCTGCAGCAGATGCTTGCTATTTCATGTAAAATAACATTTACCTGTCTGTACAGGATCCTTTCAATATCAGAATGCATTAGCATGATGCCAAAAAAGACACAATGCAAGCCAAGCTATGAAAAAAAATATATATATATCACACTCATGTTGCTAGGAGATAATGTGACAGACACATGGTCACAGCAGTTGTTGGATAATAGCTTATTCGCATTCCTACCTTCCGCCCCCTCACCTCAGATATGAATCGCCTCTTGCAGGCCTCCCTCTTTAGGGCTGAGCTTGCGAGAGCAGGTGCTCACTTGCGACCACTATTTTTTTCAATAAAGGGCTTTCCATTTGTTGTCTTCAATTTCACTCTTCTCTGTTGCCTCCTAATAGGCCAGTGCAGGCCACACAACACTTCCGTTCACCTTTGTGACGCAGAAACCAAGCACAGATTGATCAAACATAATCATAAACTTCGTACGCGGCCACTTCCACACATAATTGAAACGCTACACGCTATCTGTTGGAAGTTACCGGCTGCAGCTTTATTCATGTGTTGTACATAACCTCAAATATGAGAAAAGCATGGGTGGCTATTTTATAAATCCACCTGCATCGTTTGTCATCATAAATCAACCACATAATTTGACATCATAAATCAACTGTGTTGTAAATCAATCAGGACAATAAATCAAGCTATAAATCAATCCTGGTCATCAATCAAGTCATAAATCAATCAAAGACCATAAATCAACATCAGGTCGTGAATTAATCACGGATCATAAATCAAGTGTACAGATACATTTATGGCATATCATAAAAGTCTTTCTTCATCATGCATTAGTGTGGCGTTTATTGCCACCAACTGAAGCCCTCACCTTTTTATGCCCAACTCTCTATCATACTTATTCAGTGTGTCCGCCAACCGGCGGGCCTGGGCTGCAAGCGCCGTATTCTGTGACCACCTCCCCTCTCTGACCACCTCACCCTGCCGTGAGGCATCTCAAGGTAAGTACCAAGTCCGCCACCCCACTACTGACCTTTCACACTCCTTAAGCTCCATTAATAGACTCCTTTACCGCTGCATGTGGGCTTATAGCCTCAGGCAGCTCCCCCTAATCCTATGTTCATTCTACTGGCAAACAGCCAGCACCATGGCCGACCAAATGTTGGACCAAAATTCCTCATAGCCCTTTTTTTAATTATTATTTTTAGCCCTGCTGTACAGCAGTGACACTGCTATACACTATGGGTACAAATCATTGCCAATGGCAGAGCTAATGGTCTCAAAGTCTCTTCCTGATATTTGTGGCAATCTATCATAATCAGTAGAAATTAGGACTGGGCGAAAGTTAAATGTATTCCAGTGAAGTTCCTGAATTTCGCGCTGTGCAAAATTCATGAAGTTTTTCAAAATAACATTACGCCATTTTGCAGATTTTTTTTCCACTATTTCTTTTTTTTTTTTTTTACTTACACATACTTCTTACGTCATATAAAGCCTAGCAAGGTACCAGTGGGAGATGGGTTCAAGTAGAAAAGGTCTCACCGGAAAACATTTTCTACTTTAACCAGTCTCCTACACGACTATTGAAATTTGCTTAGTGGGGGGCGGGAAGTGACAGGAATACCAGCAAATTACATTTCACTACAAAATCATGCTTTCACAAAATGTTAATTGAATTGCGCAAGAAAAATTATGCAATTCCTCCCAGTCTTGGTATAAATGCATTGTCTGAAAATATTGTGACCCTATATCAATAGTGATTTGGTTTACCATTGTTAACACACTGTCAAGTATTATGTGCGATTCAAGGAGGCATATTACTGTATCCATCTTTATGTTATGTTAGCAAGATTTATAAAGTGCACTAATACCCGGAGGTGTCTAATACAGTTCATAAGCTTTGTGTGCCCAGAATATTTACACAGTATTGGTCAGAGCTAAAACTACTAAATATAACAGTTAACATGTGATTTCTCACAGTGTATTCTTAATACTTATTCGCATCATATGCATAAGTAAATCCATGCATGTATTCAACCTTCCACGATGGAGGCTGCAATGAATATCCTTCCACCGTACTCTATGCTGAGCATGTGCAAAAGTGACTGTGTGGGTAAAAAATATTTAAAAAATGAGATATTGCCACAGATGCTCACTGAGAGTGGCCTTCCTGCTGAGAAGAAGCAGTGGTAGAGAATACATACAATGACCGTCTTCGTGGATGTTTTTATAGTCAATTGAAGGAAGTCTCAGACCCAAGTTAGCAATGTGTTGCGGACAAATCCGAGTCATCAAGAACAATGAGCGTTAGTAATACATTTTAAAAAAAATAAAAAGGAAAAAAAAAAACCTAGGGTAATCACCTCCAGGATAACCTTGCGGGGAAACGCATACAATTGTTTTTTGGTCTTGACGCACGTGACATCAACAAAAGTCTTAGACGGCAATTACTGTACCGGTCTACCCATAATTGTTTATGTTCCGTGGTGTATGTTCCATGTTCAAAAAACTTTCACATTTAAAAACAAAAGCTCATGGCTGTACTTAAAAGGGTTTGTGCATTGTCGTATTCTGCTTAACAGATTTGCTGAACCACTTCCTTCAGATGCACTTTGCTTTTCTCTGTTAACCAAAGAAATAAACAAAAAAAAATGCCAGGATTCTGCTCTGCTAACGGCATCACAGTGATCACCTATTAATATGCATTTTGTGCCATCAAGCTACTTTGATAGTCACAGCTTGAAGTCCAAGACAGCACAAGCCCTTTGTCCACATTATCTGCGCTGCAAATTACCTCTTTCTAGTGATATATATATAAAAAAAAATCAAAGTTGAAAACACAATAAGAAAATCTAGACTGATCTCCCTTCCTCTTACACCATTGCTATCTTTTATATCTGTGTCTTATCGAAAAGATGTATGATCTCATAATAGGCATTTACTTAACTCACAGCTAAATACAAGCATTAGAACCGGCCTTCAAAAATACTCTCTTAAACAGGGCTCGAGTCGGGGTACCACGCGGGTGGACAGCGTCCCCCCACTTATTTTACCGGGAGCTCGATAACTGGAGCAAATGGAGCCACACATTCACTCTTTGGCCTCTCTGGGGCGAGATCGGAGCTCATTCAGAACACTGCTCACGCGCTGGCTTCTCTGATGCAATCGCATCTAAGGGGTGAGCGAGGGGAGGCAATGAGTCTGATGGTGCAAGCCACCTTTCGTGACGTCACTTCCTGTCGTGACGTCAGCGTCCCCCCACTTCTTTTTTTAGGACTTGTGCCCTGCTCTTAAACCACCTAATGATTCCCATTTCGTTGAAAAATCACTCCACTCCCTTAACCACATTGGGTCATTTCAACAGATTCTTTTTTTTTAGCAAGGCAATGATATTTCACGTTACTCTGCGGAACATAGCCCCAGCGGTGATCCTGAGCTACACTAAGTCACAGAAAAGTATCATGCTAGTCCAGGATCGATACTTAGGACCAAATGACTCATTTTTTTTGGAATGCTCACTAAGACTAGGATTATAACATAAATATACATAATTTTTTTTAAACAAAGGAAATGATGTTTTTCTAAAATCCTACATTCTTAACCAAGTATTCTTGTCTTCTCTTTACTACAGACAACCAAACACGATAGTCCAGTATTTCACTTACTGTTTTCAATAAACAGTTTCCTGTTTGAAGAAAATACATTTTTCAAACTAGACAAGTGATATAAATAGGCACTGGCAAAGCCAGGATGTAAGGGGATGCGCAGTAAGGTAAAACCGCATTGAAGAGGCTATGTGACTAGAAGGAGAATTGTAAAATGTGTCAAATAATTTCAACAAGCAACCAGTGAAGCAGTAAACAATTTTCTCATGTGAATTTCATGCTACTGTCGTACTAAACGGTAATTTGACAATTGCACTTCAGTAATAAACATGTGAATGTGATTTATTAGTACAATTTCTCTAAATACACTAAGTATTGGGCCACATATATTTTTCCAGCCACGGATTATATATATTATTAAGCATGCTACATACTACTCCTTGTTCTTTACTAAAAGCAAGGGCGCAGTCCACAGGGGTTGGAAATTAAGTACTCCATAAAAAAATTTAATTCACTGGAAAAACCACAGGTAGAAACTGGGTTATGGTTCGGAGTAAAACGTTCTAAACCGCTGGAATTCAACAGTTCTTGTGTTTGTTGTGTGCACTTGCAACCATAACTTGCACTCTCACCCCATAAGAATATTCTTTGTTTCCGTACATTTTGCCCATTGATGTTTTCAGCATGGCTGTCGGCTCAAGTGATGGTGTGAGTTATATGCGCTGCTGGCAAATTTCAGAGGCTTGTCACATTTGATCCAGAACTATAACTCTATTTTTAACAGTGTTTTCTTATGAAATATATATATATATATATATATATATATATAAATAAAACACAGTAGTGGTCATCACTGCTTAGTTATAGTTAGACATTTTGTTTTGTTAATAACTTTGTCACCATTTGACAAATCTTCACAAAACTTTCCAGAAAAACAAGTTAATCCACCTCAGTTCTTTTCTGGAAAGATCTGCGCGGATCCAAAATATGTGGGCCAAAAAAAAAAAAAAGTGAGGGTAAAACATTGATTTCCCATAGGAAGCGTTGCTCTCAGATACAGAGTAAAGACTGAACAGAATTATAGCAAATACGACAAAACTTCAGAAGTTTACTCAGAAAGCGGGCTTTACATTTGTTGTAAATCCTAAATCGAAAAATTTGTGTTTAAAGAGGTTCTCAATTTGGGCTTGAAAGGTTCAAAAGTTAGGTCTATCTAGACTGTTGGTTCTGCAGGAGTCCAGCTCTATGAAAAACTTTAAAAGAAAATAGGGCCCTATGATCAGTTGAGTTTTTTTGGGCCTTTTCGGTACCACAGGACTGTTACCGGTCCTGCGGTACTGAGCGATCTGCTTGGCTGATCTCAACCCAGAGAAAAATGTTGCGGCAGCCATTACAGGACATGGGAACTCTGTCTTAGTGTCTTGCAATTGTGAAAAGATAGGGTATAAGGGGGCAGGATAGGGATTCCCTGACCCTCAGGCACTCTGTGGGGGTTGGCGTTGCCGCCTGCACATACAAAGGAACATGACAACAGCCCTGTGTTTTGTCACCTCAGTTTGGAGCCTTAACCAGAGAAGAACGTTCCAGAGCCAAATGTGGGAGTAGGAGAAGGAGTCCCCATACACAAAGGCTGGCACCAGGCATAAATATTGGACCTCCAGAGCCACTCAGAAAGCATCTGGACCTGTGGAAGACTCAGTAGAAGGACTAAGGGCTGTCCTGTTGTCTGAGGAAGGAACATTGGACCTGCTCTTGAACCCAGGACCAGCAGAGTGGCTTCAAGGGCTAGCTGTTTGGGCTCCTGTGTGAGCTACAGGGATGCAACAGGCTCCAGAGACACTGCAACCTACCAGCCTGCTGCTGCTGGTCCATGCTGAAGTGAGTCTTAGCCCTCAAGTGGTGCGCCCCAGGTCCTGGACCTTTGGTGTGGTGATAAAGTGACCTCCTCTTACCAAGACTTGGAAAATTTTCAGCATTGAGAACAGTGAGGAGACCAGGACATACCTGCAAGCCGATCTAACGAAGGTGCACCGCCTGTGGGAAAGACTTTGCCTCACATCCCACTTTGTTTTTCTCCGCAGTAGCAAATACTCTTCAGCTGGACTGCTAGACGACAGTATCCAGCCTTTTGGAGCCCTCTTCGGCTACAGCCTGCAGTGTTGATCCGCTGGAAGAAATAGTTCAAAGTCCAAAGGTAGAAATCTTCACTGGGCTCAATGGTCAACCACCACCCCATCAACGACCTCATCAGCTTGAAAATCCTGCTTTTCGCACTCAGAGCATTTACCGCCATCAGACAGCTTCACCGAGACTTCGTCTAGTAGCTTCCAGTCACCGACAAGCTCCTCTCAGCTAAAACCAGCTGCCTGGCCTCAATGAGGACTCTACCTTTTCCAGGAAATCTTCAGAATTTCTTCTAAATCAGAAAATAAATCTTAACTGTGGCAACACTCCGTGGCTTGGTAAAAGACCCTACACACATTCCTGAGATGGGCAAAATGGTATACGATCTTACAGCCATGCTTACACCGCCAGTGTGAGATAAACCACTTCCAAGTGGGATACTGCTAAATTCTACAGTATTCAACAATCTGCAGTGTCACAAAATGTCAAGCAAAGTTCTGGAAATAAACATCCACACCTTATAAATGTTCTTACTACACAGAATGTATCTATAGCACTGCAATACATCTATTTAAATGGGGACTGTGCCCAGATATCCACTTGTGTATGTGTCAACAGAAGCTGTAGTCTCTCACAGTGTTTGTTACAAGCTTTAGCTTTAAGCCAAAACTTACCTTGAAACAAACCTCTGCAACCCACATCATGCGAGCTTAACCTTGTTTAACATGGAGTAATATCTACACCCCAAACTTTAGCTATTTGTAAATAGAGCACCATATACCTTACTATTTATTTTGAATAATTAGTGTTTATGCTATTTCAAAACACAACTATAAAAGAACTTTAACCTTTGTGTTTTTTCCAGGAAAAAATACTCTATAACAGAAATAGAGGCTTCCATAGTAAAAGTGAAATAATAAATGGAGTTCCTCCGCAAGCAGTTGGCTGTGGAAATGGTGATGATCAAATTTCTACTTGCTGGCTTCCCCACTCCACAACTGTGTGATCCTACACAAATGCCTTAATCTCACTGCGACACAAATTCCTTACGTATCACAAATCAGCAAAGGTTAGAAATGGGCTACATAGTAAGGAACACTTAGCCACACCGTGACACTTCTAGAGGTTTGCCTCTAGTCATTTCAAAAAGAAGGCTGCGTGACCACAGCAAGCGAGTAATTAAACACTTGGGGAATCTACGGAGGCCGGCCTGCACCACAAACGCTTGACTATCTCACCGCCAAGCGTGAATTAATTAGCGAGCAGAAGAGCAGTATAATGAGGCAAACCACGGCGGGAGCATACATTCCGAGGGGTATCAACATTGCAGCAGTCACTCAGAAATAATATCTAATGACAACTGTCTAATGAGTTGGAATACCCACGTAATTGCTTTCCTTGGTGAGCCAAAAGTGCAGCACTCCAGAGTCAATGGAAACGGAATTATTTTGATTAAATGCAGTCAATGTGTGTGCACTGACTGACATGGCACCTATTAAGTCACGTTAGAGTGTGGTGCATGCATACGGTACTTTAACCTGCTAACTACACCAAGGAGTATTTATATGGTTTAAATGCCGGGTCGCGAACTGCTCAGCGTGTAGGTGCAACTTTAAATCTAACATTTGCAAAGCCCGACAGGCGCAACATTGGACCGTGAAATAACAGTGCAAAAACGGTAGTCCAAACGTTGGGGCAAATATGAATGCAAAATTGCACCTGTGATAAAGCGCTTAGAAGCAAAAAAAAATAAAAAAAGTGCCCTCAGTAAAGTTTAAACTTATGAGGATACATGTTAATAATTCATGTACGGATCGTTATTTACTGTAACTACCTTGGTGTAGGCAGCGTGGGGTGTGTTGCTCTAAAATTACAATAGCAAACGCCAACTGAAGGATACAAGTGCTAAGGCAATACGTGCACATTGTAAAAATAACGGAAGCAAAAACTACAAAAAACTCTTGTCCGATTCACAGGTTCAAATCTACACAATTTGAAAGGAGATGCTTGAGAAATGAAAGAACAGTAGAAAATCGATGCAGGAATCCCATGCAGCACTTGGGGGTATTCCAATGTTCACTGCGACCGAAGGGTCGGATCCTACATAGGCCTGAATTCATTCAAAGGGTACCTCGAGGGAGTGAATGATGGAACTGGACGATTGATGTAGTACCTAATCAATAATGCTAAGCTAGTCATTACTTTAATGGATCTAACCCAGGTTGCTGCATTCCCATAATTAATGGATTGCAGATATTAACCCTGAAGAATTGCTAGGGGTAGGACCTGAATGCGGATCAATGTCAGAAAGGCTCTGGAGTGTCTGAGAGGTAGATCCCTTATGGATACATTTTAACTCCTACAGACGTGGCTTGTCACGATGCAACAGCAGACATCAGCTACAAAGAGGTCAATAAATTGATAACATTTAACTGCTTTTCTATGCCTTAAAGGATAGGGTCTCTAGAGTCGTGCAGAACAAACTCTGAGACGTGTCCACAAAGGTCCAGCAAATGCACAACGACAGAAGGATACAAGACGGCTAGCTCGTTACCACGTGAAATAATGATGGTCCTAAGGCAGGCAGAAGCAGGGCTCAGCTTTAATAAGACAAATGCAAGGTGGCAGACTAAGGACACCACCCAGTATTAGTGTCAAATTAATGAAAAAAGGTCCAAATGGCCGGTTATTCATTTATTTTTCAGCCTTATTTTTTTAAACTTATTTGTATTAAAGAAATAGAAGGGGTACATAGTGCAATGGGGGTGGTAGAGCGGTTGACACTGAACCAAATTTACCTGTTAACGTGTGGATCATTTTAAGCAACTGTGTACATATTGATGGTGAAGCCTGGCAAATATCTTAGCACACATCCATATCTAATGGGCCATACACATGCAAAAAGGCAACTCGGTTACCTGCAATAACCTGCTTATCCTAGTAGCAAGAGAGGACATTTTAACGCTTGTTCAACTCCTGTAGAAAGGGGCTTGAATAAATGCCTAGTGGTAGAGCGTACCAGTGCTTTGGAACAAGAAGGTGGAAGGACCTAAAGCTGGATGTGGCATATGGAAGCCTGGGTGCAACTAAAATTACTGGCAGCAGATTTTAGCAAGTTGTGGGAGATACCTTACGGTGCTTTGTAAACAAGTGCCAATAACTTTGAGTTGGTCTTGTTTTTGGTAGAGAGCCACCCAATGTTGTGTCAATCAGATGAATTGGGAGCACGCTTAGAAGACTGCCTGATGTTCTACTGGAGAAGTTCAACAACTTGTCCAGAGGGATAAAGGAAGATTGGTAAAGCCCAACCCAAAAATAAATATTGCAGAAGCCATGACTGCTAAATACTTGGAGACCCTATATATAGTTTTTTTTAAAGCAGAACGCAGATAACAAATCTGACCTCATCTGCACACGTCAACCCAAAAGGGACTGGAAAAAACCCAAAGAATTTCCACAAATTGGTCAGTCGCCAAGAATAAAATTAACCACAACGCTGCAGGAGTTATTTTCAAAACTTGACATTAACAATTTTCCTTGAGGGAAGATTTCAATGTAACAATTTAAAATGAAGTATTAATTTTAAACATTGCATTTTGTATATATTAAGTTCAATAATATAATCAATTGTGTTTTGAGAATAGTAGCTTGAGCCATGGTTGACCAAACAAGAAGATTAGATAGAGTAGTTACCTGGTTATTCTTTTTGTTTTCAAATGGCCACAACTTAATAGGTTAACATTGTTCAAATATCAAGTTTGGGTAGTTTCAATTATAAAAATAATTTCAGATGACATAGGCGAGGTCCATATGATTATTCTTCAGTACATAACTACAAAGCTTTCAAATATCAGGCAGAAGATTTAAAATAAATATACCATAGTAAAATTCCTCTAATTTAAATTACATTTGAAAGGCTTTTGGCTTGCTTGACTCCCCTTCTTGAGGTTAGTTTATTACGCTGCGGGGAAGAGCCAGGACGCTGCTTGACATAAAGGTTGTTTTTTATATGCCAACAAGAGTTCTGTATTGATAAGTGAGGACAGGATTAAAGGTGCTCAGGTGAGTCTCTGGAGATGTAAGTGTTAACCTACTAATGTTTGAAACTTTGTTAAACAAAGCTTATATAATATTGAACAGAAGGAAGCTAAATTGCATAATTTCTAAATGCTCAGTATAAGCTCAGTTGGAGCTGGTGAATCATGTCATGAGGCCACCTTATGCTGGGTGCACTCCCATAACCTAGATGCAGATGGGAGCTTATGGAGCTTCAGCTGGGCCAAGCATCCATCTGGTCGATGAAGGGTGCCAGGCCATGGCTTCCTTGCGAGAAGGGATACCGAAGGACCCATGAATCAGGGTCAGCAGTCTGATTGTATCTAAATGACTGCAAAAAAGATGAATGATGCGTTTTATTTTTTAGGTTTGGTGTTATCGAAGACCTTTTGATTTTACGAACATTACATGTATAATTTACTTACTTAGAGGGACTTCCCTCTTCATCCATTGATTTATTATGGTGTCATAAGTTTCTTCCCGCCACTACAGCATACTGCATTCAGCAGTGGGTCAGCCCACTTGCTCCATTGGCTAACTCAACTCTGAATGACAGTATCCTGCCCTTTCACAAGGATCACATCAACACACAAAGTAGTTCCCTTTAGTGCCTGGGACTAGTATGGCAATATATGTTTTTTGAGACCAAAAATGTTTCGCTTTCAGCCAGTATTTTTTTTTTTTTTTTTTTTAAACTTTGATGAGGAACCGGCAGCGTCCCCAACAATAAAACTGCAAAAACCATGACAAAACAATCCAAGAATTGGAAAAGTTGAAAGGCTGAATGCCAAAGCCAGCCTCACTGGCTTTGCCAATGTAGTTCTAACCTTGAAATAGAAAATCGACAAAGGTGAAATCTAAGAATTGTTATGGATTATTTTATAGGATGCGTTCAAGGCAAAACTGATTTTCTGGAATGGTTTACTGTTAAGCGAAATTATTCTTTGTTGTGTAAATAAGTGTTTTTCTTCTTCTAGATATTAAATAAGTACGTAACTGTAGCTACGAATATATTATGTAAATTCATTTACAGAGCTTTCGTGGGATACTGGGGCTGGACTGCACTCAGTAACTCAATAAAAATGTAAAACCTATGTATGTTAAATAAATTGTGGGGATTAAGCCATGACTAAAGTTTTGTTGCAAGACAATAGTTCGAAACACTTCTCAATTCAAACGGTGTATTCACCACTATGGCTCTGGTGCAAATATATCAGTTGGTTATTAAATGCTCATAATTCTTGTCTACCTCCCCAGTAACGACTTACCACGTGACATAAGTAGTGAAATTTTCATTTGCCAACAGATTTAAATTTGACCCAAGTTGGCAGTGATTACAAGTGCCTAACATCAAAGAATTGTTCAGTAGCTTATGGTAAATGAGCTTATGGTCGTAAATTGTCTCTCAAAGGAGGAAATCGCCCACCCAGTAATACTCACAACCACTGCCAGCAGCATACTTCAATTCAGGGAAATTAACTGATTAACCCTGAAACAAAGACTCATTTATTACTATTAAACTTTAAGTAATACTTGTTGTCTATAATCTATAAAGCCCACCAGAATGTATAAAATACCAAAAGCATGGCCACACCACTTGCAGTCGATTTGTTCAAAACCACCTTTTTGTGGTCACACTTTCTGTTAGCGCGTTTATTTCATTTCTCAAATTCATGAAGACTATATTACCACACCGCTACCTTTAATGACGCAAGTATGTGCCATATGGTCAATCTGTGTGTCTTTTCCTTTCTCGCCCTAGGTGTGCTGGGTATGCCCAGGCGTAGGTCCCGAGCTCATCGTGACACTGGATTCAAGCTAGCCTGGCTGATGAGGGGTGATGCTCCGAAACCGGTCCCTTGCCCGGCAGTTCGGGCTGGACTGTTCCAATGAGGAACAGGGTCAAGACTGATTTGCATATGGCTGGGTCTAAACTGTGGTGGCCTGGTGAGCAAAAGAACAATGGATTTAACCCAGATCTTTTTACTGGGGGTGAATGTATGATTTATTCAGCATTCCGTCCATCATCTGTGTGTCTTTTGCTTTCTCGCCCTAAGTGTGCTGGGTATGCCCAGACCTGGGTCCCGGGCTCACTGTGCCACTGGATTGAAGCTAGCCTGGCTGATGAGGGGGTGATGCCCTGAAACCGGTCCCAGGATCCTTGTTTCTGGTCTAGGGAAGACCCTGTTTGTCAGTTCGGGCTGGACTGTTACCATGAGGAACAGGGTCAAGACTGATTTGCATGTGGCTGGGTCTAAACTGGGTGGCATAGTGAGAAAAAGAACGATGGATTTAACCCAGATCTCTTGACTGTGGGTGAATGTTTGATTTGCTCTGCATTCCGTCCATCATCTGTGTGTTGTTTGCTTTCTCGCCCATATGGTCAATGGCAGCGCATGTGATGCATGCTACAGCATAAGAGCACAAAAAAGACTCAACATGAAGATGCTGGTAAAACACCCCTACGTAACATACCTGAAATAATTTTTGCCCAAAGTAATGCAGGGAACAACACTGATTTTAGACACTTATTTTGAATCATCCTTACGGAAAGGCTCTTTTATCTTGAGCTGGCTATCGTTGTTACTAAGGATCTATCTCATAAGATATACATTTGCACCGTATGACCGAATTTTAAGCGAAGCAGTTGGGTCTTGCTGGAGCAAAATATCAATATTCTTTCATAATATTTCTGGTGATTGGAAATCAGCATATGACAGAATAGAATTATCTTCTACAAAACGGTATCATCCTAGGCCGCCAGGAAGTACTTCCTTCCACCACAGTCCAATTGGCTTTCCAGTTCTCAATACACCGTGCTCTCAGGCCCTACTGAATGGACAACACCCTGCTACTAACAAAGTACAGATTTCTACAGTGCTTAATTTGAGACGGTAGTTGCAGGTGGGGCCCACTGGCACTTATTTTTGGGGACTGACACTTACTTTCCCTCATTAAACTTTAACCCAGAGCAAGAGAGAGAAAAACACAAAAGGAGGCAAGAAGGAGGAAAAGAAAGACAGAAAAACAGTGACAAAGGGCTAAAGCAGGGATGAGAAACATGCAAGAGTGAAATAAAAGGGCAGGAATTGTGTTTGTGTGGAAAAAAGAGGAATGAGATGTAATCAATAATACGCAGCCTCGTAATCCGCCAATCCAGTCATAGTGTCAGCACCAGCTGCAGGCTTCAGAGAAAAACTTTGGGCACCAGCACTTATTAATTTACAAATAAAGCACTGGATTTCTCACAAGGTCTGTTTATCACCTGCAACAACAGCCTTGGCGTTTAGTAGTTCTGGGAAATACCTCTTCCTACAATCTATCAATATCCTACTAGTTAGGTCATTTTCAGAAGAATAAACAGCCAAGCCCACCAACACCGGCAGATGAAACATCATAGCATACGTGCTACTAATATTTTCATTTGAATGGAGCATTGTCTGATGACTAAAACAATTGTACAAAACAGGAGCAAATTACAATTAACTCCTTTGCGGTTTCAACAAATTAATAATTTACTTATCTATGGCAAAATTCTTTCTGGTGGTTATTGTAATGGCAGCTTCCTCGTCTTCTGGCAGACTGGAACACGTGCCAGACTGGACCGGTAAACTCTTGCAGTAGCTACCGCGTACAAGCAGGTGATGCCATCAGACTCCATCGCGACCTTGGAGTGCCTTTGTACACAACATAGAAATTCATAGAGGCGCCACCAGTGCATGCTGGACTAAATGTATTAATTGGTCTTTTTTGCAACGTCAGACAGCACATGATTTGCAGATCACGAAACTGACAGTGAATCTAGGTTGGCACCTTCTTAACGTCTGAAGATACATGCTACAGAATGGGGAGGAGGGCAGGTGATTAGGAGTCTGCAGTTAGAGAGGGCATCCACCAAAAAGAGCATTACCGAAGATAAGTAACTTATTCTTCTAATCATCCACCCTTTACTCCTTAATCCAATCGATGCAGAAGCAAAGGGTCCACCTTGGATCTAAACGGTGTAGCCTCTCCTCCTCCTTATGATGTGGCGGACAGAAGAATGCCGGGACCATGATGTACTGACACGCAATGAAGGGTGACAACCTTTAGAAGAAAGGATGCACAAGTCTGAAACACCAGCTTGTTAGGGAAGAAGGCTGTGTAAGGAAGCAAGACTGACATCGGCTCTAGCTCACTGGTGTGACATGCACTAGTGATAGCAATGAGAAATACATTCTTCAGAGTTAGGAGCCTCAAGGTTCCACTATGCACAGCCTCAAAAGGAGAACATATCAGGAAAGTGAAGATTAAATGCAGGCCCCACTGAGGCATAATGATGAGGGCAGGGGGAAACATCTGAATACCCTTTTAAAAAGTGCATCAAGTTTAACAAAGAGGGTTGTACAGGCAAACAAAGAAACGTTGAAAAGGATAAGTAGCCTCATCAGTGCACAAAGCAAAGGTTTGCCAGGAAAATGAAAATACAAACAAAAGAACATCAGACATCTTAGCCTGTAGAAAATTAACCTGCTTCTCCTCAAGCTAGATAATGATCTTGGACTAACAACTGGAATAGATAGACTTTGTGGCAGGGCGATGAGCAGCCAAATTGACATCCACCACCTCTGGACGATTAAAAACTCTCAGGTGGCGCTAATCTCCATGCATGAAGGTGAAGATTATGGAGTTTTAGATGCAGTACCCTGTCCTGTTGCTGGGAGAGTAAATCCTCCCAAAGAAGACAAAGAGGAGGGCAGATGTCGAGGGTCAGCAATTCTGAATAGCAGACTCTGTCCTTTGTAAAGCTGATTCTAGTGGCCCCAGATTGGCAGAGTTATCAGACCCTGCCAGGTCAGCGACAAAGGTAGAAATGCATGTTGGAGGAACGAATCCAAAGGAGCCAGCATCAGGATCAGCAAGATGATGCCTATGGAATTAGTTTAGCTTGATGTTGAGGGTTTCCATCAGGTGATTGACGGAGTTAGATCCCATGAGGTTCTAGCCATAGTCACAGTCATCATGGCGCCTTGAGACAGAGTACGGGATCCCATTCCACCCTACTTGTTGCAGTGCCACATGACAGTGAAGTTGTCTGTCAGCACCTGCATTAACTTGTCCTCATGGAAGGCAGAAAGGCCCTTAGGGATGGATGGATGGCCCACAGCACTAAATAACTGATATGATGACACTGCTCCATGTAAGACCAGAGGCCTCTGATCCCTCTATAATCCAGGTGACTTTCCAAGCCAAGAGTGGGTGCATGAGTTATTTCCAATACCTCAAGAAGAAAAGGAGATAATGGTCTGCCACACTTCTGGGCAGCATCCAACATCCGCCCACTGAAGGGCCTGAGCTGCTCGGTCAATGGCGTGAATCCTAACCTTGAGGCATCTCATATGCTAGGCCCACTGCAGACTAAGAATTAATTGAAGGGCTGCAAGTACCAAAGAGCATGAGGCACTAGAAGGATGTAAGACACTAGAAGACTAAACAGTCTTAGAACTTTCAAGGCTGGGAGAGTGACTCTCGCATGAAACAAAGATATTAACCCGAATGTGGACTCTGTGGTCGCGGAAAAGCCTTCAAGAAGATGGAGCTTGTTGATGGAAGATCCTAGAGCAGACAGCAATAACTCCATTGTCTGAAGGTGGTGAAGAGTAGCTGAGAAAAGCCTGCCTTTAACAGTCAGCTATCAAAGTAAGGGTATATGTGTATCCCTGACCTGCCCAGATGGCCACAACTACCGACAGAACCTTTGAGAAACCTAGAGGAGCCAATGTTAGGCCGAGCACAAGCGGTGAATTGGAAGCAGTCCAACCAAACTACAAAAAAGAGATACTTCCCATGTAACTGCGGAACTGGCATATGTAAATACATGTACTGCAGGTCCTGGGGCTCCATCCAGTCCTTGGGTTCCAAGGGCAGCAGACTTAACTATCAACATTCTGAGATTCTCCTTGAGGAACAAGTTCAATACTCCAAGGTCTAAAACTGGTCAAAGATCTAGGTCCTTGGGGACCAGGAAGTGCCTGGAATAGCAACTTAGGCCCCTCTCCACCTTGTATACAAGCTCAATCACTACCTTAGCCCCCAACATAACTTCTTTAGAAAGAATAGTGGCATGATCTGCTTTTGTCTGAACAAGGAAAGCGAGGAAAGGTACTCAGCAAGGGAGGGAATAACTTTGCTAATCAATTTGAAGGACTTATTGATCCAATGTACCAAATCACCAGAGGGTAGACAGCGCTGGTTACAGTCCCACCTACTAGTCCCAAACTGCTGACTGAGGGGAAGCTATGGAGGCTTGGTTGCAGTGACATGCAAGGAGGAAAAGAAGACTGCTGGTTCTGTCGTTGTTAGTGATCCCTTCTCCTACCATCGCCACTGTCCCAGAAGCAACAAAAAGGTAGGACTGCTTGTCGACAGATTGTGAGGAATGCCAGTGGTGATATGCAAGGCCCACAGAATATCCCCAAAATGTTGGATACTGATGAATAAATTGGTGGCCAGGGGATACAACTGCAAGGGAAGAGCCACAGCTCTACAGTTCTTGAGGTGGTCTAGTGCAGAATCTGCTTTCTCAACAAACAAAAGGCATGTCCATTGTGGAGGCTTGGGTGACCCAGGAAGACCTGGAGGGGCACATCCATTAGTGGCATCTAATAACACTATGCCCGCAGCTCAAGCAACAGAATCCGTGGTATCTAGGCCAGATCCTAAAATATATTTCACTGCATCCTGGTCAACCTGTACTGTCTTGGCAAAGTAACTTCATAAGTCTAACATCAAAGTGGTCAAAACCTCAATTTAAATGTCCCAAATGGACTGAAGTGTGGTGACATAGGAGACACAGCATTCAAAGATGAAAGCACTATACTAGCCGATGACACTCTGTTGCTCACATCCTTTTTCAATTCTCTTTCTGGTGGAACAATTGGAAAATAATTTAATTTGACTTTACTCATAGAAGTCTGTACTATATGGGTCTTGGGATTTGGATGTTGAATCAGGAAAGTTAAAACACCTGATGCAGGTCTGTGTTTTCTTTCAGTAGGGCAACTCACTGGCAGGAATCAAGCAATGCTTAGATCAGTCCACCATGAAGTACGAAGTCAGTGCTTTGTTAAAAGGTAGTAAGATATCTGAAATTCAAGGCCCAGGCTCCAAACTTGGTCAGGAATTTGGCCTTAGACTCTAGTGTAGGGAGCTGTAAATCTAGGACTACCACTTCAAAGGAAGCTCTCTCCTCTGTTGGGGTTCCCAAGGGTGAACTCAATTCCATCTTCGGTGAAGTGTCCATGCCAATAATTTTTTGGCGATCAACATACAAGCAAGCATCATTTATTTTAAAGAGGAGGGAATAAGTGGTCGCTTCCTGGTATAGGCCTTGAAAAGCATCACAGTCAGAGCCAAAGAGGGCCTGTATCGTTCTGAAATGCTGCCTCCGAGGCAAAGGAACACTAAGAGTGTCTTCCTCCATCTGAGGTTAGGTCTTGCTACTTTTACAGCACAACATGGGGTGCTCCCTAGTAGAAGCTGGTTCCAAAAATCAGGGTCTAAGTGAGATCCTGTACAGGCCCTTCTTGAGCCAGAAGTAGTGTTAACATAGAAACAATGGGTAGAGCTTGCACCACAGACGTTGAAGCACAGCCCAGAATCGAAGCAACCAGAGTTCACCTTTGGTCAGTCGTCGTCGTCATCATCATCATGGGAATACCTGCCGGTAGAAACCCGACTGGAGGAGAACATCGAAACTGGACCCTGGTCTTTAGAGTGTCAACTAGGAGAGTCCTTCAAGGACCAGCAGTGTTGAGACATTGAACATCTTCATTTGGACTTTTTCCTCTCAGATTGGTCTCTCAATTTTGTTTTGGACTTAAAAGAGAAAGGCAAATGGATCCCAGGAATTGTCAACAACCAAGGGCCGGATCGACCCAGTTTATTATGCTTGAGGACAGAGTTTAGCTTCTCACTCCCCAAAGCCCTTCGGATGCATCAAGGAGCATTCATCACAGGACTTAAGAGTCCTGCTTAGTGTTAAGGAACAACAGACAGTGGTTGTTCAGTTCTGTGACAGATATGTCTGCGACAAACGTTGCATTGTTGAAATCCGGTTATTTTAAGGGGTGAGATCACTGCACAGTGTTAAAATGTTTTGGGGAAAAACCTTCAGTAAAATGAACAAAAAGCCCCAGGTCAGCATCAGAGGGAACAGAAAGAGGAACTGAAGTGAGGATGCAGGGGTGGCATCTGTATGCAGCTCAGAGTCATCATGTCTGTGGTCTGGACAGAATCACGATTGAGGCCAATTGTGCTACCCATTCAGCAGGAGCAATAGCAAGAGTTTCTGTATCCAGTCTGGCGCCTAGTGAGAATAACAGCGTAAGGAATCTGTGGTTAGTATAAATCAGAAATATATTTCTTGAGGAGACCAGAATTACTTAAGGTTAAAAGCTGAAATAAATGCAATACAAAAAATATATAACTTGTGCACACTATCCAAGTCAACAAGCAATGACACCTGCAATCTTATGAAAGGATGAAAGGGAATATCCTGTCTACAGTTGTATTATGTCCGATGTCATAAATATGATCACTAATGATTTTTCATTTTTTTTGCTTGAGCCGTTGTTTTCTTTACTGTTTAGATTTTGGAAGGAGGGTTCGAAACATTCACACTTTTAACATAATCTACCGCTCACCACAAGCTCTATAGAGTTCATTTTATAGAACTAACTCTTATTTCCCACAGTCAGCACAGCTATCCTTTACTTGCTACAGACAACAGAGCTATCCTTTAATTGTGGCAGAGCAAACCCTTGCTCAACAGACTTCTCTTGCTCAATGTAGACAGCAAGGCTATCCCTCGCCTGACACTATCCCTCCCAGCAGTGATACCCCTCACCTCACACGGACAGCAGAGCTATCAACAGTAGAGTTGCAACTTGCTCGCCTGATCAATCCCTGGACAGGTGCACGCCGATTTGTCTGATTGACTATTGTCCTGCCTACTTGTGTACATCCATCCATCCATCCATCCATCCATGCAATTGCTCTCATTGGTGTGCTCCAACATGAATCCATAGTTCACGCAGATTATGTGGAGGGCGAGAAGCCTTAAACCACCTATTACCATTCACCAGCAGAGGACTAAAACATGACATAAAACTGACTGTTTCAGAATTGGAGTGTGGCAGGATCGGTCTTAACCCCTTCGGTGCGTCGGATGGCCTGGCCGTCCGACGCACCAGTGCTCATGTGCGTAGGACGGCCCCCGGCCGTCCGATCACATGGCACTAGAAATCCCTCTGGTGGGGGCACCAGAGGGATTTCTTTACACCCCCAACAGCCTCGGGAGCTGGGGAAGAGTTTCCCCAGCTCCCGAGGCTGTGTAGATGGTTTCCCTGAAATGACGATCAGCGCGCACGTCGCGCTGACGTCATTTCAGTTAAACCGAAACTGAAATGAGCCTTGAGGCTCATTTCGGTTTCACTTTCTACGTGCTCAGGGGGCTATCTCAGCCCCCCGAGCACGTAGAAAGACAGGAGAGGTATCAATGGAAAAGGGAGAATCTCCCCTTTCAAATGGTACCCCTCCCTAGTGGATCCCTGCTTGGGGATCGCCCCAGGAGGGCAATCCCCAAGCAGGGATCCACCCACTAGGCACCAGGGAGCTTTGAGAGTGTGTGCCTCTCGAGATACCCTGACTCTGGGGGATGCAGCACGGGCCGACCAGATCCCAGCTGCCTGACCTTAAGATGGCGGCCACTGTGCCCAGGCAGTGCATGGAAAATAAACAAGGATGAGGGGAGCAAAATGGGAGGCAAGAGGAGGAGGAGGAGTAGTAGCCAGTCCCCATTGTGGCCGCTCGGCGCTGATGCTCCATGGTGAACCCTTTTTTCAGCCTCCTGAGTGGCGTTCCGCCCCTGAAACATGGACCAGAGTCTGAATACTCTTCACGCCGAGTGAGCTTCAACCTGCTGAGGAGAGACGACTGCCGGAGTGATGGAGGTTGATGCGGGCAGCGCTTCCCAGTATCACCGGGATTGGTGCAGCTGACTGAACTATGACGATGCCCCCCGGGAGGAAACCATTCATGTTTGTACTGACTGCTGAGCCCGAGCAACCATGGCCGATGCCCGGTGGAGCGGTTTAGGCAGCTATAGAGGAGATTCACCCCCTTGGCCGTCACCTACCCAGCCGGACCTTGGACAATGTTTTTCCCTTGTCTCTGCTGTGTTTGCTTTCCCTCCCATGCCACCTCCCTCCGTGATCCTGTGGCTGCCTCCCACTTCCTGCCCTGCCTGACTTGGTTTGTTTTCCTCCTACCCCCCCTTGTCTCAATCCCCCCCCTACCTGCCCCATGCTCCAAGTGACTTACATCAGTTACAAAAGCATAAAATAAAAACAGATAACTTCTGTACAACTGTTCTCATGTAAAGCATTCTGATACCTCCGGGTCTAGCCAGCGCTATAAAAAAACTCTTCAAATAAATAAATAAAGGGAGGGGGGAAACGGCCCCTTGGGCAAGGGCCTTTGCTCCCCCCATAATATTTTTGGTGAATTCAGTCTTTCTGCCCCCCCCCCCCCGGGGGGCAGAAAGCCCACTAGAAACCAGGGATTTGTTTTCAAAGTAAATTAGGGGTGGGGGTCACCCCTCCCCCTCCCACAAAATTCCAGTCCTTCTGCCCACCCTTGGGGGGCAGAAAGCACCCTAGACGCCAGGGATTATTTTTTTTGTAGGCCCGGGGTGGGGGCTGCCCAGAATGGGCATGCAAATGCCCCCACCCTACCCCCCCAAAGAAAACAAAAGACTTTGTGCCCCTCCAAGAGGCAGATGGGGACAATGTGATTTTTTTCAGCTAAATTTGAAGTTTGCAGGGGATTCTGGGTAGGAAAGCGTTGGGGGGGCCCATGCAAGCCATACCTCGCTGGACTCCCCTGGGTGTATAGTTCAGAAATGTGTGGGTTTGGTAGGTTTCCCTAGATGACCGCCAAGCCCAGGACCAAAAACTCATGTGACCCCCCCTTGCAAAAGCAGATCGTTTTGCGATAGGTAATTTTGATGTCTCCACAATACGTTTTGGGCCCTTGCCTGTCGAGGGTACTTGACCCACCCACAAGAGTGAGGTACCATTTTTAATCGGGAGACCTGAGGGAACGCTGGGTGGTAGGAAATTTGTGTCAGCCCGTTGATCCTACAACTTTCCCACAGAAATTTGAGACAAATTTGATTTTTTCATCAAACTTTGAGGTTTGCAGGGGATTCTGGGTAGGGAAACGTTGGGGGATCCACGCAAGCCATACCTCCCTGGACTCCCCGGGTCTCTAGTTTTCAGAAATGTGTGGGTTTGGTAGGTTTCCCTAGATGGCTGCCGACCCCGGACCAAAAACGCAGATGCCCCCTATGTATCCAAAAATGACGGCCATCTCCCGATAAAAATGGTACCTCACTCGTGGGTGGGTCAAGTACGGGTTGGATTTCTGCATGGGCCTGGAGAATCCCATCTTTCTCGCCAGAGGGTGCCCACACAAACATTTTAAAATCTGGAAGAGATGGGCGGACTACCGTGGACTGCAGCTAGAGCCGGTCCCGGCAACAGGGGACATCCATCTAATGTAATTCATTTCCTGTTGGAATGATTAATGGTGTATTGTGTGGCTAGATACTATTGCCGTCATGAATACTGTATTATCACTGTGACCTTGCCTAGAAGTGGGTGCTTAGTGCGATTGGGGGGGGGGGGGGGGAGGCTTAGGGGTTGGTGGGGGGGTTGTATTTCATGTGTATTGCCTTTCATTTTCCTTTGCTTTAAGATGAAAACGTCAAAGTCAGTATGGTGTGCATTGATTGTGCAGATGCCTCTGGGGTACAGAGCTCTGCTATAAATGTGTAACTTGACAAATAAAATCTGTTTATAAAAAAAAAAATTACCTATCACAAAACAACCTGGTTTTGCAAGGGGGTCACCTGGGTTTTTGGCCCCGTGCCAGGCGGCCATCTTGGGAAACCTACCAAACCCACACATGTCTGAAAACTAGACACCCAGGGGAGTCCAGCGAGGTATGACTTGCGTGGATCACCCAACGTTTTGCTACCCAGAATCCCCTGCAAACCTCAAATTTTGCTGAAAAAAAAGCAAATTTTTCTCAAATTTCTGTGTGGAAAAGTTCTGGAATCTGCATGGATCCACAAATTTCCTACCACCAGCGTTCCCCCCAGGTCTCCCGATAAAAATGGTACCTCACTCGCGTGGGTGGATCAAGTACCCGCGACAGGCAAGGGCCCAAAATGTATTAAGGAGACATCAAAATTACCCATCACAAAACAACCTAGTTTTGCACGGGGGAGGGGGGGGGAGTTCACCTGGGTTTTAGCCCCGGGCTCGGCAGCCATCTTCGGAAACTACCAAACCCACATATTTCTGAAAAATCGACACCCGGGGGAGTCCAGCGAGGTATGACTTGCGTGGATCCCCAAACGTTTTGCTACCCAGAATCCCCTGCAAACCTCAAATTTAGCTGGGAAAAAAAGCACCTTTTCCACATATTTGTGTGGAACCACCGTGCCAGCACAAATGTCCTACCCCACAGTGTTCCCCTCAGTCTCCCGAGTAAAATGATACCTCTTGTGTGGGTGGGGCAAGGGCCTGTGACTGGGAAGAGCCAAAAACATAGGGATTAAGGGTATAGCACCAAGAATTCTAAGCGCTACATTATTTAAAAAAATAAGTTTTTAGCCAATTCTGCATTGGACACCCACACAAGTGAGGTATCATTTTACTCGGGAGACCTGGGGGGAACGCTGGGTGGTAGGAAATTTGTGGATCCACGCAGTTTCCAGAACTTTTCACCACAGAAATGTGAGGAAAATGTTTTTTTTACAAAGTTTGAGGTTTGCAAGGGAATCTGGTAACAGAACCTGGTGAGAGCCAGACAAGTCACCCCATCCTGGAATCCCCTGGGTGTCTAGTTTTCAAAAATGTATAGGTTTGTTAGGTTTTCCTAGGTGCCAGCAGAGCTAGGGTTCAAAATCTACAGCTAGGCACTTTGCAAAAAAAGGGTCCGTTTTCACTTTAAAAATGAAGTGTGTCCACGTTGCATTTTGAGCACTAGGCCTACCCACACAAGTGAGGTACCATTTTTATCGGGAGACTTAGGGTAACACAGAATTGTAGAGCAACTGTTATTACCTATTGAATTTCGATGCATTTCTGCCTTCCAAATGAAAGACAATGTGTAAAAAAGAAGTCACTTTGATAAATGTCCTATAATTCTCATGCTAGTATGGGTACAATTTCGGAAATGTGCAAAAAGCTACTGTTTCTAAACTCTATATTTTGTTCCAATTTCAGAAATACATTGGTGTCTTTCAGCCCAATTTCTCACTGTATATATTTTCCCAAATTAATTGCTATATACCCGGAACATAATAAAAAAACATTGCAAGACGCTGCTCAGTTATTGGCTCTGGGTTAGTCGGGTTCTTGGTGAACCTACAAGTCCTATATATCCCCACAACCAGAAAGGTCCAGCGGATGTAACGGTATATTGCTTTCAAACATCTGTCATAATTAGAAGTTACAGGTGAAAACGTTGGCACAAATGGCTGTTTTTTTCAACTCAGTTTCAATTTTTCCTATTTTCAACTGTTAGTTTCTATAAAGAAACCTTGAAGGATCTACACAAATGACCCCTTGCTGAATTCAGAATTTTGTCTACTTTTCTAAAATGTATAGCTTTCCAGGATCCATTATTGCTTTCATACCCATTTCTACCATTAACTGGAAGAAGGTTGAAAGCACAAAAAATAGGCTATGTCCAGGTAAAATGGCAAAACTGTGTAAAAAACAATTTGGTTTTCTGACAAAAGTCTGTCAGTCCCTGAAAGCTGGGAAAATGGTGATTTCAGCCCCACAATGACTGCTTCGACTGAATCTCTGATCGATGCATACCGCTGGTCTGCGCCTTGTGTCACCAGATTGACCTTTGCCTCAAGTTGACCCCCCTTGGGACGCCTACACCCCTCTTATCATTAATGGTCACTGCGAGGAACCCTTTTCGCCTCTCCTTCGGACCCGCTCCATATCCAAGGTGATTCGACGCAGTGAGTGAGTTCCGGCACTGGTTGTTGTGATTACTTGACCCCAACAGGTTTGTTGACTCGTTAACTCGAACTTTTTTGGTGTCCCCTGAAGTACTATCTTCCATTGCCGGTCTGCCAGACCTGATCTGCTTTCCAGCCCCTTGACTCTCCCCCACTACCTTCTATGCTCCATGAGACTTGTTTCTGTTGTTATGCTATGTTCTAGTAACTGATGTAATTATGTAACACTGTTATTTTCTAACGCTAACCTCATGTAAAGCGCTCTGATACCCCCGGGTCTAGCCAGCGCTATATAAAACTCTTCAAATACGCTTTCATTTGCAGCACTTTTTTCCCATTTTTCAAAAAAAAAAAAAAAAGGTAGCTGTATTTTGACTAATTTCTGGGTCCCCTCCAGGGGAATCCACAAACTATTGGTACCTTTAGAATCCCCATGATGTTGGACGAAATGGACGCAAATTTGGCATGGATACCTTATGTGGTCAAAAAGTGACAGGGGCCTAAGCGCGAACCAAATAGCCAAAAAAAGGCTTAGCACAGGGGGGGGGGGGAAAGGCCTAGCAGCGAAGGGGTTAAGAAACATCATCATACGGAAAATCCTCATCTTACAATTCCACCACAGACACTAACTAATCAGGGAAAAGTTTAAATGCCCCACCTTAGCCCCCAACTGGGAACCTACATCAGGTAAACCCACGACAGACATGAATTTGCCATATGAAAGTAATCTGTAAACAGTAATTGATTATCGCTGAATATTACAAATCTCCTTAGCGTTTTAGAAAACGTACACGCTCTGGAGAAGGGAGATGCAGGATAATAAGATAGACACTTGGGTATAGGGAGGCAAGGCAACAGGTGACATGGGGCAAACTGATTCTCCAGAACAGTGCTACCCGGGGCGTATCACAATTACAGAGAGGCTGACCTAGGCAACAAATTAAAACCCTTACCAACGCAGAAGCCTGTTAGAATGGGCGTAATCACTCCCGGTAATTGACACACAATCATGCACCAAAACCCTGGTGCAGTTGTATATCTACCAAGTCCCCAAGAAGACTAACTGATACTGCCATGTTGGTTTGGCAGTGGGCCAAATTACCAGACTCTCTCCCCCCCACCCCGTGTGATACACCTCCACAAAGAACCATAAACACATCTCCCTCCTGGGGGTAAAAAAACCAACAGAACACCAGGTGCAGTCCATGGATAGGCCAACAGACAACACTCTTTGGGCACACTGACAACCACACGTTTGCCAGGAAAACCAACAAGAGGACTGTTAATCAGTGGAGGCAGGATAAATAAAAACCATGTGACATATTATACATGTCTATTAAGGCTTTGCTGCCTTTTTATTCAACAAGATTGTGCAGCAAATCTACTTTCAAAGGGTACAGAAATTTCATTTTTCAAAACACAAAGAATGTACTTTCTACCTTTAATAGGACACTCGAATGGATCTGGGGAGATAAAAAGAGGCAGGCTCAAGAATGAGATGATAGCAGTCCTGTCAGATAAACCGTCTAGGTTTGATCCTCCCGGTGTATCAGAGTAGTCAACAAAAGCCATAAGAGCTAAAATCTGGAAGCTCAATGTATGCCACTATTGTAATTTAATCAAAGGCTGATATATTTCAAAAGAAGTTTTTAAATCCACTCTGAAAACAGAACCATTCGATTATCAGTTCCCAAGTGACATTAGCAGACATTATTATGCCTATGTCTGAAGCAAGGCTGAATTGTGCAAATGCCCCTTATTTGGAGTTTTGTTTTAGAAGGATCTGTAGGTTTTAAGTGATTAATAATGAAACATTAAGATTAGCAAACTGCAGACCATGAGCTATATATATTCCTAGCCTTCACACCACATAATAGCTACCTGGTGCAAGGGAGCTCACCAACGGGGGTACATCATGATGTACAAAGCTGTAAATAATTCAGAAATGTGTTTCCAGAGGAGCGGTCTGCAGGCACTAAAGAGAGGCAGGATATCAATATTTACTGCTTTTGAAAGTTTATTACAAATTGAAGAAGGTCTATGAAGGAATAGCTAATGGTAGTGTGGTAAGCGCCTGTGTAGGGCACCGGGCCTTGGCATGGTCTAGTCCAGCGAGGCCTTGGCCAGCTGAACACAAACCCCTCTATGAAGATGGGAAGACATGCTTAGGTGAGAGCGGAATTGAAAGCATACCACCACGCAATGCAAACATCGAGAGCATTTGTCCCGAAGGCGAGAGCCATGTCAGATTTTCAGTAAACAACGTGAGAATTATATACATTCCTTATCCTTAACCATCGGACCCTTAAGGTTAACTCTCTTCTTGAGTATACCATTACACTGTAGGCAATGAGGTGACTAAGGGAATAGAGGATAAAGTAAAAAAAAAATAATAAAAAAAAAAAACAGCTATCAAAAGATTTTTGGCCTCTTTGTAAATTTAGCCAGATATAACTCAGCCAAGTGCGAAAACATGTGGGGCAAAACTGAGAATTCGATTAAAAAAAGATAAAAAAACAATTGGTATAAGTAGGCAGATGAGCGATTTCTCCCAAAGAAAGCGCTAAACCGCACCTATTGCGTGTTTCCAGGGAGCAGTTCCACCACATTAATCCCAGGACTCAACTCGTGCCATGGAAATCCAACGACAAACCAGCAACAACTGGTTTGTAGGGTGTGGGCTGCAAACCATATAAAACACAATAGAATATATCAGACAACAGCCATGGTAGAAGATTTCCAACGTTGGTTCATAAGAGCCTCTGCAATAACAGACTTTCAGGATATTCACTTCAGATAAATTTACATACTATGACTGAATGAAGTATTTACATAGCCGATAAGTCTAAATTAGGCCTCTGGTATATATAACCAGCGGTTAGCCTGAAGATCTGCTATGCATTTGTTTTCAGCAACAAAGCTTTGACACTATTTAACCCAGCTACCATTTCAAATGCCCTGAAAAATCCTCTAGTGGGAAAGGATTGGCGTAACGGCCTCTTGAAAGGCTACACCATCCGGCAGCACCTACTGGCTGCAGAAACACAGTATAGCTTCGGCAGGCAGCCTCTTTTCTACAGGGTTCATGTTGAAAACATACATGAAAAGTATTTTGCAATAAAATACTACACAGTGCCCAGTAAACCTCAGTGAAAGAGTTTTTTTATTTTTATTTTATGTATGCAGTTTTATATATGAAGAACATAGCTGATAGCCATTAGAGCGCCCTGCAACAAAAAGACAAAATTGCCATACTAGAAAGTAACAATACAATAACATGGAATGTTAAAGCACAGGGTAAGATAAAAAACACAACAAATACATGTTGAGGAGAGAAATCATCAACAAGCATTGGTAAAGCCAATAGATTGCACCTATTGGCTTTGTCAACTTTTAATTTGTATTTTTAGACATGTTCTACAGCAGCGCAGGAGAGAGGGGGGAGAGAACAGCAACGCAAAGGACAGTGGGAGGATGGTGGGGTGACGGGTGGGGAAAGAACACGGATGGTGGGAGGATGGAGAAGGACAGACTGTAGACACATGCACTATTATAGAGTGCATGATAAAAAGTATAAATAAAAATAAATTAAAAAAAAAAAAAAAAAAGGTACCTGCAGGAGCGCACGGCCAGTGAAAGGACACTGGCCGCAGACAGGAAGCTGTACTTGGTCTATGCTCCATGGCAAGGACCAAAACTGAAAGTGCCTTGAGGAAGCAGGAGGAGCTGACCAATAAGCAAGGAAACAAGAGTGACGTAAAAGCATACCAATGGTAAGTTAAAGGGCGCTTAAGTTTTTTTTTTTTTAGTTTACAAAAGATTTCACAGAAGCACATTTGCAGTCTCCGGCGAACCCTAAAAAAGGAACGTATGCATTTCCAAGGAATAAGTGCTAGACATGACAGAATGTTAAAACGGCCCCAAGGCACAAGTGCTAGCCTTGTCAGAATGTCAACACTGCTCAATGGCATTGGAGCGCTTTACAATAAAAGGATACAATTGCTATAGTAAAATGCAACATACATGATTCAGAGCAGAGCACTTAAAAGCAGAATAAATACACATTGAGGAGGAGCAGAAAAAAAAAAAATCATAGGGGAGTACTGAGTATGTACATTTCCAATGCTCAGGTATCAGAAACTTCAGCATACTGACAAAGCTACAAGATGGACCACAACAGCTTTGATACAGAAATAGGAAGCATCAAGGTAAGAAAGAGAACAGTGTGTGTGTTTTGGAACATCACCTTAGGGCACAAGAGAACGTAAAAAAATTGATAGGGGCATCAAACTGCAGAATGGTATGGAGTGATGAAAACGTGTTGAGTGTCAGAATAAAAGGAATCGGATAAAATGGGAAAAGGCAATCATTCGAAAATTTCCTACCAAACCAGGATTTGTGCTAAGCAAAGACTGCAGGTGAAGCAGCTTTCACAAAAATGCACGCGGACTGCTTAAATCGTAACCCATGCATTTTCGATTAGTGGCAGCAGTTATCTTTTTCCCAATTTTTACTGTTCAGTGATTTGCACTTCAACGGTTGCTAGTTGACAGATGAAATGCGCACTAAAAAGGTAATTTAAGTCCTGCTCTTTTCAAAACTCGAGGACCGAGAGTTGATTAACATTATGTAAATGTTTTTTCCATTCCCATCATGACCGGGCAGAAAACGTTCATCAAGGCAAAAGCAAAAATTGCTGAAAGAGCATTAAGACAAGCTTTTCAGAATCACTAGTCCCAGTACAGGCCAATGCATCACTCCTTTTAATGATTGCTCAAATGAGCAGCAGACAAAATAAAGAACGCAGCAAAAATGCAAGTCTGTTATGGTTTAAATACAACAAAACTTTGCTTTCGAAATCCTATAGATGTACAGCGACTTGCATTGTATTGGAGCCTAGTTGGGGCCGATGGACGAGGCAATTCAGTATCTAAGGCCTCAGACATAGTTTTCATATCAAATACACGAAATCGTAACAGATTCTAAAAGGCAGGGTCAGAACTGGTGCGGAAAATAGCCCTGGGAACTAAAATAAAAGTGGCCCCCATTAGTGAATTAGAAAGCTAAAAAAGTCTAGCCTATGTTTGTAAACTGGGGCAGTTTTGAACTTGTGAAGACACACTTGTAGAGGGTTGCAAGGTATGGCAGACCGCCTTCAGCAAGCCAAATCTATGCAAGGTTTGTTATAATATCAGCGCTCTAAACATTGGAAGCATTGGCAAAGCCAATAGGTCTCATCTACAAAAGAGCTATTTATTGGCTTTGCCAATGTGTTTTAGACAAGTTGGACACCAGCGTGGCTGCTCAACAGCATGGCTAAAAGTTAATAGCATAGAGGAGAGTGAGTGACATGGAATGGATAAGAGTGGTGTAGAGTGGAGTGGCATACTGTGGAGCAGAGTGGGGTGGAGTGGGGTAGGGTGGAGTAGTGAACAGTGGAGTAGGGCGACGTAAAGTGGAGTGGTGTACAGTGGAGTAGAGTAGTGTGTCAGAGTGAGTGGCATAGAGGGAGTTGCCAAGAGCGTCATGGAGTGGAGGGTCCTGCAGTGACATGGAGTGTGATGGACTGGAGTGGAGGGTCCTGCAGTGTGATGGAGTGGAGGGTCCTGCAGTGTCATGGAGTGGAGGGTCCTGCAGTGTCATGGAGTGGAGGGTCCTGCAGTGTCATGGAGTAGAGTGGAGGGTCCTGCAGTGTCATGGAGTAGAGTGGAGGGTCCTGCAGTGTCATGGAGTAGAGTGGAGGGTCCTGCAGTGTCATGGAGTAGAGTGGAGGGTCCTGCAGTGTCATGGAGTAGAGTGGAGGGTCGGAGAGGAGAGGAGAGGGGAAGAGAGTGGAGGGGAAGGGGAAGAGAGTGGAGGGGAAGGGGAAGAGAGTGGAGGGGAAGGGGAAGAGAGTGGAGGGGAAGGGGAAGAGAGTGGAGGGGAAGGGGAAGAGAGTGGAGGGGAAGGGGAAGAGAGTGGAGGGGAAGGGGAAGAGAGTGGAGGGGAAGGGGAAGAGAGTGGAGGGAAGGGGAAGAGAGTGGAGGGGAAGGGGAAGCGAGTGGAGGGAAGGGGAAGCGAGTGGAGGGGAAGGGGAAGCGAGTGGAGGGAAGGGGAAGCGAGTGAGGGAAGGGGAAGAGAGTGGAGGGAAGGGGAAGAGAGTGGAGGGGAAGGGGAAGCGAGTGGAGGGGAAGGGGAAGCGAGTGGAGGGGAAAGGGCAGAGAGTGGAGGGGAAAGGGCAAGAGAGTGGAGGGGAAAGGGCAAGAGAGTGGAGGGGAAAGGGCAGAGAGTGGAGGGGAAAGGGCAGAGAGTGGAGGGGAAAGGGCAGAGAGTGGAGGGGAAAGGGCAAGAGAGTGGAGGGGAAAGGGCAAGAGAGTGGAGTACAGGGGACAGGGTGGAGTACAGGGGACAGGGTGGAGTACAGGGGACAGGGTGGAGTACAGGGGACAGGGTGGAGTACAGGGGACAGGGTGGAGTACAGGGGACAGGGTGGAGTACAGTGGAAAGAGTGGAGTACAGTGGAAAGAGTGGAGTACAGTGGAAAGAGTGGAGTACAGTGGAAAGAGTGGAGTACAGTGGAAAGAGTGGAGTACAGTGGAAAGAGTGGAGGGAAGGGGAGGAGAGTGGAGGGAAGGGGAGGAGAGTGGAGGGAAGGGGAGGAGAGTGGAGGGCGTAGAGTGGAGCGACGTAAAGTAGAGTACAGTGGAGAGTGGAGTACAGTGGAGAGTGGAGTACAGTGGAGAGTGGAGTACAGTGGCAGAGAATTTCAGAGTGAAATGGGCAGAGTGGAATGGCTCAGAGTGGAATAGAGTGGAGTGGGACAGAGTGGAGTTGCATAGAAACAGCAAATGAAAAGGACAAGAAAACCCTACACAGAATCAAAGGGGAAAAAGCCACCCTCTTTCATACCCCCACCTTGTCAGATAAAGCCTCTCACTTTGAAGTCAGAGAAAGAAAAGTAAACACCTAACTGCCTCGGAAAACAGAGCCTGACATATGACCATCATCTTTGAATGAGCAGCAAATGTGACAAGATAAGAACAAAATTCTAGGTCAGCTTTCCCATGTCCCCAATACATCTTTAGCATGTCTGGTAAGCTCCAACCTAAAAACCAGCGCAGCAGACAATATAACAGTCCCACAAACAGCCCACACTCTGACCGGTCAGCCCAGGCAATCCGGCACCTCCTGATTTCCCTCTAGGCCAGTCTGGCCATTCTAAAAGGGCAGGGCATGCCAGAAAGGACATGGCTCTGCATTGCATAATTATTCAAATGCAACAATTATTAATTGTCCTTGTATAATAAACAGAGGAGAAGCACTATTGCAAATGCAAGCTTTATCCCTAGAGTTTACTCCGAGCAAAACAAATTCTACGCTGCGTGCCAATAAATGTTTTGGCCGTAAAGATTATTAGTGACGTAATTGCTGAGAAATCCTAAAAATGTTGATGGATGCAAAAGTGACACATTTCATCAATACTCCACTTGGAACTTCAAATGTTCTGGTACTGGGGGAAAAAAAGGTCAGATAAAAAAAAGGTCGGAAACCAATTAAATCAACAATAGGATCCCTCTAAGCCTGAAGGAATATTTTGCTCAGTTCTTTTCTCTAAGTGCCGCCTCATACGTCTACCCGCAAACCACTACGGCAGGCCCTAGATCCTGTGTGTGATGTTGGTGTCTCGCACAACTAGATTTCTTTAATTTTAAATCTAATGCTATTCAAAACATTAAAGATCAGGAGCCAGATGTACAACCGTTTTTTGCGGTCACAAACAGGAAATCGGCCCGTTTGCGAACGCAAAATAGGTCAGCCCTCTGTACAAACCCTATTTTGCGAGTCAGTAACCTATTACCGACTCGCACAATAGGGTTTGCGACTCGCTATTAGGAAGGGGCGTGCCAAAGGCGTCTCTTCCTAGTTGCGAGTCATACTTCAATGTACGTAGTTTACCACCCATTTAAACAAGCATTTGCAATGCAATAGGTCTCGCATTTACGCCAGTTTGAGCTATTGGCATTGTAAATGACAATGCCTTTAATTTTGTTTTGGTTTTTGAAAACATAAATAAAACGCAGTGTCAATTACAATGCCGATAGCTTAAACTTGCGTAAATGCGAGACCTATTGCATTGCAAATGCTTGTTGTGTAGTGGTACCAGTACTGAGCCCCTCCATGACTCTGGGACAGCTGACCCCAGATATCCTATCTTGCTCAGCTGGGCAGACGCTTGCAGTAACAACTCCAGTGTGTCTCGCTCAGCAGTCCACTTTTCTAGGCAGACTCAACAGCAGGATATAGTCTAGGGTAAATAGTCCCTCACACCCTTGGGGAAACTGGTAGTCAGAGGCTCTAGCCCTGGATCACAGAAGTCCTCCTACACCCTGTTGGGTGCACTGCTTTAGTCATGGAAAACCTTGCAAACACTGAATGGAATCTAGAGCCATACTTCATACACTCTTTCAGACATGTTTTGTTGATGCTGGGTGATTGTCCCAAAAGACTTTGTGATGCTTCTCTCAGGGCTAACCAAAACACTGGCACAACAACCTTCACACTTGCCAAATCGGCTAGCTTTTGTATGTAGCGCCTTTAGCGGAACATAAGTCAGGACAGGAAACACCACTGTCCTTCCAAGATACCCCTGTCACCTATCCTTACACACACTGCTTTCATTAGTTGACAAAAAGCTAAGTCTGTATCAGGGATCTGCAATTCACTTAGCCCATCTGGAAGGCGACTCCTGTCTCTCCATTTTGTATACGGTACCTACACAGCTATATCAAAATACATTCTGCATCACCCATTGGTTTAAAATAGCACACAAACTCCTTGAACATTTCTGACATACACTGAAGGTATGCCCACATACAAGCGCTACACGTGCATACACAGAAAATTAATGTAGAGTACAGCTGTCCTTATCACTTTACAGGGACGAAGCCAATAGGCCACTCACCTCAGGTATCAGTAAAGGGACTCCGCTCCCTTCTAGAAAGAAATCAGGCTGCCACCTCTGGCAATACCTTACAATCCAGTGAGAGGACATTGGTCCCTCTCTCTACAGAGGTCACATTATTGCGTCCCTCTATACCACAGATCCACACTGAGTTACTGCAGTTTACAGTGCCTACAAATCGCAGCTCTCGGCACACACGCACGATTCCCTTGTGTGCCAAGAACATCACAAAAAAGCAAAAACTCACCTATGCGCCCAGTAAAAGCAGAGGCTCATGCCTGCAAATCATGTAAGGGGCATTGCCTGGCCAACAACCCACTTCAGCAGCCTCCAGCCCTTGAACTGGAAAGGACTTTTCAGCACCCCACCAAAACCAGAGAGCACTGCATCCAGACCCAAGTGCCCTCCTGCGAAACCCGTTGAACCCACTCCAGTTGCGACTACTTCCAACACCCACCCTGAACCTGTAGCTCATAAGTCTGACGTGTTCAATCCCTTACCTGTGGTGTGGCCGAGCCCCCAAGCCGGGCTGCCCCCAGTAGCTCGGGATAGCTGTATTCCGCGCAGCTCTCCTCCGTGGGGTCCCGAAGGGCTAGCTCCAGCCGCACTGTCCGCCGTTTCTTAGAGGGGGCCCGGACTGAGGCTCCGTCGGAGTCCCAGGCGGTCGGTGCTGCTCCACGCAACGTGAGCTGGACGTCGTTCCTTGCTGCACTTGGACTGGACGTGTTCCTAGCTCGTGTTGCTACAACCGTGCTTGCTCCTTATGACGTACCTCCTGCTCGCGTACCTGTGCCAAATGTTGCTCATTGTGACGCAACTCTGACTCGCGCTGTGGCAGCCTTTGGGGCTCACTGTGACGTGTGTCAGACTCGGGCTGTGGAGGTCGTTGATCATTGTGACGTGTCTCTGACTCAAGGTTGGGCCGTGGTTGTTCGCTGTGACGTGATTCTGCCTCTCGCTGCGGGGTTAACGTCACACAGAGCTCTAGCTGCACTTGGCCATGACGTGCTTCTAGTACACGCTGCTGTTGTGACGCTTCTTGCGGTGCCTCCTTTGCTGGCAGTGTCGTCAAGCCTATGTCGAGCTGGCGCTGGGGTCCCTCGAGCTGCTGCAGCGGGCCCTGACGTCTTTCGTCCACCTCGTGTCCCGGCGAGGGCACAGCCATGTTGACTCCTCGGAACCAGCGGGAAGTTAAGCTGAAGACACGCCGTGAGCGTGCCTGGACAGGAGATGTGCACGCGTATGGTGCGAGCAGGCGTTGTGATAACGCCGCGAGCCGTACGCGTGCATATCTCCTGTCTGTTTAAGTTTCGGCACAGACAGTTGATGTGCACGCGTACGGCTTGCGGCGCTATTACAATTCCTGCTCGCACCAAGCGCGTGCACATCTCGTGTCCCGCATCGGAGCAAAAGTCGGCAACAATAGATCTCGCATTGCGAGCAGCGCTTTGCGCTGCATCGCTAGGCGAGACCTAAAAAGGTGGTAAGCCACTCGCAAACAGGAAGGGGTCCCCAGGGGACCCTTCCTCTTTGTGACTGGCAGCGCAATATTTTTTTATTTTTTTAAGGAGTAGGCAGTGGTCCCACGGACCACTGCCTACTCTTAAAAAATGAAACAGAAAATTTCATTTTTCTTTTTTAAATGCATCCTGTTCTCCTTTAAGGAAAACGGGCTGCATTTTTAAAAAAACTGCTTTATTTAAAAAGCAGTCACAGACATGGTGGTCTGCTGACCCCAGCAGTTCACCATCCCTGGGAGTTCTAGCCATTCCCAATGGGGTGGCAAATAGCAATCTGCCTCATGAATATTAATGAGACAGGCAATTTACGACCCCATTAGGAATCGCAAACCGTGTCTGAGACTCTGTTGTAAATTCCAGTTTGCAAGTTGCAAATTGCGAGTCTCAAAACGACGCAATCTGCAACTCACAAATAGGAAAGGTCGTACACCTGGCCGTAAGTCAGGGACTACTCTTATAAAGATAAATGAAGAGATTTGTTTAAGTATTACCCTTCACGATAAAAACAGCCCCAAGCCACAGAAAAAGGGACCATAATGAGAGGGAAGGCAAATAAAGCCAGTTATTGACTGGCAGGTAAGAGCAGTAAGGCTATAAGCACCCACTCCTGAAAAAAACATAGTGTGTGCTGCGGGAGCTGTCCCCAACCCAAAATGGGGGCAAAATGGCTCCATTCTCCTACAGAGCTCCCTCAGCCTCCTCAAAAGCAGCTGCCAATTAACAGACAGCTCTTCTGGCTCTTACCTTTGATTTTGCTGAGAGTGAAGCCCAATCTGAAGTTTAGGTTTATTTCATTTGCATAATTACTTAAAACCACTGCAATACAAACAAGCATTGGCAAAGCCAATAGGTCTCGCCAGAGACCTGTTAGCTATGCCAGTGCAGTTGTCGATGCAAAAAAGAAAAAAACAAAAGGCACAATTACGCGGCTGCTGTTGCCAGTACCTCCATTCTGGAGGTGCACACATATGCGTTAAAACATAAGCACGCACATCTGTGCATCTACGGAAGAACGTTGTTTGCATTTTCCATGTATTTATTGACTGATATAAGACGGTGCGCGCTTAAGTAAGGACATGAAAGCGCTTTGTATGTAGCAGAGCGCCTAGCAGCAAATGGCAGCTGTCAGGCCCTCCCCAAAAATTAAAGTAAAAAATAAATTGTAATAGGTCGTACGGTGCGTGGCAGCAACAACGGAGCTGGTGGATAAAGTAAAAAGGAGAGTGGCATGCTGCAGTATAGAGAGGCGGGAGGGGGACGGGGGTGGGGGGGAGTGGAGGCCAGCAGAGTGACGCGATCTGTGGTGGGGAGGGGGAGGGAATTGAAGCGCAAGCAAGCAAGGCGGAGAGAGGCACGCAAGGCTTAATGAGCCTTGACAGAAACCCACATGGCGGCTGCGCGCGTGCACGCACGCGTGAACGCAAGCTTGAGGCCAGGAAAAGCCTGTGGTAGCACTTTCAAAAGCCACTCACAATTTCTCGCAGAGCAGCGCATGCGCTGGCTCAGCGAGACCTAAAAAGCACCATTTAAAACTGTAAGAACGCACAATAAAATATAGAGCTGTGCATGCATAACTTGCAGAAAACATTGTAAAAGCATTTGGTAGTTACTTAATAGTAATTAAAAAGAGCAACATTGTCATTTAAGTCAGTGAATTTGCCTGGGTAGTGCAGAGATCATTGTTCGGCTAGCATAAGAAATATTACCAGTCTGCAATTTAGTTGTGGGACCCCTGGATCGAAGCATGCCATGCCAATCAGGGCCCCAGCCTCTCTGTTCTCTCTAAACAACTTGGAGTGCACTCTAGGTACACTAGTGATTGGATACTGTGGTACCTTATGAGTCCCTAGTATATGGTACCTTAGGTACCAAGGGCATAGGTACTTCACAGGCCTACCAGGGGCTGAAGCATGTATTATGCCACCCCTGGGAAGCAGACTAAATCTGACACCACAGGCCTGCTACTGCAGCCTGGGTGAGGAGGTGCTAGCACCCCTCACTGAGATATAGGTTCCCTATATCTCCCCTGCACACACATTTAAACCTATCAGTCACCCCTAAGGCAGGCCCTATCAATCCTGAGGGTAGGGTGCTTAGTTTCTATGTGAGAGGGTGCCTCTGCCTGAGCAGGGCCCCTCTGCAGCTCTCAGAGTCCATTCTCTGGGGCTGTTTGTGAATGCGGTCAAACCATATACTCTTAAGTGCATTATAACCTCGCGGTTAATGCTAACTTTGGAATGGCTGCATCAAAACATGTCGTGTTTGGTGTCAAACACCTTGGAATCATACCCCCACACCAGTACCTGGTTTGGGAGTATGATCCCACCCTTCTAGAGGGATAGACATGTACCTACTGTGGAAACGCAGTAGAATCCTGAAGAGCCCTGGCATCACAAAATGGATGCCACCAGTCACAGACACTGGGATGCCCTCCTGCTGATGACCGAAACTCGCAGTGGAGGAGGCCCAACAATAGGTATCCTGTCACAGGGAGGTGTGACCACCTCCCAGACAGGGTTTAGTGTATTGGGGCTGGGTGGGTGCACTCCTAGAGTGCTTTGAAGTCCTGCACTGGGGGAGCAGAAGGCTCCTCTGTGCATACACCAGTTCAAACCGGCTCAGGGGCTACCTGCCCCTGCTCTGGCGCGAAACTGGACAAAGGGAAGTGGGTGTAGCCACCTACTCCCCTGACCCTCCCATAGGTGGGGTCATAGAGCTAGTCCCTCCCTTCCTTTTAGTATAAGATAGGGAACCCTTGACCTTGCAAACTAGATATCCCTGGATGACGCTCTAAAGAAGAATCCCGGACCTTCGACGTTCCACTACCTCTGGAAGACTGAAGAATCTCCCTTGGAGTCAAGGAGTGACTCCCTGCTTGGCAGGCACCAAAAACTGCAACGACGGTCGCAAACTACGCCGCTCCCGCCGGAGCCCGAAGTCCCTGCAGCCCAGGAAGAGGATTTCCTGACTTCTCCAAGGCCATCGTGAGTCCCCAGCGAAGCTGAGGCAAGTGGACCCCACGATTGACGAGGAACCGCAGTCCCTGGGTACCGTGCACTATTTTCGAGTGCAACCCCTTCACGACGTTCTACGAACCTGTGCTTTGGACCACGTGTGGTCCCAGCCTCTAGCAGAGATCCCTCCCAAGATCAGAGGCCTACCCCATCCCGAGTGACCGTGGGCCCCTGTTGAAGGAATCCTCCCGAGGAGTCTTCGCGATCCCTTGCCAGCCGGCTTGTGGGTCCCCTGAAGACTTTTCTACAAATCCAAAGGGCTCCCCTGGTTGCTCCAGGCCTGCCCTGACTTACCCTCGCTGGGTGAGTCCCCTAGACCTTGCTGGTCTGCACCATTGACTTTTTGTTCTTTCCACGAGACTTGCTGCTACCAAGGCTTGTTGGCTCCAATCGGGTCGCCGACACCGTGGGACACGCTGAATCCAGCTCCTGGTCGTCCTCGACACCTCCTGGACCTCGTGGCCAAAGAATCAAGACACCCGTGAACGACCGGAATCGGTCGACGACGGTGGGCATTCATCTTCCTTGCCCCGGGTCACTGCCAAGTGACTTTGAACACTGTCCCCTCTGCTTTCAGGTCTTCCTCCTTCCGAATCCAGGCTTGGATTCCACCGGACACTTCTTCTGGCTTCACAAGCAGCAAGTCTTCATTGGCTCCCATTGAAAACGACGCCGCGACCCGACACCAAAGGACACCTATGCACCCGGCTTCCCTGGGTGAGGTAACTCCAGCACTACGGTGCTCCTGTGGGTGTTGGCCCTAGAACTACTTACCCTGTAAGTGACTTGCTTGTAGCTACTCCCGAAGTGCCCTTAAACTCTTAATTTCCAACCGCGACTTGCACCATTGAAGTCTACGGCGATCCGCGCCTGTGTTCCCTCACTGCACGCGTCCCCAGTGGGTCCTTTACTTACCTGCCTTGGGTGGTTTCGTGAGGCCCCAGCACTTCTGAAGGCCCTGGGCCTTGTCCCTTTGCAAGTCGTGGTTCTTAAGTCTCTTTTTTAGTATATGGTCTGGTACGCCCCTAGGGCCCCAGACATATTTGTGCTCAACTTGTTGTGAAACGTTGATTTGTGCATATGTTCCTGACTTCTAATCTCACAAGAGATTAGTAGAGAGTTGTTTAGTAATAAATACATATATATTTGATATATATACCTGTGTTGTGTCTTTACATTTGGTGATTCAAGAGATTGTGTGGTAAAACAAGCTGCTTTACATTCCTCCAAGACTTAGCCTGAAGACTGCTCTCCACAGCTACCACTAGGATAGCTTTCTGTAAAGGTTGTCTTAAACCTACCTACCATAAGAGTCGAATTGTACTGGTGCAAGGTGTCCACTTTAACTAGTGAACAGCATATACCAGGCCAACTTCTCACAAGATGGCTTTGTCCTCCACTAATGAGTTGTTTTAGAGATTTTCAAACCAGTTTCTTCAAGGTTGAATGGTGGATCAGTGTGTTCCAGAGATCAGAGAGCCTGGTGGTTGCCAAAGATTCCCATAGATAGCTTCTTGCAGGTGATGTGTCCCTCTGCTGAAGTTCTTGCCATTAGAGTTGGTTTAGAGTATTTGGGGCGGAAGATCTGATCTTGTTCCAGCAGATAATGTAGACAACATGCCCGGCCAATGATTGCTTTAATAGGCTGAACTCCAGCCTCATTTGTGCTCGTGAAGTATAGTTTGCGAGGCTGAACATATTTCTATACGCTTTAAATAAGATGCTGTCCAATAGTTTGGCGTCTCTGCCACGCATCGATTCACAGCCATAAGTTATTGTGGGGAGAATTTTGGCCTGTGCTTCCATCAGAAGAGGGCTTAGTGTGGACCCAATCAGTTTTATGTGAGGTTTTTCAGTGTTATTGCTAACACCAGCCCTTTCTTTCTAATTTCTTCTTTTTGTCGAGCAAAGGATCCTCCTTTGTCTATGATGCCCCTAGATATTTGTAGTCCGCTGCTGGTTCTATTTGGGTGCCGCCCAAGAGGGAAGCCCAATCAGCCAACATAAAGGAGAAAAATATTGTTTACATTTTCCACAGTCTTTTGTCTGACTGGGGTTCCCTCCTAGCAAAAGCTAGGGCCTTCATCTGTGAACGGCAAGCTGAATCTGAAGAGGTTGAGGGGAATGGGCGATATAAGGGAGAAGCAGTAATAAAAACAGCAGGTAAAGGAAGGGGAGGGAGAAAATGAAGGAAAACAGTGATATGGGAGAATGGAGGCATGTGTTTTTTTTCTTTCAACTGGTCTTTAAGGTAAGAGAAGGCTCCTGTTCTCACAGCACTTCCAGGGCTCAGAGTGCACAGGTAATAACTATAGCCCTCAAAAATAACATTCCGACTGGTTGGCCAGCTCCCATGTTTCCATACAGGGTGCTAATGGCAATTATAAAGTGGCCAAGCACTGCCAATATTGGTAAATAAGTTAAAGGTGGCACTTGGAAATGAAGTGATTTGCAAAGGATCACTTCATTTGACCAAGTGTATAAGTCTGTATGCAAACTCTTGTCGTCTGATTTTACAGTCAATAATTTACCCACTGTGCCAAATGTCTCTGATCAGGGCGTATGTTGTTACAAGCAAAATAAGGGGCATAAGTAGCCATTGGGTTCCACTAATCCCAATTGTCAAAAGTAGGAAAACACAGCTTTAAAAACTTTTACAGCAGAAATCCGAAACACAGTTTCTGAAAGATTGCTTCCACACTGCTGCATGAAAAAGTAGGTTGCCATGCTTTAAAATATGTGAAAGTGAAAACAAGCAAAAAACCTGCCAAATGGCCTTGATGGTACAAAACGTAAAGTATGTTCCAACATTAAAACTTATTTTTCAGGAATTTGTCAACACTCAGGGTACTAGGTGGTCAGCTTAATGTCCACATCAGGTAATCAAGTCGGCTCTGCTCTCTCACGTCAGTGGCCTGATTACGAATTAGGTGGTAAATTCCCAATATTTATTACATCCAATAAATACAGATTCTGCAAGGGAAATCAAACGACATTATGAGATTTTAACACACCATATGGAATCGCTATTTATTGGATGCGATAAACATCAGGAAATTATAAAAACCCCAGGGTAAAACACGATTTATCGGATGTGTCAAATGTAGACATTCAATATTTACCACACTGGATAACTAGCGCATGCCTATTTTCTTCCAAAATCTCCATTTTGTGTGACACCGAGTAGGTAGGTCATACAGCACACTTGCCGCACCGCAAACGACACGAGGTACTTCTTAGTGTCCTCTTTGCCGAGAATTGATGTTGATGGCAACCAACCCCGTTGGGGTCCACCACCATCAGGTACCTCACTGTAGGTTTTAAGTTTTGTTGGTTGTCTGGTTAGTGACCTGGATGAAGCACTGTGTAGATAGTTCTTACAATTTGGTCCGGACAAATTGCCACTTGATTTTAGGACTACACAGGCCATATAACTTGCGCCACTTCTGAACATCATTTCAGCAGTGTGCCACCAATAGGTTTTGAAGGGCTCGCTGATTAAAGTATATTCTGGACTACCTCCATATCCCATTTTATTCCACTACTCCGAGCACCTACACTTTTCACATCCATCTACACGACAAGGCCCCATACCTATACGGCACCCAACGGCATTTGGGAATAAAAGACCTCCGGCAAAGAGCTCCTCATAGGGAGCCTATCAGTTATTGCAGCGCCGACCGGACGAAGAGCACGCCCTATGATGAAGCATGACACCCAGCCGGGTGTGTGAGGTCCCTAATTCCTATAGGGGGAATCCCCTGCCCCTCCTATAACCTTGGACTGACAACCGACCAGTCCCTTGTCCCCTCCTTTCTTCCTTTCCTCTCAGGAACTGCATACGTTCTTGTATCATATTGAAGGAGCATGTATGCTGGACCTAATAACGCCCCTAGTCCCTATTTTTTTGAGATACAGAGGGTCAGTACCATTCAGGACGTGGAGAGAGGGAGAGGCAGCACTAAACTTAAAGATTCTGGCAATAATTATCGGGTTATACCTCTGTAGAATATTTTTAACACCGACATTGAATCAAAATACAGGAGAACTTCATTTTCAATGGAGATATTTACATGCCTCACATCCTCCAGATTCCTCTGGAATCCTGGAAAACAACAGCTTCTACAAAGCTCAGTGAGTGAGCAAAATATTCCTCATGGACCCCAGCAGGGAGCGCATGTATACGTTTTCAGATCCAGTGCTGAAGGTGTTGTCTAATAAAACATCATGATAGATTTATGGGTCATTTGATGGTGAAGACCTGACCTAAAATTAACAGAAGAATTTGGAAAAAAAATTCACACAAACATATATGCTGGTTTTCTTTGCTTCCACAGGAGTTTAGCTATGTTAAAAAACATATCCTGACTTGAAAGGAGTAAGGAACATTGCATCATACAGAAATGAGATGCCATAGTTACAAGAGAAGGCCCCCCCCGCCCATCCCCACCTACGTGTATATGAAGCAGTGGGAAGAGAACTTGCTGTCAATAATTCATGTTTCTGGATTAGAAAGCAGTGGTTGAGGAGTTGAGGTTGGTGGCAATAGAGAGACTACAGGTATGTGTTTTTTATGCAACGAAAAAAACATTATGACGTTACTAAATGTATGAAGGAATATCTGCTTAGCAAGGGCGTGATGAGTGCCTACTGTGATTTCAATGTTGGTGCTGAATTTTGGGAATGGAAACATCTCATTGTTATTCTAAAATATTAACCCCAATATTTAAAACTATGAGTCCTGACCTATTTTTTAATGTCTTCATTTAAATTGTGACAAGGGAAATGTTGCGTTTAATGCTATATTTATTGGTTTGAGCTGTCAACTTTTACATATGAAAAATGCATGGCTGTCTTCTAAACTACTGAAAAGGTTTACAGGTATGGGCCGTTATAGGATTAACAAATATTTTTGGACCGACATCACTAGCTATCCACCTAATTGCAATCTATGTGTTAACTCCTAATAATGCATATCTCGCTACTGATGGCAGTGGCGTTACGAAACTTGAGGGGGCTTCCCTGCAAAGTACATGGAGGGGGCCCCCTCCGGACTTACTCAGGAGCGCTCAGGCCAGGTTACTGTGCTGAGGGGAGGCCCCCCTGGAGCTCGGCCCCCCCGCACTGCAGGAGCTGTGGAGGCCTTTGTTACACCACTAACTGATGGGCCACTCGTAGCATGAGCCTATAAGTGATGATTATCTAATAAGGTGACATTTTTATACGTTGTGATATAATTTTACAGGAAAAATATATGTATTATAGCAAACCTAATGAATTCTGCTTAAAACCATTGTCATTTAGCCACTGACACTGAGAATTCCTAGTTGTTTCAACAACTTAACTTACTTTCTGTGCAGGTGAATCACATTAAGTGGAGTCTGAAGATGAAGGACCATCATGCTCTATTGCAATGCAAGGAATCACCAAGACTCAAGCAGCCACATAACAGCACAAAGAAAGAAAACAATTCTAACACAATGAACGTATGGGATTTACATTTCGCAGGACGGAATGTCCGTCATCGTTGTGACAGAGTAACCCGTCCGCCAAGATCTTAATCAGACCCCAAGTAATCAGCCACTACTACCACCAAGGCATTAAATTTTGCAGCCAACATCAAGGGATAAAAAAAAAAAAAAAAACTAAAACGACAACTGACTTTACTAGCACTTTCACTGTGGCTACAACATCAGCGATGTCATTACCATTATCAAATGTTAGTCACTCATCAAATGGTGATCCTGCTGTAAAACTATCATGAGTGGTAAAATAACGATGACTATCATAAGCTCAGCTATAATGCCTCCAAAAACTACCTCCATTACCTTGATACACATTCCTGTAACTTGTGTGAAAACAGCATCCAGCACCGCGTGTACTACAAGTGTAATCTTACTCGAAATTTCACACGAGGTTGAGTCACAAATCATGCCATCACCAATCAATGTTGAGGACATGCTGGTAACCTGAGTAAAATGTAGAGGACATTTTTACATCTGATGTTTCTGAAAATTTAAGGACAACACATCAAACACAGGAAGAAAGCCATGTCAGCTCACGATAATCAAGATCATATAGCTATACCAACAACACAACCAGAAATCACTCGACATCCTAGCTACATGGTAACAGGACAAGGTACTATTCTAAACTCCACAAACCAATCTCAAAGCAGGCCTGCTCTATCAGAAAATCAAGATATTTTCATAGAAGGCCTTGAACAAATATGTAAGGCTGACCATGCCACACAGGCAACAGAGGGCACAAGCATGTGCACATACGTGTTCCCTCAACAGACTCACAGCATCAATTTTGATCCAGAGCTGACAAATAGTCCAAGGCCATTGTTCTAGCACATCTGATCTACAGACATTGGGGAACTTACTGGAAAGACAAGAGATGACTCTCTTTGCCCAAAGAGACAGGACTATACCATGCACCACACCATCAAACACTACAATATACGCGTCAATAAAATCCAGTTCAAGGGTTAGACAAAGATCAGCACAGCCAAACTATTTCCAAATCCTGAAGAACATGATCCCAATAAAAAAAAGGAGTGAAAATGAATTTGGTTTGATTTATATGGTTTCAGTAATGTTTATTCTTATGTATTTATATGATATTTTCATTCTCTTTGATATATAGTAATATTCATAATATGGTAAATAAAAAGAAATGACAAATATTACAAGTACGTAATTTAACAAAAATATTTAGAAGCATAACATTGTGAAATCAACATTTTTTATTCAAATAAAAGTTTGAATGAAGCATTAAAGTTAATCCATTAAAAAAATGTACATTACTGTGAAAGCAGTGTTAATATTATATCAATGGTTTAATTCGATAAAAAAAAAAAACAATATCAATGATTAGAACTGAAACAAATTGTATTTAAATAAATAAATTGCAACTAAAAATAGCTTATGGGAGGAGCAGCGAAATAACACCTGCTTTTCAGGTGAACTTCTCAGATATAAAAATGAACACCTCATTCATAATTACACTTTGTGATATCACGTGGCAATTGTGTCCGGTTTCATTAAGTGACAACATTTTTTAATGCAAGTGAAAATGCAAATGGTAACTCTTAATTTGATGCACCTGACATCCGATTGTCCAGACATTATTTCGCGAAATATGTAATTTTGGCTACCCCACCCAACTCTTAATCAGGCCAATATCTAATATGTAGTGACAGAGTGGAATACACCTGCTACTCTTTGCAAATTATTTCTCACTTGGGTTATTTTATCCTGTTACCGAGACCAAAACAGGTAGCCCAGGCACTGAAAGACCACAAAACTTTTTCTTCTCATCCTGCAAAATATTTAGGACTTTTTTTTTTGTGCTATGAGTTCCATAGTATGGTGAGGCCAGGTTTTTAGTTCAGAGCTCAACACTAAAACTTAAAAACATTAATGTTTTGGAAGAGGACAAGTAGGATACTAAACTGCTGAACTCTATTTTCGAAACGCTAGGATTATAAATTACAGGAATTTTAAAGTAAGAATATCCTCACATGGGACAGAAAATGTATTTACAGGGGCAAGGGGGCACAGAGCCTGAGCGCCAGATGGCCGCACTCCTGTGAGGCTCCTGTCGTCGGAGGCTTACGTCCATCAGGATCAGTCAACAACACTAAATATTGCCTCACAAAACAGGACTCTAAATGGCAAAAAACGAGTTGGCATTTCCTGCTACCCACCGACATTGAAATTTCTCCTCAGCACGGTCGTAAGTGGTAATGCCCCGGGAGCCTGTGACAGAGGTGTTGCCCCTACACTGCAGTGCTGGTGCAGCCGTTTCTCGCAGCCCTGTTCCGGTTCGCTCTCCAACCTGCTCCATAGCTCTGAAGGCAGTTAGAAAGGTAAATACAACTGCTCCCCAACACCAACCGAGTGGAGCAATCTCATGGAATTGCAATAGGGCTGAACCCTAACAGCTTCACATTCGCCTTGACTTTGCTTGACCACCCGAAACACAAGCCACCACCTCTCGACATCAATGTAGAGGCCTAACCATATTATGGCATAGTGAAGGTTACTGTTGCTAGACACTTTCCCATTATTTGTGGTGACAAACTGCACCTTCCAACTTGGAAAGATGAATCTTGCCCTCCCTACCCCTGGCCCCCTGCCTCCCCCCCACCTTAGGGGGGACTCAGGACACAGCTACTACTGTGTAAACACTCGGAGCACAGTCATGAGGCCCATCTTCCACAGCTGCATTACATCTGCCCCGTAGGCTTCGTAGGAGTACCCGATTCTACTATACTGTAGACCACATCACCATGTCAGACTGAAACTTAACTACTAGCGACTTCTGCACATAGTCGTTGTGGGGAGGGTTGATACCCACAATTAGGAGATACAGATCCTACATCCAACTAGCTGACACACACTCTAAGGCAGAGGTCTTCAATCTGTGGGGCGCGACCCCCAGGGGGGCCGCGGAGGCCAGGGAAGAGGGTCACACATTCCCCAGCTTCACTTGTGCCTGCAATCCAAAACGTTTGCTTTTGTTATGGATAAAGACAGCAGTCCTGGGAAGGCTAATTTAGATCTTTATCAGCTGAAGTTCCATCAATTGAGTCTCTTGTGCTGTGAAAAGTTTTGGTGCAGGGTGTGGGCTTGGCTGAGTGAAATGCAAATGTGCCTAAATTAATCTGCAAGTGTAAACGGTGCTTGGGGGCTGATTCTCGCTTTATTTGATCAAATCACTCCAAGTTTTGTGATGACAAAGATTTGTTTTTTTAGTGGTAGTGCAAAAAGGTAATAACTGAGCTGTGAAGTGTGTGCTTTTAATTTTAACTGCATTTACAGAGCCCTTAGTACCTCCAAAGGTGTGTTGAAGGGACAGTTGTGTAAAAAAAGAAAATTGCATTACATACGCTCTGGTATCACTAATATCTACATTTTGGAAGCACCATTTTACTGAAAAACTATTTGCATGTTTTGCAGCACTCTCTCTTTCCCACTGAGTAACAATTTTTAAAATTTATTTTTCATTTACGCTGCCCATTATTTTATATGTAGATACCGGATAATGAAAAATCTAAAACACGTACAGAATATTTTGGGGCTTATTTATGAGAGGCTTTCATCACCAGAGCATCACTTTGTTTATGCTCCGGTGGCGCAAGCATCTCAACCATACCTATGAGGCTGTGCAAAGTCACACTGCATGGCTTTGCATGGCCTCATAGATATGGAGTAAGACATAGCAGCGCAAGTCACTGCGTTGCCTTACTCTGCATCAAGGAGGTGTTCTTTGGGCTTTGCGTGGGATTCCCACGCAACACTCATGGATTTTGATGCTGCTCCATATTTTCAAAATCACATAAACCTGGGGCAGCTCCAAAAACAGACGCCTCCCCAGCGGAGGTGTAACGAGGAGAAATGTTTTCATTTCTACTCGTTTTTTCCTTGTTCCATGTGTGCTGCATTCTGCAGCTCATATCGAAAGAGGAAAACACCTCTGGGGATTGTTTTCTTGAAGGAAGGTGCCCCTTCCTGTACAAAAACAATACTGTCTATGTTGGTGCTAGGCAGCAATTTATGCGCCAACGCAAAGGAAAAGGACAAGAATGCACCGAATTTAATAAATACTGTGCATTCCTGCCCTTTCACATCGGCATAGGGCAATGCAGCAAGAAGACTTGCGGCGCTGCCCTTCTCCAATTCCTCATACATAAGGCCCTTTGTTTTTAGCTACACCTTTGAATACACCCCCACGCTCACTGACCTTTTGTTTGCCAAACAGTGTTTAATATTATTTCCCCACCGTAAAAATTATTTGCTGTGGAAATTGGGGGCGTTTATGGTTGTCGATAGTTGTCTATGATGAGGAGTACCAGGTTCTAGAATTTTTCATCAGAAGGGGGTCCTTCCGCCTAAAAACGTTTGACAAGGGGGTCTCGGCATCAAAAACTTTGAAGACCTCTGCTCTAAGGAAATGGGCAAATCAGACGGCTGACAACAGAACTTACAATTTAAGTACCCGCACGAGACGAGGTGATCGATAATGGCATGGGGGCCCACAAGACTGAATGACAGGGGATAGAGATTAAGACATTAAAACTCTACTTAAAGCTACCCAAGAAAACCTAGTTTCAATTGATAAGACACATGCCCTCAATTCAAGAATGAAATCCATTTCCCGAAGCTAGAGAAACATGACCGATGGTGGACTGAGGCAGAGCACAGAACCTCGTCAGCAGAAAACAGCATGTTGACTGAGCAAGAGACAATCCAAAACATGGAGAAGGTGCTATATGTCATTGCTGCTAAGAAAGAGGACATGGAAGCGAGATCCCATCATAACAGGTGTCCCTGAATTCATCAACAGAAGGCAAATTTAAGAATTTGTGGAGAGGATGCTGCAGATTATTTTTGGCTCAGACGTTTTCACAATATTTCCTTGACACCGGACTTTACCATCACCATCCAAGAAGCTAAACACAAACTCAACAGAATCAAACAGCAGCTGCTAGGGCGGACATTCCATGAGCAATATTATATTCAGCTCATCGAAGTTTTTGGGGTGCGCAGCATATATTTCAAATATTGCATCAAGTCGATGAGTTTTTATAAAAATCTATCCTGTGAAGAACGGCATTGCAAAGACTCTCCAGCTCCTTGCCTATCGGATAAAATGACTCAGATTAAGGACAGGCCTGCACAAAAAGAAGATGCAGAACCAACAGAATAAATAACCCTACGTTGGTTTCCCCGCTAGGTCTCTCTACTTGGGACAAGTTTGTAGTACCCCAAGACTCCCACCTATGATCACGATGAAGTCATAATGCAACTAAGTATAGGCCCATGCCTGGGCAAGTCAGGAGACTAGTAACTCCTCAGACTCAGCTTAATTATCCTTTTGTGCTATACACAAGCCTTCAGACTCACTCAACCCTACTCCAGAGGGGTAATAGCTGGCTCTCAAAGATTAAAAACCAATCTGCCTGGTAACTCCTGTTACTGCATGTACCAGAATCAAAGCATTGTGTGCGAAGATACTCGTGAACTGGATCGTAGAAGGAGTATCTTTATTAGAACTGCCTTGACACCGTACAAGAGTCAACCTGCCTGTACAACGACAAACACCAACTGCCCCAACCCTCTCCTATGCCCAGGATTTCATTTAGAACTTTAATCATCATAATGCCTTGGACAAAGTAGGACGGTATCCCTCAAGGTCCAACAGGTAAGAATACATTTATCACAACACTGTGGTCTTTACTGCACCCGAGCCCACAATTTTCCCCAAGGGAAATTTCAGCATGTCAAACCTGTTGAAACTTACTAGGGGAAATGATTGGTAAATACCAATACAAGTGGAATTCAAGGTGGTAGCCCTGGTAAAAGTATATATTAATGAAGACCTGCAGTCTTAACTGACAGAAAGAACATTGCAGCAAACAGTAGGAAGTGTGGGTCTCCCACCGCAGTGATGGTGCCAGAGCTTGATGGACTGAATTACATGTATTACACAGTGGCGATCACCACTGTGTAGTTATAGTTAGGACTGGTTTTACATAGGAAATAGTTTTTTTGGTTTTCTAATAACTTTGGCACTGTTTAATAAAGCTTCCCAAAACATTCGACAAAAAGGAGGAGCCAACTCGGCTCCTACCTGGAAAGTTCCAGGGTGATTCGTCACACAAGGGCCGAGAAAAAGTGGGATATGAAAACATGTTTTACCCATTCAATTTTCCATGGGAATATCGAACAGCAATACAGCTAGAATGGCTGAACAGAAATGCACCAAATTTGGCAGAAAATTGAGATCTGATCCAGAAAACGTGTTTTTGTGATTTGGTGCAAATTTGAGAATTAACATTCCCAATGCATTTGTATATATATAGTGGCGATGTACCTTCGCATACATCCACAGAGTATTGTGAGCTCATAATATGCCGATTGACTGGCAAGGTACTCCCTTGGTACCACCGTGCTACTGCAAGGCCCAAACAAGCAATCTGATTGGCTGGTCCCGGTGTCCTATAAAACAATAAAAAGCAATGAATAAGGGGGCCGTGTTGGGGCACACAGACCCCCTGGCCCTAGTGGGGGGACCCTCCCACCCACCCTTGGGGTCCAATTAAAAAAAAAAACAATTAAAAAAAATTCAGTGATGCTCAGCAGGCCCCTCGGTGTACCACGGCGCCATGAGAAGAAAAAAAAAAGCGGCTGGCTTTAGGGCACAGCAAAACTATGAAGGTTGCCACCCATGGGAATCTGGGTGCAGGGCCTGGTCACAGGCCAGGCCCAGAGGTCAACCCCCAGCTGTGCACAGCCAAAGGTTATGCGTGGCGGGATTACATCCGGCGAGGGGTTGTGAAGAGGGCCTAGCCACAGTCTAGGCCTTGTGGACATCCCCACACCGTGTACGGCTTAAGGCCTTGCACAACAGGGGATTGGCAGCGAGGGGGGTATTGGGAGCAGGGCTGGATTCTATGCCAGCTGGTGCAGTGGAGAGGAAGGCCTAGTCGGGTAAAAAACCTAGAAATTCAGTGAATAAAAACAATCCAAAAGTTAAATTGCCGCTAGAGATGGGTGAAAAATCAAATTAAAACGTAATATTTTAAACTCAATAAATGATTGAAATTCATCAGTTATTGTTAACTGAAGTAACTAACTCACACCCTCTCCATGCACTGCTTATAACCACAATTATGACATCACTCATGGCATGTTCTATGACATCACTGATAAAATCAATGCAACATTTG